>JAUZTG010000023.1:0-642669 GCA_030734395.1 Sarocladium kiliense
CTATCTCTTCGTTCTGCCCTTTGATATAGCCTAGATTCCATGTATCTACACACGGAATACCTCTCTTTTCTCGCCTTTTTTATCTCTTCTTATCTCTTTTTATCTCTTCTTATCTCTCTTTATCTCTTTTTATCTCTTCTTATCTCTTTTTACCTCTCTTTATCTCTCTTTATCTCTTTTTATGTCTTTTTATCTCTCTCTATCTCTCTCTATCTCTTTTTACCTCTTTTTATCTCTTCTCTTATTTATCTCCTTATATCTCCTTAAATCTCTTTATCTCTCTTTATACCTCTATTTACCTCTTAAATTATCTCTTATGTAAAATAGCCTCAGCAAGATAGCTTAGTTAGAACCCAAACCCAATCCCAAACCCTAACTCAACTTGCTTGAGACTGTCCTATATCAGAGGACAAAGAAAAGGAGGACTAAGATTGTAGTGGATTTCCTCTTTCGGCTTAAAGGCGATCAGGGTCAACCCTAAAAGACATATAATACTATAACTTCTACTTCTAATTCTAAGGTCAAATCAACTCGAAATTAGCTAGGATTTAAATCTTATATTGATTCTATACTTATATTATATAATATCCAATCCGCGCCCATTTTAAGTAAAGGAAATACACTGAACTCAGCATAGGAAAATACACTGAACTCAGCCCCCTGTTCCGCGGAGCCAAGACTTTCATTGCATGATGATACGAGCGACCCTTTGTACAGTAGGGTGGCAGGGATGGCACGGACGGAAGGGAAATAATTTCATGTCATTACAAGATTGCATGATGATACGAGCGACCCTTTGTACAGTAGGGGATAACTATATAATTACTTGTAAGTATCTGTTCGATGGTTGCCTTCTAGTCCCTTATATTAATTAAGTTGGTCAGGATGCTATGGATGATTACCTTATAAGTGGGTATAATAACTTTTATATACTCACTGAGTCCTTTAAGTTAACTTATATTTCCTTTAAGCTTTATAGATTTAATAGTGCTGCCGGTGAAGATATATATATCGCCGCTCTTAACCTGGTATGCGGCGATTACCTTTACTGATTTTGTTCCTATATGATTCTGAATGGATGTTGTTACTTCCTGTCGTACCTATGCTGCTATATGGGTCTGCGTTCCGTCGTTATGGCGTCCTTGAGCTTGCACTGCTCTATCTTTATACGCGCTAACAGTAGAGTTGACTCGGGTAAAGGAATTGGTGCCTGTTGTAGGTGGAGGGGTAGCTGCGCGCCTTTGGAACGTGCTGCTACTTGGGCCTAGGACGCAGCTCCGCCTTGTTGTCCCCTAAAGTTGGCTGTAATAAGTAGCATCGTGCTGACCCTTATAGAGTTCTTAATTATAATGACGTTATATTGGATATTTTATATGTACTTGGCTGTATCTTTAACTTATTAGAGGATCTCCCATATAGGTGTATGTTATCTAAGTCTAAGACTAGTTTGGAACTTCTTGCCTCGGCCTGATTCTTGGCAATGAACGGTCGATGTAGAGGTATCTGTGCCACATGATATTGTATACTGCAGATGTTAGCAGCAGGCAAATTCAAGGTCCTCCATCATAGCCAACTTACTGCAACTGATATACATGAGGCAAAGCCCGGGTCCTCGAAGTATTCAGCAGTCGCAGATAGCTTGGAAGAGTAGACCAGAATGTGTTAGATGCGAGATCGGTTTTCGAGACCAATGCATCAATCTCAGCGCTTGACAGCTTGCTGTTAGGTGCGTAGCTGCCATCTATTAGCGACACTAGTTGACCCTGTGTGACGATAAGCCAGCCTACAGAAGATCCAGTGCGTGCAAAACCAGACTCAGGTGGTTGGTCATGTAATGCGCAGTAGAGGCAATCCTAGCATGGGCTCCAAAATGCTCAGCTGGACCGTCCCGGCCTGGTGTCCAAGGTTCAAACTCGCCCGAGTTGCTTAGACTAGGCTTGCCACATGTTACATCGCGGTCGGGCACCGTTCCGGCACGACCTAGGTGGAGACAAAAGAGTCTGAAGCAGTGTATTTCGTTAGATATGGGTCGCTCGGGCAAATTAATGGCAGTGCGTACTTGTCCAACGTCCAGCATCCATACCACGCTACTTTGCGAACCTCGGCATCCTCTTCTGAGATAAGGCCAGATTTGAGCCATTTGCCGCTGTCAACGTTCAGGCCAAGGTTGTATGCCATCCGGGTCGCCATTCCTACTCATACCATGTTAGTATGACTTGAAAACTTGCAGGATTTCCAGCTTCAGTCACCGGTATATAGCCATCCCCCAGGCTCTTTGTTTTCTGCCATCCAACGGATTGCCAGGAGACCTGCCGCCTGGACTGTGGTAATAGTCGGCTTCTCGCAGTCGTTAAGTAACAATGCCTTTGCACTTTGCGCATATTCATCGCCGGCGGTGTTGGGATCGGCGGGATTAGAGCGAACCTCTATTCGATCAGAATACCGAGCAGCGACAGAGAAGATAGCTAACAGCAGTAGGCGGGTACAGTAGCGGGTTCGGTCGGTGCTGTGGAAATCACGAAGAAATACTTCCTTCTCGATGAGATAAAACCGGGGATTCTGCCAGCAGAAGTAGAGATCAAGGAGATGTTCCTGCAGTTCCAAAGGTATCCAGATATCGGGAGTGATACAATCCCGTTGAGGAGAGCCATGGTCGTGCACATTAGGAATGCTTGGACGGTCACGGTGGTCCATGTAGGAATGCAATAGATTGAAGTTGCTCTGGGGACCAAAGTAGCTGAGCTGACCGTTATCATCAAGGGTCAGGTTCCCATATTTGTGAACGATCTCACGGACGAAGCCATTTGTTGTACTTTGGGTGGGCTCGTCGTCGCTTTCGTAGGTCTCGCTGACGCTGTCAGATTCAGCGCTGGGAAGGTGACCATCCTCGTTTTTGAACAAATCAAGCTTGTCTTTTCCCAATGAGCTCAGTTGAGACTCTAAAACGCGGATACGCGCCTGGAGCGACTCTACAAAGCGCTTGCTTGGAGGTCTGTCGGTTGACACTTAGTGGCCCGAAGAGGAGATTTGAGGGTACCTGAGGACAGGGCTTACTTTCGCTTGTTCTCTCGATATTGATATTCACAAGGAATTCCGTTGTCAATACAGCGGCGACAGGACGGCTCGGAGCCTGCGCACTGTGACTACGTCAGACCAGATGAATTATCTGAGTAAGGTTGGGTTAGCTCGCAGGTCGTTCATGGCCAGGACTTACGCGAATCCGCTTCTGCCGACATGCGCAGCAAGCAATCGCTACACGACGCGTCTTTTCGACACTCAACTTCAGTGAGGACATGGCGGCCTTACATTCTTACAAGGTCCAGTGGTTAAAGCTTGCATGATGCTGATAGTGAATGGAAGTTAAAAGGCGACCTTGAAGTAATCCGGGCTAAAGCAGGGGTTCGAGGCTCGGACCAGGAGCCGAACGAAAAATAAGCCACGAGGCTTCTGATTGGCCGCCCCCATCCCGCTATCAAACCCAGTAACATCCCTTTCGATGATAAAGGGTAAGGGTATCCAGTCAATCAAGATCGGGGAACAAGCACTATGGAAGCCATCTTATCGAGACTCTACCAGTGATAGAACTATTAATCTGATACATAAGATTGCTGATTTTGTTCCCTATAGGTTGTAATGGGCTATCCCTAGTGTCACGGACAATTAGGTGCCAATAAGAGTTATGTATATTCTTAAGGAGTAGGAAGCTATTCATAGAGAGAGATGTGAGGGAAAGGGGTTACGCCATGTCTCCT
Source organism: Sarocladium kiliense (assembly GCA_030734395.1). Classification (NCBI taxonomy): domain Eukaryota; kingdom Fungi; phylum Ascomycota; class Sordariomycetes; order Hypocreales; family Sarocladiaceae; genus Sarocladium; species Sarocladium kiliense. Next base: position 3,753 of record JAUZTG010000023.1, read on the forward strand.
CAGCCACACTGTGGCTAGGTCTCGTCACAAGCCCGTCCTCCTATCTCTTTGATGCCAGGCTGGGCTCAAGCCCAGACCATAACATACCCCCTTTGTCCCCCTGCTGGTGTCGCTTTGTCTTCCAAAAATACGCGGCGCGGAGAGAACGAGCGCCCTACTCGCCCATGTAATTCCCCCCCCTCCGTCTCTGTTGTGGACGCGATGGCATGTTGAGCTCCGTGACGTTGCCCTGCCAACCTCTTTGTCCCGTCGCGTGGCGGGGTCGTGATGTTTATTGACCCGCAGCACGGATCCACCACGCGCCCGCACCTTCCCCGTGCCTTTCTTCAGCCTCTCCCCTTTGTTCTCAACTACCTTAAAATCGGCGCTTGTCACCCCTCACCTTGCGCCGTCACAACACCAACCCACATGAACCCTGTCGATCACGATTCTTCACCAATCAGCCCTTTCGACGCAAGCCACCATTCCTTCGACTCCTCCCCGCGCTCCTCACCCCCCATGTCTGCTGTTGCTCCTTCTGGCGACGGCGGCGGTTCGGATCCGCCTCGCCCTCCTCCCCGCAATCCATTTACCGCGTCCGCCCAGGTCGACGATGACGACGTGGAAGACCCCTTCGACCTGACGGATCCTGCCGTCTCTGGTCTACATCCGGCGGGGACAAACCTTCAGGTAAGTTGACTGTTGACCGTTTCCCGTGCAGCGCACTGACTGGCGATTGTATAGGCAACCCCTCGCTCCTCCTCTGACGCACCCGACCCTCCCAGTGGTGCCCTTGTGCGGCGCTCTCCCCTCATCGAGGGCAACGTACGTTCCCGCACTCCCCTTTCTCCGTGATGAAGCTGACCTCCAACCCCGCAGAGCCTCGTTCGTTTCTCCTCCCCTCTGACGCCCTCCTCCGCCCGGAAGAAAGACCGTCGCAACCGGCACGGGCACGTCGTGGAGGGCGACTCCTCCGACGAGGAGCACGACGAGGATGACGATCCCTACGACGCGTGCGAGCCTTGCGTCCGCGTCTTCTTCAAGACGGCACGTATTCAGTGCGAGCCTGGCAACACTGCCGACTCTTGCGCGGCCTGTCAGAAGGCGCACAGACCCTGCGCGCGGAATGACCATGCGGTCAATTCCCCGGCTCTGCGCCGTGCTCTCAAGACTGCGATGAAATTCGTCGCCGGCCTGAAGACATCCGCCGAGCAGGACGAGCACCTCTTCGAGAGTCGTGGGACTCGCGGTAAAGATCCCGCCGTAAGACCTCTTCCAACACGTCCCCACCTCCTACATACTGACTTTCTCGTGTAGCACCCCTCCCGGGGAACCTTTCCTCGCTTCAAGCTGAAGTTCCGCCGAATGAAGCTTCGATACGAAAACGCCTTCGCCGCCGCCGAGTCCTCCGACCGGCCCCTTAATGCGTACGACGATGACTACCAGCGTCAGCAGCGTGGGGGCGAGGACGACCTCTCTCCCAGTCCGTCGCGAGCTCTCGTCCCTGCGTCTGCGGCGCTGGCGAACTCAAACTGGTCCCCTGTTAGATCCGGGTTGGGCCGCCAAGGTCGCAACCAGCTGCAGAACATCCAGTCGCAGCTCCAGGCCTTTGCCGCCGCCGGCACCATGTTGTCGCAGAGCAGCTCCCGCCAGGAGGCTGACATTCGTGACCTTCGGGTTCGTGCTCCCTTGCTTTCATCCCCTGCACGCCTCCGTACGTCGCTAACCCTCCTCCGCAGGCTCAGCAGAATGCCGACCGCGTCGAGAATCAGAACCAGCATCGCGAGACGCGCGAGCTCATCCAGAATCTCCTCTCCCCCGACCGTGCTCCCCGACGCCAGATTGACTGGCCCGACATGCGCTCCGCCGCCGATAATACTCCACCTAGTGGCGGTCGCTCTCCTTTCGTCGGTTTCCCTCGACGGGACCGCAGTTCGACCCTCGCGGGCCCACACGGGGCGAGCCCTCTCAGCGGCCGTCGTTCTGGCGGTCGGAAGCGTCCCTTCACTCAGGACGACGATTCCCCATTCCCGAGCTCGACACGCCGACGTCTGAGCTTCGGCCAGACTCCCACCTCCTCCTCGCGTACTCCTACCAACACGCAACGATCCGCCGATGTCACCATGTCCGGTGGTCGTGGTGACAGCGCACCTCCCGCGAGCCCCGCCCGTGCTGCAGCTCCTGCGCTCCTCCAGGACCCCACCGTCGTCCAAACCAACGACACGTTGATGCAGGCTCTCGCCTCGGGAAACCTCATGTTGTCCCAGGATGTCCTGAACGCGGCTCAGCGTCGCCTGGACGAGGCGACCGGCGATGAGGAGTACGAGGGCCAGGATGCGGATGATTGATCCCTTGCTCTCCCGCCCTGTCGTTTTGCTTTCCCGGCTCGTCCTAGCGTATCCCCCCATGTTTGCTTACTGGCGTTTAGGCGTTTTGATGTTGCTACGCAACGCGGGCACCTCCCGCTGACATTGAGAGGCAAGATAGATTCCGAAGATACCGTCCCATGTAACCGATCCGAACCCGTCTCTCGCCCTCGATGTCCGACTGCTCCCCCCGTGCCTTCGCGTGTCCCCTCCGCCATACTGTCGGTCCGTCGTGAGTCCGTGCGTCCCCATACTTCGATTCGAAACTCGCCAACGCTGCGGTGTCCTCGACGTTCTCCAACGGCTCCCACGTGGGTGTCGAGTACCCCTCCCAGCGCACCAGGACCTGCCTTTTCCGGCCCCGCCCCCTTGCGTTCTTTGCGGCCAAGATCTCCTCGATAGCAAATTCTCCCTCGCCCTCGATGCCGTCTATTGGTGCGAGTACCGGCCCCGGGCGACTGTCTTGTATCATTTGCGACGGCAACGGGTCGTTTCCCGCTCGTTCTAGGAGATCAACGTGAAAGGTTTTGTGGATGTCTCCAGGTATGTCCAAGGTGACCGTCAATGGCGTGGGGACTGCTATCACTTTGTACTTGGCGAACCTCCAGTCTAGCTTCTTACTCGAGCGATCAGTTTTCACATGACGCATGGACAACCACACCATGTCGCCTACGCGAAACTGTTCCGCGGGGCGGCGTGACGCGTCGGTGGTTTCCTGTGTGCGTTGCTGTGCCCACGCGATCGCTGCCTGGGCTAAGTCTATTCCTTCTTGGAGGTGAGTGATCCATTGAACCGCTCTCCCTTTCTCCGACCATGCCGACGGCTCGTCCACATGCTTCAGTTGTACCATATCTACCTCGAAACCGTTCAGAATCTTATTCGGGGACAGGCCCGTCACCGACGACTCCCGGTTGTTTAAGGCCAGCTGGCATGCCGCTAAGTACTCTGCCCAGTTCGTCTGTTCGAAGCTCACCCACATCCGCAGTACCGCCTGGACCTCCTGATTCATCCTCTCCGTGCCGCCGTCCGTCTGCGGATGATGAGCCGTAGACAGCATCTGCTCTATTCCCACCACGCGACAGAGGGATGACCAGAACCTCCCGAGCCAGTCCGAACCCCGATCCGTAACAATCGCCCTGGGGAACCCGTGGAAACGCCACCAGCAGTCCCTGAACCTCATCGCGCACGCCTCGGCGCCCATGCTCTCCATGGCCTCCAACTGCACGTACTTTGTCAAGCGGTCCGTGATAACCAGCAGGTGCCGCGGGTCCCCCGGTTTGGCGGCAGGCAGGTCCGTCATGAAATCGAGTGATATCTGCGTCCACGCTCGGTCTGGGATCGGCAGGGGCTGGAGCAAGCCCTGTCGCTTACGTCGGGATGCGTGGGCCCCGAAACAATGGCAATTCCTGACGAACCTCCCCACGTCCACTGACATACCTTCCCAATGAAAATCTCGGCGTAGTAGCTTGAACGTGGTGTTCCTTCCTGGGTGACCCGAAAGCGGCGAGTCGTGTACGCGTTGAATCAGCGCTGTCGTCAACGGTTCCCACTTCGGCACCCATAGGACCCCGCGCCAAGTCAGGCTTCCTTGTGCATTGAAGCCGCAATCGGCGACTTGAAGTCGCGAATTGGCCTCAGGAGGGAAGAGCCTCGCCCCCGCCCGGACCGCCGCTACCTTCGCGCTATAAGAGTCGTCCCTTTCCAACGCTCGGTCCCAGAGGCCTTGTAGCGTCTCGGTCTCAAACAACACCTCTCCTTGTGGGATAGACGTCTTGCCCACCGTGACGGGGTGCATGAGCGACGTTGGCAACTGGGTGTCGTCCTGCCGGTCCTGGGGGCGGCGGCTTAACGCATCCGGTCTCGCTGCCAACGGTCCTGGGCGCCAACGCAGGTGATAGTGGAATAGCGACAGGGTTTCTGCCCACCGCGCCTGCCGCTCGGATAACAATCGAGGATGTGTGAAATACTCCAGATTCTTGTGGTCAGTAAGGATCGTGAACGGCGCGGCGACGCTGCGGAGCTCTGCCGACCAAGCCTTCAAGCAGGAGATCACGGCGAGGAGCTCCTTGTCGTGAATCGTGTAGTTGCGTTGCGCCGGTGATAGCTTCGCTGAGTGGTACGCCACCGGGTGCCAGGCGTCCCCAACGCGCTGAGACAAGCAACCCCCAATTGCCCTCCCCGAACTGTCCGGTTCAACCAGCGTCTCGAGGTCTGGGTCCCATTGTCGCAGGACTGGCCACGACACGAACCCGAGCTTCAGCCGTTGGAAGGCCTCCTCCTCCTCTGCCTCCCAGCGGAACGTAGCCCCCTTTGTAGTCAGCTGGTTCAGTGGCTCCGTAATACTGGAGAATCCGGGAATGAAGTCTCGATAGAAGTTGGCGAAGCCCAGGAAGCTCCGCAAGTCCCGTACGCTCCGAGGGGCTTCCCATTCCTCGACAGCCCGAATCTTCTCAGGGTCCGGACGGACCGAGTGTCCCGCTCGAACGATGTATCCTAGGTACTTGACCTCCTTTTCGGCGAAGGCACATTTGCCGATATCCAGGAATAACCCTGCGTCACGTAGCTTCCGCATGACGACCTTGACTCGCGACCAGTGATCCTCCTTAGAGCCCGTAGTGTAAATAAGAACATCATCTAGATAAGCCGTGGTGAAATCACCCAACGATTCTCCTAAGGCTCCATTGATATATCTCTGGAAAGTGGCGGGCGCGCCCGAAAGTCCGAATGGGCAAACGAGCCATTCGAAGAGGCCGAACCGCGTCCGAAAGGCCGTGTACTTCTCGTGGCCGCGTGCCATGCGGAGCCTATGAAACGCCGCTCGGACGTCTAACTTCGTAAACCACGTCGCCCCGGAGAGAGACCGGAGTGTCTCTTTAATCAACGGTAGGGGGTAGCGATCCTGCTCCGCGAGCCTGTTCAGGGCACGGTAGTCACAGCAGAAGCGCCATCCCCCTCCCGCCTTCTTCACAAGGAGAACCGGGGCTGCCGCCGACGAGGAGGAAGCGCGGATCCAACCTCTGTCCATCAGCTTTGTGACTTGTCGGCGTAGTTCAATCAGCTGATCCCGAGGCATATTGTATAACGGGCCCCAGGGGAGCTCTGGTTCCTTCCCATCGGGGTCCTTCCGAAGACGCACGTGATGATCCAGGGTTCCCCTATGTGGTGGGAGAGCATCCGCATCCTCCTCACTGAAGAGGTCCGCAAACTCTCGTAGTTCGTGTGGAAGATCCGACCCGTCCGTCCCCTGTTGTGGCGTCGGTTCTAAGAGCGCTGTCATCTCGCGGATGCTCGTAACACATGCCTCTGCACTCCCCCCTTTCTGGGACATTAGGCGCGCTACTGACGCGGCGCCTTTGGGTCCCCAAACCGGAAGAACGTCCGGCACATCCCGTCGCAGCTCCGTGGCTGGCACCTCCAGCCCTGGGACTGATCGCACGATCAACCGCCTCCGTGTCGCGTCCGGCAACACTTCGCGATGTGCCATCCACGGCAACCCTAGAACGAAGTCGAAGGCCAGGCCCGGAATCACATAGCCCTTCATCTCCATCCCCCAGCCGTCGATATCCATGTGGAAGTTCGCGTAGGACCGGATGCGGCTTCCCTCCAGGACGCCCGCGGACGTAGAAAGGATACGAGGTCGTGGAAGCCTCGTAGTACTCAGTCGTAGACGCTGCGCTAAACTCTCGCTCACAGCACAGTAGCAATCGCACCCCGTATCGACCAAGGCATCCACAGGGACAGCACGGTCAAGCAGGGTAGGGATAAACATAGGCTCGCCATCCATATATTGAGCTAAGTCCTCCTCTCCCCAGCACGCACCCGCTACTTTGCTTGTCACCCCCCAAGGGAGACTCTCCTTGGGGTTTACTCTTCCCCCGGGCTCTGGCTCTTCCCCGGGGGCGCGAGCGCAGGCGGGGATCCTGCGCCTAAGTTCGACATGCGGACCGCATTCGCACACGCTCTTGCGTAATGGTCGCTATCTCCGCAACGTAGGCAGACCCCTGCTGCGCGACGGGCCTGGTAGACCGACTCGGGAACCCAATTGGCGCGAGAGGAGGGTGGGCCACGGCCTGTCCGAGCCCGGCTGGCATTCCGGCCGGTTCCCGTCGCGTGGGCGCCTATCATAGGGAGATCACCATCCGCATCGCGGTTCGTGGCTGGCTGGCCCCCTGAGGTCCCCTTCCTGCGAGTGTCCAGATGGTACGTCTCGATATCCACGGCAATGGCGCGGTACATGGCGACGGCCGACGAAAAGTCCGTGCGGGATATCCCTCTTCCCACGGAGTACCTTTTCATGTCCGCATTAAGTGCGTTCCGGAGACGAGTGAGTTTCCAGTCATCTGGCCAATGCATCCCCCCCGCGAGCGCCACCTTCTGTTCGAACCGCAGCAGGAAGGCGGTGAAGGATTCACTGGGGGCTTGCTGCAGGCGCTCTAACTGTGATTGAGCCACTTCCTGGCGATGAGGATCCCCATACAACCCATCAAGATACTCGAGGAACGCGGCCGGATCATAAGCCGCTTCCGGCCCCCCTTTCTCATAGTATGTCGCAACAAGCTGTTGAACCGACCGCGTCAGTTGGTTATAGAGAAACACCCACTTCGCCGCGTTGTCCCCTATGAACTCCGAGTCGGTCTGTAGCTTGAAACCCATCGTCATCTTCCATGCAGGGAACATTGACCTCGTGCCGTCGAACGGGTCGCCTAAAGGAAGCGGCTTTCGCTTAAGCCGGGCTTCAGGCCGGTCCCGTGGGGGGGATGAGGTTGCTGCGAATGGTGTAAAAGGTGTACGTCTCGGCGGCGCTTCGGTCGGTGTTGGGACTCGTGCAGAGAGTTGTGCTGTTAACGCCTTCAGGTGGTCGGTGAGCTCCTGCATCCTCTGGTCCGTCGCCGCCTGTTGTTGCTGGGACAGGTTGATGACTGCCTCTAATCGCTCTTGCATCGTCTCGAGGCTCAGGGAATCGCCTGTAGCTGCCGCTGTTGTAGTATAGGAATACGGCGTTGTGTGGCCTTGGGAGCTGTCTAATCCTCGTCCTGGTGTCTCCATGCTCCCTACCAGGGTTCCTAGGTAAGATGAAGAATATACAATGTAATGGGCTATCCCTAGTGTCACGGACAATTAGGTGCCAATAAGAGTTATGTATATTCTTAAGGAGTAGGAAGCTATTCATAGAGAGAGATGTGAGGGAAAGGGGTTACGCCATGTCTCCTCAGCCACACTGTGGCTAGGTCTCGTCACAAGCCCGTCCTCCTATCTCTTTGATGCCAGGCTGGGCTCAAGCCCAGACCATAACATAGGTTAGTATATACTACTAGTTTAGTCATAGATCTCCTAGACTTATGTAAATTATGAAATATAGCATATATTATGTCTCATTAGTAATACCTTAACATTAAGTTTTAAAATATATCATGTCTAATCAAGTCTTTATATTATTATTAATAATATATAAGTAAGATCTTTATAAATAAGGTCTATAATTAGTATAAAATTTTAAAATTTAAATATTTTAAAATAGTAAATAATTTCTTATTTCATATTCAGCTTAACTAACTTCTCTTGATTAATTATAATAGCTTTTAATTCAATTACCTGCTTTTAGCTCATCTGTACCCTCCGGTGCTTCTTTCATCCTATCTAGATATGCTAAATAAGAAATTAGAAAGTTTTAAGATACTTTATATTAACGTACTTGTACACCGAGTGAGCTATGTCACCGAGTGAGCCACCTTAACGCGACCATGCATTAATTCAAGCAAATAACTCAATAATAATATAAGAAAAAATACAAATCTAATCGCTAATACTCTCATTAGCAGATGAGAGCATAATCTAACAGGTTCGCATATTATATCCGGCATTTCCGCACGTTCCATAGCGTCTTGGCTTCGTTTCTACGCGAGGCTTCTGACTATTATCTTCCTGCGTTTCTTACTTTATCTATATATCTGCCTCGTTTTAAGCTATCTAATTATATCCCTCAGTTAAAGACATAGCTCCGCTTTGTCTTAGGCGTTGCTTTTTTTATCTTTAATGGTAGCTTAGGATGTTATTTATCTCCCGAAGTGATTTGATCTCTGCTTCTAAAAGAGCTATTCGATGCATAATGATCGTTGTACCTTTCGCGAGATAGGAAATGCCTTTAATAATTGATATCGGCGAGCTTCCCTGATAATAAGAGATTCGGTCTGTGAGCAGCGATCTTTACAGATTAGCCTCATTGCTATTTATTAGCATTCAAGAGGTCCAAAGGTTAGGCAAGCTAGAAGAGGTGCTTAGAGGCGTTAGCGTCTTGAACTTCACATCAAGCTTTGAAAGAATAGATTCCGGGTTATGGGGTAAAAGCCCTGCGCCCTGGAAACCCCCTAGGATGTTCTTTTTTGTGAATATCTTCTAAAAAGCGCTAAAAAACGCTGGAAAGAAGTCTTTCTTTAAGATATAGGTTATACCTACGCGCATCTTCTCCTCAATTTCTCGTCCATAGGCTTTCTTGAGCGGCCCAAAATAACTAATATTGAGTAGCTGAAGCATGTGAGATGAATGAGGAGGCATATAGAGCGGGATAATGTCCTTCTCTTTGTAGTAGCTGTCGAATTTAATGGATTAGTGACTTTTATAATTATTTAGCACAAGGAGCCGATATTTACCAACTATGCGCGATTAAGTATGCTTCTTAAAATGCCGAATCCATTCTAGACTAATTTTATTTGTTATCTAGCTGTTTAGAGATATTGCGATAACCCAGTCGGGTGGTAGAGGGCTGTCTTTATACTAGCTAGAGAGGTGATATTAGCCAGCAATGATAATAAACGGCGGGACGCAGAACCCTTTTCCCCTAACGCCCTGAATCACAGTTACTTATTCTTGATTGCCAGGCTATATTAGTTTCGCGTTTAAAACTTGTTCTGAGCTTGTAACTACTATGCCGGCCGAGATAACGCCCATCTGAAAGCCGGTCTTATTAAAGTTGTAGATATCGTTGTCTGCGATGCCGTATTTCGCGATTGTGTTCTCCATAAGAGAGAACTACGCATTTATCGTGGCTGGATCTTCGTATAAGGCTCTTTTATAGTCGTATCTCCGAACTTGACGCGTCTTGAGCTTCTTATAGCGCGTAATAAAGCGATATAGCTAGCGGGTGCTAACTGGTGGCGCGCTACGCGCTGTAAGCAGAAGATTCGCTATTACACCCACACTACTAATCCGAGGAGAGCATAATCGCGAATCTAAATTAATTATTCTCTTAATAATCACCTTCTTTTTTAGCTCTGTTAGTTTCGTAGAGTTAGGCGGGCTATCGCGTCATAGAGTCATGCCGTTAAGTCGGCGGCTTAGTGTTACGCAGCTAACTTTATAAATCTTTATAGCGCTTCGAATACTTAAAGATAGGTCTTTTTAGATAGCTTAAAGAGCTAGGTTGATACTAGCGTTTTTATAGGGCGTTTCTATGATTTGTGGAGGAGGAAAGGGTGATGAAAGGTTGAAGAGTGGATTATTGCGATGAGGTGGCTCACTCGGTGACATGGCTCACTCGGTGTACAAGTACGTTATTTATAATATTTAATTATATTTTTGCTTCAAGGTATAATTAAACAAAGGGGGAATAGAAACAGGTAACATATATATTTATCTTTAGCTTAGCTTGCAATTATAAATATTATACTTTATAATCTCTATATAGCTAAGTTCTATATATTTAGGTGTTATACCTATCTAAGATAAGAGAGTAATAATATATATCATGTAAATATCCGCAGGTCCTTATTACCTGTTTCCAGGTATGGATCATTAAATCTCAACTTACAGTCCAGTCCTGAAAGTTCATAGATCTCCTCTTCGGATAGCTGAAAGTTCATTGACTCCAGGTTTTCTACCATGCGTAACGTTTGAGTTGACTTTGGAATAACAGCAACGCCTCTTTGAGTAGCCCATCGCAGGAGCACCTGTGCAGGTGTCTTTCCGTGCTTTTCAGCAGCCTGCAATACTTCATCGTGTAATAGCAGCGATTTGACCGTTTTACCCAACGTACCAGCCTTCATAGCAGTTCCAGTATAACTCGTAGGGCCGAAGGATGAATGGCCAGTGACAGCAATGTGATGATCGCCGCAAAGACCGATGAGATTAGTCTGGGTCAAATATGGGTGATGCTCTATCTGGAGGGCAGAGATAGGGTGCCGGGCATAGCGTTTAATGTCGTGGATCAGCTGCCCAGAGAAGCTAGATAGGCCAATGGAGCGAACCACTTCTTCATCAACAAGTGTCTCGAGCGCCTCCCACGTTTCACGAATTGTTGTGTTTTCAACTTCAATTTTGCCACGCAAAGTCCAACCCTATTCAAGCATTACAAGGTTAGTAACGATGGAAGTCTTCTTAGAGTAAGTGTGACTGGGATAGCGGACATACTGGGTATTCCATGATGTTCGGGTCAATATATTTCAGGGCGATGGGATAGTGGATTAAATATAAATCCAGGTAACCCACGCCCCATGCTTCGTTAGATCTTTTGCCCATTTCGATCGCATGCTCCCGACTATGGTACGTGTTCCAGAGCTTCGACGTAATGAAAAGCTCCTCACGGCGGACGATTCCGTCCTTGATAGCACGCTGAACGCCAATACCAGCCTCCTTTTCATTCTCGTAGCGATAGGCACCATCTAGGAGGCGGTATCCGGATTTGATAGCCTCGTGTGTTGTCAGTATCCCACGAAGACAAAGCTAATGGTCACATAGCAGGGGCCGTACATTGTATACTGTCTCAGCTGTGTCTTCAGGCGGAATGCGAAAAAGACCAAATCCCATGATGGGCATTTCATACCCTGATGCGAGTCAAATAGACGCAGACATGTTATCTATGGCTCATTTAAGGACCTAAGAACTGTTGTTGAATAACTGATGATCGGGCCAGTGATTGCGCTTCTTTTGTACTGGTCGTAAAACCGATTATCTCCATTCTATCTCCGGAATACCTCCAAGTGTCTCAACTAGCCCCGGAGACTTTTGGAAAGCTTAACTCACAATCATCAAGCACACTGTAGTCCAACCTGAAATGACAAAATAATTCTGTGGAGATGGTCTTGGTAGCGGAGAATATTATAAATATGACTAACGCAGGTTTCTAGAATAGGCTGCTTAGTATACGACACTGTAAATAAGCTATATATACAAAAGCTAGGAGTAAAAAAAGAGTTATATAATAAATTATATTACTTTTAAAAATTATTAATAATAAATAATTTAAAAGATTATAAATAAAAAATAAGTTTAATAAAAGAATTTTTAATTTAAATAGTTTAAAAAATATTATAATAATATATAAAAATTAGTTTCTTAGTATTTAATTTAAATATTATATTATAATTAAATAAAATTAATATTTACTAATAGTTACTTATTTATTTATTATTTTATTATTAAGCCATTTATTAAAGTTTAAGTTAAGACTTAGCTTGCCTTAGATAGATGACTTATAATAAATCTTACCAAGTAAGGTCGATTATTACAGAGAATGTTACAAACGTAACTAACGCAGGCCTACAGGATGGGCCGCTCAGCATACGACACCACGGACAAGCTACACATGTGGGGGCCAGGAGCAAGGAAGGAGTCACGTGCCAAGTCACGTGACCTCTGAGGATCACGGACAGGAAGTGATCCGTTGGGATCACACAGAGAGGGTGATCCTGTACAAAGGATCACCAGCACAAGTGATCCAAACAGCACCACAGTAGTATATAAGAAGTAGCTAGAGACCAGAGTCCAACACGGAGGATTAGTTCCTCAGTGTTCAATCTAAGCATTCTACCACAATTGAATGGGAGCAATACCTCCTGACGATTACCTGTGACCAGTACTGCTCAACTACCAATACATCCGCTGTAGCTCAGGTCAAGACCTAGCTTACCCTGGACAGACAACTTATAATAAATCTTACCAAGTAAGGTCGATTATTACAGAGAAGGTCGTGCCTATCTAGGGTAATGCGGTTACATGCGGTGACAACCAATGATTCGGGACACCAACCATCGGCAGTGCACCAACACTAGTAAGTTCTTAAATCACATCGCGTGGCTAACCATGTCTGATAATCACAGTCACCTGGGGTCGCATGCAGGAGAAGAAGCGGCACATGCGTCCGATCCCAATATCCAGCTGGACTTGCGATCGCGAACATCGCCTCCTTTACCCTCGCCTACCCCTGTGGCGCGCCATCGAAAGGAGCATACACCAGCTCAGTGGGAGGCGGTGAGAGGCTACTTCACAGAACTATACCTCACTAAACGGTTACGCCTCGCGGATGTCTCACGGATTCTCAGGGAAGAGCGCGACTTTCTAGCGACAGACAAACAGTACAAAGATCGCATTCGTAAGTGGGGACTTCGAAAGAACTTCTCTGATGCTGAGAAGCGGGATGCATTGGCGACTGCATGGGAGTCTGGATCAGATGCACAGGTCGCTACGGCCAGCGGAGCGATTCCCCGTCGGCGATTGCAGAGGTTCGCCCGTGATGAGAAGCTTCTATATATCCAGCAGATGACCAGGAGCAACACCGTGCCTCCAGAGCCCGAGGCTGTTTTCGACATCATCATTGAACTCCCGCGATCAATCTTCGAGCCGGCACCTCATGCCGAGGCGTCGGCCATCCACGATGCTTTAGCAGCCGTCGACCGTCAAATGAAGTTGCGGCTACCCATCTTGGCGATGGATGTGCTCGGAGTCTCTGACGCGACTGTCCGATATGGACTCAAACGCGTGCAAAGAAGGTCCTTGCCTGCAGTCGCCTTTGAGTTGTTGCCACCTTCAAGCACACCAGGGAACGAATACGGTCCTGGAATTCAATACTCAGCGTCTCTCGACGGCATTGTCGCAGCCTATGGGCCTGAGGAAGAGAACGAATTCCATCTATCATTGTTCCACACTGTCAGCGAGCGCCTCTTCTCGGCGTGCCAGAGCAGCTACGCACCCGAGACCCGCTCTCGAAACACTCTCCAGGGGCGGGCCCGCGAGCCTCCCGGATTACAGTGTGTTAAGTTCAATTCTTCACCGTTAGCCACACAGATCCTCTACCTTCGTCTGTTGGGTCACAGCGCTCTGGCTAGCTCTGTGCGCTATGTTGGACAGATTGGGGATGCAGAGTTGATCTCTACGCCGGAGTCGGGGCTAGCTTATCGCATCGAAGTCAGCCCTCAGTCTACCGCGTACATGACTGTCAAGCCTGGCATGCATATGGCGATGCACATCGTTAAGAAAGGAGGAGTGCTAGCAGGTGTCACTCGGTTCTGTCGGGGATACGAGTCGTTCCCGGTCTTCATGGGAGGGCAAATAGATCATGAGGGCACGAAAATGGGGTTGCTGAGCCAGCCTTCACCTCGTCCAGACGCAGAGACGACTGCTTTTGGGCCATTTCTCACCGAAGAAGATGGTGCAATAGAGGCAGAGTTCAAAGAGACATCACAACGGGCCGCGATTCAAATGCCCGCTCGTCCAAGCCCAAAGATAGAAGTGGCACTGGTAAATTCGTTGCAGCGGGTTTTAGGTCCATTGCCAGCACCACAGAGAGACTGGATACGGATGGCCTCCGAGGACTACATAGTAGATAGAAATGCTCCGTGGAAATTGGCCAGCAGGCCACAATGACCACGGATTACAAGGAATAAGCGGGTAATCGGGCAACGAACCCTGAGCCTAGCTGCATGTCTGGCTGGCTGCCTTAGTGTAAAATAATTCGTTCCAGGAATGGTTCGAAAGGTTCCATATGCTTCACATTGGACAATGTGCCCTGTTTCGAGCGTCAGTAGGTCCTCTAGGTTCTGGAGCATTATCGCTGGAGGCCACCTCATTCTTCGTCTCAACACTGATCTGGGACATGGAAACAGCGATTCTTACCTTATGTTCGAATATACGTAGCCGCGGAGTTTAAACGAGCATCGCGACAGAGGAATGCCATACGATGTACCAGCAGTCAGTGAAGGAAGCTGAGGATGCCCTCATGCGCATCAAGCGGGAGATTTTAGACCACTTTTCGCCATTGTTCAGACAAGGTTCAGGGACGCGAGGAAAGCTAGTACTGGTCTCGTACGTTCTCATCAGGCCAAAAACATGTTCCTAGCCCGTCTTTGTATTGAATTGTTTTCCGTCACGATACTCAACCCATCCATCAAGATCCATGGTTTTGAGCAATGTGGTGAATCTCTCCGCGCCCTTCGCACCGAATATGGTGGCTTTGGACTTTGCACTGACTGATTTCGGCGCTCCCTTGGGATACTCAATGTGGAACACCGCTTTCCCGGCCTTGATGAAAGCCTCGAACGTCTGGCATTCCTTGTATTTGACGCACTCCTCATTGACCTGAAAGTCAACCACATCTAGGACGTCCGGAATGATCTCGCCTGCGTTCTTGAGGCCGATGCCCAGGCCATGTTTTCGCGCCTCGCGGGACAAGAATTTAACGAAGTCAATAGAGTCTGCTTTCTTCAAGCCGAGACCATTTTTATTGTTCTGCTTATCCTGTTAGCAATAGAGTCTTCGTCTTCGTATCGGGGCAATTTTACGTAGCCGTCGACGTTGTCGGGATCGATCGCATCGAAACCCTTCTCCGCCGCAAGTTTGATCCGATTCGCCATGATCTGACGAACATTCTTGCTCTTCAGGCTCAACCACCTTTCTCCAGCCCAATCCTCCATAGGCTTGCCGAGATCTGCCTTACTGAACTTCTTAGCATCGGAACGCCACTCCTCGAAGGTGCCTGCGCTAAAATACGCGATGACCTTCTTGTTCAGCTTATGCAGGGCGGCGACTGTCTGTGCCGAGTTGTCAAACAGGTCGATGGTGTAGACGTTGACGTCCGGAGCGATCTGTGGCTTCTTTTGATCAATTTTCAACGGCGCATTGAGGACGATCTGCCACGATTCTCCGATTGCTGGGATCCAGGGACTGCGACTGCAAGCTCTGTCCTCAATAGTGAGCCCTTCGGTCAGCGGAATCACTGACGCCATCATGATAATGAGCAGAGCGAAGTGTTGTGTGAGCCCTTTCAGCCACAGGTTTGGTCCGATTCCCGACAGCCATTGTGTGGATGGCAAAGAAGTATAGCCTGACAATTGGTCGGTGACGGGTTGCTTCATGGTGCCTCAGCTGACGCGGCCTCGGTTACCCAATCGCAACTGCTGACTTCGCTCCGCGTTTATGCTGTTCAGTTCATGATGCGACCACACGGCTATGGGCAGCATTGGCCTAAGTACTTTTCCGTTCATCTTCCCAAGGCTTCTTTCTGGTCAACGCCGGCATCAGATGGGATCGAAGCTAAAGGCGAGAAAATCTCGACAGGAATGTGCGTCCTCGCCTAAGCATATAGAACAGGAATGCACAATTGAGCTAAGCCACGGCTGGACCTTTCATTGACACTGCAAGTGCTTTACCGCGACGGGAAGGGTAAGAGAGGTGGGCTCAGAACCAACCCAAACCCGGCGAAAACAGTTAGCAAACTACGGAAAGAATGTCGCGGATATCCACATGGCGAGCCTTTCGGATCAAGACAGGTCTATTTGCCATGCGGCGTGTGGCGCCTATGAGCCTACAGAAAGTGTGAAAACTTGCTCTAACTCTCAGGCACAAATCACGAGTGCGGTTGACGTACCCTGCAAGGGCCAAGCGTAGACAAGCAGCTTATATTCAAATACTTTGCATCTGAGATGGTTCTATCTGGCTGAAAAGGTGTATCCGTTGCACGAACGTACATCGAATCTTGTTGTGACAGAATCACCGCAGTCCAAAGGGCTCCAGATTGAACGGAAAACATCTCCGCCTTCGGCGCTGCCGAACAGCATGTAACACATAGCCTACCGTCTAAGCTCGGACCAGAGTAAGGCCGTAAGCCGACAGGATCGGGTTGACGGGCTGGAAGTATGTGACACCGCCAGTCCTGCAGTTGCCGGAGCCTCCAGATGTAACACCCTGGGCCTGAGCGCCGGTGTAGAAAGAGCCACCAGAGTCACCAGGCTCAGCGCAAACGCTAGTACGGGTGAGGCCGCGGACAGAACCCTGGGAGTAGTTCACGGTCGCGCCAGTTTGGTTGATGGTACCACAGTACACACCAGTGGTGGAGCCGGAGCGGCAGACGCTGGAACCAACGGGGGCAACAGTGCTGCCGGATACAGGCAAGGTGCCGCCGGAGCTGTAGGGGTTGATGTACGGCCTGAGAGTGTGTCCACTGCCTGTCCTCACGAAGGCGTAGTCGTTGCCGGGGAAAGAGGATCCTGCGAAAGAACCCAGAGATGCGCCGCTGGTGGTAGTGGCCGAGGCGCCGACCCTACCGCAGTGACCCGCCGTAACGAAACCAGTGGTGACGGAGAATCCAACTGAGCACCGAGAGGTACCCGAGATGAGGTAGGCGTCACCTCCCTGGATTGTGGCATAAGTGGTAGGCATGTCCTCCACGATGCGCACCTCAAACTCCGACTCAGTGAGACCAACGTCGGCAGCCAGCTTCTCAGCATAAGCTGTGCTATCAGCCAGCGCTTCCAAGATGAGCTTGTTGGCTTCCACGTCAACGAACCACGAGGCTACGTTTGTGCCTTCTTCGTCGCGGCTCAGGACTTGAGGTTTCTCAAAGAGTTCGTCAAGCGCGGTCTTAGCCTCCTCAAGCTTGGAGAAGCTGTTGACCATGATGACAGGCGTGGCACCGGCGGCCTTGACCTCCTCAGCCAAAGCTTCGTCGGTGACACCGACGTTGACCTTTTTGCCATTATCGGCAACCCAGGCGCCAGCGAATGAGTCGCCAGTAGTGGTGCGGAGCTGATCAATGACCTCGGCGGCGGAGATCTCTCGCCTGACACGAGCAGTGGCTTGCTCAGCGTCAAGGCCAAGGTCGCGCTTCATAGCGGCCAGGATCTCGGGGTGGAGATCAGACATGGCCTGTGTTGGAGCACCGTAGGCAACCGGGAGGACAACTGCCAGAAGGCTGAGGAACTTGAGGATCTCCATGTGTACACTTGAAGACTGGTGTTAAGGGGACTTGTTGATGACGATGGACCGAAGCTGGGCAGTGAACAAGACGAGTCTGTAGTGCTGATACTCTTGAAGCTGGATGAGATGTTTGATCAACTGGGGCAGGGCGACGGTATTTATATTCAACTTCACGCTGTTGAAACGATACTCAGATGGAGGGCGTTCGCTTCGCTTGTGCCTTCTGTGTGGAAACACAGCACTCAGTATCGGATCGTGACCTGCTGAAGCAAGCCTAATAGCCTTGCGTGTGGATGAGTGACTTTGGTGCATCATCGAGCAGAGTATCGGCAAGCGCTTCTGACCACTTCGAATACCGTTTTAGTAAGGTGATAGTGAGCCCTGAAAGCACGACTAAATGCCACATTCCTAGGTAGGAATGAGGAAGAAGGAGGCACGGCCTAGCATTGGACGAAGGGTGTAATGGGATGCTCGCAAGTGAACTACTGTATGCAAGCTGTTGTTCTAGCGTATCGAGCTCAAGCCGGCCTCAAGGTCGGATTCGGCAGGCCAACAGACAAGCATTTGCATATGCCGTTTCTGGTCCCTAGATCCGGCATTCTGTTCCCTTCGCAGGTAGCTGATGGTGGCACTGTCGTGCGAGATTCATGAACCCCAGACCTTGTTATGCATAAATTGAATACCTCTCAGGCTTTTTAATAAACTGTCGACTTCCATCAACAAGGACTTACCTTTGCGCGTAATGTGACTTTGTTCTGGGGCTCAAGGACTCTGGCGAACTCCACTTCTTGATGAAGCAATCCGGGATATCGTGGAGTTTGTTGCGATGTCCCCTGACCTATCTCCCTAATACCATGCTTGACAACTAGAACGGCAGACGGATAGTATTAGGAAGGTAGTATAAAAAACCAAGGAGCTTCCGAACGTGAGTTTCCTTGAGGAGTATAGATGGCTGCGATGCAGAGAGTGGATAAGGGAATTGGTCGCTCTTAGCATGCAGTGCTACACCTATCAGGTGATAGCTGCTGATATTGCTGCCACCTTATCGATCATTGCAACCCACCCACAAAAGCTGGGCGCTGCGTTGGTCTTGTTGACGGCCATCTTTATCAAGCTGCTTAGGCTCATGGCGCGGATTCTCGAGGTCGGTGATGAAGGGTGATACCCAGATTGCCTAAAACGGAAGGTACCTGAGGAGCCTTAAAGTATCTCCGTCTAATGAAACAGTAATAAACGTAGCCCTCAGAAGGGAGAGGGGCAACCGATCTAATGTCCTGCCGAATCGAGCACGTTCCGAGCTTCCAAGAGTTGCTAGGCGCTCACGCGATCGCGGGGGTGGAGAGCAAGTTGTTGCATAGTCAAGATACAGGGCCTGGAATATTGATTACGGAGCATGTTGTGTCGGAGGATGCCACACCTTCACTGACATCATCCCAGCGATAAAGGCATCCGTGACTTCCCCGCTTGTTGCTCAAAGCTTGGTGCTCGGCAGTCGCGGTGCTGGATGGCTAACTTCACATGCTTCCCTCCTATCGTACTCGTCTTCTAGTCGAACAATGCCGGCTCGATAGCAAGGTGCAGTTTTCTCAAGGCTTCAACAACCATCAATCAACGGAATGGCCGCTTGTTTGCACTTCATTGGCCTCGCATTGCGATTATCTGATGATACTTCTCATAAGAAAGTTGCGGTCTCGCGCGCGATTAGATCACTGGTTTCCTGGGGCTGCCCTCGGTTCGGGGCCGTAACTAAACCCTGGCTTGTTCGACGAGACATTTGAAGCATACCAAGAATTCCATTATAGGTCAGTCGAAGCACGTTCCGAGACCTGCCTTATCTCTTTCTGGTGATCCATGCAGGCTGGGGAGGTTTTGACTCCACTTTGATTCCGTGAGGTCAGGGGAAGGTCCTCATCACCAGTGGTAGAGATGTTATGAAGTTCATTTTGACTTCCGAGTATTTGCCTCTTCGGCTTAGGAGCTTAGGGCAACATACAGCAATAGCAATTACCTAATGCGTCGCCGGGACAGGCGTTTTATGACGATGCGCGAACATCTTTATCATTTCGTTTGGCTTCGTAGGAGTTTCAGGTTCCTACCTTTGGACCACGAGGGTATCCTACCCTGGACGATGAATACGCACCCTCAGGATCGGCGCAACCGTGATCTCTCAGCCCAGTCCCCACTGTACAGATTCTAAGCGGCTTTTTTGTTCTTTGAATCAAAGTGAGTGACGTGTCGTCAGCTGGAGTCATCAAGCCCTGATGTCTAACCTCAATCCAGCGGCCACCTTCATTACACTTTCATACTTCTCCCTCAAAAAGAAACAACATGGTCGAATCACCAGACACTCGGGCAAAGTTGCGAAGCCTCCCTTCGTTAAAAGGTCCTCTTCCCGCGCTAGATGTCCAGAGCTTGGCATGTACACCCCAAACAGCTTTTAGGGCTTGGCTAGACGACGCAATCAATGAGGGAATTATCGAGCCTCATGCCATGACTCTCTCCACAGTTGATCAAGACGGCCATGCTGATGCCCGCATCTTGATCCTCAAAGATCTTGATGATCGCGGCTGGCACTTTTCGATTCGCGGCAGTAGTCCAAAGGGGCAGCAGATAATTAGTCATCCCAACGTCGCCCTCACGTTCTACTGGGCGAAACTGGGACGTCAAGTACGGATTCGAGGCCAGGCTCGACAGTTAACAATCGAAGAATGCGCCGAGGATTTCAGGTCCCGCCCGTCAGGCTCTAAGATCAGCGCTTTAGCATCAAAGCAAAGCCAAGTTCTGCGGTCACGAGACGACTTGAGGGGGGCTCTCGAAGCGGCCCAGAAGGCTTTCTATGAGGATCCAAACCTTGTTGCCGATGACTGGAAAGTGTTCAGTGTCGATCCTGCAGCTGTAGAGTTCTGGCAAGGTGACACTGATCGACTGCATAAGCGTGTACTGTATACCCCCTCAGATGAAGGCGGATGGCAAAAACAGGAGCTCTGGCCGTGATGGAACCGAACGAAGTTTGATGTATTATCTCGATCTAGTACCGATCCCTGAAGGTACAGGTCCCCCTAGAAAACTACGCCCTTGGTCTGCATTGTGTTCTTTGAGAATTTGATGTTCCGCATCATTAGAACAGCTGCAACCAAAACGATCGTGAAGCCGAGCCCCGCGGCAAGCATGCGGGCTTGCGCGTAACCGTATGCTTGTTGAATAGCCAGACGTTCGGGAGTTCCCTTGGGATAGGTGAGCTGCACGTCTAACCGAGAATAGATCGACACAACGTCGGGCAGAGCAGACTCGGGAAGATTTCGCATCAAAGCTTTCAGGAATGTGTTCGTCCAGATTGTTCCCGAGACAGTTCGCCCAATTGCTCCACCAATGGAACCAGTCACGTATAGCATGGCGAGAACTGCTGCGATGTGCTGATGATCCACGGACGCAAGGACAGCCAGCTGAGCAAGGAGGACGAACACACTACCGCCCATGGAGATGAAGATCTCGCACATGACAATGTATCCCACATGAACGTTTGGCTGGCGGAAGTGGATCATGAGACCAAGACCGAGCATGTATAGTGGTACCGTGATGTAGTATAGCCACTTGAAGCGGCCTGTCCTCCGAACCCCGTATCCGACAATGAAGAGAAGCACCCCAGAAACAACCTGGAAAGTACTATTCACATACCCCGCTTCGGCCACACTCAAGTTCAGGACAACTTGAAGGAAGGAGGTGAAATATGCGTTCCAGCAATAGTAGGAGATCTGGTAGATCATGTTGAATAGGCATGCGCCGAGAACAGTCCGATCGAGGAGAAAATCTCCTTTCATGAAAGGGACCGGGGCGAGGTATACCTCATAGAGGCCAAACAAGACCAGGGTAATGAAACCGACGATTATCATCGCGATGATGTAGTCTTGCTTCCATCCACCTGGTGCTGAGGTTGCGAGAGTGAAAGGCAGTAGAAAGACTGTCAAGCCGCCAGCAAAAAGAATGACCCCCGGGATGTCAAAGTCTTTAAGCCCCTGCCAAAAGCGTTGAGAAAAGGGAATGTCTGATTTCGTGGTGACTATGCGGCCTTGTGTCTTGGCCTTCCGAAGATTATGCATCAAGAGACCAGCAAGGGGCAACGTAACAAAAGGGACGATGATAGCAAAGGAGCCGAAACCCCACCGCCAGTTGACATCGGTAAGGTAGGCTTCGGAAGCCTTTGATCCAGCGAATGCTGTGATCATGTATGGAGACGAAGTGAATGCAAATGCTAGCCCACGGTTCCTTAGACTCGTCACGTCAGCGGCTAGTACTGCCACAACATAGATGATGCCCGAAAATCCGATTGAGTAGAAGACTTGAGCAGCGGTGAATGTGGCCAAGTTCTGGGAAGCAGCCATCAGGATGACCCCCAGTGTCGATGAGACTATCATCAGGAGCAATCCTTCAGCACGGCCCCAAATATCGAGAAACTTGGCCATTGGGATGTAGATAGCTGCCGAGATGGAACTCGAAACAATACCAATAATAGTTAATAGGGAGTGAGCCTGAAAGTCGGATGTGACGTATGGGGTCAGATTGGCTAGCACCGCGCCACGAAAGCCATTGGTGAGGAAGATGAGCCACACGCTAGAAATGGTCAATAATGATCCGGCACAAAGGGCGAAGATTGGGAACATACTTGACGAGCAAGGCGACTAAGCCAAGCTTTGACCAGGAGAGGGTGATCGCCTCGATCTTCTGAACACCCAGTTGCGCGTGCTGGGATGGAATGGCATCGTCCGCAGGCTTCTCGATGTCTTCGACGTTACTCATGCGGCGAAAGTTTGTTTCGGTCTCATTCGGCACTGATTGGATCTCAGATCCTGGGTTGGGCTTCGTAATGTCGGCCATGGTTTAAAAATATGCCTTCGCGCGCCAGGAAATGGTGAATAGCACTTGCAAGAGCAGAACGATCAGGAATGAACCGAGTGGGCTTCAACCTTGTTAAATAGAGAACTGTCTACTAGTGGATGGCCCTCGAGACCCGCACGTCCAAGGCAAACATGATCGGTTCCGAGTGAAAACGGCTGTGGCCGGAAAAAAATCACAACACGCGTGTTCTCAAGCCAGGGACAAAACTGCCCATGGATCGTCTCATCTTATCTGATCCGACTTCGGGATCTAGTGGCATCTGATAAGGTTTAGGTCTAGGGCCAAGCCTAACTATCTAGTCCATTGAATCTAGCCCCATTCCCCAGCGGCATGATCTCTCAAGATTCCGTACAAGGACCAAGGACGTGCGTCGTCAAGTTTGTGGCAACTCCACGTCAGTTGGCTTCCGTCAATACGACATCCTGACTCTGTGCAGTGAGTGCCATATACCTACTGACCAGAGGCACAAACTTAGATTGTACCAACACATGTTCTCAGTAGTCCCGGTTCTCGGGGGACTTTTTGCCTCTCTTTTCTCATAAATTGGTCTTGGCCCCTGTGCGTGGGAACAAGGTTGTCTTGCTAGCGGGCTTGGCTTCTGCGTTGGTATAACCGCTCTCCGTAGGAAATGTCCGAAAGGCGAGGTCGAAAAGTCTGCACTTATTACGCGCAACCGATGAACATTTCATGGTTCGTCGGGGATTAGGGTCACAGCTTGTGCAAAAGTTGCCTTGGGAAAAGTAAATCTATTCCTCTAGCCTCTTCATATTCTACCGGCATACAACAGTTACGGGCGCACCACCCGCCACCACTTGGACAGTGCAGCCACCTGGGTTGCTGGGAGCCGTACCGTGCCCTGGAAGGAGGGAGCCCGGGCCTTCGCCGCCCACAATTCCTCCAGCTCCAGCTTGGAGTTGTGCTCGGACAACACCTGGTGTTGACACAACGGTGTGCGAATCGGTGAAGAAACCGTTGGGGTTCGCTTCGATCTGGGCCAGTGTAAACCCTGTACCTGTGTCGGAGCCATCCTCGGCATCAATCCCAGTTGTGAATGGTCCCTGGAGGCAGCCGGCGCTTCGCTTAATAACTTCCGGGCCCGAGTCCGCTGGTTCTGGGTTAGGAAAGGCAATTCGCGGAGGACCAGCTTGACCTTCTGCAGCCTCGTGGATGTGAGTCGCCGTTACCGCAGGAGAGTCGTAAGGCCCAGTAACGCCCATTAGGGTGATGTTCTGTGGGCGTCAGCCTGTCATCTTTCCGGGGCGAGGCAATGCGACTTACATAGCAGATGATGTCCAGTTCACTGTTGATTCCATAATTGTAGAAACCCATAGCACCCGCCTCACCAGGTGCTGCAACACTCTCAGCGTTCACCACGCGGTCCGGTGTCGCAATGAGGTTGTATGTGGACGTGAAAGAGAATGGGCCAAGGCCTCCGTCCTGCGGAGCTGCAACACCGGCTGCATGATGAATCGGAGGTATCGCACCTGCCAGAGCGAGCCCGGCAGGCGTAAGAAAAGCCACGATTGACCTCATTCTGATGGAGAAAGTGGGTTGGGGATAATAGTCAAACAAGGAAACCAAAGAGATTATCGTAGAAGAAGAAAAAGGACCAGCCCAATTAAGAGAAAACGTCGAGCAACAGCGGTCGAGAAAAGAGAAAGAAAGAAAAACCAGAGAAGTCAAGACAACGAAAGGCAGGTGCAAAGAAGAGAAGATCAAGCCATAGCGGGGACATGAACAGCGTGTGATGAGCTTTAAAGGCGGCACCGGGTTATATTGGAGATGGACGTATCATTACGAAGAAGTGCTATTGATGGTACAACACCGGCGAAACGCCTTCCCGGGCGGTACTTGGCATGTTCGGGACAAGAAACAACCTTGATTGTCTGAACGTTTCTGGCTCGCTTAGCCTCAAAGACAACGGAACCGCACCTTAATTCTACCTTTAAGCAACAGAGCCAAGAAAACGAGCAGCGGGAACAAGCAAGGCCGACGCAATTCGAAACGTACAGGCTGGAGTGCACGGGCAGGCTAATCTAGCCTTCGTTGCTGGTGGCGCCCAGGGAACGCAAATCCAGCAGAGACATGCCGTTCGGGCGTGACGATGTAATTCTGCCCTATTGATTGCCTCGTCCTACAATGACTGCGTCTACCCACCTCAACACTGGCGATCACCCCCATGGGCACTACGGCGCGAAGAAGACCGGGATGTAGGTCGGGTAGGCATACGTGCGCAATGGCACTTATTCAAGTCAACGCATGGATTACTGGACAACGAATCGCTTCATTACGCTTCTATCGTCTGACTTGATCCACCTAACAGTTGACGCCGCCTCGAATTCGTACACTGAAGCCATCAGGATGAAACACTTCGCCAGCTACAGATAAGGCACCCAGTTCCAGTATGACACAGTCGTCATCGGCGCCTGAGGTAAGCTTTGAATTCATCAGACTCCATGCGTCTGCGATGACGGTAAAGTTATCGAGCGTCATTGGTTGAGGCGTCTGGATGCAACAGTTAGCACATGGGTATGGCGCGCGATAGCGGGGATGCGTAAGGAACAACGAACATCATTGCACCACTCAATCGCGGAACCCCAGTTACAAGCAACCTGCCCACAGTTCTCTGGACCAGCACCGTTGACGGGTCTCTCTCCAGTCTCGATTTTTGTGAGATATTGGGCGTTCGCACGGGACGAGACAACATCGGCGGGGTTGGCGGTTTCTGGATCGCAGACAATTGTGACACCTTCAACATCCCAAGATTGGGCTTGACCCTATATTGGCCTCGCAGTCAGCTCCGACTCTCATATCCGCGTTCCTTGTCCCTCTTGAGTGACACTGGAGGAGATCACTGTGTCGGGGCTGCGATGCGCGTACCTCGAGTGCCCAAAGGCTTAAGGCGACATAAATGATGGAGAAGCGCATGGTGAGACTTGCTGGCCGCTGGACTTGTCGAAATTAGAAAGAAACGGAGAGTGGATTAAATCTCTGGACCAGCAGATCGGCAGAAGCGAAAGACAGAAAAGAAGGAAAAGAGGCGTAATGAACGACTCGTCGAGTTAACCAGAACTCAATAGAGAGGGAAGAAACGAAGAGAGTGATGAAGCGGAGGCTAGGCTTCCTGCGTTGGGAGGCCGCAAGTATATGAGGCTGGGCCTTGTAGGACCGCCCAAAATCATCCACCCATGAGTTGGTTCAACCATTGTCGGATGTCCTGCGAGCTGAAACTGGGGCCTGTATGGACTCAGGTACGATTTCAAGTTGCTGGCCCAAGGCCCAGGGGGCGGGTGCCTGGCGGGTCTTGTGGGGACTCACATCCCCAGTTCTCCGACACGCCGTGTATCACTCTTGCCCCCGATCCGTCTCATGTCGAGATGAAGCCCGGGTTGACCGCACTTGTCGAGATTTGGAGACCTAACATGATGGACCATGATTGCTTTGTCTACATTAGCCAGAGCATAGATCTTTTCCAACGGATTTGGTCACATGAAAGCCCATTCTATCGCGCACGGAACATGTCTTTGCACTACTTTATGTGGGGATTCGCAACCTGATCTGTCTCCAATCGGCATTCGTTATCCTCGAAGAATTTCCTTCTACAAGAGCAACTAATCAGAATATTCAAGAATTATGAGCTTATCTTATCCAAAATTCCACTCCTTGCCAGGGCATAAACTACGAAAACACAGCTCTTCTACCGTTTAGCGAACAGCACGTGGTCTTAATCTCGCCAACCCACTCTAGCAAGGTGCCTCTGAAATCGACCGAGAAACTCCGCCCAGATTCTTTTAAATACGGAAAGGTTTACAGGCTTGATTCGAAAATCATATCCTGTCAAGAGGCAAAGGTTTATTGACACTAGTTAAGCATTTTCACTGCTACACAATTATCTGGATCAAATCCTGCCCAAATGTTTCAGGAATCATATTAGCGTCGACAACGCGAAGGGGCTGAAGCAAGAACTTCACGAACATTGCAGGCTTTCCTACGAGGATGCAAGAAGACTATAAAGACATACGGAAATAGCAGCAGTCTTGTTGTTCTTGGTTCTATAGACCTTTGAGTTTTGGGGCAGGAAGTCAGGCTACAACAGCGATAAACTAAACTATCTTTACCCATGGCTTCCTCTCTGGCCTACGGCTTGTTGGAATTGTCCAATCAGCAACTGTCCTGGCCCATTGTTGGCAACGCAGCATACACCGCCTAAGGCCTCACTAGAACGAGCGAACTATGGCTAGAATGTTGCGAGACTTCCGCTCACACAGAATTAAAGTCGGTTGATAGTGAGGGTATCGATTCAAAGCCGAATCGGGGCCAAGTTATTTATTGTTCCCTTCACTGAAGCCAATCAAGCGGTAAAATCGTTGTGTGCAAGCTCATAAAGGAATCCAGATGTAACCTTGACGTGTTGCAGAATGTGGTCAAAGTCAACGAAATCGATGGTATCGTTCGGAGTGTGGATGTAAGGATTGTGGTTTCCGAAAGGTGTCTCGAACAAGAAGGTCGAGGGGAACCCATTGCGTGTCGCTGAGGCATGATCAGAGCAGGCATAGCCGCACGTCGACTCCTCGTAGGGAATGTCGGCATACTCATTCACAAGCACCTTGACGAATTCATTTTGCGCCGCGTCGGTGAAGTCGGTGACAAGCCCGAATCGCTCGACGCCATCACGTCCGGCGTAGCCTACCATGTCCTGGTTCAACATTGCCTCAACCTCAATACCTAAGCGGGCATAAGTATTGAAGATATCTTGGGAGCCCAGCAGACCAGTTTCCTCTGCCGAATACCAATGGAACTCAATGGTGTTCCTATGGTCACCCTTGGCAATTCGCGGATCCTCAAGCAGCGCGCCGAGAATGTTCATGAGCATGATAGAACCTGAGCCATTGTCATCGGCGCCGGGAGCACGTCCAGCTCCGCGGTCATTTGAAATGACGGAGTCGAGATGGGCGCCGGTGATGATGGTCTTCAGGCGAACCTGTCCCGGAATTGACACTATAATCGAGGGCTGAGACCATGCCTGATGCTGGATGAGCCGGATCGAGGCAAAAGGGTGTCCGCTGCGATCGATCGTCTTCTTGATTTCAGCGTGCAGCCACTCAGCGGCCTCTACGCCGAAGCGAGAGTTGAAGTAGCGATTGTGAAATGAAGAGAAGCACTGCAGCTGCTTCTTCACTCTGGCCATGTCAACCTTCCCAATGATGGCCTCTACCGCTGACCTGTGAGCGACTGATGATGGAAACCCAGAGGCAGCAGACATCAGACGTGCAGTCGTGGGCTCATGATCTTTCCATTCTGTAATGTCGAAGAAATGCACATGATCCTAATCATGATCAGTCCAAGGGTTCCCAGCCAATGTGACTCGTCATGCCGCGCAGTCACTTACATCAATCATTTGAAACTTCTCGTCCTCAGTAACCTCGACGGTCTCTCCCGGAGCGATCTCAAGGGTGAACAGCTTTGCACCATCACGCTTGGCCTCTTGAGGTGCCGTCGCTGAGGTTGTAGCAGCCAGGACCGTAATGAGGGGCACAGAATAACGCATTTTGAGGGCGATGTTGAACGTTCGTTGAGTCGTAGAGCAAGTACAGGATTGAGTCGGAAGGTCGCCGTGGTGAGAGTGCGTCCAGCAGGCAGCTGGCAAACCCTGTTATGTACACATTTACAATCACACCGCCGAAGCGGAGAAACACGATTGCCTCGCTATGAGAACATTTACATCAGGTAATCTTGAAGTATTGGGTTCCTTGGCCAGGAACACGAGCGGATGAGCTGCCGTATATGGTGTAGTTGCTGCATATTATTGGTGCCAAGTACCGTCTGCTCAAAGAGCTACTCCCCTTGGGGAAGCTCCCACCCTTGCAACAGAAATATTGGAATTATATTAGTTGAGTGTGATGTTGTTGCCCAGCAATCTTCCCTACGCTTCTCGCACTTACAACCCCGCGAACGCGCGGCTGGAAACTATTCAAGATTGTGGGCGTGAAAATGATCAGTGTTCATGTCAAGGAGCCAAAGCGGACCCATGGCCTACTGCGGGAACCTGACGGCGACGCGATTGCACAACACAAGACAGGCTAGATGGAAAGGCTGCACAAGATTGTTAAAAGAGGTCTGCAAGTCCCTCACTTTCCCACTTGGACATCTGCCTCCGGGGACTTCTGCAAATCGCAGGCCATGCAGGTATACTACGAGGAATTCGCACAGCTCGCCCACATATTGCATGGACAATCTGCCGTCGTCGAACCCGAGTTTATCCTGCATTATACCTACCGCCAGGCTGGGATTCGCAACGCAATTCTATTCTGTGCCAGATGGAGACAGTGCTGAGCTGGGTTCTCATTGAGAACGAATGCACAGGGCGCGTCTCCAGACGTTCTTGACAGTCAGCTTGGCGTACACACTTGGCATTGTGTTGGGGAAGGAGTCTCGCGTCTCGTTCACACGTTGTCATCTCTGACGATGACCTGACACCCGCTGAATGAAGTGACCTTGATAGCCTCTTCGAAACGGAGAGGCCCCCCATGATACTGTCACACGGTACTGTTTGCATTGCATCCAGTAAGTGTCTTGACAGGATCGTTCAGTCGGACGCTGTCTAAAGGTTACTTGCTCGCCTTTCAGCCCGAACATGTGTCTCCTAGAAATAACAATAAGCCGCAGCCTCCCACGCTGCAACGATAGCATCTCCTTCGCACGTCGTTGACAATTAGGTACCAACAGTGCTCGTGGTCATCGTCAACCGTATCGACCTAACACCCGCCCACATGCAGGTTCAACCACGACTTGCCGCGAACACAAATGTGTGGCGTTTTGTGATTGATCTAGCAAAAGTCCTCCGAACGATCCCCAACTCGCTGGAGCAATAGACAGAGCTGGCGAACTCCTACCGACTGTCACACGTTCCGCCACAACCACGTCGAGTCCAGCGCATTACGAGTCGTGTGAGTGAACTGACATACTATGCTTCCAGGGCGTGACGCGGAGAAAGTCGCAACGTGCGTGTGAACCCTCCACTTTATCCGCTCATACGGCACCTTAACACTCCGTACCTAGTCGCGTCAAGAATCAGGTGCTGAACATCTAGGTACGGTGAGGGCAATCTGCAGTGTGTACCAAAACGACAGAAGCCAACACCGGGCAGCGCAAAAGCCAAAATTAGCACAAAAGAGCTCTCATGTCCCCAGCATTGCCTCATGCTGTCCTCCACTAATAAGGCTGTTGCGGGTCATCCCAGTTTCCACTTTTTCAATGTCAGTTATCCGTTCGGCGACCAGAACTCTGATTGAGGCAACAATGGTCTCCGGCGCATCGCGCACTTCGGCGACCACCCGACCCATGCTTCGTCTAAGATCTTACATCGGCGACCAGGTTACATGTCTGTGCTTTCCCCCCGAGCCAGCAAGCTCTCTATTATCTGACACATGCATGATCAGCTATGTATTCAATGTCTCAGCTCGTTGCTTGTCTGACCTAATTCGCCGAGCCCATTCAATGAATGGTGCCGGCGACCTGAACGCAGCTCATTCACGGACACCAAGAATCCCTTTCTGGTTGGATCTTACGGCGTGGCCAAAGCCCTTCTCGTGACATATTTAAATACTGATCTTGCATGCGATGGCATGTTGTTGTCACACAGAGTACACACCTTGGAGTAACAACATCCACTCCAACTCATTCTAGGTCATACAGCATGTCTCCTGAACCAAAGCTCCCTGCCCATTCGGCTACGTCGTCACTGATCAACCAGGATCCGACACGCGACATCGAGCTTGCCGAAGTCCCGACAAACCATCTTGCCAATCAGCATATCAAATCCCTTTGTTGGTCTTCGCTCTCAGTCACCGTCAAATCAAGAGCGACAAAGCAACCCTTGAGGATTCTCGACGATGTGTGTGGCATCGTTCGGGCGGGTGAGATGCTGGCAATCATGGGGCCAAGTGGTTCGGGTAAGACCACGTTACTCAACGCGTTAGCCCATCGAGTTGCCGCCGCTGGGGCAATCACGACTGGTGATGTCACGGTGAATGGTGCCGCCGCTACGAGACAAGTCATCCGCCATCTTTCGACGTATGTTGAGCAGGAGGATGCACTGATTGGGAGCTTGACCGTTCGAGAGACCATGATGTTTGCAGCCAGACTCTCTTTACCCAGGTGAGAGTCTCTCCTGCCTGAAGTCACATGCTCATACTTACTTCCGACTAGGACAGTTGGCCGGAAAGAGACTCGCCGCCGTGTCAGTGATCTTATCGCCAGTTTCGGTCTTCAAGGACAGGCAGAAACGATTGTAGGAACGCCAATTAAAAAAGGACTCAGTGGCGGTCAGAAGAAGAGATTAGGAGTTGCGAGTCGGCTCATAACCAATCCCAAGATCCTCTTCCTCGATGAGCCTACAAGTGGCTTGGACTCCGCGCTGAGTTTGGAGGTTATCAGCTTCATCAAGGACATCGCACGGCGAAACAATGTATTCTTATCCACTAGGCTTCTATGGCCGTTTCTTTTGCATGCCGACCTAAGTAATACTGACAAGTGGATAGTTAATTGTTGTAGCCTCGATTCACCAGCCTTCTTCATCGACGTTCCAGCAGTTCGATCAAGTTTGCTTGCTTTCCCAGGGCAAGGCATGCTACTTCGGCCCAGTCTCAGACGCACCAGCCTACTTTTCAAGCAAGGGCTACGAAATGCCTCGAGAGACAAATGCTGCCGAGTTCTATCTTGATCTCATCAATACAGATCTGGACCGAGATGGAGAAGTCCGTGAGCGCACCGCTGACATCACTCAGAAGTGGTGTAGCTCAGGGGAACGTGCAAGTCTCGACTCCGCAATTCTGGCGTTCAGCTCCTTCGCCGGCAGCCTCTATCTAGAGGATACGCTGAAGCCAGATCCTGCTTCTATTTCTATGGTTTTACTACATCGGGCGTGGATCAAGTCATACCGTGATATCGTCGCATATGGCATCCGCATAATCATGTACCTCGGGCTAGCTGTTCTGATGGGGACTGTTTTTCTTCGCCTCAAGACGGAGCAAAGCTATATTCAACCATTCATCAACGCCATCTTTTTCGGCGGGGCGTTCATGTCCTTCATGGCGGTCGCTTATGTCCCTGCCTTCCTCGAGGATCTACATACCTTCTACCAAGAGCGGGCAAACGGACTCGTCGGACCAGGCGCCTTCATGCTTGCAAATTTCACGATTGGGCTGCCATTTCTGTTCCTCATCTCTCTCCTTTTCTCGATCGTCACATACTGGCTGTCAAACTTCAGACCCAGTGCTGACGGCTTCTTCCGCTGGGTTCTCTGGCTGTTCCTCGATCTCGTTGCGGCCGAATCACTCGTCGTCTTAGTCTCAAATATCTTCCCGATATTTGTCGTGGCCCTTGCTGTCACTGCATTTGCCAATGGGCTCTGGATGTGTGTCAATGGGTTCTTAGTGCCGATGAGCATTTTGAACCCTTTCTGGAAGTACGTCTTTCACTACATCAACTACCAGGCATATGTCTTCCAAGGTATGATGGTCAATGAGTTTAGCCATCGGGACTATGATTGTGCAAAGACCGGTAATGGTTATCAATGCATGTATCCCAGCAACCTCAGCGCCGATGGAAAGATTGCGGGAACAGCCGTGCTGAAAACCTTCAGTATCAGCACAGGCGAAGAAGGCACGTGGGTGGGAATCATTATCGGCATCATCGCTGGTTACAGACTGCTGGCATATCTTGCTCTTGTCTTGCGAAAGTAATTAAGGGAGTGCTCAATTGAGCAATTTCTTACGGAAGGAGGCCTTACATTCGACCGCGAGTAAGGACTCAAGATGTACTCAAATCGCATACCCACTGGTGTGGACTGAGCACCTACAGTGCGCTTTGTATTATAGCTTATAGACAGATATCAAAAGTCAATCATGAATCGTCATGGGATTATAGAGACGCAGCAAGCTCACTTCGTTGGCAAAGTGAAACATCCCTCCATTCCATCATGGTATACATTACACGGCGAGCTGCGATTAGCGGAACGCCCGGGCAGTCCGAACGCCTGATAGTGATGCATCTAGACCTCTTCAGTTCCGACAACCTCATACCCATCACGAGCCCTCCTTCCTCCGGCAAGGTTCATGAGCGTCGGGCTCTCATACATCATGCTGTAATCGACCCTCTCGCCGCCGAGAACAGCGGCACCGTTCTCCTTCTGACCAAAAACGGGCGCAGGGTCGCACCAGAAGTCTTTACAGTTGCCCACACAGCCGCGACTGTACGGGTTCTTCTTCTTCTTGTTCTTGCCAGTAGCAGCGCCACGGCCTGCTATAGTCTCGATGAAAGGGTCCACTCCGAGAAGCCTGCTCCACTGTTTGAGCATCCCACCACGATGCTTATGGCCATGCCCACCATGGGCATCTGCGCCTGTAGATAGCGAGGGATGGTTCGGATCCAAAGGTGTGCCGGTCGATGTGAATGCTGTTGTCGAAGAAACACTTTGGATACCGTACATATTCTCATACGTCGTCATGGCCCGAGAGACCTGGACGAGCTGTGTGAAAATCAACATGGTCACCCATGTGAGTTGAAGGGTGGCCCATCCAGCGAGAACAAGCGTGTATGAGTCGGCGTTCAGGACGGTGCAAAGGCTGTTACTCAGAACATTACAGCTTTCGGAAGCGGATGACGATCGTACTGTGAAGTCTTGCACTTGTCAGTTTCTATGATGTGTATTCCTGGGATGAGAGACCTACAATGATAGAGGAGCCAATCATACGAGAGAATCCCGAACGTCAGAGCAATCAAGTAGAGAAAGAAGTGGCGATGATTGTTGACTCCGACGCAGTTGTTGACCCATGGGCAGTGGCTGCAGTGAATGTTAGCTCAGGTCGGGCACAGTGCAAGGGTTAGAGGCTTCCCTACTGGTCATGTTTGGCGACACAACGCCCACAAGCCTTGCAATGCTTGCTCCGAAGCGGTGTCCGAATTGTGCATGTGGTGCAGAAGTTGTACTCATCGTATTTCCACAGCTTGAGCAACTCATCAATCATCGCCTTCTGCTCTGCAATGCCGTTCATCTTAGGTACATAGCCTGGGTCGTAACGCATGGCAGCTGCGTAGAAGAAGACCGTTAAGCTAAGAAAGATGGCAAACAGGAGATTGAGGAGAGGATGTGTCTCGCTGCTGCTGTTAGCCCAAAATGTTGTTGCGGGTAAAATCGTTGTGAGCCAATTCAGAGCGACGAAGAAGAGAGAACCAGCGAACACGCCAGCCATCCAAGGCTAAAACCTGTCAGTTACGATGGAAAAGAATGCCAGGGGTTGTGATCAAGGCCTACCGTCTTGTGAAACGCGCCCATACCAGACGGTGCGTAGTCCAGAACTTGCTGTGCAATCCATAAAATGCCATAGCCAACAATGAAGGCAAAGGGGACCCCGAGATAGATGGGCGCATAAGCAACCACGGAGATGACCGCCCAAACCAAGATAAAAGGGCACAGGAACATGAACCGAGTGATGAAACTCTTCTTGTCCTGAAGAAAATAACTGGCTCCGGGCCATGGAGGCGTCAGAGGGTGGCCCTCATCATCATAACCGCATTCCCTCAGTGCCTTGTGCCAGGCCGTCTCCGTGTTGAGCTCGTTCGCGGTCACTGATGGTGTTTTGCCGGAGTCTGTCTTCGCAAATCGGTCCGCGCCATATTCGATGAGCTTCATGATGCAAACAGCGTTTCCTTTCACGAGCGCCCAGTGGAGAGCTGTGAAGCCTTGCTCGTCTGTTGATTGCACGTTTGCCCCCCAACGCAGAAAGATGTCAACGCACTGGGGAAATCCCTTATACCCTGCCCACATCAGAGCGGTATGGCCGTAGCTGTCGACAACATCAACAGGAATGCCTTGGTGAAGTAACAGAACAATGAGAAGCACATTGCCGTTGAATGTGGATATATGAAGCGTGTTGTAACCTTGCGCGTCGGTGATGAGAGGATCGCCGCCGTGCTGGAGGAGTAGATTGACCACGTAGTAATGGCTTCGCTGTGCAGCCCATTGAAGGGGTGTCGCGACAGATTCGCCCCCTTTCTTGTTGATTTCGGCTCCATGCTCAATGAGGAACTTGCACATGGCGTACTGGTTGTTGATGGCCGCCCACTATGATCGGTTAGTGACTGGAGTAATCTAGCTCGTTGCTTCACATACGTGCAAAGGGGTTATGCCCTCTTCGTCAGTGTATGTCGCATCGAACCCGCCCGTCTCGAAAAGTTTCTCCATGGCCGGAACATCGCCCAGTCTAGCTAATTGCATGACATCGTCATTTCTGGGCTGTTCTTCCCCGTCGGTCGGCATGGAATCCATCTCCAACTCGTTGTTGAGTTTTGGCGCTGCTGGCGCTGCTTTCGACGACGGTTGAACTGGCGCAGCAGGAGTGCTGCCACGGGGGCTCAAACTCCCCATCGATTTGCGTCCAAGGAACTTGCTCGCGCGGTATTCGATTGACAGGATGAATGGAAGATTTGGCAGGATGTTGGGGTTGAAGCGAGAGCACACAACCGTCGACCGAGACTGAACGAACGAAACGCGTCGGAACTTCGCTGTATCGAAAACTCGAGTGGACTGACGGCCGACTAAAGACTGTCCATGTCGCAAGGGTTGTTTCGAGCGGATAGAAGCTATTCCCTTGTGAGGAAATGGAGAGGCGCGGGCATCTGCGTGGATTCGTAAGACCAGAAGAATCGCGTACGAAGGTCACGATAGGATAGGAGCTTCTCGCTGATTACGTCGCCCATCAGGGGCCACTTAGTGCGTGTGCTGCGCCATCCTGCCATGCCGGCGTCCCGCTGACATGGAATGGCACTAAAATCTCGACAACAGCCTCCAGGCCACCGCCACATCCTCCCCCGAAGCTAAGGGGGTTGCACGCCAGAGGTCAAGGGTCGCTCGCATTCACCCCACAATTAGTGAATTCTGTGCCGCCGCGGGAGGGCGTCCCATGTTGTCACCATTTGCAACCCATCCACGGCGACTCATCAACCTGCTCGACGGTTGACAGCCTCTTCGCGGCGGCTCTCTTCTTGGAACGGCAGCACTTGCCTCCGCCCGCCCTCGCACTCTCCCCAGAGCAGCCGCAATCATGTCGACGGTCTCCGATATCCTCGAATTCCTCCTGACCCCGTCCGCGCCTCTCTTTGCCCTTGCGCTTCTCATCCTCTTCGGGGCTCCGGTTCTGCTACATCATATCCTCTCTTCCTCCAATACGTACACAACACCTCCTACAGTGCTTCTGCTAGGACCTGAGAATGCAGGAAAGACAGCTCTGCTCACTTTGTACGAGCGCGGTGGCGAAGCGCCCGCTGCCCCAACACGCACGTCACAGGTCACCCAGTCCGTCGAATTGAACGCCTCGACCGACTCAGAAACGAAAGCTTCATATCGCAATCTTGACGATGCTACTGGCACACATACGAAGTTTCTCTTGGTTGACACCCCTGGCCATGGCAAGCTCAGAAATGTCGCCATAGGGAAACTCGTGAGAGCCGAGAAGCTCCGCGCCATTGTCTTTGTGGTCGACGCCGCAGCTTTGGGCGAACAAGAAATCCTTGCGTCCACAGCATCATACCTGTATGATGTTCTCCTATATCTGCAGAAGCAGGCTACAGCCAAAACGAAGGATGCAGTTTCAGTTCCAGTTTTGATTGCCGCCAACAAAGTCGATCTGTTCACAGCTCTGCCAGGGACTTTGGTCAAGGCAAACCTCGAGGCTGAATTGACCAGGATCCGTGCCTCCAAGAGCAAAGGTCTCCTAGATTCTGGAGTGGGCATGGACGACATTGGCTCGGAAGAACAAGATGCCTGGCTAGGTGAATTCGGGTCCGAAAAGTTCTCATTCAAGCAGATGGCTGAGTTTGACATCGACGTGCAAGTTACACCGGGGAATGTTACGGGAGATGGCCCAGGGGCT
Organism: Sarocladium kiliense; assembly: GCA_030734395.1. Taxonomy (NCBI): domain Eukaryota; kingdom Fungi; phylum Ascomycota; class Sordariomycetes; order Hypocreales; family Sarocladiaceae; genus Sarocladium; species Sarocladium kiliense. Next base: position 39,883 of record JAUZTG010000023.1, read on the forward strand.
GACAAGTGGTGGTGGTGGATCGCCCAGCAGATCTAATAGACGGGTCCAGCATTACATCCCTACTATTTTGGCTTCATGCGTGTTCACTTACGTTGTAACTTACTTATCGAGCCTGGTTGCAAGAGTGCCGGGTTCAATGCTAATGTTCCACGTAAGACCCTAGGTACTGTATATGCAGTAGGTTGTGTTGATCTAGAGACCCATCGGACGAAGGTTTACTTCATCGGTCGTCTGGTTTCGTTCCTACGGTCTTCCACATCAGTACGCTGAGTGAGCCGTACATCGTAACGTGATCCGCATCATGGACCTGCCAATTCATCTCCATGGACCACCATGAGTTCCCTGACTTGCGCTTTACACGAAGCTTTCGACGATGCAGAGGCCGCTCCTGGCAGACCAGTGTGACCTGTACAATGTTGCGAGGGCGCAAATAACTCCTCTCCTTTGGGGACCAGTTGAGGATATCTTATTGAGTGCAATTATAGGGTTAAGTTTCTCAGTGCTATTTGTGCAGTCATGGCCTCCAACTCAAGACCCCAAGATTCATGTGTGGGCTCTTTTTATGATGTGGCACAATGCCACCTTCAGCATCTCATAAGTATGGCAAAGATGTTCAACTCATGGGTGTCCCTTGGGGTTCCAAGCTTTTTGCCCTGATCATCCTCTCTCTGAGTTCTTCTCTCTGTCCCTTGTGAGGATAGCTGACCGCAAATTGATGAATAACCCGACTCAGGCCTACGTTGATCATGATGTCGTCACTGACGAGTCAATGTCCTTGATATTATGCCTTGTGACAGCCGAGAGGATGATCCAAAATATATACCTCAAAACGCTTGACTATGGTGTAAAAAGCAATGAGAGATTCCATTGTTCGAAAGTAGCATTAGATGACCCTGAAAGGCAAAACATTATGTGCCTTCCGATCGCTAAGCTGTTGTATCGCGTTGCAGGCAGCTTTCTGTTTGCGCCAGGACAGGCGCTTTGACACGCATTGGCCTGTTTTCAGTACCGAACGCCGTGGCGAGGCGTACAGGCACTGCAAAGCAGTCTAAATGGACCTTCCTCTGTCAACATCCATGCGCAGCTTATGCAAATCGCGCATGCAGGCATGTAGCTGCTTCTCATTGGGCTGCTGTGCATAAGCCTGACCACCACCAGGCAGACGTTGGCCGCTCATCTCTCCCGCCTTTCAGCCCTTCAGCACATGCACACATTCATGCAGATACATGCATGCCCAGAAATGCGATAGCGACGTCGCAATGGTAACATGCCAGGTGCGGGGGAAGGTCAGGCTGGACAGTGGTACGGAACCGAAGAGATACGTGTCAAGGCGACAAATGACGAAAGGCATAAGCTGAAAGAAGGAAGCAGGCCGGAGACAGGCCTAGGTAGGTGGTGTGAAGCAACGGATCATCTGACAGTCGGCATCGGATAGCTCGAATAAGCTTTCTTCGAAGTGGCTGCGAGCTTCGCTTTGGGTGCGATTCCCGTTCTTGAAGGAGACGAGACCTTGTCGCCTCGGGACGGGACGCTGCATGGCGTGGCAGGCCCATCAGATCGCATAAGACGCACGTTGTCCCACGACCATGATCCTTGTCGTGACCGGTCTCCGACTGAACGAAGCATCACCCAGTATGCCGATACTTACTCGTTCACCGGCCGATGTGCTGGGGTCCCGCGATGAGCCACATGTTATCACGCAGACTATCACCCGCCTAACCACAACCTTCACTACCGTTGTCACCTTAGGTGGCGGGCCGACGAATTACTCAGGCGACCAGATAGAGCCAGAGGCAGATATTTACGGCGGGTCAGGCGATGGGTCAGGACTGACAAACGTCCAGCTCGGCGCCATCATCGGATCTTCAATCGCCTTTGTGCTTATCCTTGTCATTACATGGTGCTGCATCTTACAAGCGCGGCGGCGACTTGAGGATGGAGAGACGACTGTTAGCGATTATAGTCTATACGACAGCAGTCGTTCCTCGTCTCCGCGAAGCCAGAGTCCCGCACCGAGACCACCCCCACGAGCAAGGGTGAACATACCTGGGGGGCCAAAGTATCCAACATACCGGGCAATCCCCGTCCGCAACCCAAGGGCTAATCCCTCGGTCAGACGAGCGAGATGAGAGTCATGGGCTTGGTTGTTCAGGGTTGAAACACATCGAGGATCTGCTTCCCACATCGTTAAAGCTAGTTTGTCGGATTGAAATCAGCTTCCAAAGAGTCGGCTTGGGACTGATAGGAGTCCACTGTCATGTTCACCTAGAGCGGAATGAAACCTGGAGAAGTCGCTCGAATCCAAAATTGTATCAATTCCTCACTATGGGCAGCATTGCCTTGCATTGTGAGCGCTCACACTACCCTACTGCGAGCTTCCCCGCAAGTCGAATGCTTTTCGGCCACACGGCCAGCCCTCGCCCATTTCTGTAGGCTGCGTGCGACGCCTCTCTTACTCCGAGGGTTCGTTGAAGTCTTTTCGCGGGCCGGTACACCAGACAGATCATTTGCAAAGTGAGCAGCTACGCGACCAGCAGCCTTCGTGTTGAGTGTGAGCGCCTCCCAGTTGATGTTGTCGAGATCGTCACACTTGAGATGATAGCAGGCATCCCAAGGAGCGCCAGCACCCGTGAAGATACCCGACGATGGGATACCCAGCTCGAGGAAAGCAACGTAGTCAGACGATGTGCCAAAGCCACTGTCAAAATATCATCAGTCGATTAGGTTAGATGGATTGGGTTCGAGATCACATACCCGTAAAAAGCATCGGCACCATTGTCCTTGAGGTAGTCAACCAACGGCTGACCTACAAGCTTGTGAACCTCAGTATCAGCATAGATGGCGTACTGGGGTTCCTTGGAGCCGATCATATCGTAGTTGTAGTAGATGCGGATGGCATCTGCCTCGGCCTCGGAAAGCTGGGATCCGTAGTAAAGAGAGCCGACGAGCCCGACCCTGAATCCAACAGTCAGCACTTCGATCGGACCATGGCAGGCACCCCAATTAAATGGCAATGATCAATACTCACTCCTCAGCTCCCCACCACGCGAAGCGGACCTTGTTCTTGAAACCCTTGTACTTCTTGAAAGAGCCCATCAGTTCCAGCAGAGCCGCAGATCCACTGCCATCATCATTGATACCAGCACCAGCCTGGACGCTGTCCAAGTGCGCACCAAGCATGATGACGTTGTTTGGGTCACCCTCCTTTGTCTCTGAGATGATGTTCCATGAGGGACGCTCCTCAAAGATCGCATCAACGAGGAGATTGACCTCGAGGGTCTCGCCAGCCGCAAGGCGAGCCTTCCAAGCACTTCCAGTTTCCAGAGTGACCAGACCAACGGGAGCCTTCAAGCCGACATTTTCGGCACTCAGGGTCGCAGCGGTGAGGGAGTTACCAGGAACGTTGTGGTAAAGGACGACACCCACAGCACCGTGGTTCTTTGCGAGCTTCAGTTTGTCTGAAATCGCACAAATACCACGCTTGATGAGCACAATCTTGCCAACGGCGTCTATGCCATCCCATTGGTCTTCGAAACAGGCAGAGCCACGCTCGTCATCGACGGGCGTGTCTACGAGTTCACCAGTAACACCATCGGGTAGTGGGGTGGGGTCATTGTACAGGAGTGTGGCAACGCGTACATCTTCTCCGTCAGGACCAGTCAGGGAGATCTCGCGGGTCTGTTCGAAGAGATGGGTGAAGCCCTGGACGTAAGTATCCATGTGCTTGCCAAAACGCGTCACAGCACGCTCGAGGATGAAGTCCAGAGATGCATTATAGCCCGGCAGGCCAAAGGCGCGATTGCCACCATTGTCGCGGGCGATCTTGTTGAAGTTCCACAAAACATTCTGGAGCCTGTTCACGGTGTCAGCTTTCCTGAGTCGGCAATCCTGCAAGCCGTGCTGCTCACTTGTCCTCGTGGATATCGGCCTCGACAGCGTCCGGGGTAAGCTTGTCTGTGGCGAGAACGCCCGAGGCGGCAAGGCCAGCATAGACGAAGCTGCGTGAAAGCTTCATGGTTACAAGGCGGCTGGAGAGTGACGAGATTTCCAAGCTGCAGACGCAAGACAGCATGGTCGAAGGAAGTGACAGTATAAGTACTTGGCCGATTGCGAAGTCCTAACCATCCCAGCTCGGTGTTCGCTCCCCCCTCGGTCAACCCCAGGGGCGAGTGTGCAGCTCGCCGCCGAGCAAAAGGCCCTTGAAAACAAGCTTATTTACGCACGACATGGTGACTATGCAAGCAGGTCGATGTAAGGTGCTATCGGACTGTGTCTGAAAGGGCAGGTCAAAGCACTGGACCCTGACCAGCGCGGCTGTTGTGTGGAGCTCGGAGCGTTGCATTGTGTCTTGGACGGGTGGAGGTTCGGGACCGCCCCATTGTTGTCCAAGTGAATAAGGTGAGGCAGAGTACAGTACCTAGCTGATACGTATATGAGCCGCCACTATCAATCTTCATATGCCTCCTGCAATAACCGTAAAGAGCAGGTGGCTAGCGCCTCGACACTGCAGTTCTTCAGGGATTCGCGCGTGCTTTGGCGAGAGCACTGCGCCCTGTAATTCGGGTGACGCCAGATTTGGACCGACTGACGGCTTAAACCCGGCCATCACAGGGCCAACGAAGTAAATGTCTTCATGGGGTCGAGAGCCCCCCTCGTCACCTGTTTCCTATGGTCAATGACCTCCAAATGACACCAGGAGAGGTAGGCATCTGAGCATAAGGTAGGAAATACACCATGGGCTCCGAAGCGTTGCAACTTGGTCCGGGGGCTTCGAATTAAAGGGTCTAGGGTAAGCCCGCTTTCGGGTTTGCACGTGATGCGACGAGTGTCTTTGTCTTTGGCCCGACTCACCATCATAAGACGCGCGGATAGCTTCGGCGTAGGTGCGGGGCAGAACGGCCGGTCCCGCCAGTGACAAAGAAAAAGCCCATCCGTGGCTGAGCTCATCGTCTCAGCTAATATGGCGACAGACTTTTGCTGCTGGGCCCAGCACTGGACGGTTTCTCTCCTGCTAAACTATTAATATCCGTCAACTCTGTCGTCCTCTCTCAGCAGGCAAGTTGGCAAATGATATAACCACCATGGCCAGTTCGTCATCATCAAATGTCCCGCGCGCCGGGCGCATCGCTGCGACGGTCCAATCTGCCACCGAGCTCATTGGCAATACTCCCCTGGTCCGTCTCAACAAGATCCCCCAGTCGTACGGCATCGAGTGCGATGTGTACGCCAAGACAGAACTGTTCAATGCGGGAGGCAGTGTGAAGGACCGCATTGCCTTGCGCATGGTTGAAGAGGCAGAGAAAAGCGGCCGGATCAAGCCTGGCGATACTCTTATCGAGCCAACAAGCGGTAACACGTATGTCAGAACCCTGGATAAATGCTTCCCGTGATGAAGATTGACCCTCAATTCCTTAGTGGTATTGGCCTTGCCCTCGTTGGCGCCATCAAAGGCTACAAAACCATCATCACCCTCCCTGAGAAGATGTCCGCCGAAAAGGTCTCTGTTCTCAAAGCCCTTGGCGCAACTATCATCCGAACACCAACGCAGGCTGCTTGGGATGCGCCGGAATCGCACATTGGCGTCGCCCGCCGCCTTGAGAAGGAGATCCCCAACGCCCATATTCTCGACCAGTACGGCAACGAGAACAACCCGCTTGCCCACGAGCTCGGAACGGCCGAAGAAATTTGGGAACAAACTGGCGGTCGCGTCGACGCGGTTGTGGCTGGCGCTGGCACCGGTGGTACCATCACTGGGCTTGCAAAGGGGCTGAGGAAACACAATAAGGACGTGAAAGTGGTTGCTGCTGATCCTCACGGCAGTATCCTTGCCCTTCCCGAGTCTCTTAACAATGATCATATCAACGAGTCCTATAAGGTTGAGGGCATCGGATATGATTTCATCCCCGACGTCCTCGATCGCGAGATCGTTGACAAATGGTATAAAACCGACGATAGGGAGTCATTCCGGCTCGCAAGGCGCCTAATCGCCGAAGAGGGCCTCCTTGTTGGTGGTAGCTCTGGCTCTGCCATGGCAGCCACCCTTCTCGCCATCAAGGATTACGGGTTCAAGAAGGGAGATGTTGTGGTGGTCATCTTGCCAGACAGTATCCGCAGCTACCTTTCCAAGTTCGCCGATGACGATTGGCTCGCTGCCAACAACCTCTTGCCCGAGGTCAACGGCATTCAATCACCCCTGCAGAATGGCAACGAAGCGAATTCTAAGCCAGCCGATCCCTATGCGGGAGCTACAATTGCTTCTCTTCGTCTGAAGCCTGTAACCTCGGTTGCAGCCACTGCTACGTGTTCTGAGGCCATTGAGACCATGCGCGACAAAGGTTTCGACCAGCTTCCGGTTCTCTCAGCACAAGGCTCCAGGCTTGTGGGGCTTGTGACACTCGGCAACCTGCTTAGCTACATCTCGCGTGGCCGCGCCAGCAAAGGCAGCCTTGTCAAGGATGTCATGTTCGACTTCGGACGGCTCGATGAGATCATCACGGATCCGAGGCAGAGCGCGGTCGACGACAAGCCTGGCAAGAAGCGGAAGTTTGTAGAGATTACCATGGACACACCTTTGTCCACGCTTAGCAAATTCTTCGAGTGGAATAGTGCAGCCGTGGTGACCGAGCGGTCCCAGGACTCTCACTCACTTTCTAAGCCCATCGCTGTCGTGACCAAGGTCGACCTGCTGACCTGGATGGTCAATCAGAAGCAATGAGCAAGTCTCTGTAGAGCGGTTCCCCGCCCTCCTGACTTAAGAGTGTCTGCAGAGTGATCCGATAATGGCGTTTTCAGTTGAGTTTAGCATCAGGATATCTTGAACTGCTTTAGACAGGTTGGCGACAATAGACGAAATAGATGACATGTGAATAGCATTCGCCACCACTGACTGGTCATCTTGAAATGGACGGTAGCTTGACTTCTTTCCGCCATGGTTAGGGCCAATCAGCCTCCATAAACAATGGCCTCGTAGAGTGTCTGGACCATAGCCACCGCCATAGAACACTAAATACAATTGTTTCACCTCAGCTCATCTTCACAGGACCTGCAAGGTTCGGCTTCTGACTGGTTGACGGAGCAGGCTCGAGACCCTGCACTGCCCAGACCCTGAGTGGAGCACCCCTCACTGTCAACGGCTGTCGCTTGTCAAATGAACTGCCGCTCGTCACGTTGCATGACGGCGCCAGGCGTCCTTGTTGACAGCGCAAAGGGGGGGGGGGGGATTTGGCCTTCATTGGCACCCTGCGCTGCGCTTGGTCCAGCGAGGGACAAAACTTGGAAGTGCAGGCGGTGCAGCTTGGCTGATTGCAGTTGAGCACGCGTAAGGGGCGGACAGTATGGCTGGAGCTGCTTGTTCCTGTTTTTACATGACGATGACGCGCAGGAGAAGCATTTATTTGGTGTCGGCCAAGTTCGCTAACGTCAGCATGATAGGGATCCCAGGGATCCTCATATTTGCGCTTTGCTGTCGAGTACTGGACTCACGCCTGATTCGAGTGTAAGGTGTCCGATGACACTAGACGGCACATGTGCCTGACGAGCTCCTAATGCCCACCTACCATGCCGACGCAAGCCTGTTAAAGTTCTACCTGGATCACAACCTGGCTCCCCAAAACTACCCAGATGCGACACCAAACTCCCTCAGCCACTACGGATAGTTTCTGGGTCAATTGCCTGGAAGGGGACCCTTGTTTCCTCCACACCCCATCACCGCCAATCGGGAAGGCTACATGGGCATGACGATCCTGACTGGCGTACGACATTAATGTCCGTAGCTCCCACCTTCTTGGTCACGTAGCGTACCATTTGGCATATTCAGTCAGTTGGCCTGGCCCTGTCTGGCGCCATGCTCCCCTGCACAACCTGTCGGGGGGCTGATCCCATATAATATGCCAACAGCCCTCATCCCAAAGCTGTGACGAGAAACTCCTGCTTTTAGGCAGTCCTCGGTTTGCTTTCAGGCAATCCCCTCGTCCAACTTCGACTTTCTCTGTGTCCTCCCGTCGTAGTGGTGCCATAAGACCCGCTCTTGCCATATCTAGCACCATCATGGGTAACGGCCAGAGTTCACCGTTGCAAACCTGCCTGAACGCCGTTTGTGGCGATCGCAGCGACTGCGTTGCATATGCTGGAGATCCTTTTTATCAGCTATCCTGGGTCAAGCCTTTCAATCTCGATGTCCCGGTGACACCGGCTGCGGTCATCCGCCCAGACAGTGCCAAAGACGTCGCAGGAGCCGTGAAGTGCGCTGCCGAGAACGACATCAACGTCCAAGCCAAATCTGGGGGCCATTCGTACGCGTGAGTCAACAACTGGGAGATCGACGGGATTTGTGTACGCAATGCTAAACCTTGAGGGCAGGAATTACGGTCTGGGAGGCGATGATGGCGCGCTAATGATCGATCTTGTAAACTTGAAGAGTTTCAGCATGAACGAAACCTCATGGCACGCCAGTGTTGGTGCCGGTCACCGGCTGGGAGAAATGGACAAGAAAATGCACGCTGCTGGCAAGCGTGCTATGGCACATGGCATCTGTCCAAGCGTGGGCATCGGCGGCCATGCCACCATTGTAAGGGTCCCATCATACAGCTTGACCAGAAGGATGTGTCGTACTGAGTCTAATCACAGGGTGGCCTGGGTCCAATGTCCCGTATGTGGGGAAGTGCCCTCGATCATGTTGTCGAAGTTGAAGTCGTCACGTCCGATGGAAAGATTCAACGCGCTAGTGAAGCTGAGAACTCCGATCTCTTCTTTGCACTACGTGGCGCAGGAGCCTCCTTCGGTATCATTACAGAGTTTGTTGTGAAGACTCATCCTGAGCCTGGTTCCGTGGTCGAATATACCTATAACTTCAGTTTTGGCCGCCAGAAAGAGATGGCCGACGTATACCGTGACTGGCAGGCGCTCGTCGGGGACCCGGACATGGATAAGCGCTTCTCTTCACTTTTCATCGCTCAACCGCTCGGTGCTTTAGTAACTGGCACGTTCTACGGAACGGAAGAAGAGTTCAAAAGGACTGGGATCCCTGACAAGCTACCCGCTGGCGGAAGAGTCGAGGCGAACGTTACGGACTGGCTGGGCAGCCTAGCTCACGAAGCCGAGGTGGCAGCCCTGACATTGAGCGATCTCCCATCGTCGTTTTATAGCAAGTCGTTGGCGTTCCGCGAGCAAGATTTGTTGGACGACAAGTCCATTGACGCTCTGTTCGATTACATGGACGACAGCAGAGTGGGCACACTCTTGTGGTTCATCATCTGGGACTCGACAGGTGGCGTCATCAATGAGATAAAGCCCAGCTCAACAGCATATCCTCATCGCGACAAGGTGTTTATGTACCAGTCGTATGCGATTGGTGTCCCGAAACTATCTGGCACCACGAAGAAGTTCCTCGAGGGCGTTCATGAGCATATTAAAAAAGGTGCACCAAATGCTGCGACCACGTACGCAGGCTACGTCGACCCGGCATACGACCGAGCGGAGGCGCAGAAGCTATACTGGGGCGACAGACTACCAGAGCTGCGCAAGTTGAAGAAGAAGTGGGATTCCGGTAATGTTTTCCGCAACCCGCAAAGCGTGACGCCAGCAGAGTAGGACCGAGGCGGCACAAGTCTTCTTTCGCAGCACAAGGGGGTGGCAATGATATATGTACTGCACCTGGTCATTGCCTTGACCGAACATATTGCTGGCTGTTTCTAGAAGAACCGCGATTGTGGCTGTAGCCTCAGCGTCGATGCTGGGCATCGAGTCGATCGCATGACCTGGGTGATACTGCGCTGCATGGCATTCTTTCGAAGCATTGTAGCATCTTTTTCAAAGCATAAGTGTAAAATGGCATAAGAATTCCCAGCCAAGTGTGCTCGCTTAATCCTCAGCAGAGAGCCAGCTGAGGAGACTTTGGATCGACTGAGCCCTGAGGATCGAGGTGTGAGTGGTAGCAGTCCTGAGGGAGGAATCAAGGTGATCCTCGACACGAGGAAACTGAGGTGAACCATGATCGGGATCTAGGAGGATTGCTTTCCATCCAGCGTTGGTGGACCCCGCAATATCTTTCCTGTACTCATCCCCGACGTACACCTTGAGCCAATCAAGCGGCTGCTGAATCTTCTCCCTGCCCGGGTCAGGTTTGCCTTCAAGAACTCGGACAAGCATCGATTCAGCGGCCGTGAATATGCGTTGGTCGGGCTTTTCGTAGCCCACATCGTAGGACATGCAGTGAAAGTCGATATCGTGTTCCCCTTGAGGTGGTTGACTGCCTTCTATTCCGTAGCGAAGCGGACTGACTCGAAACCCGAAGGATGAGAGGACATCTGGGACGCGGTCGTCGGAGTTTGTGATGACGCCAGTTACGATTTTCGAAAAGTGTTTCGAGTTTCGGACGGTTCGCAGAGCTCGAAGGGAAGAGGCGAGATCGGGTTCGACAGCATATCCCTCGTCGGACGAGAAGCGATGTAACAATCGAGGAGCCAGATCCCGTGGCAGAGAGTGGCCACTCTGGAGGAACGGGTTGAAGGTGCTGTTGATGACCTAGTGATTCGCGGGTCAGCAATCCCCTGATGCCCTCAAGTCTCCGTATAACACACATTGGTCCACCATTGTGTTGCACCAAGGCCAGTTGCGCGGCCGTAATTGGGGTTTGCGGTCGCCTCACGTTTGAACGCCGTTGCAAAAGAGGAGCGAAGCTCATCGTCAGTAAAATTGGTCAGCCCACACTGGCGGGCGATGTCCGCGTATTGGAGCGCAACATTCCGTTTCGGTCTGAATAGGGTTCCGAAAGCATCAAAACAAAGTAATAGGTTGGGCCGGGCCATGACTTGGGTATGGTATTCGTGGTTGTGTTGACACACGGACAAGGCTTGCCTCGGCGGAAACAATAACGCAAATGCCAGGGTTAAGAGCTTCGGTAACCCTGGGGCTGGTACTAGCTACCCCGCCCAGCATGTGAGAGCGGTGCGGATCTTCTCAAGTAACTGAATCTTCCCCAGATTCACCCCCACCAACCCGGCGAGCGGCCAGACTCGGCACAAGCCACACCGAACATGGGCTTGAGAGTGCGTCCATTGGGCTGTTTGTTGGAGGCAATGGGCCGCTCTCCCTCACTGATAAGGGACGAGACACAAGGTTTCAGGGCAGGTAGCTATTACATGATAACTCCTGGATCCATCGTCCTGAAAGAGGCATGGCTGCCAACGTGACCTTGTGCTCCGTTTCTGCGAGCAAAAAGGCCCGCGCTGTCATTCTTCTTTTCTTCCTAACCTGCTTCCTTCTTCCGACTCTTGTCTTGGTTCAGGCCTATGCTTACCTAACACGAGCTTTTCCCCAATCGGACACTTGATCAACCCCATCTCTCCTGAAGCTATCCCCACAATTGACTTACACGGGCATCTTCCCCATTACTTCTACTCTGTTTAAGGTGAGCTCCCCCCATTAGTGAATATCGTCGCATTCGGAGCAACATTCCTTCTTTACCCTCTACTATAAAGGAACCCTTCGTTTTACTAAGGCTGCCTGGGTTTGAAGGGTTCCACTCGTTGCGTCGACCAGCCCAAGGCTATTGGCGGCTATGACCCTCCTCCGAAACATCGCATCTACTGGGTCTTCCATTCACCGAGCCCAAGGCCGGGCGGTCTTCTCTAGCACCTCCGTGTTACTTGCAGCGCGCGGGAGGCGAGCAGCTCTCTCTCCTGCCGGTCGATGTAATTCTATTTCTACCGCAGTCGAACGGCGTTCTTATCTCCTCAAACATACCAAGACCTTGTATAAGGTGCCTGAGGCCCTACGTGCCGCAACCAGCTTAGCAGCCACCCCAGATTCCAGGATGTATACAGCATCTTCAGCCTTATTCGAGGCCCTTTGGGATGCCGGGGTCACCCATTGTTTCGTCAACTTGGGCTCGGACCACCCAAGCATTCTAGAGGCAATGGCGAAAAGCAAAAAGGAAGGATATACAAACTTCCCCCGCATCATCACATGCCCCAATGAGGTTCGAAATACCAAATGACTACCACGGCTCAGACTTCCCGTCCGCTGACTGCTAGTGTAGATGGTAGCCATGTCAATGGCGGACGGATATGCCCGCCTTACTGGAAAACCCCAGTGTGTCCTCATCCATGTCGACGTCGGCACTCAGGGGCTTGGAGCTGCTGTCCACAACGCATCGACGGGCCGTGCGCCAGTCTTCGTATTCTGCGGAATGTCTCCGTTCACAATTGAAGGAGAGCTGCGCGGCAGCCGAACTGAGTTCAGTCAATGGCCTCAGGACGTACCTGATCAGAAGCAGATCGTAGCCCAATACTGCCGCTACAGTGCTGAAGTAAAGACAGGAGTCAACATCAAGCAGATGATCAACAGAGCCATTCAGTTCTCCAGATCCGATCCTCAGGGGCCAACTTATCTCTGTGCCGCTCGCGAAGTCCTGGAGGCTGAGATCAAACCGTATGCTTTAGATCAGGAGCAATGGGGCCCTGTTGAGCTGGGAGGTCTGCCGCAGGGCGGCGTACAGAAAATCGCCGAGGCCCTGGCGGGGGCAAAAGAACCCCTCATAGTAACAGGGTACTCTGGCCGAAATCATAAGGTGCCCGGCGCACTTGTCGAGCTGGCCAACACCATCAAGGGTCTTCGGGTGACTGACTCTGGCGGTAGCGACATGTGCTTCCCTGCGGACCACCCTGGCTGGCTGGGCCTCCGCTTCGGGATGGACGATGCAATCAAGACGGCCGACGTTATCGTCGTGCTCGACTGCGATACCCCATGGATTCCATCCAAGTGTAAGCCAAGGCAAGATGCAAAGATCTTCCACATCGATGTTGATCCACTTAAGCATCAAATGCCGGTCTTCTATATCCAGTCGAATGCGCGATACCGCGCGGATGCCCTCACAGCAGTAAAACAGCTCACGCATGAGCTCACTCAGGGAGAAACTGCTTCCAAGATCAAAGTTGAGGAGCAAGAGGAGGCCGGGGAGCGCCTGCGGAAAGACTACGAGGAGCGTCTGGCGGTCCTGGACAAAAAGGCTGAGCCCTTGGCAGGGGACGAGTTTGGTTCCAGCATCCTTGGCCGAACACTGAAACAACTATGCCCGGACGACACCATCTGGGCCATCGAGGCTGTGACCAATACTGTCTTCATACATGATCAGCTGCGAGCATCACTTCCAGGGTCGTGGATCAACTGTGGTGGTGGCGGTCTGGGGTGGTCTGGTGGAGCAGCACTGGGTATCAAGCTCGCGACTGATGCGGAGCACGGTGGGAAGAACAAGGGCAAGTTCGTGGTACAGATCGTGGGCGATGGGTCATATCTGTTCTCGGTTCCTGGAAGCGTGTACTGGATCGCAGAGCGGTACGAAATTCCGGTCTTGACGATTGTGCTGAACAACAAAGGTAAGAACTTTTGATCACAGGGGACTCGTGATGATTCGCTGACTCGAACACAATGTAGGATGGCATGCTCCTCGGCGGTCGCTGCTGCTTGTGCATCCAGAGGGCGAGGCTTCGAGAGCCAGCAACGACGACATCAACATAGCGTTCAACCCATCACCTGACTATGCAGGCATCGCCAAAGCAGCCTCGGGTGGGGGTATCCACGCTGCACGTATAGCTAAAGCGTCAGAACTGAAGCAAGTGTTGGAGGAGGCAATCAGCAAGGTTAAGGCAGGCCAGTGCGCCGTAGTGGATTGCAAGGTGACTCCAGGATGCTGAGCAGCTGAGATTGGAGAGATCAACATGGTACATACAGTAGATGCACCTGAGACTTCGCATCGTCAATGGCGCTTGAATGTTGAGTTACAGCCAGTCCCTTGCTGTGGCTAGAAGATGAAGCATTCCAGCACGGTGATGGAAAAACGTGCTATCCAAGCGCTACAGCAGTTGGGTGACTTGGTGTTTCGGACCTCTCACGACCACACAAAGACAAACTTTCGGCACATGGCGGCCTAGAGCTGCTAGCAGGGTTCAATATACCTAAAATGCATACGATAGTGCATCTTTGTTATACGTGCGACCGGCGCCAACCTCGGATCTCCATCATCTCCATCCCCTCATCTGCCCCTCACCCACCCTCCTCATCTCTCCGCTCTCACATGCCTTTCGCAGCCCAAAGCCTCATCCAGCAATTAGGCGAAAGTGTATCGAGGGACGGGTGCAGGTATCCCGTAGCAAGGTACTCTGTGCCTGCGACATATACGAGCACTCCACTTGTTGCCCTGCTTCTGAGCCTAAGCACCAGGTCCAGACCCTCACCAGGGTTTGTCCTGATCACTCCCATCGGCCCCTCTGCACTGCATCGCTCCTGGGCCAATCCCACCCACCCCAGCGGCCACCACAACACCCTGCCTCCAATACACTCCAACATTAAGGCAACCTTGGTGCACGAGCCTGCCATCCGCGTGCCTTCTACAGCCTTACCACAATCGTCTCTCACTCTGTCTCTCACTCTCGTTCTCGCCTCAGTCATCGATGCTGCTCTTCGCGCCTTTGCGACATTCCGGGTTCACGTCCGCATCCGGCTTTGGACCTCGAGTCGTGTGATCGGCATTCCACGACCCCGCGGTGCCATTTTCCGCTCATCGCGTGACGGGACCCACGAAATCCCATCCTCTTCCCTACCTCGCCTTTAGTCCATACCTGCAATCTCATCTTATTATCGGATCTGCTCTCTTTCTCTCTCTGACGACCCGACCGGAAACGACGACTCGTTGCGCTGCGCCAATCGCGCCAAAGAGAACATGAGAGACGCCGATGACAGACGCAGAATAACCTCCCACACGCTGCCCTTAGGTCAATCGTCTTTGCACCAAAGCCTGCCCTCGTTCAACTTTTCTGCACCGAAGAGCCCCGCGTTCGATTTTGCTTGATAAGAGGACGATTAACTTCCCAGCTGCCGTCCCGGATCGGCAATGTCCGAGACCTCCTCCGCGACCATCGCCATGATGCAAACGCAGCCTGATCAGCAGCAACTGCATACGATACAGCTCCAACAGGATTCTTCGGCCGCCAGCAGTGTTCACGAGCTGCCACCACCCCCCGTCCCATCTACGGATCCCCAGCTCCTCACTGGTAGCAAAGATGCAATTTCGACCGCCGAGTCCGATTCCGACAAGAACAATCTCTTCAAACTTCCCGCGTTGGATGCTGTGAAGCTGCTCAGTGCAAACATCGAGGTTCTTGTGCGCATGACAGGCGATGTCCCTCCCACGCCACCTCTTAAGACGGTCACCGATCCCCAGATGAGCGGCATGCAGGCAGAGAAGGACAGCATTGCTCGCACGCATTCGGAGCAGAACCTTGCTCGCATGAGACAAGTTGCAGAAGATGAGAAGCGCAAAGTGGACGCCCGGCCCGAGTCGCCCGCTGGCCCTGCCGATGGGTCTCGCCAGAAGGATCTGACCAAGCTTCAAGCGTACAAGAGCGCCATGAAGACCCAGCTTTCTGCCCAGCAGATTAGCAAGAGTGACTTCATGGTGTCACCAGAGCTCGACGGTGTCCTGCTCAAAAAGGGCCTGACGTCGCCAATGTCCCCGCTGTCGAGTAGACCAGAACCGTACGTTGTCATTGGTGCCGACTCACAGCCACTTAACCTCCAGCACGGTGCGATCACGCGCAAGTTCTACAGCAAGAACGAACCCCCAATTACCATAACAGCATACCTTCTCCGGCTCCATCAGTTCTGCCCGATGAGCACCGCCGTATATCTCGCAACATCCCTTTACATCCACCGATTAGCCATGGTGGAGCGCGCAATCCCCGTGACTCGACGAAATGCCCATCGACTCGTCCTGGCTGGCCTTCGAGTTGCAATGAAAGCACTTGAGGACCTGTCGTATTCCCACAGTAAAATCGCCAAGGTTGGAGGTGTTAGTGAGTTGGAGCTGGCCAGGCTAGAAGTCAGCTTCTGCTTTTTAACTGGCTTCGAATTGGTCGTTGGGGAAGAAAAGCTAAGAGCGCATTGGGACTCGTTGCGGAACGGCAAGGCCCAACAAATATTAAGTGGTATGGAGGTTCCGACATTACGTCTAACGAGGAAACCGGGGAAAGTTAACCCAGCGCCAGACGGGTGACGCATCGAGTTTGGAACGACGGTCGGAAGAACCTTTGA
Organism: Sarocladium kiliense; assembly: GCA_030734395.1. Taxonomy (NCBI): domain Eukaryota; kingdom Fungi; phylum Ascomycota; class Sordariomycetes; order Hypocreales; family Sarocladiaceae; genus Sarocladium; species Sarocladium kiliense. Next base: position 55,969 of record JAUZTG010000023.1, read on the forward strand.
TAAATGGACCACCATGCTTCCATATACAGTGGTTTCACTGTTTTGTTACGCAGCGATGGTCAGCAACTCGGCTTTCCTCGATTCCGCCACCACACGCATATAGGCGACATATACATACCTGTGGACACGGAACTCGGATGGATGCTTTTGATCGATCTCAACCCAAACAGACTACGGGTTGTAAACTCCATTACCCATTTCTTGCTTCAGTTTCATCATATTTGGACAGGGCGGCACAAGTGAGCATTTCGTCGAGGGACACAGGGCGCAATCTAATCCACCAATTTAATGTCAATCTCATGTACACTATTTATGAGCATTTGTGGCAGGAGTTTCGGTTAGGCACTCGGGGGAGGCTTTGCATGTTTGAATAGGGATATTGCAAGCACAGAATCTTCATTCTCAAATATTTACTGCATTCTATTGGTTCTCGGTCGACTCGCAGCTACGAGTAACGAGGGATAATGCTGTACGATGTCTATTCGGTTTGAAGCTATACTGATCATCTGGTGGAACGGTGTGAACGTCCAATCGAAAGCACGCGCAGCATATCACAGGACCATTCTCGTTTACTATGCTTGTCTCAGCCAGAAGCAAGGCCTAAGCGAGACATGCAGCCGTTGCAGATTGCCTCCGGTCGTCCAGTCGCAGCCAATACTATAACAGCATTATCAGGGTCTGAACCAGCACGGGTGGAGTATTGCACCAAGACATGCATATTTTCTCTCTCTCGAAGTCACGATGCCCACCATTGTCTCGGTAGGAACGGGCCATCCCACTCCAACCATCTCTACAGTAAAATGCGCCCATCAGCGACGATGACTCTGGCACCAAGTAGGGTACCCATCGTCGGCGCGGTGGGACAGCTGAGACAAATGCGTCCGGTCGTCTGCGCAACCATAGCAGCATAGGTCATGTGGTGGCGCTCAGCATCTGAACCCGCCCATGGAGGGGTTGCATTATGGGTTGGGGTTTGAACGGCTTGCATCTGAAGGGGTGTTGAGGGGGTACATCAAAGGTTGGGGCACAGTTTCCTGCTTGTGGGCAGTGTCAGTGATCTGTGCACGGTAACAAGCCGCTCTGATTCCGTCTGCGTTGTCTCTCCCGAAACTTCAGACTCTGTCGCGTGGTAGATACAGTCTCGTCAGAGCTTGTAAAGCAAGGATTCAATATTATGAGGTCATCTTAAATACACGGACAGATAATAGAGTAGAACCCTAAGTAACAAGGAGTGTTCGAAAGGGACGAAGGCATCACGCAATCCACGCATTTTGTCCTGAAGACGCAAACAGTGACGCAAGTTACCCAGTTTGTGAACGATTTGCCGATCCGCAACGCACACCCCTAGAATCTACACCCACAACCTTCGCTGTTCCACAAACAACTTTATCCAGTTCATCGGCGGCCTACACATCGCCCAAGGCAGCAGCTCAGGTCAACCCCGTCACGGTACTATCGATAAGGTGAGGGGCACGTGGTGGGGTTTGGAGAGACACGATGCGAGAAAGGATGGATGGGTGGGTAACCTGCGCTCCAAAGGTGTATAATGCTTGGCAGCAGTGAGCCACTCTATTGTATGTGGATGACAAGGGCCTCCGGTGAGTCAAAGTCAGGGTGCCGATCTGCGGGTGCGTAGATCGAGAGAAACCCCAGTGAACGACACTTTCTTGGGAGTGAACGACTTGCCCACATCGATGCAGAGTTCGCAGTAGAAACAACAAACGAGATGGCGACAGTTGAGTCTATTACTTGGCTCTATCTAAAGTTTGGTCTAACTAATCGGAGGTGACAAAAAGCGCCGAGTACATCTCTCGGCATATGATGCGGTTGCTTGATTGCCCGTTGCTGTCTCGTTGGTGATCAGTTCGTCGTGGCTGGTCATGTCAGGGCAAGCAGTTTGGAGGAGATCCAAGGCATATCTGAACGCATTGTACATTTTGGGGTATCCTAGGTTCTGTAGATCCACTAGCTTTCCTCATTTATTCCCAACGGTAGAGCCCATCATCGTAAAGCACAGGGTGACGACGCGTGCCAGGGCCGACTGTGGCCCGGCGGCGTGGCATCAACCGTTCCCTGAGGCGACGGTCCATGGCCTCCTGCTCGGCCTTTTCCTCCAGCCGGCGGGCGCGCTCTTCGCGGCGCTGATCCCGGTTCAGATCAATGCGGGCAAATGGATCCGTCACCTCTGTTTGATCAAAAGCAGCTGAAGGGCGAGTGTAGGATGTTGTTGAACGCTTTAATGGACGAGACACGGGAATAGTTGGCCGGCTGTTGATCTCGGCATTTTGGCGAGCAATCTCAGCGCGCTGTCTCTCTAGTTTCTCCTGCTCTCGTAATGATGATGTGGTGGTGGTTGTGAATGCTGAGCTGGTCTTGTCGGCGGAGCCAGTGCGCGAGTGTGTTTTGCTGGATCGTTCAGGGGAAGGTTCGACAATCTGAACCCGTGGACGGGGCCGTTCATCAACAATGATTGGGCGGCGCCTTGTCGAGTCACGTACACGTGGTGAAGCCTCAACGTGTGGAACAGCGTGGCCAAAGTTAGGAGAGGATGGCGCCGAGTGTGGGAAGTTGAAGGTCTGCGGTGGTGTTCGTGGGGTTGGGGGCCCGTCGACAATCACAACCCGCTCAGCACCACGAAGCGCACTGTCGCGCTGCGATGCTCGGTATGAGCGAGGGTTCACATCGAGGTATTGGTTATCGGAAACGTAGTAACGCCCTGATCTCCGACGGCCTGTGCTCGATGAGCTGTGGTAGGAGCGGTCCGAGTCATCACCGGAGCGGTAGACTGGTGAAGAAATGACCGGAGTGTATGAAGGCGTCGGTGGGAGGTAGGTATCGGCATAGGCGTAAGTGGGCTGAGTGCCAGTGGTTCGGGACCGTGAGGAGGATGCGGACTCAACGCAGGGGAGACCAAGTCTAGCCTCGTTGCAGCGCTCGAAGCGGTACGACTTTTCCCTGTGGCCGTCCGGGTAGCGCTCAGTGTAGAGCCTTGTGGTGCACATGGTGTCGGCAGGTTCGAGGCCGAGTGTATAGTATCGAGGGACTCTCAGGTCAGCAGCCACCCGTTGAGGTGGGTTTGGCTGGACGATTCGGGGCGGCAGCCGCGAAGGCCTCGCTTGAGACTGGTATGTGTCCGTCGGATTGCGATCAGAAGCAGGGCTCAAATCTCGGCGGCGATGACGGCGATTGGGGTTGTGATAGTTGTAGACGGCGTTATCGACGACAACGTAGGCGGACACGATTGAGACAGCAAGGGCAAGGGGCTCTCAATATCACAGACAAGGCTTGGCCAGACGAAACGTAGAGTCAAGACACTTGGATAGGGTCGATTGGGTGTACGGGGTGGCAGTATTGCTGGTAGTGCCGAAGAGGTCGAGGAGGGTTGCCGAGGAGCAAGGTGAAGTGGGAGCAGGAGAGTGTATATCTGTCGCTTGACGGAAGGAACTTTGGAGTACGGAAGAACCCAAAGGCAAGGTGGTCAAGAGGCGCAGTAAAGGTGGTAAGGTTGCTTGAGTAACTGGTATAAAGAGAGATTGGAGGACAATGCTCAAGAGTGGGCGGAGGGAGGAGGTTATATCAGATGCCGGCACACCTCAATTTGTGCGTGTGGAAAGAAAGGCGCGCGAAAGTGCAGTCGCGGGTCGTAGCTGCCGTGGGTGTAAAGGAGGGAGCATGAACAGTAGACAGGGGTGTCCTCAGTGTCTCCACAGTGGGGCAGATGATGGCCGCTACGCCTCATCCAGGATGGTGGACTTTGGGGGCTGGCTTCTTTTGGCCTAGCCATCGAGCTGTTAATACATACACGCCCTCCTTCCACTCAGAACAATGGAGGCCTTCGACTTGAGGTGTGATGGTATGTCTCACATATCACCAGCCATGTCAATGGCCTACATTCTTCGCCGAGGAGGTACACATTCGTTGATGGAGCAGGGGCTGCCACCCTCCCCAGTAGTAGTTCTACGAGCCATTGTGGTTGCTGCCGTGTAGCAGGCAGGCGGGCAAGGCCAGGTTGCCGCTAATGTCCAGTGGGACATTGCGAGGGACTTTGAACAGGAACGTGGTGGGCACAACGTCGGGTTCTCATCGATCTGTCGCGTTTTCGGCCTATACGACGCCTAGCAAGGCCACCAAGTTCAAGCGAGTTTCTGCCTAGGATCCTTCCCTGGATACCTAAGTTCTTACTTGGTAACAAACGTCTCAGAGGCCTTACGAGCACGGACCAAAGTTCTCTTTGCTTGAACTGCGGCAAGAACGATAGCGTACCGCGCCGGGAGTTGGCTCCTGGATCAAGGCGCCCTCTTTGCTTCCCCAAGGTGCGAGCTTCTCATTGTCTGTAAGTCATTTTCAGTTGCAGATGTTTGTGCCTCCGTCCAGCCAACTAGGTGTTTCCTGGAGTCTCTCTAGGGGGGGCGTGGAGTCAACAGACTAGCGCACAGTGCGTTTAACGCCGTGTCGCGACGCCTCACAAGGCGGTGCAGCTGAGCCACCAGTGGCCTCCAACTAGGGTAGCCAGAGCACTGAACTTCCTCCAGACACCAGACATACACTGAGAGGCCAAAATCCGTGGCGTCTACGAGTGACGCTGGCTTTATCGCGTGTTGCCGTAGGCCTCTCATTCGCTACAATGACGACATCGAAAAAGACAACGACGGGGACCACAGATTGTCGACCACAGTTTCTTGAATTGCCTTTCCGAATCCGGTGCCTGGTCGGTCTCTGTGAGCACCAGCTGGATGAAGATGGCGATCAACACAATCAGCGCTTCTATTTTTACAGCAGCTAACGACAGGCGACACTTCGCCTTCAACCCATCAGCAAATAGGAGTTCACACCAGTGCATGTCCCTGATCATTCTGCAACACATGGCCCCAGTTCTGCCGACCGTTTCGTTTTCTACAGTATCTTGTCTTTTGGAGAACTTGGCCGGATCTGACACAACCGCCACATAGCGCTTGTTGAAACTTCCGATGGCCTGGGCCTAGGCGACCCAGCGACGTGCTACAGGCACAGGGAGAAGCGCCACGCCGATGGTTGACTCACAACGGCGACCACTATTGTCGGGGGGGTTTGTAGCACCGTGACCCTCGGAAAGAACAGGACCATGTACCAGAATCCGATGATCGGCGAGCAAGTCAGTTGGGACTTTGGTGGCCGCTGCCTGCCTCCTGGGGAACTATACTACTTGCCGCAGTGCTGGGTGCATATCCACACCCACTAAATTCAAGCATCAGGGCCTTGTTTGATCACGGGGGCCTCGATGACCAGTGGCCACTTCCCATGTGTGTCATCCCTCGCGCTCGCTCCAGAGCTCACTCACTCGGCCTGGGTCATCACCAGTCAGTGACCACTTTCTCAACCCGTCAATCCATCGGAACGGGGGGAGAGCGGGTTCAGCCGCTAAATATGGGGCTGCCTTGTCAACAGCGAACGAGAACATCCCCTTGGTGTGGATCACACAGTGTTGCCTCTTTCGCACTGTGTCATCCCGTGGCTGCTGGGCTATGCTGCCTAAGGTGGGCGGGTCTGGCACCTCGAAGCTCTGCCATCACCACCATCCACCAATATCCATCAGCTGCTTGGCCTGAATCTGCCCTCCGGCCTCCTCCCTGTCACCCCTCCGACCTTCATGTTTGCTGCTAAGCCTTGCGTTCCCACTACGTGTTTCCAAGAAGCCTGAATGAACCTAGTCGTGGCTCATGCATCCAGGTCTGGTGCGCACACTAGTCACCAAATATGGGAGCCAGTGGTAGATTTGCTTACTGTCCAAGCGGGTCAACTTGGTCGCCGTCGTCCACATCATATTGCAGAAAGCGCAATCGCATCGCCGCATGTTCGCGCAGCATTCTGCACAGCATTGCATCACTGGCGCCATCGACGGAGATGTCCGAGTATCTGGCGCTCTGCGGGCGGCCTCCATATGCCAGGTACGCGATGATGATATGCAGACTATGGTCTAGTTGTTGCACGTAGCATGACCTTGCACCAATTGTGGTCTTCCCGCGAAACGGACTTTTTTCTGGCCAACAATCTCACCGGGTTGTCCAGGGTGTCCCAGCCTTGTCGCCGCCATCGCTCACTTGTGCTTCTGCGTCTCTGAGCTGCTTCAGGATTCCTCTCGACCTGCCACGCTTTGCCACTTCTGCTCTGCATTGTCAACGAGTCTCGCCACCTGAGGTCTACTCTCACTGTCGAGACTCGCGTCCCTTGGTCCAGAATGCCTTGCCATAGCCAGGGCACGGTGTCAAGGTGGTCTCTTCGACAGCTGACGCGCAATCACACAAAACACTGTGCCGCAAAGCACTGCATAACGCTGGGATTCTCTTAGCACTACTCCGTACCTCTGCCTTCAATTGAAGGATCTGCTGCTTCGCGTGTGTATTCATAATCCTTCTTACTCAGTGTGTTAGCTTCGCCAAGAATGTTGGTCAACCCCAGGGATCTGGTCCCGGGCAGAACCCATGGGGGAGGCTGTGTTACTGAAGTAGTGTGCGCCTACGATGCAATGCGCGCGCTTGTCGTCTTTTGCGGCAGATGTGGTCCGTGCATGCTCTTGTCCGAGGCCTGTTCCCCCAGCCTCGGACTGACAAGCGCTCGCCTAAACCCTTCTTCAGGCTTACGCAAGTCGCGGTTGTGCGGCTCTGCTAAGATATCTTACAATTCGTTTGCGTGGCGAAAAGATGTGCATGTGAGCAGAAGCAGAACTCCGTATCCTAAAATACCTTGGGTGATCGATCCTTGGGGCCATTCCCTCACGTGCCTGACATTCACACCCAAACGCAATCGACTCGCCGTTGTTTGGTCTAGCGCCTGTCACTCTCCGTTGGACGTTCGTGAAGACCTGGCTGGATCCAACAGCGCGTTTCAAGAGTCCAGGGGGACGGTAAAGGTTTCATCCATGTGACCATTTTAACTTGCAGAGATGGGGCCGAAACTTCTGATTGATGTGGTCCAATCATCCGATGCATGGACAAGTATTACCTTGTGTGACCATACGGCCTATTCACATCAAAGCCGTCACACCGACCAACATGCATAGAATACTCGCATGGTCAATAAATCTCGCTACAAATCTACAAGAGAAGCGAAAGACTGCCCAATGGCTACAGCGCAACTGGTTCTGAACGAACATTCCACAATTGGTGGTCAACACCAGGTTTTAATGATCTTCATGATTACGAACTACATCTTGAAGGCAGATGGCTGCAGGGTATGCACTTCACACCATTCAAGAGGCAATTCGGCACGAACCCATCAAACCTGATTCTGAGTATGAAAAGGGGCTCATCAGCACTGATCACTCGGATAGTTGTGTTTCAAGTGGTCCACGGGGCATGCAGGTTTGTCGTCCTCTTGATCTTCCCCATCACCTCGCGCAAGAGAGTGGGCCAGCCTGCGCACGCCAGTTGAATTGGAAGCTATGGCTTTCAATCATGCCCACAAGGTTGCCAGTGTTCAACAGATAGCATCAGGTAATCCTGACGGTTCGTTACTATGCAGCATTCGGAACAGCGGATCCCATACAGTGACCGCCCTTGTCGAGAATCGCCCATTGGCAAGTTCTGGACGTGGCAGAACCAGGATCTCGTTCACGGACGCTTCAAGTGCCTCGCCATTCAAAGACTCATCATCTAGAGCTTTGTGATACGCCCTGACAACAGTATTCACCGGAGTGAGACTGCGGATGAGGTCTGTTAGTGGCTCCCGATGTCGTATCCGAGTATCGCGTGAGTAACTCACCATTCGGGCGACACCGCCGCGACCATCTCTGGGGGAATAATGTTCGTATGTACGATGCCCGGGAGAACGACATTGATGCGAATGTTTTCCTTCTGTATCTCTTGTTAGTTGATTTTGACGAACTTGCGCTCCAGACTTACGATCTTAAGCACTCTGGATACAGCGCGCACAAAATTGACGACCTGCGAGATGTCAGATTCGGCCTCAACTGCGACAATGAATGGCAGAAGGGCACATACCGCTGCTTTTGCTCCATCGTATTCAGGATAAGACTCATGCGGGACAACAGCTGCTACCGAGCCTGTCGCAACAATATTTCCTCCCGGCACCTTGTTCTTCCTCATGAAATGGATCGCGAGTTGGGTGCCATACACCACACCTTTGTAGTCGACATCGGTGCATAGCAGGTTCGGCTTGGGTGGGATTCTGTGATGCAGTCAGTGCTCCATCCTTCCCTTCTTCCGTATTGCTCTTACTTGTCGGAGTTTCGTTGGTCGAAGATGAAGATGGAACTTGGTCGCTGTTAACCTTTGGCTCGCCTAAGGAGTTCCATCGGAATGCACCTCTTGTCTACAATGCCTGCATTTGCACACAACGCATCAATCCGACCGTACTTGTCCCATACGTCTTGAAAGCAAGTCGCCTGGCTATCATAGTCGGCGACATCGCAATAATGGTAGCTCGCATTGTGGCTCAGCCTTTCTCGCAAATCGGCATTTGGCTGAATGTCAGTCATGGCAACTTGCCATCCCTTGCTGACAAGGTCTACTGACAGGGCCATGCCCATGCCAGACTGAACGGTATAAGTTCATAATCGCGATTACATTGAGGACCCGTGATACTTACAGAAGCCCCAGTAACGATCGCGACACGCTTGTCGAGCATGTTGACGCTTCTCTCACTGTGATTGCGATGACTCCTCGTGATAGAATTGGCTGGGACAATCTCGTAAAGTGCGTTCAAAGCGTTTACATACAAATCGTCATATGCCTCGATAATTATATGGGAATTTCCGTCAACCATGACGATTGATCACGGTAACCCCACATGTGGCAGTTTTGACGCAGGAGGGTATGCTTCTCCGTTGGGGATCATCAGCTACGGGAGGGATTCCCGACATGAGCCACATGACCTCAAAACAATGCCACATCTGTGGTTTTTAGCGAAAGTGCGGGGATGAAATACACCAGCATTCCTAAAAGTGCTAGCCCTGACGCGAAACGGAGACCAGATTCCCAGCGCCTTAGCTTGAACCACGACGAGCAATCAAGTCGTGGGAATGCCATGGATCCATCGAGGCAAACAAGGTTTGAGTCGAGTTTTGACGAGCTCAAAGAAGCATGTATCAACATTATCTTGAAACTTACCATGCACGAATATTTCGTACTCTTTGCTGGACTCTTCGTAGTGCAGAAGCACCCCATTAGAGGGCGTGTTCGTTCCTAGGGTTCTGAAGTCAGCTACATTGTTGCTCCAAATAGAAGGAAAGGAATGTATACGGCAGGATCACTAGGCTTTCACCCCATATTGCTGCCGTGACGTTTGGAACGACGGATAAGCCGCTCTGAGCCCATAAGGTCCCATGTGGACGTCGCGGCCACCTCAAACTTGCAAAACGGCACGGCCATTCTCGCACAGCCTCTGATACATGCTGCACATAACTTCATTGACACGGACAGAACCGCTCAGGAAGACTGAGATCGTTGTCACAACGGAAATGGCCGCAAAATGGTTCTCGAATTGACAATGAGCGGACCACTTCGGACTCTTTCCGTGAGCTTTGTCCCAATCTGGGTGGATGCTCCTCAGCGCGTCACAAATCAGGAGCAGCACGGGAGAGACTTTATGGGAGACGGAAATTAACTAGCTGCAACTTGTAAGTGTCAACATTGGGCGAGAGCCGAGTTCACAAGTCGCATGTTGAGGTCTCGGGTTTGCGGACGCCTACCAGCTGAGCACTAAGCTTATCAGGAGCCGCACCAACCACATCCATGCATTCATCTTCCTTCAACTCATGGCATTGCAGCCCCGTTCCTGAGGTGTTTCCACATCGACAAAGATTGGTTCGCTAAAGGGCTTGGTCGTCGGGATTCACTAGGTTCTCCGCAAGTGCGGTCTAATAGCGACAACCGTGCCAATGCCCTGTGTCCAGCAGCTCACCGGAGGCCGGTTAACATGGGTCTCATCTTGCCTTGCAGTCAAAAAGATGACTTCTACCACAAATAGGCAAAATACATGTTCAGCAGCCAACCCCCGCGTCTTGGCGCGGTTACGGTATATGAACACTGCATATTAACCTTCCGCCGACTCCCAAATGTCAGTCCAAGTGCCGTGCCGGAGCTACCGACGTCGATCAAAGTTAATCCGCTTTTCCACGAGTCGAAATAGGCCGCTTATTGAGAGGACTCATCCCGAGCATCGAGCTTCCTTTCTCAGACTGGGCCATTCAGCGATCGTCGCCACGAAGAAGACGATGCAACGCTGATAATACGAGCTTTCTCTCCGTACACGGTATATTAGAGCCCACAATCCTTGAGAAACAGCCGCGAAATCAGGTTTCCTATGAAGAGTCAGTTCTCATTATGATGAATCTCCTCCACAAGCTCTTTACGTTGACTATTGTGGCGGCAGTGTCGATTACAGGTCAGGCGGTGCCGCCATCGACACATGGTATTGGTGCAAAGGCTCATGCCTTTGACATCAGTCAGGTTATCATCAATGACAGCCGTTTGAAGGATAATGAGGTAATTACCTAAGTTATCGAGGCAATGCAGCTTTGGCCATTCTGCAGAATACTTCCTTTCAGAGGATTGACAATTTCTATAGAACCGAACTCTCAATTACCTGAAGTCGATGGACATTGATCGCCTTTTGTACAATTTCAGGTCGACTCACAAGCTATCAACACAAAATGCAGAGGCCAACGGTGGTTGGGACGCTCCGGACTTTCCTTTTCGCTCGCACATGCAAGGTCACTTCCTCACGGCTTGGTCTCAATGTTGGGCTTCTCTACGAGATGAGGTCTGCCGTCAAAAGGCTACAAGCTTCGTTGCTGAGCTCCAGAAGTGCCAAGATAACAATGAGGCTGCAGGATTTGCCTCTGGATATTTAAGCGGATTCCCTGAATCCGACTTCGATCTCCTAGAGGCTGGAGAGCGAAAAGAGGTGATTTATTACGCTATGCACAAGACTCTAGCTGGTCTACTGGATGTATGGCGCAACATTGGCGATGAGACTGCCAAAGAAGTACTTCTGAAGTTGGCCGGATGGGTCGAGGAAAGAAATGCCGACTTCAGCTTCGAGCAGATGCAGAAGATCCTGGAAGTTGAATATGGCGGCATGCAAGACGTCTTCGCCGAGCTTTACTTCCAGACCAATGACGAAAGATGGATCAAACTTGCTCAAAAGTTTGATCAGGAGTCCACTAACAGCTGGCTGGCTGAGAATGAAGATCGGCTCAACGGCATGCACGCAAACACGAACATCCCGAAGTGGCTCGGTGCTATCCGGGAGTACAAGGCGACTGGCACCACAAGATACCAGGACATTGCAAGTAACGCTTGGGCTATGGTTGTGGATACACATTCGTATGCCATTGGTGGGAATAGCCAAAACGAGCATTTCCGTCCTCCAAACGAGATATCCCAGTATCTCGAACACGATACAGCAGAGCACTGCAATACATATAACATGCTCAAGCTGACCAAGGAGCTCTGGACACTGAACCCGTCAACTGAGTATATCAACTTCTACGAGCGAGCCCTGCAAAATCACATTCTCGGGGCTCAAGACCCAGAGTCCAGTCACGGCCACATCACCTACTTCTCACCTCTGAATCCGGGTGGCCGGAAGGGGAAGGGACCTGTATGGGGTGGTGGCACGTGGAGCACTGACTACAACTCATTCTGGTGCTGTCAAGGGTCTGGCCTCGAGCAAAACACACGCCTCATGGATGTGATATATGGTCATGACGAGAACAGTCTCTACGTCAACATGTACGCACCATCAACGCTTGATTGGAAGGACAAGGGCATCACAATCACCCAGACTGGCCACATACCTCACGACGACACTTTCATTCTTGAAGTCAGCGGCGAGAGTTCCTTCGACATGAAGATCCGCATTGCTCCGTGGGCATCCGCCGCTGAAATCTCCGTGAACGGAGAGACTGAATCAGTCGACGCCGAGCCAGGACAATACGCGACTCTCTCTCGCACCTGGGTATCCGGCGACAAAGTCACAGTCAAACTGTCGATGGAGCTGTACTTGATTCCAGCCAATGATGACAAGAATCTGGCCGTAATCGCTTATGGGCCCGTTGTACTCATTGGCAACTACGGCGATAGTGAAATCAGCGAAGCTCCGACAGTCCAATTAGGCACAGTGGCCCGGGACAACGACTCAGACTTGAGGTTCCATGCTATCGCGGACGGAACAGAAGTTGAGCTTGTTCCGTGGCAAGATGGAGGTGCTCATTTCAATTACGTGACTTATTGGAGGTACTCCGGATCTTTAGCCTAACCTTGTGGCTCGCTTCCTTTGGTTACCTCCCCGACCAAGGGGACAAGTGATAAGGTTGGGTGGCCAATGTATGAAGAGGGGATGTTTGCTTTCTCGGTGACGCTATGCTATTTGGAGCTGCCCTGTCAAGATCAATACTCAAAGGAAAGCGAGACGTAGCCTAGGTGATCTGCGACGCAATTGCAAGCACTTAATCTCAGCCATCAGCTCGTCTTCGCATTGAAACGTAGACTTACTGATTGACTCCGGAGTGAAACACCCCGTCGAGTGTTCATCAGCAGTCAAGCCAGTGATCTCTCAAAACAGTAGCATCGGTCTATTTCGTCGTGTATGGTGAAATGTTGGCACCATGTTCCACCACTCGGAGACCTTTTTCCACATACCCTCTTCAGCCAATTATGTCCAGCATTATCGTCCAAAGCCCCTTGATGATCTGAATGAAAGTCTCATATTCTTCAGTCCTGAGGCGGCTTTGCGTGCGGGTGCAATCAGATCACTTGCGAGAACTCGTCGACAGCGCGACGCTACCACTGAGGTGTGGACGAAGATCACCAACGTACAAACTGACTCAAGTCCTAGCCGAAAGTTACACACATTCGCCAACCACAGACACCCTCAATTCCCCTTAGTGCTAGATTTCTCTATCTGACCCCAAAAGTCTCTTGGTGGCTAACGGCAACGGATCGGGTCCGCCAACTCCACCCCCAGATTCCTGGAGTTCGTTTTCCGGGGATTTGGAGAAGCAAAAGCATCCACTCCGTGAGCTAATGCCTTATTCGGACAGCTCCCTGATGCTCGTATGTGAGGCTAAGACGCTTTTTGTAGCATTTCCCGCTCACTCGAGTGTCAAAGTGTGGCGGTCAGATGATCAGAGAACAGCCCGCCAGTCTCCTTGCAGATCAGTAACCTGGTGGCGCCCAGAGCGTAATTATGTCCATTCGCTGCAGGATGACGGGATCCAGGTCTTTCTCGGTATTTACGGCTCAAGAGCCGACAGATTGCGGAGATGCGGAGAGCTGTCAGAGGAGCTATAAGTGTACTGAACCCACAGGGTCATTTTGCCCATCCGGCCAGAGCATGTCTTTGAAGAGCATGTCTTTGAAGTAGTCTCTCAAACATTTTTGCCAGATACGTTTTCTCTGGTTGCCTCTGGTACCAAGTGTCTTCTCTCACATTCAACTGGCCATCTTATAGCAGTCCCCTGCGTTGTAACAGGAAGCTACATCATCATGGCTATTGACACGAGGGCTGATGACCGTTCCGGTTCCATCGATCACAGAGACGAAGTAGTGGCTGAGAAGCCCTCAACCGATGTTGAGCACGCAGCCGGCACAAATACAAAACCTGAGGGCTATATTCCCAACGATGACGAGTACAATGTTACCTTCAAGACCTGGGTCGTTGTCGGGGTAATGGCCACCCCTTTCGCAACCTGCCTATCGTCACTGCTAACGCAGGCCTGCAGATTTTGGCTTTCTCATATGGCATCTCCTTCTGGATTGTTCCGGCTCTAAGCGCCTGCCAGGGCGGTGTCGCTACTCAACTTGGCGATGTCACTAAGCAAGCCTGGTACATCCCAATCTACACCATGACCGTTACCCTCGCCTTCATGTACGAGCCTCTATGCCATGCTTTGAGAAGTGTTTTGTATTGACGCTTCACAGGATTTGCGGCGCGAACTCCGATCTATTCGGACGCCGGTGGTTCATCATTAGTGGCAATGTGCTGCTCTTCATCGGCTTCATTGTCGGCGGCACCGCGAAGAACAATACTTCCATAATTGTCGCCAGTGCTTTCATTGGATTTGTAAGTCATGTATACAGACTTCTCCCAAAAGTCCTGGAGACTGACCTCTCTTTAGGGTGCTGGTAATGCTCAGCTGGCCGCCTTTGCTCTTCCAGAGCTGCTTCCCAACAAATGGCGACACTCTGCAATTGTCTTGGCTGGTAAGTGGGCTTCTCCGATAAGAGCGCTGATTCTTTACTGACATGTTCCAGATATTGGTGTGTACTTCGCGGTCATTGTTGGCCCTGTCGCCGGACGCTTTGCGATTGAGAACGGCGAAGCTGTAGGTTCACTTGCCAACTACTTGGTAGTCTTTGACCATTCTGACTCTTTCTCAGTGGCGATGGCTCTTTTACGCTCCTGCTATTGCCGTTGTTCCTTCGTTCGCCGGGCTTTACTTCTACTACTTCCCGCCCAAGCATCCTCGTGGCCTCCCGTTCGGTCAGGCCCTCCGCGAATTAGACTACGTTGGAGCTGTTTTCTTCATCCTCGCCGCCACCCTTATCCTCGTGGGCATTGTCTACACAACTACCCTCAGTTCTTCCGATCCTCGTGTCATCGGTACACTCTGCTCTGGCTTCGGCATGCTTGTCGCTTTTGCTCTTTGGGAGACCTTCGCGCCGCTCAAACAGCCACTCACACCGACGCGCATCTTTACTCGTGACCATGGCCGCGAACTCACTGCTCCTTTCGTCGCCGGCTTCGTCGTCACTATGTTCTATTACTGCCTTAATGTTGTATACCCAACTATGATCGCCGTGTTCTTCACAGATGAGACCACAGACTTCCGCCGCGGTATCATCCTCACGCTGCCCCAAAACCTCGGCTTGACCTTTGGAGCAGTGCTTCTTACCTGCTTTGGATCCAAGATCGGCCACTGGAGATGGACCTTGACGGGTTCCATCACAATCATGGTCGTTTTTGGCGCTCTCCTGGCTCTTGGCACGCCGGACCGTTTTGGCATGGTCATTGCCTTCATCTTCCTCTCCGAGGTTGGTTTTGGCTGGGCACAATATCTCAGCATTGCTTTCATCCAGTTCGGTTGTGACCAGGTTGAGCTTGGTATCGCTGGAGGCCTCGCGTGAGTGCTATACTCCTACGAATCTATCGTGAGGCTAATTACTGACCGACGTTGCAGGGGCGTTGCTCGATTCGCTGGTGGCTCTGTTGCCATCTCAGTCTACACAACCATTCTTTCCAATGTGCAATCAAACGAGGCGGCTAAGCTTGTCCCTCGTGCCGCCATTGCCGCTGGTCTTGACTCTGATGCTGTGCCTGCTCTTCTAGCGGCCCTGCCCCTAGGCTCTTCCGCCATCTCTCAAGTGCCTGGTATTACCAACGATATTGCTGCCGCCGCAGGAGGAGCTTTCCAGCAGAGCTATGTCGTCGGCCTGCGAACAACATGCTTATCTTCTCTCTCGTTCGGAATTCTTGGCATTATCGGTACGTTATTTCATAACAAGCTGTCAAGTTTGGTACAGTTGCTAACACACCCAGCCGCCCTCTGTTGCCAGGATATCGGTAAGAAGATGAACAACAAGATCGAAGTCTTCCTTGAGAACGATGAGAATGCAGATAAGAATCGCTTCCATTAATTGTGAGCCGTGGCCGCGAGGCAAGAAAGACTCTTGAAAACCAGGAGGTATTGATGGGTTTGTCCTCACTCTCTAAGGAGGAGCTATTGTGGTTGAGACGCGAAGAATTTATACCCTGTTGTGTTGTTTTGATCGGTCAGGTCTGTCAGGACCGAGATAGTAACTAATAGTATTCATGCCCTTTACACTGTCTCAAGGATTTCGTCCGCAAGTGGACAACATGAGATCGAGGAACAGACCTGTGAGCTCAATATGTCGGGCAGCTTGAACATAGGTCTCACCTCGCACGCAACACAAAGTATTGATGGCCAGTATCCAATTTTCAGGCCGCTATTAGCATGAGCTGATGGCATACTCTGTGTGTGGTTCAACTGGCACAGCCTCCGGGAAACGGTTGCCGTGAAAACCTTCGCGTTGCCTGTCGCCGCCCAGCAGGTCTCACACCGCATCTAAAAAAACGAGGCCCAATTATGCATCACATTCGCATACTTAGCAACAGGATCTGCCCTACCGCGTGCCTTCTCCCGGCGCTCGGCACCTTAAGCTTCTCGTCCTCGACCCCTAATGAGGGGGTGGAGAACCGCACCCCCCTTTGACAGCCAGCATCGAAGCAGATATTGGAGACTAGCACCGGACGTGGAGAAGCTAAAGACGGTCACAGGAAGCGTAAAAGCGGGTCGAACTTATGAAGCTTATATCCGCCTTGCACTCTTGTGGAGGGTTCGAGGGCCCGAAGCATACGAGGTGTCAAGGTCTCGGAGGGCTGGATATCGAGAGCCTGGCGCGAAGGTGTGGGATGATGTAATTGGCGACGCATCAATGGCTGTGAGGGTCTTTGAGTAGATTCGGAAGAACATTTTCCGCCCTCCTTACACATGTGTACATAAGATTGGATGTTGAAGTGCTGCCGATTGCCGGTGTTCAAGCAAATACTACATCCTGTGAACAATCAGTGGTAGAAGGTCACGACCTTGATAGCGACTGTTACTTCTCTGACACCTCAATCACGCGGAGAGTTTGGATCAGGGTCACCACGATGCCTCCTACGGTCGATATCCCCGTCACCGAGCAGTTTTTCCTCTTCGGAAACTGCAATATGGTTCCTGATCAGTATGATACCGTGAGTTGAACCCTTCTCGCAGGAGGGCAATGCCCGGGTTCTTCTCATCCTTACATCGACCGTAGTGGCAAGCCGCCTATGATGACCTCGCCAAACACGTCTCCGCCAACGAGCCAAATACCCTGACCTACTACTTCGGCTTGCCGCTCGAACATGTTGCCAACCCCTCCCGGACCGACAACATGCTCGCATTCGAAGCGTATCGTTCTCGCTCCGACCTCTACGATGTCCATCTCCAATCTCCAGTCATGCAGGGAGAATTCCTCCCTGTCGCCGGCCCAGCCATGTCTACAGGTCTGGACCTTACACACTTCGGCGCTGTGGGTGGCTTCCTCGACATCTCAGGCAATAAGACCGAGTGCGGAATCATGCACGATGTTCAAATCCGGTGCGCGACTACAGCGGCGAGGCAAGAAGTTCTCGGTGCCTTAAAACTGCTTTGTTCCATGATTGAGGCATCTCAGGCTGGCAAAGGTGCTGATGCAGAGGTCTTGACATACCTGGGACTAAAATCACTTGACAATGATACTGGCGCGCGGATCTTCGCAAGATACAAGAACCGAGAAGTGATGGAGCAGTGGCAGCGTGGAGACCTGATTAAGACTTTCTGGGTAGCTGTGAAGCCTAGTATTTCGAGTATGGAGGCCAAGCCATACGCGCCGAACGGCAAGGGTTGGCTTTGGAAGTAATGAGGACGCGGATCATGAATGTGCACTGTGTCAAGTCGACAAGAAAGTCAGCTCGGGCAGCTTTGTACAGTAAGGTCTCAATCCTATTGAGCATGTCGTATTAACGAATTTGTTCCCTATGCAAGTCCCGTAGCCAACTTGGTGGTATGCGAGTATTCTGCCCCAACTCCTGCATAAGTCATATCATTTGCCAGAGTAAAGAGCAGATAAAAACAATTGTATGTGCGCCTAAGAAATCACCGCTCGCTTGCTCATTAGTCGGCCACGGCTCTCCAGCTTTCCGTGGGTGCCAAGGCTATGCATAGCAACTTTACGCCATAGCTGCAGCCATTCGTCTGTCTCGTCTTTCCTGAGCCGCCGCCCGCACTCTTCTTGATGATTGTGAAGTATTCAAGCATCCGACGATGGAGAATAGGAATCTCCAAGCCCTAGGGTGGGATGTCAGTAAGTCAAGTCCTCTGAAGGTGTCCCGGTTGCAGATGAACTCTGGTGTACTTACACTACCGCCGCTTGAAGGTACAGCGATGCGTGCAACATATGGTCCTTGTCGTACATATTATGAACGTCTCTTCGTCGGATCCCCTGTGAGGCATATGCAGGTCCGCTTTCGGAGAAGAGTACGAGGACAATGCCCCCAACTGTGAGTGCAAGAGAGAAAAGGTCATGCATCAGGACGCGAGTATGGGAGAGTCGGACGAAGCCGTGCGAGCTGTCGAGGATCGAAACCATCTCCCAGCTATCGTTGAGCATGGCTACTCCGGTCTAATGAACAGTGCAAGGTCAGCTAAGCCAGCAAAATAAACACCCGAAGAGGACAGCGGGAAGCACATACGCCAACCATGGCAGCCGCCACAGCTCCTCCAGTCCTTGGCCATCTGTTGATCACATACGCCATGACAACGAGGGCAGCAACGGAGGTCAGCCATCCTAGCATGCGAGCCGCGGCCTGCAAGCTGTCCCAGAAGCGTCGGGAGGGCATAGTTGGGGCCCGTCGCCGAAGCGGAGTGGGCGCATTCGAATCTCTAGATGCTTCCCCACCGCAGCGGACCAGCGAGAGGATCTGGTAGTGAACGAGGGTGGTGCTAGAGGACCAGGAGAGGCGCGTTTAGCGCGGCTTGCGACTGGATGTGCGGTATGTAATCGTGTGATCGGGACAGAGGATCGATTGATGTCGTTCGTAACGGGTGCGACGAGAGAAGATGTGGTCGATGGAGGGACGAATGGGTGAAGGAGGCAAACAAAGCACACGGTGAAGGCAATGTCCAATGCAGGGCAACGGGAAAGCGAGGCAACGCCTGGCTGGATTCGCCAAGCGCTTCCAGCCCCGCGTCGACTGTCGGACTGTCGCCAACAGATGGTACTTGGCGCCTAGATCACGGGGACCTGCCTATCATCCTAAATGTGGGGTGGGTTTGAGGTACCATAGCCCAACTGCACAGGTCTTGCCTTACACCCGCCAGCAACTGGGAGGTAGGCGGCTGAGGTCAACACCGCCACCCTTTAGGTTTCTGGTGCATATCTTGAAAACCTGGAGAAATCAGGCTAAGATATGCATGGACTGAAGGACGATGTTCACAATGAGAGATCGGCATGTTTCGCCGTACGTGATGGATCGGAGTCAAACATCACCTGAGAACTGTTGCGACCGTTACTCTGATCCCAGGGCAGGTATCAAACAAATTATATTCACGTCCTCAAAACTGTGAGTTCCCGAAACGCCCGGCAATGCCGCCTGCAGTAATTTCCCATCCACACCGGATGTCTTAAAATGAGTACTCTTCCACGTACAGATAGATGCCTTGCGCGCCTGTCCCCTTGTGCACCGCTCTTTCGTCACTCAGCCGACTGACACAGTTCCTTGTCCGCGAAACCACCTCCTTGCCGCCACATACAATCACCGCCGTTTCACCAGAGGCTTTCTCGACTGGTTCGCGAATCAGCGCTTCTATATCTGGGCGTGTGTTGTACTCTCTGATGTAAGGCGATGCTGCAGCGGTATTTGTTCCACAGCAGTCTTCCTGGATGAAGGAAGAGGTTTCGTCGTCATTCGGTTTGCTCACGCAGCACGCACACAACCCGGGACCACTGCAACATGCCTTCGGTGCTTCTTCGATGGCGTCTTGATCTTCTCCACTGCTTGCACTCGGCGACACCGTCTTCTCGTCATTCGATAACGGAGATTCATCTCCCTTCTCTCCAGTGATAGCCACGTGCACAAGAACATCGATGCCCCGGCCTCGGACCATTCGCGCTGCATCCCGCGCCCGTTGCACATAGTACTCAATCTCCTGGGAGGTTTTTGCCAGAAGGACCAATTCGACTCTCTTCACGCAAGTGTCATCGCTCTTTGCAGCCATGTCCTCTAGGAATGGCACAGTGAAGCTGGCGCCTGTGGAAGCACCAACGAGGACTACTGTCTCGAATATTTCGCATCTTGGAGGCGCCCCGAACGGTCCCGAGAGGAAACCTGTCACGTTTTTGCCAGGGTTCTTGGTGGCGAATGCATGCAATCTCTTTGAGAAGCCCCCATGAGCCCGGACGATGAGCTGAATACTATCACAATAGCAGCCACCGCCGGTTGGAGGACGACGAGCACATGCAATCGTGTATGGGTGAGACTCCACCGGACCGATGCGGGGTATCCAAAGATACACGAATTGGCCAGCCTTCCATGGAAAATGAACGTTTTTGACGGTCAAAAGTGTGGTGTACGGTCCGACGGCGCGAGCAGAGACGTGATGGCCAATGTGTTTGCCGCCCTGGCAAGAGCTTGTGTTCGGCCTGAAACGGACATTTTGCCAACCAAGGATTGACCATCTGGCGAACCGGTCAAATACGAGGAAGGCCACCGCCATCCACAAATTATAGCGAGCCGGAATAGGGATGTGCTTGTAGAGCAACCATATCATGAGAACTGCACTCACAATATGCTGCAGAACCCAAAACTCATAAGCCAATCTTCTGACCGGAAGAAACCCGGTGATTATATTCCAAAGCATGATGCCCCAGGCGCCGAACCCATACTTTGTCAAGGGCATAATCTGGAGGGCAAATTCGGTGAAGTCGGCCTTCTCCCACTGAACCCAGAAATGGAAGCCGTGGATCGTTGCCGTGAAGAAAATAATGCGAGCGACCCAGCGGTGCAGCCAGTTGATCCGCTCATGGCTCATTCCAACAAGCCATCCAATAGGGTTTGCTTTCATAGCCAGGAGATAGAGCATGGGCAATTGTGTGATGGAAATCCATGCGTTCCGGTACCCTATCCGCTCAAAAAAGTATATGTCGTTCTTGACAGCCTGGAAGAACATCATGTAGGCGATGACAGCGCAGTAGATTAGGATGACAAGAATTCTGCCCAGGGGTGGAGGCGTCGCCCAGCGAAGACCCCGGATAGAGACATAAAACTGCGGATGGCCAATCTCTCGGAAAATGGCTGTCGTAGTAGCCCATAACTGGGCAACGAAATTATGAGGTCGCGTTGGGTGATCGACTTTTGGATCCCGACAGTGTGCCAATCTGTACTCGGTCAAGAGCGACGGTCAGTTATGCACTCTCATAGCTTTGGAATCAGGCACACATACCTTTGGCGTGCCTGTAAATGGCCGATGCCACGTAGTAGAAGCAAGGAACCAGCTACACCAGCGGCAAGATACCAGTAGTCGCGGGCATAAGCATGGTTCTGGGTGGAGTTGACGCCGGCTGACTGATGGTGTTCATGACCGCTGCCATCACTGTCCATGCCGTCCATGCCGTCCATGATGCGGCATCCGCGTGCTTCACCTGAAGCTCATACGAAGAATCCTTGGTGGAGATCTAGAAATAGTTGAGCCACCGAAGTCTGCGAGAGTCGAGGGCTGAGGTGCCGAAGCAGGGAACTCGCCTGCAAGACCGTCGAGGCTTGCCAAAAGATTATGTATTTGGCTCTGATGGGGAGTCGGGAACCATAAGTCGAATCTCGCAAATGGGACTGCCGAGAAAATACGGTTGGAATATGAAGGTTGAAAGTTGCAAGATTTGGCAGGCGTTGGACCGTGTGGCGTTGTTTCTAAAGGGAGAGTGGGTGAGTGCGATTGCGCGGGTTGGCAGCGTTCGGGACATGCGCCAACCGGATGCCTACCTGGCCGTGCAGTCCGCTATACGCACAGCGGAGAAAATCATGGAGCTCTTTTCACTGAGATGACGGTCTACCTCATTAAATGTCTCGCTGAACAGGCTACGATACCGCGAAGATGACCCGCTAGTCACCATCATGTTGCCATTTCGGTTCTGCACCCGTGCTTTTGTCCCATCGTAGGAAAGGCCTCTCTCTTACGAGTATACCCCACTGACCATAATCTTCATCCATGCTCAGGGACTGATCGTGCCAGAATGTGATGCCATTGTACGCCATCTTGAAAGTACTGAAGTTCAGCTGTGAGGGAAAGTGGCGAGGAAACTTGCTCAAACGGCCTCAACAGGTGGCGGCCATATGCACGCGCCCTGACGTTCTGGTTGGTTGGGGGTGCCTGGCAGTGGGTCATTCGAAGTGGATGGGCCCCGAACCATCAACACCATGCTCTCTGATGGTGAAGCGAGTGCCTTCTGTGCCTCGGAGAGCAGGAATACACACATAACACTTCTGTCTGTATGGTGCGGACATGAGTCTCACGCGGGTTGATTGTAATCTTCCTCTAGGGCGGCACGAAGAACCTGTTCCTGCGCCACCTCCGCAGACTGCAACGCTCCGTATACTTATCTCCCGGCCCGGACCCGCTTCTTCAGCGCCGTGCCCGGCCGTGGCCTTCGGGGGCTGTCATGTTGAAGTCTGGAGCACAAATAATCAAGTATCAAGTCCCTAAAGGATTGACCAGATCGGTTTCGCCTTTCTGTGGCCTGCTTTTCCCAAGTCTTACCAGTATGCCAATGCGTGTGCACAGGCCGTGAAGCAGTAGGCGAGAAACCCTCAACGGCACAAGCCCCGCGAGAAACTTGCTCACGTCCGGAAGGAGCTGCCGGCCGTCACATCCGTTCCTGGCGCTCCTTAAAGCTCCCTCGAGGTAGCTCTTTTGCTAGTTTCCAACGCTTCCTCTCATTCTGCTCTGCGCTGCCTTTGCCTTGTACTGTTCGCTTCCTCCCCTGAGCTTTCATCCTCGTTGTCCATTCTTCGCCCGCCATGCGTTCAGTTCTAATTCTCGCCCTCGCTGGCCTCGCTTCCGCCCACTTCAAGCTGCTCAATCCAGAGTCGTTCTACTTCGAGGACGCCACAGAAGATCAAGCGCCCTGTGGTGGCAAAGCCCCCGACTTCCCCAGCAATGATGACGACCTCTTCCAGTACCACATTGGGGGCGAGGATATCGCTACTCAGCTCACTCATGAGCGCAGTGCCTGGCTGATTCGAGTGACTACCGACCAAAAGGCCTCCAAGGACTGGGAGCAGGTCTTCCCAATCTACACCCAGAGCGGCCTTGGATCTTTCTGTCAGCCTAAAGTCGCCGTTCCTGAGAAGTACGAGGGCAAGACCGGCATCGTCAGTGTCGTCTCTGCTGCCACTGACGGAATCCTCTATCAGGTGAGTTCCAGAGGCCTATACACTTCTAGTAAGAAAAGCGTGATTGCAGACTCCAGAAGCTAACTTCCTTATTTGTAGTGCGCCTTAGTGAAATTCGTCTCAGGCACCGGTGACGACTTCGGAAAATGCTCCAACGGCTCTGCAACTGGCTACTTCAGCAGCAATGACCAACTCTCCGCGCTCGTCGATGATAATGCCAGTGGCTCCACTGAAAGCAATGAGACAACGACGTCGAGCGGCAACGAGCCCTCGTCAACAAATGAAGACAACGGAGGCGGCGACAATGGTGATGGCGCCATGTCCCTCCAGGCGTGGGGATTTATGAGCAGCCTGCTTACGGTCGCGGCAATGGCGGTCGCTGGTGGTGCGTTCTTGGTTTAGAAGGACAATTTTCCAGTTGCTCAGGATACTCAGATACCACGCAAATTGAATTGCAAGTCAAGTTTGCCGGCTTGCTAGTCGTGCTTGATGCATCTATACGTGCCTAGAATCCGCCACGTGTGACTACAGACGCCTGAACCACAGTCCGGATTGCTACCAAAAGCATCCCGTGTGTCCGTCCTTCGTTTATGCACCATGCCTTCGGAATGGCTGGTTACATCCATGCAAACGCCGTCCCTCCTAAGGGTCCACTTCTGGCAGATCAGCAATGCCTATGCTTCCTTGTGTGCGTCCATCAAATGCTCCCTCGGTCCAGCTCCGCTTCGACCAGCCTTCAAGCAAACCCGAAATCAGCAGCGTGATTGGCCAATGTATGACCCTGAAGAAACCAAGTCCCCTCCCCCGCCTAACCTGTGGTGCCAGTGGTTCCGCACGGGGGCAACAGAGGAGCTTCAGGATGCACATCGTCTCTGCTGAGGTGGGGTTCTTGAGTTGGAGCTTCTGTAGCAAGTCTTGGTGGCTGATAGAGGAAACCGACTTGGAGTGTCCCTGGTTTTTCAGTTGCGCATTTCTCTCCAGGCTCTGGGGCGGCTTATAGCTTGTCACGGCCACTAGTCTCAACTCTCTCACAACCGCAATGCACCCAGTCCTTCATACCTTACGGCCGTGACGCATCTCGTTCAGCATTCGTGCTACTCCGTCAGCCTGTCGGTGAGCCGCGTACGGTATCTGCACCGTGCAACAGACCTAGCTTGGTACCTGTGTCTCCAGTTCAATCCTCCCGCCTCAAGTCTCGGCGGCCGGGGTGGTTCTGTGAGGGGTTACTCCACATGCATGGCCCCGTCACCGCCGTGTCCTTGTCATCTCCATCATCATACCTACCGTAGTTTCTGCCTGTTGTTTCCATCCATTGCCGACAAGCTCTTATTCAGTCAGTGCCTGGCCTCGTCTGCTTGTATGCCTGCGCAAGTGCGGCGGATATATCTTTGAGTTGAGTACTGCTCCATTTTGACTTTACGACTCAAAATGCTTGGTTAGATGTCTAAACTCTAATTCTCCTTTGCTCAAATCTTGGATTCTCTCTTGGGCGCACTCTGGATAATTGACAAGGCCCTCGCCCAAGGTCCCAGCTACGGACATCGACCGAGCATCTATCAACCAGCGGGTTTGGACGATGACATAGACCGGGATACAAGTTTCAGTGTTGTCTTGCTTGCTGATTTCTTCCTTTCTCTTGTTCTTTTCTTCCCTTCATCTCGTCTTCGTCTGTCTTAGTGACAACGATACGACAACCCCGGACGCCCACCATGTCTGTCCCTCACGTCGCCTCCAAGGCCCTCGCCAGCCGAGTCGACCCTGTCCGGATCCTCCCCCCAGGCGCCGACGCCCTTCCCACTGTCCGCATATTTGGACATGACTTCACGATATCAACGCCAGCCTCTCAAACCGACAATGTCATTATTTACGTCCTCGCAGGTCTCTCCTGTTCAACGTTCCTGCTCTACATCCTGAGCACACCCATCGTTCGCCGGTTGCCAGCATGGCTAAAACCCTTTGCTCGTGAAGAGGTCTTCAGCCGTATCAAGCGCCGCGCCTGGTCGCAATGGACTCTTCTTCTTGGGATCATCTGTCTCACTGGTCTCACTCTTTCCGTCATGCATGATTGTTTATCCAACCATGAATTTATCGGCATTTTTGAGGTCATGCCGTGGTTGTCCGCCACCCTCATCACTGCTTTCCAGCGTCCAACGAAGACGCCACGGCTCCTCCTCGCTCAGTACCTCTTCATCTTCCTCGCTGCCCTTGGAATATACGCCAATGAGTTTCTTGTCCATTCTCTGCGAGCTCTCGAGCCATGTCGGTTGGCCTGTGCAGTTCTTGCTTTCCTGGCGTTTGTCGTCATTGGCAACATGCCACTCCGAGATCCAAGCTGGGGCAACCAAGATATCGGCAGCAGCAAACTACCTCCTAGCAATGTTGTGCGCAGCCCTGAAGACAATCTCACTCTGTTCCAGTTCTGGACCATGAAATGGGTATTTCCGCTTGCCAAGGTGGCCCGCAAGCGTGAGATTGTTGTTGAGGATGTCTGGCAGCTTCCCTGGGAGTTTCAGCACGCACGCCTATACATGGCTTTCCGTGAGCTCAAAGGACGCTTGCTCAATTGCCTCATCCAGGCAAACGGTCTCGATCTTGTCACATCCATGTTCCTGACTATATGTGAGCGTACCCTCGATGTCTCACAGATGCGCATCTCGGCCTATCTCTTCAATGCTTTGGACCGTTCCGATGGCTCCGAAGCTGCTTTCTGGGCACTTGTGATTCTCTTTATGGATCTAATGCGCAGCGTCTGTAAAACCACTGGTCAGTGGTATGGACGAAAGGCTTACGAGAGATCTCGTGGTGAGACGTTCATTGCCTTGTTCATCAAGTTGCTCACCCGCGCCGTTCCTGGATCCGACCAGACAGAGAAAGGGCCCTTGGAAGAGACCATCGACATTAGCCAGGATGAGAGTCCAACCAAGGTGCGACGCATCTTGAACACCGTCTTCGGGCCTCCAAAGCGCAAACAAGTATCTGGAAGTCGCGCATCCAATGCCAAGGTTGTCAACTTGGTCCGTGGTGATACGTACGAGATCTCGCAACGCTTCTGGGACTTCAACAGGCTTGCCGCTGCCCCTCTCAAGGCTGCCCTAATTATCTACTTCCTCATCGACATCATGGGCTGGCCCTCGGTCTTGGGCCTGGCACTCATGTTCATCTTCCTCACCACTAATACCCTACTTGTTCGCTGGCTCATCAAGATGGAACGCCAGCGCACCGCATACTCAGATAGGCGCGCTCAAGCAGTTTCTCACTTCGTTGAAGCCAGCCGACCCCTCAAGTTAAATGGTTGGACATCTTCCTGGAGTGATAGGATCTTCCAGTTCCGAGATCAGGAAATGTTCAAGCGCCTGCACATCACTTACATCATGGCGACCATCTCCACCGTCAACCTGATGGGTGGTACGATGTACCCTTTGGCAAGTATCATCTTCTATACTCTTTTCCTGAAGCAAGGGCTTCCCAATGAAGTTATTTGGCCTGCTCTGTCGCTCTTCAGCCAGCTGCAGTGGAGTGTTCAAGAGGCCTTTGATGTGATTTCGGCCTTTTGGAAGAC
Organism: Sarocladium kiliense; assembly: GCA_030734395.1. Taxonomy (NCBI): domain Eukaryota; kingdom Fungi; phylum Ascomycota; class Sordariomycetes; order Hypocreales; family Sarocladiaceae; genus Sarocladium; species Sarocladium kiliense. The sequence goes on from JAUZTG010000023.1 coordinate 82,502, forward strand.
TACGATCCCCATCGAGCGTGTCAACAAGTACATGGCGGAGCCAGATCGAGATGCATCTTCCACCGGCTCCGCGGATGCAAAAGACATTGTTTTTCACAATGCCTCCTTCGCTTGGCCATCCACCGATCACAATGTTCTCAAGGACATCAGCCTCACCTTTGGCACTGGTCTGACTGTCATTCGTGGTAAGGTCGGCTCCGGCAAATCCAGCCTGCTCTTGGCGGCTCTAAACGAAATGGAGATGCATAATGGTGCTGTTCTCCGTCCCGATGAGGCTATCGGATACGCTCAACAATTGCCATGGATTCAGAGTAGGACTATCCGTGAAAACATTATATTCCATCAACGCTTTGACGCCCAGCGTTACCGCGATGTTCTGAGCGCCTGTGCACTCGGTCCCGATCTCACGACGTTCCCAGACGGGGATCAGACCAAGCTGGACGAAGGCGGTGCCGGTCTCTCTGGTGGGCAGAAGGCTCGGACAGCCCTCGCCCGAGCCATCTACAGTCCATCACGTATCCTCCTCCTTGATGATCCACTGGCTGCCCTCGATCACGATACGGCCAGTCTCATCGTGCGAAGACTCCTCCAAGGGCCCCTGGTCAAGGATCGCATCGTTGTCATGGTTACTCACCGTGATGATCTGGTTCTGCGCATCGCGAACCAGGTGGTTGACATGCAAGACGGCTCTGCAAAAATTCTGTCGGCCGCTGAGATCGAAGAAGAACTAGCTCACCCATACCATGCAGGCTCAGGAAAGAGCACAGCAGATGAGGCCGAGCATCATCAGGAGGAACATACAGAGGTTCCTGAGCTGAAGGATGCCCCCGAGGAACCGGCTCGTGTTGGCAGCGTGTCCCTCAACATCTACACAAAGTACATGAAAGCAGGTGGGTGGTGGCTTTGGGCTCTCTTGATCTTCTTCTACAGTCTCACTCGAGTCTGCGAGGTCGGGCGTGCTCGTCTCCTTGAAGCCTGGGGCGACGACTCAGCACGCTTGGACCCAAGTACTGGTGGCGGTTTCTTGGGGCTTCCTCCAGCAGCAACTCACCCTCGCCCCTGGATCATTACTCTTTCGGGTCTTTCGGCTGCTCAGATTGTCACCCATGGCATCGCCCAGGTTCTTCTCGCTCAGATCAGCTACAGGGCTGCGCAAGTTCTCTTCAGAATTGCGGTTCATAGGGTCAGCAAGGCAACTTTCCGTTACCACGACATCACACCTACCGGTCAGCTCAAGAACCGACTCATCGCAGACATGGCCATGGTGGACGGAGGCATTCTCTCTCCCCTTGAGCAATTCATGTACCACTTCATTGCGTTTGTTTTGAGCATCACAGCCATCGCTATTCACCAACCGACTTTGTTATTCATTCTGATTGCGGTAGCGCTCCTGTTTGTCTACTTCTTCCGCTTTTACGTCCCCATCTCTCGATGCCTGCGGCGTATGGAAATGCGTTACTTGACCCCCATCATCTCCAACATCGGCGTCATGCAAGACGGTCTTGTTACGATTCGCGCCCTCCGCGTTGAACAGCATTTCCAGGATCGCCATCTTGATGCTGTCGACGACTTCCAAAAGCAAGATCACTTCTTTTGGAGCATGGCTTTCTGGATCGACTTCCGCCTGAGTACCACGTCAGCTTTCACCCGTGCTATCCTGATTTGGTTCATGATCTGGTACGGCACGCCGGCCAGTGCAGTCGGTTTCGTGCTCATCCAAACTTCCATTGCCATGTCGTCTGTGCAGCAGCTGTGCGAGAGGTTCGCGCAGCTTCAGCTCGATGCAGTGTCGCTCGAACGTGTGGACATGCTGGGGCAAATCCCCGAAGAGCCGAATGGTGATGATCTGCCGCCGCCCGACTGGCCGCGCCCATCAGATGATGTGACGTTCAACGCCATGTCCTTCAAGTACGACGATCACCTACCGGAGGTCTTGAAGGAAGTTACATTCACCATTCCTGGCGGCTCGACCTGTGCCGTTCTTGGTCGCACGGGATCCGGCAAGTCAACTATCGCCAATGCCTTGCTTGCCACGCAAACGCCGTCCCACGGCCATGTCAGCATCGGCCCTGTCAATCTCGCACAGGTCGACCGCAAGGCTCTCCGTAACAGCGTCACATTCATCCAGCAGGATCCAACACTATTCCCAGGCACTCTGCGCGATAACATCGACCCCGAGGGTAAGTTTAGTGACGCAGAGTGTCTAAATGCCATTCATCGCGTCATTGGACCTGAGTGGACATTGAACTCGCAGATTGATGCAGCGGGCAAGAATCTAAGCCAGGGTCAGAGACAGCTCGTTGGTATCACGCGTGCAGTCCTGCGTCGCAGTGGTCTTGTGATCCTAGATGAGGCAACGGCGTCGATCGACCGTGGAACGGCCGCCCTGGTGCAGCGTGTCCTGAGAGATGAGTTGACGAAGAGCACGGTGATCACCATCGCACACAGACTGGAAGCGGTGGAAGATGCGACTTGGTGCGTCAGGCTGGATCACGGCAACGTCGTGGAGTGCGGCCCGGCGAAGAATCTGAATAAGAAGGACGATGACATGGAAGAACAGAGCCAGGGATAATGCAGCTGTGACGGACTATTTCTATTTTTGTTATAAATCACTCTTGGATAGAGTCACATCGATTGTTTGAATGGGTATGGATACACAGGTCTATAGACAGTATCACAATCAGAAACTATTACTTCCTCACTGTCTGCAATTCATATTCGGCGCTACTGCAGTGAAGTACCTCGTGAATACGCTGGTTCTTGTCGCCCATTCGAACAATATCGCAGACGCTTGTGCGCGTCGCTGGTCGGCCAAGCAGCTTCCAACGGTGGCAAACTATGATCAGGTGATTGTGTGCCGAAGTAGCATGGCACACCAATTAAGAATCTCACATCTTAGATAATGGCAAACATGCAAACTGTGCATGGGTTTTGCACAACGAGGGACACTGGGTGACTGTCCTCCAATCTGGCAGTCACTGTCAATGCGCCGTGAACTGTGTCAATCGATGTAGTATATGTGTCAAGTCATGTCACGAGCTCTTGGATCTCAGAGCTACGAGTTAAGCTACGAGTTGGGAAGCAGGTCATGCCTCCATAGTACACATTGCGTGATCTCTATAAAAGATAAGTTCAACGGTCCTCAAGTCAACAACGACGGCTACGATACGACTCCATTGTTACCATCGGTGTCATGTGTCAACCGGTCAGACAGACACACCGCACTTGCGGATGTGTAGTCGAAAGTCTACGCAATAGCCTCGGCGTCGAAAAGTGCCGGAAGGCTCAGGGTACGGGCTTTGAATGCTGGAGGCAAGGCCGGCCGCACGAGTCGGAGATTATTCTGCGGCCGTGGCCAAAGGAGTGGACGGGCGTACCTGACATGTGTACTGCATGCGAGGCTAGGGCAAAGAATGAAAGACAGCGGTCGGATAAGGAAAAGATGGAACCAGTGGAGTGAAGAGTCATGGCCTTGAGCATACGTGCGAATTCATTGGATGACTATGGAATCTCGAGACAAGGCTTGCGGCAATCGTTTGAGTATCATTTCTGTCCGAGCATCATCAAACTCGCCTCGGTTGGAACATTGGTAGCTGCAGGCAATCAGAACTACTGGTATTCGCACTCGTCGTTTACCCGAATAGCTTGTCCAGTAGTCGGTCAAACCAGTTGCTACGTGATCACGGTCAATCATCGCTTCGGTCGAAATTAGGGAACAGTCAAGGGAGGGACATACTCTGCAGGCTTAGACACAAAGTTGCGCTCGTACTCGTCGATGGCAGCCTTGTCTTTGTACAGATCAGCCTCATGTGGCTTATGGAACTTAGTCTTGTGCCAGAGCTTCCAGCCAACAAACAGGACGGGGAAAGCAAAGACCATGGTGTAGCTTAGATTTCTAAGGTCAGCAGGTGAAGCAACAGGAAGGTCGAAGAAACTCACGAGAAGAGGAAGTCTGGCACATTCCACATTCCTTCGATAGGCAAGAAGACCGTATAGCCACCAACAAACACCATGACGAAGGTTCCCACGAAACCATAGATAGCAACGTAGGGCTGGTACCAGGACCGGTAAGGCAGCGTCCTCCGGTCAATACCTTGTGCCTTGAGCGCACGGTAGAAGAACATGTACGTCACGCATGTGGCCGCGAAGTTGAGGAGCTGCGAAGCGGTCACTAGCGACACAAACCATCCCAGCACGACAGCAGCGTTGGAAGATAGCTGCAAGAAGGCCAGGAGGGCAATCGCCAGGACAACACCGACACAGTAGATGGGCACACCAGCCTTGGTGCACACAGTAAGAATCTTGGGCGCTTTGCCTTCGAGAGCCATGCCGTACAGAGATCGCGAGGCGCAGTAGACATAGGAGTTCCCGGCAGAGAATGCCGACGTCAGAACCATGGCATTGACGATATGCGGCAATACTGTGATGCCCATGCTGTTCATGGCAACAACATATGGCGAGGCAGCAGCACCAGGCTCACCATTTCGCAGGGCATCAGTGAGCTCCGGGTCGTCGTGACGCACGAGGATACCGACACACAAAGCACCGAGGATGAAGAAGCATGTCAGACGGTAGAAGACGGCGTTGAATGCCCGAGGCATGACATAACGGGGGTTCTCAGCTTCACCGGCAGCCATGGAAACGTAGTCGGGCCCAGCAATCGTGAAGGAAGCTTGGATAAGGCACTGGAGGAAACCTAGCCACCTTCCCAGCTGGCCACCGTAGTACAGCTCGGTGAAAGCACCTGGATCGTTCCAGGTTCGGAAGCCGAAGGCATCCTTCTGCGGGTTTCCGCCACACATGGTGATGAAGGTAAAGATGATGAGGCCGATAATGAGCAGCATCTTGCCAAGGGCAGCCCAAAACTCGCTCTCCCCATACCATTTGACGGCGAGAACGTTGATTAGAGCATACAACAAGATTGTAATCGTCACGACAGCAGCCGTTGGGATGGCGCTTGTCCAGAAGTTGAGGATCAAATTACACGCGACGACCTCGAACGGTACAAGCGCGGCTTCGAAGACGAAGAAGTTCCATCCAGCAGCAAAACCGAATGCCTCATCGACCCATCGACCTGCAAATCGGATGAAAGGCGAGGAGATGGGGAGATAGGTAACCATCTCAGCCATGCACAGCGTCACAGCGAGAATGAAGGAACACCACACGGTGAATGCGATGAACAGACTTGCCGGTCCACCGTTGAGAAGACCTTGACCGATTTGAACCTACAATCGCCGGGAAGGGCAGAAGCACAGTATGAGCACGGGTCATTATCGTTCCCAGAAGGGAGATGGGCAGGGCAAGCGATCACCATTGCACGAACGGATTCGGAGGGGAGAGAAAATCACAAAGCCTATCACGCAAACTATGAACCAGCCATTGCGCGGAGAGTGCCACTTACATAGAGAGCTGTGCCAATAGTACCGCCGATACCAATAAGCTGAATGTGACGGGACTTGAGCTGGCGATGTGTTTGATCTTGCTTGCCAACACCCAGGTGATCATGGGCAGTGGCGCCGATAGCCATGCCCCGAGTCACTTCTTTACTCGGGTCGCCGCCGGCGGTCTTCTCTTGGTCGGAGGCATAGACCGGAGGAGCGGCCTCGCTCTTCGGAGAGGTGGGCATGGTTCGCGTGGGCTTTCGAATCTGGATGTTAACGGGAGGGCCTACAGGGTTGACTCGTTGCTGTTCCCACTGGGCTTCTTATCGTGCCGTGCCGAAGAGGTATTGATATATAAACTTAGAAGAGTGTAGAAGAGGTCTTGTCAAGTTCAACTCAACATAATTCTGGCGTTAATGTTGGTCGAGAGCGCAATCGCAAGAAAGCTTCAAAATAGGTGAAGCAACGATACCGTTGGACGAGAAACCAAGGATGAAGGGGGGGAAGGGAACAGGGAAAAGAAAGACAGAAACAAAAACAAGCTTAAGAAGAATCCAGGTACCACGCAACAGGGAGGGCAACAGGGCAGACCCGATCCATAGCCCATCTTTTTCTCTCTTCGCCGCTCGCTCGCTCCCACAAGGAACTAGCATGATAGCATCGGAGCTTCTCCAACTTGAGCGGATGGCTTGGCTCGGGTTCTAACGTTCTTCCTTCGGAGTGGGCTTCCAAGCTAATACCGGCGCCACCCCTGGCTTGCCTCGGAGCTTTGCGCGATAAACTTCAAGCCTCCCGACACCCGCTCGGCACAGAGCCATTGAGAAGTTGGACAATAGATGATTGGAGCATTCCACCCTCTGCCAATTCTCTTCCTCCTTCTGCGAGACAAAGTAGACAGAAAATGCAAGAGTGGGTGTGGAGAGAGCCAAGGAAGAGCCATGATCCAGGTGTGCGCAAATTCGAACCTCTTCGCCCAGCCTTCCCAGATCATTGGCGCCCGGCAGATGCAGTGCGACGCTGAGACGTCCTTCGCGATTTAGGCAGACAGATAATGCCCATACAAGCGAGCGTAGACGTCCATGCGACAGCCCCTGCTAGCGTTCCAATCGACGTCCCACGACAGAGCAGTGACCGTTGATCGAGAGGTTAGCCGATCTCTCCTCCTCCGCACAGCACTCACAGCAGACCAAGCTCACGAGACCGTCAATTCTATGGAGAGGGGGGTTTGACCCTTGTGGAGGAGATGAGAGGAGGTGGGGGACGCCGTCGCATGCCTTGGACAGGAAAATGGGGCAAGGGTTCAGGCCGATCTTGAAGCTCCAGACAGTTGTGGAGAAGTGAAAGAAGTTGGCCGAGGAATCACAGTTCACAAGACTCGAGCTAATAATGCGAGCATGGTGTTTGAGTGCGAAGATACGAGTAACTAGACTGGAGCCCTGGCTGGGGACGTCGGATAGCCCTAATTAGGGAAACCTGCACGATCAACAGAGAATATTGACTCTTCTCGTTCAAGAGTGTCTTTGTCGCCCAGCCGAGAGCCTAGATGCAAAGACCAGATCCCTCGACGGCCATCTTCCGCGACGCCTCGAACGTCATAACTCACGACCCCCACAGCAAGCGTCCATCAACAATGATGGTACCACCATGTGAGGACTGCCCAGGATACCTACAACATCTTTTCACCCAACGCCAATCCACTGCAGAGGGGGGGCGAGGCCTTTGCTTGTGTCGTATCACAGCCACGACCGGCCGCACCTCCACGGTGCCGCCTTGGCCGAAAGCCACCCCGAGATATGACAACATCTCGCATGTGGCTGAGAGGGATAAGAGATCACGATCGTATTTGTCGGTTTCGCAAGCATGAAGTGAGTGTTCTTCCGAGAGAGTGGACAAGGGGTGGCAAACAATGCTTCAATCGATGGAAACAGCCGGTATGATGCATTTGGGCATATGATCGGCTCAGTGTCGCATTTAGTTGTGATCGCACACGTAAATAATGAAATTCCAACTAAGAGCTCGAAATCAAGTCGTCACGCAATTACCAGTTTTGAATATCCCCCATGACGCTCTTCCCATATGCACTACTCGTCCTCTTCAGACCAATTCAGCTCGTGTACAGTATCGTGCAACGCTCTCCCAGCTAGACTCCCGTCCATCGCCTTGCTCCTGTTCACTAAGGTTCGTAGTAACAATCTTGGGTATCGTTGCTCATCTAAGATGGGCATTGTCAACCATGCTTCCCTCACAGCTCGTCTCGACCGTGCATGTTGTTCTTCACTGCGTCCGTTGCCTCGCTCGCAGCGCTGCCAATTTTCTCGCCGACTGACGCCGCTGCAGCGCTAGCTCCGCTTGCATAGCTTTCCACCCCTGCAGCGGCAGTCGCATATGCGGCGCTCAGCCGGGAGAGAACGCTCTCACTAAAGCTAGGCTCTCTACCACTGATAAGTTCAGAAACAAGCTGGTTCACCGCATCATACTGTTTGGCAGCCTCGGCAGACGCCGTTACAGCTGAGTCCGCGGCCTTTTCCGAGGCTGCTGACGCCCTGTCAGCAACTGCTTCGGTGGCAGCAGACACATATGAGCCTGCCTCATCAAACCAGCCGTCGTACCACCCCAGGTGCTTCTGTTCGCCATAGACCTGGCCACTGATTTGCGCAATGGCCTTGTCCCACGTCTCGGCAATTGCAGCTCCTGCAAGATACGCTTGCTCCGTCACGCCATCGACTACACCCGCGATCGAATCATCCACGGCATTTGCGACTGAGGCAACCTTTTCTCCCGCGGCAGAGTATGCTGACTCGACAGCTTCCTCGGCAAGATGGGCGATGGACTCTGCGGACTCCCGGGCAGCTGCTGCTGCAGATGATGCATGACCTAGGAAGTTTGTTGGTGTTGGCGTTGCCGTCATTGAAGACATGACGGAAGAAGCCGCATCAAGGAAGCTGGAGTAACGATCTTGAGCCAAGCCGAGACCGGCAAAGTAATTTCGCTTCGCTTGCTCCAGATACTTTTCAGATGAAGACGAAGGGGTCGGGGTGGCTAGTCCCAGTGCAATGACTGCACTTTGATACTGCAACTCGGCCCAAAGGCGACCCTCGTTGAGGCGCTTGGATGCGATCTCCTCTACCTTGCTCCAGTCCACCATGGCAGGTTGTGCAGTTGGGGTCGGTGTGCCAACTGCCTGTTCATACCTGGTGCTCGCCGCCGCTAACGCAGAATCGTATGCTGCAGACACTGATGCAAGAAGTTGTTCATGCACAGGTTTTGGTGTGCCATAGATCTGAGCGGAGACCACCGAAACCGCACTGGAATACTGCTCCGATGCTTTCGCCATGGCCGTGGAGTAAGCATTAGCAGCTGCCTTTGTGGCACTCTCCAACAAGTCTGTATCCACGTAATCTTCCAGAATAGGCTGCCTGTTAGGGACTTCTTGTGCCGCGGCGCCAAGGAAGGCGGGCTTAACAGGCTCAGCGGCGTCGGTGGAAGCCGATGTCTCCTCGCGCTCTGCCAAAGGATCCCCAACGACTTCGACCGGCTCATCAAGATCAGGCTCCTCGGCAGGCTCATCAGTCAGATTGCTAACGATGGGCTGGGTCTGGCCAACGATAGCTTCCGATGCGTCAGAGACCATCGCAGCGGCTGCAGCTTCTGCCTCGGACTTGTCGTTCACGAAGTCTTCCGAGGCTTCAGTTGCTGCCTCTGTTGTGGCACTTTCGGCATCATCCCATAGACTAGACGCTTCATCAGACGCGTCAGTGGCAACGTCGGACGCGGAAGCCTCTGTGTCGTCAATGACCTCGTGCAGTGACGCTGAGACAGTCTCTGCGAACTCATCAATAGTCCCTGACACTTCTTCCACGACACTCTTCACCGATTCGGTAGCATCTGATGCAAAGCTTGATGACACTTGTTCGGCAACGCCTTCAGCCTCCGTGGAGACACTAGTAGCGGAGCGGGAGAGGTTTTCGCCAACATCGCTCGCGGCTTCTCCGCCATCCGAAAGCACACTAGAAACGCTCTGCGAAGCCGCCATGATTTGCTCGTCAGCAACTTCAGCTGCCTCTTTGGCTTCTCCGGCGAGAGTAGAAGCGGCGTCCTCAACAAAAGCTGATGCATCCGATGATGTGTCGCTCGCTTTGGCGGTAGCAGCTTCAGCAGCTTTGGAAGACGCTTCCTTGGCACTTTGCTCGGCAGCCCTTGCAGCTTGCTTAGCAGCAATGGCTGCTTCCGCAGCCAACTGCATAGCCTCAGTCTCGAAATTCTCGGTTGCGTCGTTGGCAACGATTTTGTAGTGGGCCACCTCTTTCAAGCGAACAAGTTCCTTTGCAGCCGACGAGGCCACTTCCATGGCCTCATCCTCGACTTGGGCAGCCTCGTCTTGTGCCTCGAGAAGAGCAGGATTTGATACGATCAGCTGCTTTAGCTGCTCCGTCCAGTTGTTCAACGTCGCCTTCAACTCGTGATATTTGGCCCAGTCCTTATAGGTGACACCATCGGTCCATGCCCATCGCATTCCAATTTCCTGAAGGGCCAGTCCTCTTGTCTCATCCAGGATCTGGAAGTGAACGTCGGCAGCTTGGATGACAGTGTTTTGCAAGTCTTTGTCAAACGTCTCCCTCCATGCCCGAAGCTTCTGCGCCTTATCCTTAATGGCGACTCCAGCAGCTCGGACAGCAAGTGTGACCTCTTCTTCGGCGTCCAAGCTTGTGATTTCCTCATTTGCCACGATCTCAGAGATTCTACCCTTCAAGACTGATACTTGCGTCTGGATGGCAGTCTCGAGTTCTGTTGCCAGCGAGCGACCGGTCGTTTGTACTTGTCCAGTGATCTTTTGTTGTGCAATTTCGCTGACGCGCTCCTCCATGTCGGCGGCCCCTTGGTCAGCAGCGGCAGCGAATTTATTTTGCCATAGTTCAAGATCATGTGCAACCATTTCGCGAGCTTTTCTGCGCTTCTCGCTTTCATTTGCTGCGGGCGGCGGGGGCTTGACCGGGTTTTCGTAAGTTCCGTCGGCAATGTTCTCGATCTCGACGGTCTCGGCAGGCTCGGCTGTCTTTGTCTCCGTGGGCGACGTCACGCTATCTTGTTGAGATGAGGGCTTGTTGAATGACGAGGCCATTGACTCATGAACAAGGCTTCTGCTACAGTGTTAGTACCCTTACAAACTGAGAGGAAAATAAAGCGATCTCCAATACGTACGGTTCGGTGATGGGCGCGGTCAATGTATCTTGCTTTGTCGCTGTCCGATATCGTCCGAGGCGCTCGCCAATGCGAACGAGCTGCGGATCGACATGCTCAAGATACAAAACCCTAATCTGAGGCCACACCGCGGTGTCAAGGAACGCGTAGGTCTTGTTCCAGGTCCAATGCGCAGCCGGAAGGGCGGTGTTGCTTGTGAAGTCGGCAGCCGATTCATAGCCATGTCGAAGATACGGTTGAGCATAATTGTAGCCCGGGAGCAGATACTCATAGTATGCCTGCAAACTATTGGTGCGCGCAATCTCGTAGTATGGGCTGACTGCCGCATTCGCCTGCTGAAGGAATGGCTCGAATGACTGCTGGTATTGCGCTTGGGAGGCGTCTCGCAGCTGCATCAGTTTGGGCTCTCCGACAGCCTTCCACTGCTGCAGGGTATAGTCTTGTGCTTTCTGAGCCCATGGTCCACCGTACTGAACCGCGTATTTGCGAGTTGGGCTCAGAATAGCGGTATCTACCGATTCGTAGTAAGGTCGTGCAACATCGACGTATGGCGCAGCGTAATGGTCGTAGTACGGCTTCGCGTGCGGCACGATGGCATTCTTTGCCTGAAAGTATGGTCGGCAAATGTATGGTGAATTTTCGTCACATGCTTCGAGAGAGTCTGGGCAGCGGAACAGGATAGTTAGGATAGCAGCCCAGGTGGCTAGTCTGTCAAGATAGGTCAGCCCTGTTCAGTGAGGATCATTGTGATCGTTTACCTTGCGATGATACCGAAGAGCGAGGCAAAGAGACCACGCTGTTTCATGTCAACTCTTGGGCGAGCCAGTGGCTTCCCGTTCGCAGCGCCGTTCCCATTAAGTTTCCGGTTCATGCTGCCGCCTCCATACGACAAGCCGTTAGATGCCTTGGGTTGGCCGTTCGGAAATGCCATGGCTTGCTTCTTGTTGAACTTCAAGCGTACGAGCTATTGACCAGCAAAAAGCCCAGACGTGAACCTCAATAAAAGCGCCGGAAAGAAGGCGCCGATGTCAAGGGGTGCACCAAGCTTGAGGTGCAGAGGGAAAAAGGCGGATCAGATGAAGACTCGTCGCAGACTACTGGAAAGGCGACGTCTTGATTTGCTGCACTTCAAGGCGAGGTTTCGTCGCGCTCCTGTTTGCGGACCAGGCAGGGGATTGGAACCTTCCTCAGGTGCGTGGAGCCCGCTTTTCGTCGCGTCAGCATATGGCGACAGGGATGTCGCGGGGACGAAGTTGACTTCAGTAGACCTTCGCTTGAACTTGGTAGGCCACGATGGTGTTTCGCAAGATTGAGGGAGGACGAAGATGATGATGGCAACAAAGGCGAAAGTTGCACGTCGACTGAGATGATGACAAGGGGTACTGGTTTTCGTAGGTTGCACGGTGGGACGCTGATGGCTACTGGATGATGTGATTGTCAAGCTCGTTCCCTGCTTCTGAACGGTGCTTGTGATGCGTGAAGGTGGACTCGCTCCGTGGATGGTGGCGGAGGGGTGTCTCTGTGGCGTGATAAGGAAGTGACATGTGGCTGGAAGTGACCGACGTCATCCAGAGACCTGCACGGTTAGATGAACTAACATGTGCACCAAGGTGCTACCGACCTGTAGGACAGCCTGCCCAAATATACAGCAGCGACCCGACAAGACGTCTGGCTTCGTTTCAGGTCGTATCTCCTATTTCTCGCGTTTTTTGCCCTTCCAGTAGACTCACAATATCCAATTCAAAGCGGTTGGGCTGCTAATTCTCCTGACCACACTTACTCCTTGTTCAAGAACATCTAATGCTTTGACGCGGTTCGATGGTACCGCACAGTCCTGGCATCGGTCTTCAGCAGCATTGCTGTAGGCTTCAGCTTGAGAGCCATCCTTCTAGTAATGTACTTACCGTACCGTTCAGCTGGCTGTCCAGGAGGCACGATCTGGAAATGGAACTAAGTTCCATAGCCCTTGGAGATTGTAGAGGTGTACAGGGTAGGTCAATCGTACGTATCGAGTCCCTAAACCCCACACTGCGACAGAGGTGTGAGCAGCGGCCGCCTTGTGGTCCACTGTCGGCCGCTGGCAGCGAACCACTAATAAGGGAGAACCAGGCTGATCTCGCCTGAACACGGTCCGTCCTGTTACCTCAGTTCAAAATTCCGCCTCGCTCAACTCCGATTCCCACCCGTACTCTCCGGCTCCTTCATCAAACCTCTCAACGACAACATAGTTCTCGACACCCTCTCGCCATTCTTCGAGCCGAGGTGCCATCCGTTATACGACGCCATCGACCAGGTATCTCCACGCTCGCTTTTTCCACACCTTGGCGACAAACGGACTTTTAGACGCGGTGGCACGGTTACGCCTTGGTTCCAAGTGATTCGAGGGGCCCATGTTGCCACCCACTTCTGTCGACGCATGATCTCTTTGAGAGTGGCTTTCTCTCACAGTCGCCCTGACGAGGGCATCGTCACTGTATTATTGGGATAGTGACGTCGCTCCTGTCATGGATGAGCCGGAGGTTGCTGGGCCTGCGCCTAGCCATGCATCCACCGCACACGATGTCTTCCCCCAAAGTACGGCCTCCCCGAACGACCGGCCGACCTTCACAACATCATCCAAGAACACAAATACTCAGCCTTCAGATGCTACCATCGCAATCTGTCGCATCTGCAGAGGGGAGGGCACTCCTGAGGAGCCCTTATTCTACCCGTGCAAATGCAGTGGCAGCATCAAGTTTGTTCATCAAGAGTGTTTGATGGAGTGGCTATCACACTCCCAGAAGAAGTATTGTGAGCTTTGCAAGACTTCTTTTCGGTTTACTAAGCTCTATGCGCCGGACATGCCGCAGACGTTGCCCATCCATGTCTTCCTGCAGCATATGACGCGGTATATCATTCGCAACGTTCTGAACTGGGCGCGTGCCATCCTCGCCATTAGCGTCTGGGTTTGCTGGCTGCCTTTCGTCATGAGAGCGGTTTGGTCATTCCTCTTCTGGGTCAGCGATGAAGGTTTCGGAAGTGGGTTGATCCTCTCACGAGTCAATGAGACCGCCGGTGCTACCATTGAGCTATCTTCGACGATACTAGGTATGGAGATCTGCCCAGCAAGCCCCCTCTTCATGCCGACTACGACATCAAGTGCCTCTGCCGAAGCTTTGCTAAGTGCCATGGCAGGTCAAAGCATTTCCGAGTTCCTGATTCGCATCTTACTGGGTCCCTTCAAAATCGAGCGTCAAGGCCTGGACGGTCAAACAGGCAGTCTTGGAACACCATCTACCCTCCTCGGGGATGTGCAATTTTTGCGTAATTTGACGCCTAATCATACCGTCAACCGAACCATCACCACCATCCTGGAAGGGCAGATCATCACCATTTTGGTAATCGTCTGCTTCATCTTAGTGATTCTTGTTCGCGACTATGTCGTTCAACAGCAGCCCGAGATCAATATGCGAGCTGCATTTGCGGAGCCCGACAACGAGGATCAGCCTAGAGAGCTGCAGCCAGTCGCAATCATTCCTGCTCCCGCCATTGAACGGGAACTTCACTTTGAACCAGTGCAGACACCATCGTCCACATCTGGCTCAGATGCTGACACACTCGAAGAAGATGAGGAGGCCTTGGACGATGCCGACATTGCGGAGAGGTCAGATGATGATGCTGGCCATCGTGAATCCGGAGATAATGAAGAGGAACAATCTCTGGCGCAAACTTCCCTTGAAGTGGAAGTGGAGCCCAGTACGGAAGAGACAATCGGGTCACATCGGGAGTCGGCTAGTGTCAATGATTACATGAGGATCTTTCGCCAGGCCGCCGGAGATAAGGCTCGTATCCTGCAGATCATCGAGGATGAGGGCCTGCAAGAGAAGCTGAGCTATTGGGTAGAAATCACCAAGCGCGGAAGTCAGACTCTAGAACCAATGGCCGGTCCATCAGGTCGTCGACCACTGAGCTCTGCTTCAGAGGAGGATTCTTCTCCTGCAGCTTTGACTCCCAGCTCCAGCGAGCAGTCCCCCAGTGGGAGTCAGCATGATGCCCCAGCTTCGGAGACATCAAAAGGGAAGCAACGGTGGGAACCGACCAGCCCTCCTTTCCCGACCGACTCCGCTGAATTCTCCTTGGGTCCACGGGCTGGGCCATTACGAGCTAGAGCAGCTTCAGACGGACCACAGCTATCATCACAAAGTAATCCTTTGGGAAGTAACAGCTGGTCTTTCGCAACTCTGCCAGCAAGCTCTAATCCAACTGCACTGTCTTCTAGTCAAGATCGAATCCCTGAATTTGGCGTGCCTACCTCCCCTGCCGACGTTCCTGCTCAGCCAGGTAGTCCAGACTCCGCGTGGACATCCATGAATGAAGGATCACTTGGTCATGACCATCAAGGCGCCGATGGTCAGTCGAATCATGATTCAGCCAGCAATCACTCGGGCGCTCAAGACTTGCACAACGTGGAATATCCTGAGCTTGTGGACCAACCGGACACTCCCGCAATCGAGTTGAGACAGCCGTTGCCACTACCCGGCGCTGACAACGTCCTGCTCCATCTCACAAACACCATTACTGACTTCATGTGGGGTGGACTGGGCGAACAACAATTGCTGGAGCTGGCCGAGGAAGACATTGCGCTTCCGGTTGATGAGGTGGCTGAAGAGCAATGGGCTGAGGAGCCCTTGGAGCCTGTCCTTGCTGAGGAAGCTGACGCGAATGCTGCTGATCTTGAGGTCTTAGCTCCAGGTGGCGGTATGGATCCTGAGGCTATCGAAGACCTTGAGGATTTCGAAGGTGTGATGGAACTCATCGGCATGCGAGGTCCTCTCGCTGGACTGTTCCAGAATGCAATCTTTTGCGCCGTTCTGGTCACTGTAACGATATTCGCATGCATATTTTTCCCGTACAACATTGGGCGTCTCAGCATCTGGATCATCGCCAACCCAATGAAGCTCGCACGTATGCTGTTCGAGGTGTCTAAACTCATACAGGATGCAACGATATGCTGTGCTGGGCTGGGTTCATGGTTTATTATCAACATCATCGATATCTTCACGAGCCCGATGGGCGGACAGATTGCAAAACATGTGCTGGCCGCGCGTAAAGGATCATGGGCATTGTGGACTGGCGCAGGTTCTCGCGTTCTCGAATGCCTGTTTCTGGATTTTCCCACCTCTGCATCAGAAATCAAGACGTTCTCTGCGGTCAGCCATGCGGCTCTCCTTACCTTGAAAGGCCACATCGGTATCACGTTATCAGTGCTAAGCGATGGCATCGGAAGCCTGCTGGCTGGAAACGTGACGGCTGGAATGATCTCAGGCACAGCAGCTCATGTTGCAGAGACTGCCATCAATTTCGGAGAAAATCTTTTGGATCCGAGCTCGTTCGTTCTGGATTTCAGTGACAATGAGAAGCCAGTTGTCGTCGATCCTGCCTTGGCGTATTGGCCTGGCTCTGACCGATTCTTGGCGATTGCTGCAGGCTATGCCACAGTTTTTGTCGTGGGTGCACTGTACCTGAAGCGTGGTGCACAATTCCCGAGGGGGAGCATCATGCAGGCGTGGGAAGCTGGCTTCATCGAGACACTTCACCAAGCAAGCGGCATTGTGAAAGTGATTCTGATCATAAGCATTGAGATGCTTGTCTTTCCTCTCTACTGCGGTCTTCTTCTCGATGCTGCCCTTCTTCCACTCTTTGAGGGTGCTACGTTCAGGTCCCGGACGATTTTCACATACAACTACCCGTTGACTTCGATCTTCGTTCACTGGTTTGTGGGTACCGGCTACATGTTTCATTTCGCGCTCTTTGTCTCAATGTGTCGTAAAATTATGCGACCTGGGGTTTTATGTAAGTTCTCGCAGGCCCGGCAGATCGGAATCGCCAGAACTAACTAGCATTGTGCTATAGACTTCATCCGAGACCCAGACGATCCCGAATTTCATCCTGTGCGAGATGTGCTGGAGCGAAACTTCACGACGCAACTAAGAAAGATTCTCTTTTCGGCCTTCGTCTACGGCGCCTTGGTCATCGTATGCCTTGGCGGAGTAGTCTGGGGGTTGTCTTGGTCGATGCCGTCCGTCTTGCCGATTCATTACTCGTCGAATGAGCCTATTCTTGAGTTTCCGGTCGATCTTCTGTTCTACAACTTCCTCATGCCACTTGCAGTCAAATTCTTCAAACCAAGCGACGGGTTGCATACGATGTACACTTGGTGGTTTCGCAAGTGTGCTCGTGGGCTGCATCTGACGCTGTTCCTGTTCGGTGAGAGGCGAATCGACGAGGAAGGGACACTCCAGCTTGCTCCAGACTCCCCACACAAAGCCGCGCCGATTTATCGCAAGCTGTTCTTGGAGATCAGTAAGAACAACGAGGTTGTTCCAAAGACTTGGGAGGACACCTTTACCGGCGGTCATGCCAAGCCTGGGCCGCGGTTGAAACCGCGCCAGATGGATGCTCTGAGGCGTCAGAAGGCGCAACTGGTTGACTCACGTCAATTGATAGAAGAGGGTCACTTCGTGCGTGCACCCGCCTCCGACCGCGTCAAGATCCCCAAAGGTCAGCGCGTTTTCCTCCCGGTGTATCAGAGCAATTATCGCAAGGATCGAAAGCCAGAATCCGACTTGTACTCTTCCGAGCAGTATCAGTTCGTATACATCCCTCCGCACTTCAGGTTGCGAATATTCCTGTTCATCTTGAATATCTGGGGTTTTGCAGCAGTGACGGGCGTCGCTCTGACGATCATTCCTCTTATGCTCGGAAGGACCATCTTCAAGTCTTTGATCCCCGACTACGTCAGAACGAACGACATATATGCTTTTAGCATCGGGACGTATTTGCTCGGCTCATTAGCCTACGGCATCTACCATGCCCAACATATCTGGGATATGGCCCTGGATCACTTGAGGAGGATCGGGGCGTCTGCCCGAGGCGGCCATGCGGCAAGCCATGTGATCTCTGTCGTGGCGAGGGCTTCAAAGCTGATCTACGCCTACTTTTGTCTTCTCATCTTCTTCCCTCTACTCCTATCAGGTCTCATGGAGCTGTATATTGCCATGCCGTTGCATACGTATATGCATCCACCCACGGCAGCGTCTGTCCAAGCTCCCCCGGATGACGCGTCAATTGAAGGCCGCCACACAATTCGCGTCATGCAGGCATGGACTCTCGGTCTTCTTTACATGAAGCTTGGTTCAAAGCTGATCACAACACTTTTTCGAGACACACGGTTAGCAGCTGCCGTACGAACTGTACTGCGACGCGGATGGCTTCAGCCGGATGTCGCGATTCTCACGAGGGCGTTTGTCGTCCCCGGTGTTATCGTTGGTACTGCGGCGGTACTAGGTCCTCCCATTTTGACCGACCTGGTGATCAAGTTTGTCTTCATGCACAAAAATGGCGGCGATGAACCGCCAGCCCTCACAATCTCAGAAGAGGCAGCTTGGGTGGCGCGGAAAGCGATCCTTCATCGCGCATCCTACCCCGTAGCCGCTGCAGTGGCACTGATGGTGCGTAATGTCGCGATGACATTCATGATGCTGCAGGGATGGTCGTCCAAGATTCGGGACGAAGCCTACTTGATTGGAGAAAGGTTACACAACTTCGGGGTGGTCAGCGACGCCTCAAGGCGGGGAAGGGCAAGCTGGAAAGCAAGAGGTGCACGCCTCTGAAGCGTGGAAGCCGAGTGATTAGCACGACCTGTGGGAAACGGCCGCAAGACAGAACAACAACGGACGTGTGTAGTGATTCCTGCAAATGTTTGGTGGCGTTTGGGAAAGCGATGAACGTCGCAAGATGGAAAGCATGGGATTAGTCGTTTGCATTAAGCATGGAGTCGGTAGGCAGTTGCACTTGAACTCACGCGATATCAACAGCGGAAGCCAGTGCACAAGTATTAAAGTTTGGAATCAACGACGACGAGTTGTCGCAATGTGACATATGTCGATCACGTGATATATCAGGTCCAGGAAGTGGGACGCGAGTGGCTGTTGCCCATGGCTGCGACGCGCTAGGCCGTACGCGGAGTAAGCCCCAGCACTGGCGCAGGAGACAGGAGGGACACTGCATCAACGGGTCCTGGCGCATAAACCGTCGTCACGAGCCAAAACAGACGCTCCAACATCCCTCTGACACCACGGCGCTCCACGACTGCGCTTTGCGACAACGACGACGCCCCCGAGGCACTAACTTAAGGTAGGACGCACGACTTCGACTTCGACAGCAGTAACGACAGGACCTCCGGCACATCGACCTGCACTGACGACATTGAAATCAACAACGAGAGCGGATTCAACTACCGCCCCTCCCCTGTCTGGTTGCGCATAACGAAGCAGCAACCGACGGAGCCTTCAACCTTCAGGACGCACTTGCCTGCACCAGCGAGCGCTCGCAGAATTCCTTCAAGGACTATTCAAGTATTGGTGAGAAACATTCATGTCCTCGCTGCTACCGTGGCCTCGCGTTGGCTTGTATGGTGCCTAAGTTTGTTGACTGGGTTTGTTACCAGGGAACTGTTCACCGACAGTCTGCTCGTTGGGCAACGTCTAGCGGATCCTTGTAAGAGAGGATAAAGCAGCTGCTGAAACGCCCTATCATTCTTTCATAAGTCGTCTGGTCTTGAATCAGTCGTGATCATGGCTGAACCGCCCTCCTCACCGCCTAGTGAGGCAACAAGTCTTGAAGATGCAGTTTCCTGGTATAAGTCTCAGTACGAGCAGCTGGAATCTGAGCTTGCAGAATTTCGCGAGTCCAGTCGCGAGCTTGAGCAGGAGCTCGAGAAAGATATCGAGAGAGCCGAGAAGCAGGAGAGAGTACTACAAGAGCGCGCCGAGACACTTGGCTTCGAGTGCGAGGAGTGGAAGGTACGCACCTACATCCACGACCGCCTTGCGTGCGAGCGCACCTTCTGACAATAGTCTGCAGAGGAAATACAAAGAATCCAAGGCCGAAGCAAACACAGCACAAAATGCGCTCGAGAAAGAGATCACAACACTCCGGGAGTCCAGTAGAGCCCTGCAACACAAGCTCCGCGATATCGAGGTAGCAAACGATGATTTCGAACGTCAAGCACGGAATACTACCTCGTCTCTCGAGGATCTAGAGTCGAAGTACAACCAGGCCATCGAGCGCGCAGTGCTAATGGAGGAGGAGATTAAGATTGGCGAGCAAGAGCGAGAGAAGTTGCGCATTGAGGCCCAACGTCTCAGGGAGGAGCTCTCCGATCTCAAGATCGAGACGGAGGTCCTGCAGGACAAAATTAAGAAACAGGAGGCCCGCCATTTGTCTACCATCTCCACGGATCTTTCCGCACTTGGCTCACCAACCTTTGACAAGAATACAGAAGGCGATGTCGACTCGACTGCTAGTTCGCCCCTTGTCACAACGCCACCTGAAACCAAGGTCGAGGTGCACGACCCTCCATCGCCACCAATGTCCGATGCCTCTGCGCCAATGCCGAAGGCGACATCTGCGGCTGCGAAGCAGCCTACGGCCACCGGTGCCCCGACTACGCGCAAATCGCGCTTGCCATCAGCCGACTTTGGAGCGACACCGAAGCCGAAGCCCAGAGGCGTGCCTACAGCCGCACGTCCATCTGGGGGGCGTCCTTCTACGGGAGGGGCACCGTTGCGGACACCTGCCAATCGCAATGTCCGCCCAGGAACACACAAACTACCTTCGTCTAATTCGCTGTCGCACATCAGAACGCTCACAGCGCAAATGCAGCGACTGGAGGCTCGTGTGCAGTCAGCACGTTCGAAGCTCCCAGCGCCAACGCACACACCACCTCGCGCATCGCCACGGACTGACTTCAGCTCAAGCACAACGTCTGTGCCCTCTTCGATCACTATCCGCTCACGAAAGCGCACTGTTGGGTCAACAGCTTCGTCCTCAGTCGCTGGCGACGACACCACTCCGACCAACCCGAGCATCGCTGCCACCCCCAAACCCAGCCATGTTCCCAGACTTAGCACGTCCGGGATCAGCCGCCTGTCCTTCGGTCCACTGCCTAATCGCAATCCAGACTCAGACGCCAGTCGACCAAGTT
This sequence comes from Sarocladium kiliense, assembly GCA_030734395.1. NCBI lineage: Eukaryota > Fungi > Ascomycota > Sordariomycetes > Hypocreales > Sarocladiaceae > Sarocladium > Sarocladium kiliense. Next base: position 103,109 of record JAUZTG010000023.1, read on the forward strand.
CGCGAGCTAGCATCTCGTCTTATGCTCGACCATCTTCTCGGACAGAAATGGTTCCCCCTCCTCGCCCTATGTCTCGATCGTCCCTATCCGGCGCTCGGACTCCACTCGGCCGACCGAGGTCCTCGCTAGGTGGGTCATTACACGGCCACTCAGCCAGTGTAAGTCACATCGATCTGGAGGAGGAGGACGAGAGCGAGTTTCGGACACCGAGCCGACGTGGCACATACTCCAAGTTTGACCTAGAAGGTGGCGTGCAAAGCGCGATCCCGATGCCCAATACCCGGCGGCAGAGCGGCAGCGGCGCAGCAAGGAGAACTAGTACGGGGCCATCAGTCAGTGGCAGGCCGAGCACATCCAATGGCCGAAAACTGAGCGACCTGGGTGAGACGTACTGAGGGCTGGGGAGGTTGGCCTTTTTTTTTTTTTTTTTTTTTTTTTTTGCTTTTTGGGCGTCTTTCTTCAGCTTTGGATCTGGCGTTAGGAATCGCGCCGGCGGCCGTGCGGGCCGACTATCCCTACATACCCACGGGGAAGAGGCAAGCAGCGGGCATAAGTCGCGTTCAAGGACGGTCATGGATACTTTCACGAGAGACGGCATTTCTTTTGTCGATGGCATTGTGCAATGAGCGAAGGAACGTTTTGGTTTGAGACGGAAGGAAGGGGGAGGGTAATTCTTGTCATCGACTGAGGGCTGAAGGAAGCCAACAACTACGGGGCTTGATGACAGACTATCGTTACATCCACATTTCATTTGTTCTTTTCTGGAGAGGCTGGAGAGTTCGTAGATACAACAAATAGCCCCCGCACATACAGAACGCGAAACGGACCTTGGTTGGCACCCCCGTAATATAGGTACCTATCTTCTTGCGGAATGTGTTGATTAATGGAATCGGGTCACAGACCGCAACGTTCAATTTTTACTCTTGGGCACTTACCGACCAAAGCACTTTTGAACAACTTCTTCTTATTTTCCCCTCACAGGTGGTAATAGGACGTGGTTTCGTGCTCACGAACCTTGCGCTTTGGCATTTGGAATTACGTCCCGAGTTGTTTTCTGTGCCATACCTTAGGTAGTCCGGTGTCGGCCCGAGGGCCATGATCAGTTCCTCACCTTGTGTAGGTAGGTGGTAAGTTCCCTTGAGATGGGAGCATCGCCACCAGCTGCAGGGTAAGTTTACCGTGCCATTGCTGTAGGGGTGTGGGTGGAGTCAACGTGGGAACGTTTCATGGGGGATCGGACTCAACAATTGGGAAGCGAGCTTGGGGCCAGTGAGAACGGCAATTGTTCAAGTTCAGATATCCTAGGAAGACAACCTATCGATGACCCAACCGGCAAGGGTCAAGGTAGGTTAATCTGCAAATCACCGCGCCGTCTATGTATTGCATTTGCTGGATCAAGCCACAATAAAGCCTCCGAATGAAAAAGTCTCAGGGCAGATCTTGAGATTCCCGGTCGAGATTCCCACCTTGGAGCCGACAACGGATGGAGGGTGTGGCTTCAATCCCATGGGTAGTGAACCCCCACTGTCTCAGCCAGTGAAGCTGTGTCTATTGTCATGAATGAATTGAGGAACATAAGGGGGGAATGTACTGAAATGATGTGGCGGAAAGGATTGACCCTGTACCTGGATCAGGGCTGGACTCGACTGGCTTTGGTAAAGTCAGAATAAGCCTGAGGACTTGGTCGGTATCGAATGAATCTCTTGGCCTCAACGATCGGTTATCGATAGAAGGTCTAACGATGCATGCCGGCGGGAGCCGCCACAGTGGGGGAGACACTGGGGACCCTGAGAGCATCATCATCAGGCAGCTCAGAGGCAGAAAAGACTCCCTGATGGAACAAGACCAGACCCTTTCCCCGTCTCAGACGACGACGAAAGAAACTTCACAGGTGCCTACAGATACAGCACAGAGCCAACAGCTCTCCGTATGGGTGAATCCGGAAAGAAGCGCTGGTTTGGCAGGCTTGAAGGAAAAAATGCTAGTATGCAGAGTTCACAACAGGCTAAGGTAGTTGGAGACTGCAAGCACTGAAGCTCAGGGGAGGTGGACCCTCCGCTGCCCCAAAAGACTGAAATTGCTGGGGTGCCCCCGTGGCATTGACGTAGCTCATGTACCACCCCTGCCAGAATGTGTGTTGGGTGACACTTCACCAAAAGCCTCCCCCCCGGCATCCATTGAATTCTGGTGGGGACACCCGCCCTGGGTCTGCATCCACTCAAGGTCCCGTCCGTTCCTGCAAGCTGGCTGCAGGTCACAGAAACCTGAGCATTGGGTTGGTGAGCTGCTCCTTGCAAACAGCCCGGCAGCCGCGCCTTCCCGTTGTAGCCCGGGACCCGCTAGATCTTATGTACCTCGCTCAAACTATGAGGCCTACGGTGCTCCGTGTGAGAGACCACAAATCGAGCAGAACTGGGAGAAGGGAGGAAGTGACACATCATGATACACGAAATTTATTCGTGCTTTGCTTTCAAAGAAGTACGCTGTTATATTAACATGATAGGACGAGGATGTCTTTCAGAGCTACTCCGTCATGGCGTCTCCCTCAAAGTGAAGCAGTTACTTGCCTGTGGGGCAACCCTTCCGCTTCCTGCATCCGGTCGTTGAGCTCTCTTCGGCCCTCAACCATACAGGCAGTACACCCTCATCCAGCCGCAGCCACAATCTCCATCTCTCCCTCCGACTCCGAACATTGCCGTGCTGACCATTGTAGTCGGGACATTACTTGACCCCCAGGGCATCCCGTTCCTGGATGGACTTTACCTTCTCTTCCCTCATTCCTCTACTCCTCCTTCCCATTGTCTGTGGCCTCTCTGCTTCGTCCACCTGGCACCCACATACGCCATTGACCTTTTTGTAATGTGAGTTCCCTTCCACCCTCGTCGTCTTTGTGGCGTTTCGGGCAGCGGTATTTGGCACCGGCCGGCGACTTTCTCCGGAGACCAGCTTCGATACCAGCTTCCATCGAGCTTCCTGGGCTGGGCGACCTGTCAGCTCAACGAACAGTCCACTGTCCATCTGCCTGCGGCTTCATCCGCCAACGTGGATTCAAATGAGACGCCAAAGGGGGACCCTCATTTCGCAAAATGGGCGAAATGGGTATCCTGGGGGGGGGGGGGGGGGGGCAGCAAACCGGCGCGATTCACTATTTTTCCCCCTTGGGCGCCGCCAGCCTGACCCCGGCTCCTCTTGAAGCTACCGTACTCGGGTTCCCTTGCGCCGCGCCTCGTCGCCGCCACCTCTGCCACTAACAAGCCGCATCGCTGACCGGGGAATCCATCCACCCAAGTGATCCAAGAAGCTGATCTTTTTTTGTGCCCCAACAGACCCTTCCTCTCCGCTAGAGTGTCGACGACAAGGGGACGTACCCACGACGACTTTGTTCACCTCGTGCCGCTTCAATCATCTCAACTTCATCCCTAATTCTTTTCTGCGACGATTGCTGTTCCTGGCCGCCGTGCTCTGCTCCGACTTCCTGTTGCTTCCCCCCATTGAGCGCAGGTTTCTTCACAGCTAGACACGACCATTCAGCGATTCCATTTCTCTTAGCTTTGACCTACTTTCCCCTAAAAGTCAGGCCAACTTTGAGACTTCGCAGGCTTCGAGTGGTGACCCCCTCCGCCCTCATTTCATTCGAAGAACTCTCTTTTGGAGAGCCGACATACGATAACTAGGAGGGCCTTCATCCCAACCCTCGCAAGACGACAATAGCTCCATCTTGCTCCTCCCGCGACCCCCCTCTCCCACACACGACCCATACATAATACCATTATGGCCGATAACACAAACGGCGTCAACGGCAGGTCAGCCCCCAATGGCCGCGCCTCGTACGCTGAACGCCACAAGCCTGCGGATCACTTCATTGGAGGCAACCGTCTCTCCAATGCTCCATCCAGCAAGGTCAAGGACTTCGTCGCCGAGAACGACGGCCACACAGTCATCACAAACGTGAGTCTTCCTCTGGACGGACAGGAGCCTTCCGAAGGCTGCCAATGCGAGTCTTGCCGGATTCTTGAGAGGGGAGGAGCTGACGAGATTTGACACTCACAGGTCCTGATTGCCAATAACGGTATCGCTGCCGTCAAGGAGATTCGATCGGTGCGAAAATGGGCATACGAGGTGTTCGGCGACGAGAGGGCCATCCACTTTACGGTCATGGCCACCCCCGAAGATCTGCAAGCCAACGCCGACTATATCCGTATGGCCGATCACTACGTTGAGGTCCCCGGAGGTACCAACAACCACAACTATGCCAATGTTGAGCTGATTGTCGACATTGCTGAGCGTATGAATGTCCACGCCGTCTGGGCAGGTTGGTGAGTACACTGGATCCTGACGAGAAATACTGAAAGAGATTTGCTAACGGCCTGTCTATAGGGGCCACGCCTCCGAAAACCCGAAGCTGCCGGAATCTCTAGCTGCCTCACCCAAGAAGATCGTTTTCATCGGCCCACCAGGTTCCGCCATGCGTTCGCTTGGTGACAAAATTTCCTCTACAATCGTTGCACAGCACGCGGAGGTACCTTGCATTCCCTGGTCAGGAACCGGTGTGAGCCAGGTCGAGATCGATGATCAGGATATTGTCACCGTCCCTGACCACGTTTATGCAAAGGGCTGTGTCACCTCGTGGCAAGAGGGTCTCGAGAAGGCCAAAGAGATTGGCTTTCCAGTCATGATCAAAGCTTCTGAGGGTGGTGGTGGTAAGGGTATCCGCAAGGCTATTTCTGAGGATGGCTTTGAGGCGCTTTACAAGGCCGCCGCGAGCGAAATTCCCGGCTCCCCCATCTTCATCATGAAGCTTGCTGGCAATGCTCGCCATCTCGAGGTTCAACTTTTGGCCGATCAGTACGGCAACAACATTTCTCTGTTTGGCCGTGACTGTTCCGTCCAGAGACGCCACCAGAAGATTATCGAGGAAGCCCCCGTTACTATCGCACGTGCTGATACCTTCCGTGCTATGGAGGAGGCAGCAGTCCGTCTTGGTCGCCTTGTAGGGTACGTTTCTGCTGGTACCGTCGAATACCTCTACTCACACGAGGACGACAAATTCTATTTCCTCGAGCTCAATCCCCGTCTCCAAGTTGAGCACCCTACTACTGAGATGGTCAGTGGTGTGAACCTCCCCGCTGCCCAGCTCCAGGTTGCCATGGGTCTACCTCTCCACCGCATCCGCGACATTCGACTCCTCTACGGCGTCGACCCCAAGACTTCGAGCGAGATCGACTTCGAGTTCAAGCTCGAGGGTACTGAGCAGACGCAGCGCCGACCGGTCCCCAAGGGCCATACCACTGCCTGCCGAATCACCTCCGAAGATCCTGGTGAAGGCTTCAAGCCCTCAAACGGTGTGATGCACGAGCTCAACTTTCGCAGTAGCTCCAATGTCTGGGGTTACTTCTCTGTGGGTACGCAGGGTGGTATTCACAGTTTCTCAGACAGTCAGTTCGGTCACATTTTCGCTTATGGCGAGAACCGTCAAGCCTCGAGGAAGCACATGGTTGTCGCCTTGAAGGAACTCAGTATTCGTGGTGATTTCCGAACCACGGTTGAGTACCTGATCAAGCTTCTCGAGACCGATGCTTTCGAGAATAACACCATCACCACCGGATGGCTTGACGAGCTAATCTCTAAGCGTCTGACTGCCGAGCGTCCGGATACTATGCTCGCTGTCATTTGTGGTGCCACGACTAAAGCGCACATTGCCAGCGAGGCTTGTATGGCGGAGTACCGCTCTGGTCTCGAGAAGGGCCAAGTTCCGTCCAAGGATATCCTGAAGACCGTTTTCAACATTGACTTCATCTACGAGGGTTTCCGTTACAAGTTCACGGCTACCCGTGCCAGCCAGGACAGCTATCACCTTTTCATCAACGGCTCACGCTGCACTGTTGGCGTTCGTGCCCTCAGTGACGGTGGTCTTCTGATCCTGCTCGACGGTCACAGCCACAACGTCTACTGGAAGGAGGAGGTTGGTGCGACCCGCATGTCGGTCGACTCCAAGACCTGCCTCCTTGAGCAGGAGAACGACCCTACTCAGCTCCGCACTCCTAGCCCCGGAAAGCTTGTCAAGTACTCTGTCGAGAACGGCGCGCACATCAAGGCTGGCCAAGCCTTCGCCGAAGTCGAGGTAATGAAGATGTATATGCCCCTTCTTGCTCAGGAAGATGGTATTGTGCAGCTCATCAAGCAGCCTGGAGCCACCCTTGAGGCTGGTGATATCCTCGGTATTCTCGCTCTCGACGATCCCAGCCGAGTTAAGCAGGCTCAGGCATTCGTTGACAAGCTCCCTCAGATTGGTCCTCCGGTTGTGGTTGGTACCAAGCCTGCTCAGCGCTTCTCCGTTCTCTTCAAGGTCCTCAACAGCATTCTTGACGGCTATGACAACTCTGTGATCATGGCACCTACGCTCAAGGAGATGATTGAGGTCTTGCGGGATCCCGAACTCCCTTACAGCGAATGGAATGCTCAGTTTGCCGCTTTCCATGCCCGCATGCCCCAGAAGCTCGATGCTCAGCTGACTCAGGTTGTTGACCGTGCACGATCAAGGCACAGTGAGTTTCCTGCCAAGGCGTTGAGCAAGACCTTCAACAAGTTCATGGAGGAGAATGTTCCTGCAAGCGACGTTGCTGCTCTCAAGGTCACTCTCGCGCCTCTCACCGATGTTCTCGCTATGTACGCCGAGGGACAGAAGGTTCGAGAGCTTGACGTTATTCGCGGCCTCCTCGAGAAGTACTGGGAGGTCGAGAGGCTCTTCACGAACCAACCTCAGGAGGATAGCGTCATCCTCACTCTGCGTGACCAGCACAAGGAGGATATCATGACTGTTGTCCAAATCGTCTTGTCTCACAGCCGCGTCAGCGCCAAGAGTCTTCTTGTTGTGGCCATTTTGGAGGAATATCGTCCCAACAAGCCCAATGTCGGCAATATTGGCAAGTACCTGCGCGAGACTCTTCGCAAGCTCACTGAGCTTCAGCTCTCGCGCTTCACCTCCAAGGTGTCTCTCAAGGCCCGCGAGATCATGATTCAGTGCTCTCTGCCGTCCCTTGAGGATCGCACTGCCCAGCTTGAACATATCCTGCGCTCTTCCGTCATCGAGTCCCGGTATGGTGAGTCTGGTTGGGACCACCGTGAGCCTAACTTCGACGTTATCAAGGAGGTGGTCGACTCCAAGTACACGGTCTTCGATGTCCTTACCGGATTCTTCGCCCACGAGGACCCTTGGGTTAACCTTGCTTCTCTCGAGGTCTACATCCGCCGCGCATACCGTGCCTACGTGCTGAAGAAAATTGACTACCACTGTGACGATACCGAGAACCCTCAGTTCATTTCTTGGGACTTCCACCTTCGCAAGATTGGACAGACGGAGTTTGGGGTCCCTCTACAATCCCCGGCTGCCTCCACCCCAGGCACCCCTGGTGCGAGCGAGATGGGCATGATGGGCATGAGCCGCATTCACTCAGTCAGCGACATGTCTTACCTGACAGCCAAGGCTGAGGAGGAGCCTACTCGCAAGGGTGTTATCGTCCCTTGCCGTTACATCGATGATGCCGAAGAGATGCTTCAGAAAGCCCTCGAGGTTTTGAACTTCGACCAGAAGCAGAACCAGCGTGGTCCCGCGGCCAGCAAGCTCAAAGACGACCTTGTCAACCGCAGACGCCCCAATGCGCCGACTGCTCTGTCTAAGAAGGATGGCTCCGAGCTTTCGGCTGTTCTGAATGTCGCTGTGAGCGATGCTGAAGGCTCCAACGATCAAGAGATGATGTCGCGCATCCTCCCCCTTGTGGCTCAATTTAGAGATGAACTCGCCGCTCGCCACGTTCGCCGCCTCACATTCATCTGCGGCCACAGCGATGGATCTTACCCCAGGTATTATACCTTCCGTGGGCCCGACTACCTTGAGGATGACTCCATCCGTCACATCGAGCCCGCTTTGGCTTTCCAGCTTGAGCTTGCGAGACTTAACAAATTTAACATCAAGCCTGTCTTCACAGAGAACAAGAACATCCACGTCTACGAGAGTATTGGCAAGACTGTCGATACGGACAAGCGCTACTTCACTCGCGCCGTGATCCGACCTGGTCGACTTCGTGACGAGATCCCTACTGCCGAGTACCTCATCTCCGAGGCTGACCGCGTCATCAACGACATCTTTGATGCCCTTGAGATCATTGGCAACAACAACTCTGATCTTAACCACATCTTCATCAACTTTTCGCCCGTCTTCAAGCTTGATCCACAAGAGGTCGAAGCTAGTCTCCCTGGCTTCCTCGACCGCTTCGGTGCCCGTGCCTGGCGCCTGCGTGTTGCCCAGGGCGAGATCCGTATTGTCTGCACAGATCCCAACACTGGCGCTCCTTACCCTGTTCGCGTGATCATCACCAACACCTCTGGCTACATTGCCGATGTCGACATGTACGCTGAGCGCAAGTCAGAGCGCGGTGAATGGATCTTCCATAGCATCGGCGGCACTCGCGAGAAGGGTCCCATGCATCTGCTCCCAGTCAACACGCCTTATCCAACCAAGAACTGGCTCCAGCCTAAGCGTTACAAGGCTCACCTCATGGGCACGCAGTACGTCTATGATTTCCCGGAGCTCTTCCGCCAAGCCATTCAGAACAGTTGGACGAAGGCTGTCAAGGATCAACCAGCCCTCAGCGCCACTCAGCCCAAGGTTGGCGACTGCCTTACCTTCACAGAGCTTGTACTTGACGACAAGGACAGCCTTGAGGAGGTCAACCGCGAGCCTGGCACTAACAGCTGTGGTATGGTCGGTTGGGTCTTCCGTGCGCGCACCCCTGAGTACCCCAACGGCCGTCGTATCATTGTTGTTGCCAACGATATCACTTACAAGATCGGATCCTTCGGTCCCAAGGAAGACAACTTCTTCCACAAGTGCACAGAGCTTGCCCGCAAGCTTGGCATTCCTCGTATCTACCTGTCTGCTAATTCGGGTGCTCGCCTTGGTCTGGCAGATGAGCTTATGCCTTATTTCAAGGTTGCCTGGAATGATCCTTCGCGTCAGGATGCTGGGTTCCGCTACCTGTACCTCGATGAAGAGAGCAAGAAGCGATTTGAGAAGTCTGTCGTCACCGAGGAGGTGTCTGAGGATGGTGAGAAGCGCCACAAAATCGTCACCATTGTTGGTGAACAGGATGGTCTGGGTGTAGAGTGTCTCCGGGGCTCTGGTCTCATCGCTGGAGGCACCAGCCGCGCGTACAACGACATCTTCACGGTTACCCTTGTCACTTGTCGCTCCGTGGGTATCGGTGCCTACCTCGTCCGTCTTGGACAGCGTGTTGTTCAGATCGAGGGCCAGCCTATCATTCTCACTGGTGCTCCTGCCCTCAACAACCTGCTCGGCCGTGAGGTTTACACGTCCAACCTTCAGCTTGGTGGCACCCAGATCATGTACCGCAACGGTGTGTCTCACATGACTGCTAACGATGACTTCGCCGGTGTGGCAAAGATTGTCGAGTGGTTGGCTTTTGTTCCTGAGGTGCGCAACGGCCCGATCCCGCTCAGCCCCAGCAGGGATGACTGGGATCGTGATGTCGTCTACACCCCGCCGCAGAAGCAATCCTATGATGTCCGGTGGATGATTGGAGGCAAACAGGACGACGATGGCTCATTCCAGCCTGGTCTGTTCGACAAGGACTCTTTTATCGAGACTCTCGGTGGATGGGCTAAGACCGTCGTCGTTGGACGTGCTCGTCTCGGTGGTATCCCTATGGGTGTCATTGCTGTCGAGACACGATCGGTTGAGAACATCACTCCTGCCGATCCTGCGAACCCAGACTCTATCGAGATGGTCAGCAACGAGGCCGGCGGTGTGTGGTACCCTAACTCCGCCTTCAAGACTGCCCAGGCCATCAACGACTTCAACAACGGCGAGCAGCTTCCGTTGATGATTCTCGCCAACTGGCGTGGTTTCTCCGGAGGCCAGCGTGACATGTACTACGAGGTGCTCAAGTACGGCTCGTATATTGTCGACGCTCTCGTCAAGTACGAGCAACCCATCTTCGTGTACATCCCTCCTTTCGGAGAGCTTCGTGGCGGCTCTTGGGTTGTCGTCGACCCGACTATTAATCCTACCATGATGGAAATGTACGCTGATGCTGAGGCTCGTGGCGGTGTGCTCGAACCCGAGGGTATCATTGGTATCAAGTACCGCAAGGATAAGCAGCTTGAGACGATGGCTCGCATGGATCAGACTTATGCCGCACTGAAGAAGCAGCTCGAGGACAAGTCTTTGACTCCCGAGCAGGCCGGCGAGATCAAGGAGAAGATGAGTGCCCGCGAGAAGCAGCTGCTTCCCGTGTACGCTCAGATCGCAGTTCAATTTGCCGATCTGCACGACCGCGCAGGCCGCATGCAGGCCAAGGGTGTTATCCGCGACCAGCTGGAGTGGACCAACTCGCGTCGCTACTTCTACTGGCGTCTGCGCCGCCGCCTCAATGAGGAGTTCGTCCTCAAGCGCATGTCCGCCAGCTCGCTCGCCAAGTCTCAACAAGAGCGTGGTTCCGACAACGTCGAGCAGCGTGCTCGCCACCTGCTCCTGCTCAAGAGCTGGTCGAACATCGTTGACTGGGACAAGGATGACAAGGCGGTTGTTGAGTGGTATGAGAACCAGCGCAAGACTATTGGCGAGAAGGTCGCGAACCTCAAGGCCGAGACACTGGCGGAGGACGTGGCCAGCCTTGTGCGCGGCGGTAAGAAGGCCGGCTGGACTGGTGTGAGAGATGTCCTGAGGGTGATGCCGGTGGAGGAACGTGAGGAGATTCTCAAGTACCTGCGGGACTAAAAGAGGATGAGTGTAGGTCGATGTGAGAGATGTTGTTCTTCGAAGATGATGTTTTGCTAGAATAGCGTTCTTGACTTTTGGGTTTCGATGTACCGCCGCTGGCTGGGTCTGTTCGCCTGGTGGCCTGTTCGGTTGGGGGACTGGATGGGATACAAGCACTGGAGGCAGGCTTGGCTGGATGGCGGTTGTGTATTCACGGCGTCAGGATGGATGGGGAAGAGAGCATGTGTCGAATAGTACAATGATATTACATGTTCAACCATTGCTGCTATGTCACAAGAGATGTCATCCGGTACCTATGACGTTCCCGGTGTTCTTCGTTGCAACTTCCCATGTCATCACTCCTGTAGATTATACACATGTGTTCGTTCAGTATCCAAGAATCTCACAAGAGTCTTCGACATGTGCCAATTGCTCCTACTATGGCTGTCCTTGCAGTCCTCAAGCCTCAGGCACGGTTGTCCGAATCTGCACGCCGTGCCACTCCTTGATCACGTCCCCCAACGCAGCATTGACCATCCTCTGCTGTTTTAACATAGTCTTCCCTCTGAAATCCTCGGCTGTCACCTCGATAGCATACATGCTGCCGCAGCCACCCGAGATGTCCTGGACGAGCAGGTGGGTGACGGGGCCGGTGAGCTTGGAACGGAGGATATCTGCGATGGATGTTTCGGCGGCGGACATGGAAGCGGACTCGGTGTCGGCAGGAGCGAGGCGTCGGGTGGTCGTTGTGAAGAGGCGGGTAGCGGCAAGGGAAGGACTGGGAGATAGCCTAATCGGAGTAGCGAGCGAGCGTCTGAGGGTTGCTGTGGCTGCTGGGCGCAGGGTGCTTCGCGCTGAGCGCAGGAGAGCGTATCTGCAAGATTGGCAGATCATCATTGCTGCTGTTTGTATGCTTGGATCTGTTCGAAGCGTCTTGTTTGCAAATGGAACTTGATTGGGCCGTCGAGGTACACCGGTCGGGGCTGATTTTGCTGGGGTTGAAAGCTGGGAGGATAGATTTCTGAGGCCGATGACGATGTTTGCCGACGCGTGCCGATGGGAATTTTCTCAACAGGAAGTACAGCAGTGCTACAGTGGGAATTGAGCGCTGATGGCGGGGGCTTACAGGGGATGGGGATCACTGAGGCAATGGGCCAATGAGAGAGCAGATGTTTACAAGGCATAGGAAGGTAGCGACAGTTCCATTGAGGGTGCGTGGCAAGGTAGATAGAGACAACAGAGTGGGAATGTAGAAGAACAGAGGAAGACAATGTCTTGTCAGCTCTCAATGACAGGAATACAACACGGTGGTCTCATACTGCGCTCGTGGGACGCAAGCAACAAGAGGCGAATGTTGAAGCAAGAAGGGCAAACCAGCGAGAGCTGGGAGGCAAGGACCCTTTGACGTGGCTTGCCTCCATCCATTAGCCGACGAAGGACAGAAAAGAAGCTTGTGATGGTGTATACAGTGTAGTTTGTGAGCATGCAGAGTATCCAGCGTACTCCGTACTATCGGTCGGGCATAGACGCTGAACCTCGCCAAGACGGGAAGGTCGATGGATGGGGGGAGCGCTGTGCCTGGAAGGGAACGCGACCGACGCTACAGAAGTGCCCGAGGCAAGGTATCTATGCCACGGTCCGTCTGTCTGTCTGTCTGTAAAGACGCAGGGCGAGCGATAGATAAGTTGGGGGTTGGGTGCGCCACGATCAAATCTTGATTCGACTGGTGACTGGAAGCAGGACTTTTGCATAGTTGTGGCCAATTTTGTACGCATGTCTTTCCCCTTGAGGGTGTTGGGTTGAGACATGAGACACACCAAGTACACGGACTACCTTATCCCGTGCCATCTGTGCCGCAGGAATACTCAGTTGATTTGCAGCTCGAAAGATAAGGCATAAGAAGTTCTTGGAAGTCAGGGATCCCCCAGCGCACCCTCCCGGGCCCATCGATTGATCTACAGCCCAGAGCTGTCGGGTGTCTATCATCCAGGATTCCCCTCTGCAAGTGTCACACTGCCAAGGAGTGAAGCCATGTCATTGTCGCGTTTTGCAACCTACAAGACCCTGTAGAGTCCATAGCAGTTAGCTAGGAGCGAAGAGGGCTGTCGCTCAAGGCGAGCGAATTCACCGCAGCATCAATGTTGTGTATGTAGACCCATGCTGTCCGATCGACGGCTCTGGACCGCTCTGTCAATGGGGCCTTGTGCTTCATCAACATGGGTTGATTGTGAGAACGGACGATGCTTCAGGCAGGGGAAAGATAGGAGATGGAGCCAGCCGCCCGTATTCAGTGTCAAGACCCCTGTATTGCACTGCCGGGTGCCGATTGAGTGCTGGTCGCTCCACAAAGTCCGACGAGGTACATGCTGTGTGGTGCTTCGTGATGCGGATGGTTGATCCTCATCTAGTGCTTGTGAGAAGTAGGTCTTCAGCAGGCATGAAAATCCATTAGTCGCAGGGAAAAAAAGAAAGTTTATCCTTAATCAGGTGCTAACAGGAGGCTACTCTAATTCATCTGACATATTGCCCAGCCTAAGCCGAGATTCAGGGGCAATGCCATGTCCTCCAGTGATTAGTGATTATGGTGTACCATCGCACGTACCTGCTGGAGAACGTATGTCAACAACGAGACAAGCACAGCTTTCTTGGGGCACCGAGCTCAACGAAAGGAACACAATCCTAGCCTAGGGGGCGATCCGCCATAGATTCTCCAAGAAGTCGAATCGCGGCATCACAAGGCCTTCTGCTTCTCCATCGCCCAGGACAAAAAGGTCCCCTGCGCACGCGCCCCGGCTTTCACTAGAGGAGGGGCGCCACGCCGGGACTCGGGACTGCGAGAGCTTCCCGATTAGGTAGGTCGATGGCCAGTCTGTTCGGTCAATCAATCAATCAGTCTTTCGACACACCCAACGACGGCAGACCACTCACTCATTCACCTGCTGGGCCCTTCCCTCGTCCTCTTGCAAAGTCCACTAGGCCTTGTTTCCTGAAGTTTGTCGCATATTGGATCGGCAGCCCACAGATGCCTGTGATTCGCCGTCTCAGCGAACGGGTGCACTTACACCACGTCCCATCGTCTGTAAAGGAGAGGATCCTCAAGACCCAGACACTTCGTACCTGCTTGTCTGGGATGCAATTCACTCCAGTTCGCACGACATGGGCTTCGACCCCTGTACGGAGGACTCCCTCGTCCAATCTTCGTCTGCTCCACGTTGTACCGTGAGCCGTTTCTCCGAATCTGCTCATCCCCTTTCCCACTTTCCCATCGTCATGGACTTGGCAATCTCGTTCAAGAGCCATTGAGATGCTCCTTCCCCTCGATTGCTCATGTCACTTGTCGTGCTCTTGTCTGTTTGTGCATCTATCAGCAAGAGGTAATCTCGATAGCCGGGCCACATACACACTCACTAGGCAAGCACGCGCTAACCATAAGGTAACCTTGTCCTGTCCCCTTTTATCCACTAAGCACGGAACTCCTCAAGATACGGGCCAAGCCAGAAACCCGCTCTCATCCCGGTTCACGGCATTGTCGTCCAACAGCATCCCCGATTCCTCCACCCCTCTTGCAGCAGGAAACGAACAGGGGTCGACGAGGGGCGAACAACAGCTGCCGCACACATACAACAGAGGCACTTCTGTATAACCACATCTCGCGTACACACACCCACCGCCCCGCGAACCACGCGAGCTGCCTTTGTGAGTTGCATCGCGCCATTATAATTGGCGTCTGTTGATCAGATTGATGGTCCCGCCTCCTCTTCAATCTTGTAACCCCTCCCAACAGGGAACGGAGATCCCTGCGCGCGATGCAACGCTGGAGCTCGGCTGTAGAGTTGCGACATCTTGGCCGGGGTATCTATCGCTGGCTCGGCGCGCGTCTGTTGTAGTGTGTGAGATGTTATATAAATGAATTGGAGCGAGCTTCCCTGTCCGTTCCAAGAGCAAGGTAGCTCAACCTCTCGTTTCCGTCTCTACGCCTGTGAGGAAAAGCTTCGCTGGAAGGCTGTAGGCAGTGAGCGTGACCTATCGGGAATTTTTACGTCTTTCGCTTTCTTATAGCATTGACCCAGCATGAAGGTCTCGACTGTTCTTGCGACGGCGCTCGCGACGGGCAATTCTCTCGTCTCTGCGAAGCATGCCCGCCCCTCGTCTAGTGGGCGAGGCGTTGTGCCCGGTGCCTATATCATCGAGCTTGAGAACTCCGAGGTATGCCTCAATTGGTGTCCTGAAGCTGAAGGCCCAGGAGGGCGATGCTGACCTTCGTGCGCAGGATACTGCAAAGATCTCCTCGGACGTCGAGAGCTACGGCAAGGTCCGCATGGAGCTCGACTACAAGCTCTTCAAGGGCGTCTCTGTCATCATAAACGACGTCGACAAAGCTGAAGACACAGTCATGAGAATTGCCGAATCTAACTCCGCCGTCAAGAATGTCTGGCCCCTGCAGACGTACAGCATTCCCAAGCCCAACGTTGAGTGGATCGGCAAGCCAGACATCGAGTCTAGCGACCTTAAGAAGCGTCAGGATGAGGGTAATGGCACGGTCGGAGACTTCGCACCGCATGTGATGACCCAAATCGACAAACTTCATGAGAAGGGCATCAAGGGCAAGGGCATCCAGATTGCAGTCATCGACACCGGTGTAAGTTACATTTGTCACAACTTATTTTTCGCCTGGAGTATGCTGAGTCTTGTCATAGATCGACTACACCCATCCGGCACTCGGAGACGGTTGCTTCGGTGAAGGCTGTATCGTCGCCTTGGGACATGATTTTGTCGGCGATAACTACAGCGGTGTGAACACTCCTGTCCCTGATGAGGACCCCATGGAGTGAGTAGCCCACACGAGGAGGGTTGATCAATCGCTTTTGCTGACAACGAGACCAGCTGCAACGGACATGGCACTCACGTTGCCGGCATTGTGGCTGCTCGTGAAAACCAG
Source organism: Sarocladium kiliense (assembly GCA_030734395.1). Lineage (NCBI taxonomy): Eukaryota > Fungi > Ascomycota > Sordariomycetes > Hypocreales > Sarocladiaceae > Sarocladium > Sarocladium kiliense. The sequence continues at coordinate 118,825 of JAUZTG010000023.1, forward strand.
TACGGCTTCATTGGAGCCGCTCCAGAGGCGACGCTTGGCGCTTACCGTGTTTTCGGCTGCGATGGTTCTGCCGCCAACGATGTTCTTATTGCAGCGTACAACCGTGCCTTCGAGGACGGCGCCGATATCATCACCGCTTCCATCGGTGGCCCTTCCGGATGGTCAGAGGAGCCTTGGTCTGTAGCGGTCTCACGTATTGTCGAACAGGGTGTGCCGTGTCCTGTCTCTGCCGGAAATGATGGATCTGTCGGCCAGTTCTACGCCAGTACCGCTAGCAACGGAAAAGGCATCATCTCCGTTGCGTCTTTCGACAGCACCATCACTCCCAGTCTCTTGACAGTCTCCTCTTTCACCATCGATGGTGGTGAATCGCAGGAGTTTGGTTACACTCCCGGTGAGCCTGCGGCGTGGGCTGATGTCAAGCTCCCCCTGTGGTCGGTCAGTGATGACCCTGCCGATCCCTCGGCTGGGTGCGATCCCTATCCTGCAGACACGCCAGACCTGAGCGGACATATTGTGTTGATCCGTCGAGGAAGCTGCACATTCGTGGTGAAGGCCCAAAACGCCGCTGCTGCAGGAGCACGCTATGTCATGTTCTGGAACAACGTTCCTGTTGGCTCGCTTGCTACAGACGTCTCACAGGCTGAGGAGATTCTCGCTGTTGGTATGGTCTCAGCTGCCGTAGGTCTGAAATGGCTGGAGGCTCTCAATGATGGGTCCGAGGTCGTACTCGACATGGTTGACCCAGAGGACGAGAACGCCGAGGTGAGCCTCGTTCAGAACCCCAACAACGCGACTGGCGGTGCCCTGAGCACCTTCACCTCATGGGGCCCGACTTTCGAGGGTGACAACAAGCCCCAGATTGGATCTCCTGGTGGCAACATCCTGTCCACGTACCCGGTGGCCAAGGGAGCATACGCTGTCCTATCTGGTACTTCCATGGCATGTCCGCTGGTTGCAGGCACGCTGGCGCTGATCGCTGAGGTGCGAGGGACGTTTGATTCGACAGAGCTCGAGGACCTCCTCTCTGGGTACGCCAATGCTCAGCTCTTCAATGATGGCACAGCCTTCTACGACTTCTTGGCTCCGGTACAACAGCAGGGCGGTGGTCTCATTCAGGCGTATGATGCTGCCTATGCGACTGTCGTCTTGTCGCCGTCTAGTCTGGCTTTCAATGACACAGACCACGCCAACGAAGTGCTCAACTTCACCCTGAAGAACACTGGTGACAAGGAGCTGACTTTTGACATCTCCAATGTGCCGACGATCAGCTTCTATACCTTTTACGAGGATGAGCCCTACCCGATCGCGGGTATTCCGGACCCAGCAGAGGAGAGTGCATCTCTCAAGTTTAGCGAGACCTCTGTCAGTGTGGGTGCTGGGGAGGAAGTCACTGTCGAAGTCATCCCAAGCCCACCAACAGGGCTGGTCGCCTCGCGACTTCCGGTGTGGTCAGGGTATATCGCAGTCAATGGCTCTGACGGCATATCCCTAAGCCTACCCTACCAAGGCATCGCAGGTTCACTGCATGACGCTAGTGTGCTCCTCGGCGATGATTACACATGGATTACCAAGTCGACTGACCAGGCAGCGACTCCCGTCGCAGAAAACACAACTTTCACCATTCCGAAGCCAGGCGATGTGATCGTTCCAGCTACCGATGTGCTTCCAGCTTTCGCACTTGATCTGGCCTTGGGATCGCCTTTCGCTCGTGTATACGTGACGCCAATGACTACATGCCCTCCCAACGGCACCACGGAGCATAAGGGTCATAAGGTGCTAGGTGAGATCGAGGGCTCGCCATTCCAGTACTTGCCCCGCGCCCTCAACGTTTTCCCATGGACCGGCAAGTTGGCCAATGGTGAAGCTGCACCGGCCGGAAAGTATAGATTTGTGATTGACGCGCTGCACATCTTCGGGGACCCAGAGGACGAGGATGATCTATGGGATACAGCGAAATCGCCGTCATTCCGCATCAAGTACGAGGAGTAATGTGCTGGTCATTTTGGGCAGGCAATCTAATTTGTGAAAAGATATGATCATTATAAGAAACATGTTCGTGAGCTTGCCATGCTTATGCTATGTCCTTCCCACAGTTTGTCTAGAACAACGAAGTGCCATAGTGAGTCACGTGCGCTATACACACGTGACTTTGTCCAACGCCGGCCCCCTCCTGGCCCATCCCCTCTTTCCTCAATCGTGAGGCCTGTCACTCAACCAATCAGGGGCCCAGCCGATCGTCAGGCAGCAGCATTTCGAGCCTTCAGACTCGCGCGCGACATCCCCCCGGACCCTCCCAGACCCTCCCTCCCGTTCCGTGCGAATGCTATCACAACGGTAGCCTTCAGCGCTTCATCATCGTTCGGCTGTGTCCACAATATGTCCGAGAGCCCGCTGCACGGCAAGGCAACCAGATTAACAACCTTCTTTTGAACAGCGCGAGGACGCCTCTGCAGTCTCACTCGTCTTTTGCTCTCCTTCAACTCACCTACCGCTGCCGCTTGGCTTGACCCGCAGTAGCTCAAGTACAACAACTCACACGAAACCTCAAGCCAATATCACCACTCCGCACCAGTCGTCAGCTCACTCTCACAACTGTACACCATTTCGAGCCAGGGGATCAAAGATTAATATGCGCGGAAGGTGAATTGGCCTGCCGGCTTAGCTCAATCGCGCACTCGAACATAATTCCTTCCCTCCCCAGGCTGCCCAGCATCATGGAGTCTTTCCTCCCCATCAGTGGCTTTCAAATGCCGTTCCAGCGGCGTCTGAGCCGCTTGTATAATGACACCAAGAAATCCAGTGACTTCGTCAAGGAACCCGTTCAGAATGAAGAGGACCCGGAAATCAAGGCCCTACATCGAAAGCTCCGCATCCAGAAGGACCGCCTGGTCAGCTGGGGTCTGGAGTGGTCCGACCCAAACCAAACCGCCGAAATTGATGAATCACTTTCTAAGGCTGGTCTGAGCGAGGTGGTTGGAAGCATCATGTCGACTATTAAGGATATTCTTGCGGAGGCTGAGCCTCTCTGGTTGAGCTCCAAGCACCTCGTTGATGCGACCCGACCAACCGGAGATCGGAAGGCACCGCTGGTCAAGTGGGACAAAGGACGCTTTGAAGACCTCGTCCGTGATCTTACCTCGTCGATTGACACCCTTTTCGATCTTTCCAGGACTCGTTCCGGTATTCTTCCAAGGAGGACTTCCAAGTCAATGATGAAGTCACCCACGTCTGAAGACTTTAGGCCGTTCGAATCCTCCCGTTACTTGACGCCACAGCACATAGATCCGCAAGGTCTGACACAGGTCAAGCCAGCCGATCCTCGAGTTTCTTCTGCACGCAGTGTGGTATACATGAGTAAGACAGCATATAGTGAGCTGTCACAAGTGACTGGAATCCGCCAACCATGGGCACCGCTCTTGCTCGAGTATGCAACATTCGACTCTATCTTCTCCACGACTGGCATTATGCCTGATATGAGTCGATTTGAGAAGCTCTCTGCCGGCCTCCAGCAGGATCCTCAGCGCTCTCCCGGCTCCTGGACTGGGCTGCCACGTCTCCTCGGATATTTCGAGGACATGGAAAACTCAAGGCTAGGGCTTGTCTACCGCTTTCCGGCACCTCTCAACGCCGTACCATCTTCTGGCGACAAGCCGACTCAAACCCCCATGTACAGTCTCCCTTCGCTAAAGGATGTTCTGAGCCAGCCCGACTCGGAACCTCCAATGGAAGCCAAATTTCGCTTGGCTCATAATCTTGCCAACACAATCTTCGACCTGCACGCTCGAGGCATTACCCACGGCAACATTCACGACTTGAACGTTTCCTTTTGTGTTGCTGGGTCAAATCAAACCGGAACCCCAGCTGGCCACGTTGACCTTCGTCGGCCGTTGTTGTCGTCTTTCGATCTCTTCCCCGAGGACTCGGACGCGCAAATGAACCGTCTGATCAGACATCCGCTGGACCCAAGGTGTACACCATCATCACCCATTTCGAAGACGACGGATGAAAGAGTATTGGAGCTCTACTCCCTTGGAATGATCCTCTTGTCTATCGGGCTGTGGACTCGTCTGGAAGATCTTGTGCCCGAGGGCTCGGGCCCCGCTGTTCCAGAGTCCCTGTTGACCCAACTGTCTGTAAGGTGCGGGACACTTTACATGAAGGCAGTTCAGGCGTGTTGGACCGCAGTCGATGAAGAGATGTCTGGACATGTGTCTGGCGAGGAATTGCTCTGCGCCGTGCAGGTTAAGGCGAGCCGATACCTTGAAGCATGCTGCATCCTGGACGGCGTCAGTGGCTTGGAAGACAGGGTAAGCCAAGAGCTTCAAGAAGCAGCTTCAGGCGTGCGAAAGCCATCCCTGAAGCATTCAAGCACCGAGCATTCGCTTAAAGACGTCAAGTCATCATCTGTACTTGCGGCAGATATGAAGTCATCGTCACGGCATCTGGCATTCCCGAAGGAGCCAGAGTTTGAAGGGCTAGATTCACCTTTGGCGGGTAAGTCAAATAGCTCTTGAACAATTCCTGGCCGTTGATGCTAACCGACACGAACAGAAGCTCCGACCAATCAGATATCAAAACCTGAGGGCAAGATGAAGCTGTATCCTCATGTGCCCCTCGCTCCCGACGTTGTTGAGAAGTGGAACGCAGTGGTTATGCCCCAGATCAATCAGGCGCTTCGAGGATTCTACAGGAAACATCCAGAATCTGTTGAGATCTCTCTTGAGTCAGTGGGACCTAGCCCTCAGGCGACGCAGCCTACAATCCTTGTTGTCTGTACTTCCGTCGGCAAGGTCCGTGCAATTCTCAAGAAGAGACTTGGCGATTTGTTTGATGGTCCGTCTGGCTTTGCACTCAAAGTTTGCCGTGGTCAAGTCCTGCGATCTCGCCGCCAGTCAAAGTCCATCATGCGGTCCATGGCAAGGCGCGGTCAAGTAATGCGTTCAAATGCGAAGGATAATGACGACGTGGAAGACGAAGCTGGCGCAATAAACCCCGAGTATCAGGAGAAACCTGGTAATGGTGCAAGTATTGGTGCTTGGATTGGTGACCGGCATCTCCCGCCAGTGAGCTTTGGCGGTATGGTTATGGTTGACGATAAGCCTTACGGCATGACAGTTCATCATATGCTGGATGATCCGGATCGTGACTTTGGACAGGGTGATGCTGGTAGGAGCATGGCTAACTCAGGATCTGAGTGGTTTGTGGATTCATTTACGAATAGTATTGTGGATGATGACGAGTACGGATTCGAGCTATCTGATTCTGAGTCAGAAACGTATTCGGAAACGGACATCACGAGCGAGTACGATGAGGATGAGGACTATGAGGACGAGGAGTTCGCCGAACCTGGCGACATACCCGGCATCGAACCTGGATGCGGTGACGGGTACATTGTGACACAGCCAGCTCTCGATGATGTCGATGAAGGCTTTTTCCCTTCGACGGAGACCGAGGATGAGGATCATTTAGACACTTTCAGCCTGGGTGAGGTGTACGCTTCTAGCGGTATCCGCCGGAAGAATGCCAACGGTTTGGTACACGAAGTCGATTGGGCTCTGTTCCAATTTGCGGACGAACGCCAGCCGCATGGCAACGCGATGCCTCACGCAACCGCTTTGTCTGCAACTTCACAAAGCGGGGAGCTGCGGCCCACTACTGTCGCCTCTTTCAGCTCCCTGCCTGGCACAGATGTGCAGTGCGTGGCCAGGACGAGTGGCTTGCAGACAGGGAAAATTCTCCCAGCCCTTACGAGCGTCAAGATTTATGGCCGAACGTCCCCAAGTCACACGTATCAAATCGCCAGTACGCCAGGTGGCGACAAGGAGGAGGCTTCAACGCCAGCTTTCCCCATGGGTATCCCTGGAGATAGCGGAGCCTGGATTGTTGATCGTCACGAAGGGCAACTGTGTGGGCACGTGCTGGCCTGGAGCCAGCGCAAGCACGTTGCATACATTTGTCCCATGGATGTTCTTCTTCAGGACATCGCTGAGACGCTGGACGCGTCACATGTCGGCCTTCCCGGGGGTCAGCCAGTGATCACTCTAGGGAGCACAGAGAACGAGTCTCAAAGTTCTCAGAAAGATCCGAGAGACCAATTAGCCAAGGAGCTCGAAGAATTGTCTCGCGATCTCACTGACGATGGGACGGATGACGGTCCAACTGCCACACAGCTCTCCCAAGAAGCCCAACGGCCACTAGCACAATCGCAACGGAATACGTCGGCTCGAAGCCTCGCCTCACCTGGTTCCCGGGCCTCACCTATCTCCGGTTTGTCAAGCAGTATGAGTGGCTTTGGGTTGCAGTCAGGGCATGGCATCGGTGTTAGTGTTTGAAGTTTCGACAGCCGTTCTCAAGCGAATCATGTGTAGTTGGACTGTTCTGAGAAGGACAAGGAGGGCTTAGCTGGTTGCTGGTGACTGTTCATGGCTGGAAACATTGAATGCTTTGTTGTGGAGTGTAGCCAGGACTTGATTTGACTTATACCCAACATGGGCGCGAGCTTCTGATTTATTGAAGGCTTCTGTCCTTTCAGTTATGCGAGCATAGACTCTGCAGAGACATGATGGATGTGTGTGTTTACATGAAATCGTCCTCCCAATCTGCGCTCCTGTCTTGGTTGCTTGATGCAGCCATGTTGTCCTCCGTGAATATATCGTCGTAGGCGTGGTCTTTCTGATACTTTTTCTCCTTCCACTCCTGTGCCTGTCGGAGCTCCTCCTTCTTCTATAGTCTCGGAGTCAGTATCTGGCGGAGGTCCAGCGCGAAGGCATTCATGTCTCGACGAGGAGTATGTGCCTGGGGATTTGGTTGGGATGAGCTTACCCGTTTCTGCAGTGCTGCCTGATCTCTTTGGCGCAATTCTTTGGTCCTATCGTCCTTCTCCTGCTTGAGGTCAGGCTTCTTCTCCACCTTCGTTTTGTTGAGGCGGTTGACGATAGGATTCTCTCGCTGCGGAACGAGTACTCGCTTGACCTAAGGTCAAAGAATGTGTCAAGGCAAGGAGACGCCATCGGGCAGGCAGAAGTAAGCTGGTGGTACATACCTTGCGCGGGTCTTTGAAGCTGACCTGGCCAACCTCCATGCTCCCATCCTTCTTAAGGTTAGACCAGGGCGTGTAGATGATGGTGACATTATCTTTCTTGTTGCCTAGAAGTTCGATGTTCAATGTTAGCAACATGATTCTCTGTTGCCTAGAGCTTCGAAATATTGCTAGGCACCTTCTATCGAGTTCGCCTTTGTCAGCTGTGCCAGATCGGTGACGAGGCTCTCCGGGAGGTTGTCCCAAGTCTGCCCGTCTGACATGCGAAGGTAGATATGGGCACTAGAAAGCTTGTCTACGTGAAACTGGATCGCAGGATCAGCGTTTCCGGTCCCCAGAGCGACGGAACGTGTGAACATAGGGCCCTTACCCTGAGCAATGGTCAGTAGTTGGTTTCTGGAGTCTGCCGAAGAAGGACTCACCAGACATCCTCGTCCCAGCCATACTTGATCAGGTCCTCATCTGGAGCAGTAGTAGTCAGCATATGCATCGAACATGTTCCACGACGGGCGGTGGCTAGTTCTCACTCTCGAATTTGTCCTTTCCGACATAGATGAACCCGGAGGGGTCTACCACATTTGAGGTGAAGTAGTAGACCATGTTGACACCCTTGCGCCTGCCTTGAAGGCCCTCAGAGTATTTAATGATACACAGAGGTAGTGATAAAGCCTGTCTCGGAAAATCGAACGACTAATTGTGATGCCAAAGCGGCTTACTACTGTTGAAATGACTACAGGTGTGGCAGAGTAGAAACTTGCAGAGCAGTGCTCCGCACGGTCTGCGTACTGTGTTACCGCCTTTTTTTCGCCCTCCAACCCCACGTGATGGTTTCCCTGAACTCCCTCCAGTATGCATCGCTAATACATTCTTGCTAATGCCAGTGCCTAAGCCCGATTCCAATACCAAGAATAACATCGATTCAATCTCAATCAACCTGCCATGCGTCTAAGTGCCAATTTCACGGGCTGCGTGTTGCCTGGTCGCGCGCCGTGAACTTCCGTCTTCGAAGCTGTTAGTCTTGGAAAGAGATGACGCGTAGCCCAGGGAAGAGAATAAGAGACTCACCATTCCTTTATTTCTTTACAGTTACTTGTCGGGTATGGATATCACCCAGATAACTGAAGTCGTTGCCCAGGTGGTCCTTTCTGGAGTGAAGGGCAATATGGAAGTGCCACGTCCCCTCTTGAGAGACTGTAATGTTGCGAAAGGAGAAGTTCAGCTTCTGAGGCTTCCCGGCAGCGGGAGTCTGCACCGCCGAGCAGGTTTGCGGACGACATGCTCTCCCATTTTCCTTGCCATCCGGGCCTAGGATGTCAATGCTAGCCATATAGAGTAGGCCCGTCTTGAGATTGGAACTGGTGAATTCAGCTTCGATGCTGATTGCCTGGCCGACCTTGAACTCAGCTGGCGGCTGGCCATTGACAGTAAATTGGGGCATGAGGATTGCGTCGAGGTATTGACTTCGCCGAACTCTGTGATATGTCCCTTCTTGCCGGCGGTTCGCGTTCCGTACAGTTAGGCAGGTGCTGTCAGGAGCACTGGGCCTTTCTGAGAAGGCCATATCCTTTATACGGATCCCACAGGCCTTGGAAGCCTGGTTCAGATGAAATCTAGGCCTTGATTCACAATCGGAGCCTTGATCGACAGGAGTACAATCTGGCGTTTAACAGACTTGGGTTGCGGAATTCGCACTTGACGGTGACGCATGCCGGGTCTTGAGCATCCGACACTAGAACCACGCCTCAAAATAGGGCAAACATGCTGAAAGTAGGTAATAAATAGGCTAATAGTGGCTGTGAATCATCAAGACACCCGTCCGGTGCCTCCATAGCTGTGCGGTGAGGATGCTCGAATAGTCCACTTCATCAAGGTGTCTTGGGATCGACTATTGTACCACCAGCCGGCGAATACTTCAGCTACCACCGCCGATTCGGTGCCGGGGTCTGGGGTCCGTGAATCATCGGCGTCAACGCGCAAGGGGTCCAAAGAATACCTCTGAAGCACTCGCACAAATCTGGGACAAGGTGGAGTTGATTTGGCAAGCCTCATTCCCAACCCCGGGTGCCCGGATATCTCCGCCGGGAGAGCCCGCAGGGTAACCCTGGATCAAATCCAATAGTTCTTGAGCTTCACACAGCCTAGTCTCGGCAATTTGTTCAGATTAACGGCTGCGATCTGTGACCCTGGCAAGCTTGGTGTTAGATCTAAGCCTTGTCAGGGTAGCTCCGATTGGGAATCACTGGACCATATCGTTGAAGCATCTGTTCTAATACCGCTAATTCAAACAACAAGATAAAGTTCAATTCCCACAAGCTAATCGGGTACGTAGGGTATCCTAAGCTGGGTCTTTCAGCTTCCTGGTGTTGAAGTTGATTGTCGAACCCCGGAGCTCGTCTTTCATTCGGCGACTTCACACACCAAGAACGCTAGGCCGCAATCACCTTAACGTAGAGATACGGCCAGCTCAAGATTTTGGGCTCAATGTTTGAAACATCGTGACAATATCCTGGTGGTCAAAAGACGGCGATGATGATGACGCCAGGAGTGCACCGAAGCCCATGACAAATAAGTAGAGGCTGAGCCGCGAGATCTGCTGCCTCGACGATCCGTCAAAGACAGACCACAAGTCAGCCTCCCGAGAATTCCAGGGGTCAAGCCCATTCGCCATTCCATCTTGGACAAAGCGAGACAAAATAGGGCCTCCAGAAAGCTGACCCCGAAGAATATCGGACTTGAGGGAGGTGGTGCTGCAAAAGCAACAGACCAGCTGAACCCAAGCTTAGAAGCTCAGATCTAGCAAGGATGTGCCACCTTGTTAGAATGATCAGGATCCTGTAAGCTATCGGCGTTCTTCCTTCTGCACACGATCTCGTATCACTTGAAAGATCCGTATCTCCCGAGGCATATCGAAGGCTGAGAAAGAAGCGACAGGGATACCATATATTCATCAGCATCTTCGCTGGGGTGTGAGACATGTCGCAGGGCGAGCACCGCCAACTCGGGAACTCTGACAACCGAGTACAGCGCCGTGAAAAAGAAGAGACACCACTTACGGAAAGGTTTCCCTAAACATACAGGGGTATACCCTTGCCTGTGCAGGTGATCTGGTTCCGTTGATGTTTGATGAAGCGATTGCAGGATCGTGCATGGGAGATCGGGGACGCTACGCGTCACAGATTAGACACCTGCCAGGATTGCGCTACCGATTCCAACTCATGAATTGAACCATGAAAACTTCGGCTGATTTTGCATATTTACTGAGAAAGCATTTTGGTCATTAGACGGAGAGACGAGACTCATGGCAGGGACACAAGGTGCTCAGAGGTACGGGTAGGTACCCGGTACCTCAACAAAGTGCGTCAGAATGACCAAGTCGAGGCCGAAGCCGCGGAATCCTAGGGCGAATGATTATGGTCTGTATCTGAAAGTGAAAAGATAAACAGATTTTGAATTTACAGTTTCTACAATCTGGTGTGGTATCAATAACTTTCTTGTGGTATGGACCTTTAGTGCCTGAGCCGTCTGGCGTTCTGGTTTTAGCAGGCTGTGCTGGGAAGGCCACAACACCTCTGGTTTGCTGCCTATCAAAGCAGCCGTAGTAAGCCGCTGCATACTATTTCTTCATGGAAGGGTGAGGGTGTTGCTCAAGGAAAAGACTCAGTGGACCGCCAGCGGCAACACTCGGTGTAAGTGGAGGATGAAAGACAGAAGTTCCTCTCACTGTATCCATTATCAACGAAGGGGCCAACTCGACTGGTGCAACTCTGGGCAGCCAGAAAGATACCTTATTGTGGCCGAGATAACCACTTCAAAGGAGGTACCTTTCTTGGTGCCCCAGGTCTCCTTAGAGTGCCCCGCTCTCTGCCCCGCTGTGCCCCTCCTCAGGCCCGAGTGGCAGGCACGACGTTGCCTCTACGGCGGGTGCCCTTCCACTTTTCCTCACCCGACGCCAGCCAGCCCAACACACCACTGCCACCGCACTGCATCGGGTGAAGCTGCAGCGAGCCTGTGACGATGGCGGGGCATCTTCGTATCTTCTCGTTAACGTCCTCCCGTACATCAACTCTCGTCTCTCTCCCGACTTGTACTGCAGCCAAGAGTACTCGAAGATCCTGCGCTCGTTGTTCTCGGCCGACTTCCATTTCCTCACAACAGCACACGCGTCAACAGATCCGGCTCCAACGGACCTTCACCACGAGCGCTCGTCAGCAGACCCCGAAGCTTCCATCTCACCACCAGACCCCTCCCATTCGAAGCTCACACAGACATACGTACGCAACCATGGTCGCCGAAGACTTTGACAGTGTCCTGCTGCGCAAGTACCCAGGCAAGCTTCACGCGAAGCGCACCCTTCAGCAGATCCGAAAGAAAGTGTCCAATCCCAATGGTATTCTCTATCTTGAAGGGCGTGACGAGAAGCTGCAAGAGGACAATGACTCCCCAGTCCCTTTCCGGTAAATAACGTCATCTTGGTCTAACTTCGTCTCAATGCTGACAGGGAGGGTTTCATTCAGCCAGCGTCGATACTTCTATTATCTCACGGGCTGCAACCTCGCAGACTGCCGCTTTATCTACGACATTGCTTCCGACAAATCCATCCTCTTCATTCCCCCAATTCATCCCGACGAGGTCATTTGGTCAGGTCTGCCCCTGAGCATCGACGTGGCTTTGGCACAATACGACGTCGATGAGGTGAAACTTACCTCCGAGATCAACCCTGTTCTTGCCAACCTGGGCGCCAACAATCCCAATGCGACAGTCTACGCTATCGCCAACCAGGTTTCAGACGACGTCACCTTCCTCGAATTTGACAAGAAGGACTTCGAAGTTCTCAAGCCCGCCATCGAGGTTGCACGAGTTGTCAAAGACGAGTTCGAGGTTGCGATGATCCGCAAGGCCAACCATATCTCTGGCCTTGCCCACCAGGCCTGCGTGCAACGCGTCAAGACTGCAAGCAACGAGCAAGAAATCGAGGCAACATTTCTTGAGAAGTGTGTGTCCAACGGTGCTAAAGAGATGGCTTACCATCCCATCATGGCTTCCGGCCGTGCTGCTGCGACATTGCATTACGTCGCGAACAATGCACCGATGGCTGGAAAGCAGAACATGCTGCTGGATGCTGGGGCAGAGTGGAACAACTACGCCTCAGATATTGTAAGCATGGCCTATTGGAACATATCGATGAACATCATCACTGACATCCGTCTAGACACGAACCTTCCCACTCAACGGAAAGTTCACCACTGAATCGCGTGCCATCTACGAGATCGTGCTCAAGATGCAGAAGGACACCACTGCCATCCTGAAGGCCGGTATTGAGTGGGACGATGCTCATCTCTTGGCGCACAAGATCGCGATTGACGGTCTTCTGTCGCTGGGCATACTCAAGGGCGACAAGGATGAGATCCTCAAAGCTCGCACCAGCGCTGCTTTCTTCCCACACGGTCTTGGCCACTACCTGGGTATGGACACGCATGATGTCGGCGGCAACCCGAACCCAAAGGATCCTGATACCCTCTTCCGCTACCTGCGACTTCGCGCTAAGCTCCCTGCTGGCAGCGTTGTCACCAACGAGCCTGGTGTACGTTATCTTCTTGCTCACTTGAAGATGTACGTCGCTAACTTCTCTCATCAGATCTACTTTTGCGAGTTCATCATCAAGCCTTATCTTCAAGATCCTGTTCACAGCAAGTTCATTGATGAGTCAGTACTCAACAAGTACTGGGATGTTGGCGGTGTTCGGATCGAGGACAACATCCTCATTACTGAAGACGGTTGTGAGAACTTGACCTCTGCTATCAAGGAGGCGGATGCGATTGAGGCGCTGGCAGCAGCAGCTTAGTCTGCGACAACTCACCAGCACACCTTTGTATATAATTGGCGAAATGAGAACCGGTGATGCCACCTTCAATCGTACCGTAATGAACATCTGCAGAGGACCCCTTGAAATTTCACACTGTGCGTGTGGGGGAATGAGCCTGTATTGATACAGTGCCTGTGGCACCAGGTTGGACCACACACTGTATCTCAGTGGCGAACCCTTGAAGCAGTAACCCCTGGCTGGAACGAACCCCCAACGTCTTGGTATGCAATGCCAACGCCAACACGCGCTTTGTCAGGTTAAGCAGCAATAGAGACTTTTCACATCCAACAATGATATAATTTATCAACGTTTCTACTTCAACCCTAGCGCTATGAACGCGCCACGGCCCTGGACCCGCGGGTCTCCCGCCCCTTCGACGGCTGGTCCGTCGTATCTCACCCCACGACCACACCAGCTGCGTCCCTCCCGCTCCGCCACGAATCTCATGGCATCAGTTCATCGCCCCCAGGAGCAAGGCGTTATTGACGAAAGAGGTAATTTACTAGTTGACTTTGTCGTCGATGAGCTGCCAACTCCCGGGGGGGCTGGGCTTCTCATGCCGCCGCGTTCTGCCCAACAGCAGGTTCGTCGTGTGAAGAGCTCATCTGAGTTGGCATCGGAGTCAACAACGGAGCAGCCAAAGGTCAAAGATGAGTCGAAGTGGAAAAGCGCCTTGGGGGAAGCTCAGTACTTTGCTGGAGGATTGATAAGCCGTCCAGCTGAGTCAACAAGACACTACAGCATCATTCGACATTCGCGTGCTCTGGTTTGGTATAGGGGCCCAGCCACGTCAGTCTCCGTAACCATATTGGCGGACACGCCTCTGCCACCGACTAGAACTCTGTGGCTGCAGCAGAAGGGCTTCTCAGGAAACATGGGGATGAGCCTGAAAGCTCTTGTTGGCACCACCAGTGGCTGGATAGATGTGACACCAGCATCAAAGGCAGCGCCAGAGCACATCGATCCAGTCGATGAAAGAGGAATCCAAAGAGACATTAAAAGGTTCTTCAAGAAGGCAAGTGGGAAAGCGCAGACCCATGTCCCACGCGAGACCCATGTCGTGCGAATTCCGGCATCCGCTGCAGATGGCTACTTCCGGCTTGTGCTCTGTTGCGGCGATGAAGGCCAGAAGAAAGTCCTATGTGGCAGCCCGGTCTTCCGCATCGCTAGTACATCTACAGATCCTACGGTCGTTCGCGGCGCTAGTCTGAGCACGATGCCCCTGGAGATGGGTGTCAAGGTCGCCAGCACTGTCGGACAGCAGGTGGCAAAGAAGTACACAGGTCTCGTTGGCGCGGTCGTGCAGAGCAAGGCAGCGAGGGCTATTCCCAATGCTGCGGTCAAGAAAGCTGCCAATGCTGCGTATCAACGGTCTGGGGTTGGGCAGACGGTCAGCGAATCTTGGAAGGCGGGCAAGGCTGGCAGATATAGCCCTCTTGTTGAGGTGACGAGCCTTGATGGGCCAGTTGAGGTAGTCGGACTTGACGCCGGACCCGAGAAACCGTTCCCAATCACATTTGAAGGCAAGGTTGTGCGAGGCACTGGGTGGTCGACTGGCAAGCTGGCCATCCCCACTGCGAACCTTCGAGAGGTGTCTGACGAGGTGAAGATGCGCATGAAGGGTGTCTTCGCTGCATGGGCGTGTATTATACCAAAGAGAGGATTGGAAGAACTCTCCCACGACTGGCATGAGGCGATCGTCACTATTGCTCCATACCGCAACGCTACACCGGGAGTTATCATGAAGAACAAGGTGGCAGTCCATTTCATTCATGATTTTGAGTCAGCGAACTTCTTTGATACGAAGGTCAAAGTCATCTTGATGGCGCACCTCCACGCGCCCAATCGAGATGACGATCCCGACGAGCTCATCAAAGACCACGCACAGGACCTCATGGTGACATTGGCAAGCCTAGGTCGCGAGAATTGGGGGCCTACGGAGGCGGCATCGAGGATACAGACGCTCAAAAGTGAGCGTAGCTTTCAGGAACGGTTGGATGGCGCTACTGGGAGAGTGCAAAAGGGAGTAGATCGAATCCCGCTTCATTGGGCGGGTGTTAGGTCGGAATCTAACACTTCCAGAGACCAGGTTTACGGTATTGGAGGGCTTTGGATACCACGATAAGACCACAACATAAGCGGCAAGCGAACATCATTGAACAAAGCATATAGACGGAAACGACATCGGTTCAGATTTTAGCGCAACACATCTTCCTTTCTACAGAGCGCCTTCGCGGAGAGGGACCTTCAATTTGCGATATCTGACCTTCCCATGCGAACTAGCTATCATTTGCTATGCAGTTTAATTTAACAATTTATACTCTTCCACGCTCGAGGAATCTGTTTGGGATATCCACGTGTCTTGCGCGAATATACTCGCATAGGTTCTTTCCGAAAGGATCCATACTCGAGGAGCTCACCGACCCACGATCAAGGTGATCCTTCAGCAAGAAGTGCACGGCCCTGACACCCGGGAACTCACATCTGTCGATGCGGTTGCCAGTATACTCCTTCCCGAGGAGCTTGATAAAGGTTTGTGTAGAGAGAGTGGTTCGCAGCCAGTCCCACTCATCATCGTTACGCACAAAGAAACCGACATTGGCGTCTGATGCCTTGTCGCCTGAACGCCCAAGAGCGACGTATCCGAGAGGCTTGCGAGTGGTAGGGCCAAATGAAGACAGGTCAACGGGGTTGGTTGCCTCGTATGACTTCTGAGGTCCGTATGTCTGGGTTTTAGTTGGACCAGGGATATCAATGGCCTCACCGGACCACTCCATGATGGCACGCTCCTGGAACAAGTCCTGGGGCATGATAGTAGGCCAGTACTCAAGCATTGGTCTAGCCATGGACTGTCTGGTGTCGACCTCAACAGTGGCACCAGGACACGACTGCAGGAAATTCTCAAGGCACCAACGGACGAATGTCCCCGTAGTCATAGTTCCGAGGCCAGTTCCAGCGGGACCACCGCCGGCACCAACGATGGTAGGGTCCCGGGTCTGTGCGAAGACTCGGAAGTCTACTGTCGCTGCGTCTTGGCTGTCAGCATCCTCACCAGCGGAACCGACCATATGGAACTTGAGCTGGGTGAACTTGTGGATGTGGTCGCGCATGGCGTAGCGGATTTGCTTCTCAGTCCATTTCGCCTATGGCTTAGTTAGTTGCCATCACTGCCGTTGAGACGCGGTGCGCATTGGAAAAGACGTACCTTCTCTTCGATATCAAGTCCAACGAAGAAGAAATGGAACTCAGCTTGCCAAAGCTTGCCAGTTTCACTCGTCAAACCGACCTTGGTAGTGGGCGGCGGAGGCAAGCCCTTCACACCAGTCATGCGAACCTCATCCTTGCCGATCTGCGTCAGAACCAAGTTCTCAATATCCGCGACGACATCCGAATTAAAGTAGTGTGGGCCTTGAATCTCATAAAGCAACTGCGAGGCCGCTGTGCCAACAGACATCTCACCACCGGGACCGGCACCCTTCGTGAACACGGTCTCACCGGACGCCTCAATCGATGCAATGGGGAAACCAAGGTTCTCACAGTTCTCCATGAGGTCCTTGAAGCCAGCGTAGTAACCTCCCGTGGCATATGCTGAACACTCGATGATATGGCCAGCCATGAGAGCGCCCGCGAGTTCGTCAAGGTTGCTGCGATCCCAGCCATGCCACCAGATAGCGGCACCGACAGTGGGAGCTGCATCAGCAACGCGACCAGCGACGACAATATCAGCTCCTCGTCTCAAGGCCTCGGCAATACCGAAAGATCCAAGGTAGCACCTGTGTGGGAGAGGTTGTCAGTCGACTATCTATAGCACAGGATAAGGACGGTGAGAGGCGACATACTGAGCATAGATGGGCTCAAACCCCCATTCCTCGATAGACTTGTCCGTGTCCAAGTTCCTTAATGGATCGCCCTTCTTGCGAAGATCTCTGATTTGGTCGATGCACTCATCGCCCTCGATCCACGCCACTTTGAGGTTCAGCCCTCGCTCCTTGATCCTATCTGCGATTTCTTTGGCCAAAAGTCCAGCATCACTGGCACCGGCATTGACTGCAAGCTTGACACCCTTCTCTGCGAGGACAGGAAGGGCAGGGTCAAGTGTGCCGAGGAAGTAAGGATCGTAGCAAGGGCCAGCTGCTGCCTTGGGGTCTTGGAGTTTCTTGGACTTGTTCAGGCCGTGCATCACCATGGTTCCCTCGGCCATCCAGTCTGAAAGAAACAAAATGAGGTTAGTCCAGTGAGCCTTTCATATCCATGGAAGTCGCAGAGTGTGGCTCACCTCCTGTGATGACATCGACATCGCAATCTTTGGCAAGATCGTGGATCGCACGCTGACGGTCTGTGTAGCCGCCAGATGCGCCAGCGACCCGGATAGGGCCTTTAGTCGAAGGCATGGTGGATAACAGCAGGCTCACGAAAATGAAACTTCAAAATCTGTCTGTGATTTGACAAGTATCAACAAGAGAATCAGCTCTCACACCAAACTCGACGTCAAGATGTGAACCCAAGCGGCCACCACCGGGTTCAAATACCACCAGCCCAGATAATCCGCCTCTCATCATCCGCATTCTGGGCCCAGGCGCCAATAACTCGGATTTAAAGCCAGAAGGTTGTAAGAGCGAGTGAGAGTTCGGGGTCCAGTCGCGTTCCTGGGAGGCACTAATGATTCACTTGCGGGGAGGCGTCGTGGCGACGTTTCGCGGGGTGTGGGCTGGGGCTTATGGAGGAGGGGGAGGGGGAAGTCATTTTCCACCGCGATGCGAGGCGACGCTACGGAGACTACGTCCGACAGACTGTAAATTGGGGCAGTGGTTATTCTTGAGATTATGGTATGTGTCAGATGGTTGCGAGTCGAGTTCCGGCGGTTGTGCTAGACTCACGACTCGCAAAAGTGCCTTTTGACATCTGGTTGGATCTCAGGGCAGCTCTAGCCGGTATGTTCCATGTGCGGTACAGGCTTGCACAGACCTTCCTGACTCATTTGTTGGATATTGACATTAAGGTCTATTAAATATTGTCTAAGTCACGTCTAGTCAAATCTCGACGTCTAAACGTAAATGTAGCAGAAGTCTCCTCCCTTGCCACCCATTGTGTCCATAAGCTCTCCAAGAACGGTTGACCCAGCTGCGAAGCCCAGGCTGACATCGTCTTGGAGGCTTCCCTGCCGGGTGCTACCGCCTCCAACGCGACCAGCAACAGCAGTCAGTCTGGTGTCAAGATCCTGCAGCTGCCAGATCCACCAGACACGGTCAATCATGGCGTGGTGGAGGTAGAAGACAGGGTCACCAGGAGAAGTGAAGACATCCTGTTTAAGCGTGTTGTTAGTCACCACGTTAATATCAGAAGGGTGTGGACTAGAGAACTTACACCACCCGGATCACCACCAATGGTGAAGTGACCACCAGCATGGATGCCATTCGCATACTGCATGTGATCCTGGAAGCGACTGATATCACCCTCGTTGAGGACAGCCATGGTCTTATCGGCGGTGCACTGCTGGGCGAAGTTGCGGCTGACATCGCGCTTCAGGCATCGGGGGTTGTGGCGGAGATTGTAGCCAGGACCAAGGTTCACAGTCAACCTAATAAAGATGTCATGTTAGCATTGTAGCAACCACATGGTGCATGAGTCGCATGGGACTATGGGACACTTACTCATCGAAAGGACCAGGGTCGGCGCAGCCGTTGCCATTGGAGTTTCCGCCCAGGCTGCCTTCGTCGCCGTTGAAGATGGGGGATTTGGCAGGATCGTTGGCATAACGGTCCCAATTCCAGTACTAAAAAGGTGTCAGACTGAGAAGCATCAAGCAGAAACGTGCGAACTTACAGGCTGGTATCCCGTGTAACCACACTCATCACGCAGCGCCGTCTCGTAGGCCCAGGTGAAGTATCGGTGCCATCCGAGGAAGCTGGCCTAGTCATTGTCAGCTATGGCTAAGCCACGGCGCTTCAGCTTGCGATTGACTTACAGTGTTATGGATGGTGTTTGTCTGTTGGATGTGCGTCACGATGAAGTCGTCGAAGCGGCTCTTAGCTCCAGCTGCGACGTTGCTGGGTGTCTTTGCTGGCTTGGTCATAAGACATTGAACAGCCTTGGTGTATTCCTTGCGCTCGGAAACCGAAAGGTCGCCCCTGTGAATATATTGTTAGATGTGGCGTCGGATTTAGCAACAATGAAAGGTTCAACGGACCATTCGCGGCGAACTGCGGCGTTCTCCAGGGTACAGCCTGGGGAGGCATTCCGCTTAAGGTGCTCCTTAAGCTTCTCCATGCTATCATCCTGAAGCTTATCGACATTGTCGGCAGGGTAGTTTCGTGGGTATTGAGATGGCTCCGGCTCCTCTACAACTGTGGAAGACTCGACCAAAGTCGTGGCCTCTGCGGGCTCATCGTCTTCGACCACGGTGCTGGACGCTGCCTCAGTGGTTGTGACCTCTGCCGGATCATCTTCTGATGGCTCAACTGGTGTCGGCGTAGGTGTAGGTGCAGCTTCGACTGGCGTCGAAAGGTTGTCATCTGACGGTTCTGGAGTAGGAATATCAGAGTCCTCGGGCTCAGACGGTCTAGAGACCTCCGGCTCCTCAGACTCCTCAGGCTGCTCAGCATCATTAGGGTCCTCTGTCTGTTCAGGTTCACCCGGGCTCGTTGCGTCAGAGTCGTCTGTCTCCTCAGGCGCTGGTGATTCGGAGACTTGCGACTCTTCGGGCGTCGTTGGCCCCGTAGCATCCGTCTCCTCTGGGCTGGATGACTCGGTTTCCTCCGCTTCAGAAGGATCGACTGGCTTAATTGCAGTTGTGATGGTGGTGGATGAAGATTGGTCTTCAACCGAAGGGATAGATGAGAGATATGTGTAAGCAGGAGATGAAGGAGAGGTGATGATGGCAGTCGGCTCCTCAATAGTCACGTCGGGGAAGTAATCGCTAGGGATCAGAGAATCGAAAGGCAACTTGGAATCGATGTTCTCCTTTCCGTCCCCTTTACCAGGGTTTGAAGGAGAGACCGGCGATTCCGGTGAAGAAGAAGAAGTTGTTGAAGCAGAAGGACTGTCGACAGAATGAATTGGTCCTGGACCGTTTGAACCAGTCTTGCATGGCAAGACAACCTCCTCGCTGGTGGTTATGGTGTAAGTCCTGGTGACAGTGGCGACAATCTCCATTGAACAGACACCACTGTCTCGGCGAAGAGCCCGGAGCTTCGCGTCAGCACCTGCCAGGAGCAAGCTCCATACAAGCGCGGATGGTAGTTGCATCGTGTAATATCGTTAATGTGACGGCGAATCGTAGGAATAAAATTAGTTGTAAGCCGTGGTGTTTGGTATGTCTTGTGCGGATTTGTGTAAAATTGACAACAGGTAATAACAACCAGTCAATGGAAAGAAAATGTGATGCTGACCAGCAAAGAAATGTAAAGGGTGATGCTATATGAACGGAAAAGTGTGATCAAAGAATGAACAGCTTATACTCGCAAGCGAATGAGCGAGTACAGCAATGCAGAGAGCGACGGTGACAAGTGAGGAAAAGAAGGGCAGACTACAGATCTGCAGTCAAGAGAACCAGTAGATCCTCCGTGAAGAGGCAAGATCAAGAGCCGCCGAACCTGTTGGACAAATGGCTCCTATTATCCCATTCACAGAAGTTCTCTTGCCGGGGGGGGGGGGGCTTTGACCATTGGCACCCCAGGGTCAATCAATATCGTGGTGGAGTTGACAGGTAGACGCGCTGGCAGTCCCATGTTAGACCAACAGCAAGCCAATGGGGCCGTGGCATTATTTGATCCTCAATTAGAACGGATGTTCGGAGAATATGCCTCGCGAACGGTGACGGTGAGTGGGCTACAGGCGGCAAGGATACGGGAGCAGGGGTTCGTGATACTGAGCTATGGCCACGCTCTGATCGAGCAAGTTCCGCTCAAGGCGGCGTCTCGACAAGATCTGTCCACGTTGCATTCACGGACTGCATTTCCTCGATCCTCGTGAACTGAGATTCTCCAAATGAACCAAACCCTACAGCTTCGTCTCCCTTCTTACAACGCCGTAGACGAGCATGAGCCCCCAAAGACCAGACGACCAGGCGTCCTCCCAGGTGGAGTCTTAATGCACTGACATATTGGGGCCGCATCCCCTGTTCCTGAAACAATGAAACATGCCACCCGAGCGCGAGTGCCGTATAACCATTAGGATCCGAGCGTACCCAACGTGGCTTAGCATCAACGGTCGACCTGAGGTGGCGCTTAGGATATCCAATTGATCGATAGGGTCGCTGTTGAAGCTGGAGAGCATTATAACAGACGACGAGGACCAACCAGTTCACTTGCTCGCCATCTCTCAGCGCTTAAATAGAGGAGCCTGCCCAGCTTTACGCGCGCGCCCACAACGCTGATCCTGCGGTTTACGCGATTTCGAGAAGAGAGTTATTGGCCTTGAGAAGCTGCTTAGCACGTCGAAAAAATACAAAAGGAGTTCTTTACCAGTTTGTCCGACGGAAATCGACTATGCAACGCAGCTCTGCACTGTCCAGATGGTTCCTCCATGGAGCCAAATATGTTGCAGCGGCCAAGACCTCACCGTCGCCGCCTGCGCCTCAAACATGCCCTACAGTGTCTGCACCGTGACACTGCCATTCCGAAGATAAGCTGCGGATTGCCCTTCCGTCCAAATTTACTGGAACCGTGTTTGGCAATCCTGCGTACCAGACTCCCGAACTTTTGGCCCCCCAGGCGGATATCGTGCGGTCTTGGTGCTAATGAATCAGTGGCACCCTCCTGAACAGGTGTCATGACCTCCCCCGCAGCAGGGGTAACGAGAGAAAGGTGACATTTCGCACTTTGAGACCCGACAGTCAATCGAATGATGCCATTCTGGAGCGTCAAGATATGCGTTGCTTGTTCAGTTACCCGACAGCACACTTCTGCTATCTCAGGCGCAAACCCAAGGACATCGAAAGCGAAGGACCAAGAATCGTGTGTAATTCAGCCAGGCACGAAAGGCTTCGCTGTATAACTCAGCTCTAGTCTACTTGTGTAAGAAACCTCCGACCTTCTTCAGCATGTGGTGCTTCAGTCCCGTCCTCAGGTGCTTCGTGTTTGCAATGCTGTTCTGAATCGCCTCGCTCGGGACATGGACATCCTTGAGATACGCTGGACTCTCGTAAACCTCAAATGCAACAAGTCTGTTCTCCTTCTCCAGATCCTTCGCGATACCATACGAGAGAGTCCCTGGCTCCTTGTCCCGCCCAGTGTCAACTACAGCTTGCCAGTAGGGTGTTGCGGTATCGATACCACCCGGAATGTAGTCCAGCTCGGCAAATAGGACATGAGGATCGGTCTGCTTGAGAATCTCGTCGCGGGTAAAGCGCATGTTGGGGAGGTACTCCAGTAAATGGAGGGTTGGCGGTGTCGAAGTGTCCAGCACGCCGTCGTTTTGCAACCAGGCGCCCATGTTCTTGACCTTTTGCTGGCTCATGTGCACGTCGAAAGCAGCTTTATCATCATATCTTTAAAAAGTCAATTATTGATTCGCTAGGAGTCGAGATATACGGTGGCTTACTCCTCAGTGACATAGAAGGTCTTGCCGTCATCCTCGCGAGGGATGTGAACCGCGTATTTCTGTGTTCCGGTTTCCTTTTCGGCATCCTTCGAGATCTTTTCAAGCATCTCCAGCGCCTGGGTTCATCGTCATGAATACAGGTGACTAGAGTTTGTGTAGGTGATAGGGGCAGCTTACCTTGTCGCGAGTTTCGCGGTTCGCCGTGGTAAGGTACGCAATAACAAGCATTCGCTGAGACATGATGGCTGGTAACCCGAGGAAGTGGTCGCTGAAGACTCCAAAAGGAAAATTTGCAATCCAGAAGCAAATGAATGACTTTGCAAGAGAATCAAGAGCAAAGTCGGGAATTGACACCGAGGATCGGGGCGAGTCTTAAGTGGTGCCGAGCTAGAAGGCTTCCCCCGCAAGACGTTAGCCGGCGCCATTTACACACTGGAGGGGAACTTGGGGAATTGCTCAGCTCTCCGCAGAGATGAAGAAGTACATTTCCCCTTGAGTGGAGGTCTTGATCTTTATTGGCATAGAAAAGGTTTTGACAGTCTATCGCTTTCAGAGGAACGAGATACGTCTATAGCTTCGCGTGGATGCTCTTCTCTAGCGAGCATAGTCCATGCCTCATCTCAACCAACTCTTTACGCAGGATCTTGCCAGTCGCGTTCTTTGGCAACTTTTCGATCTGCCAGACACCACCTCGGAGCTTCTTGTACCCACTGACCTGCTCGTCAACCCATGCATGAACCTCTTTCAGTGCGGTCCGCCTCTCCTTGTCGGACCTCGTAGCTACCTCTGGCTTCAGGATGACCCAGGCCGTCGGCAGCTCAGTAAGTTGGCTTTCATCCCACAAAGCCCCGATGCCTCCCTCCGAAACATTGGGATGGGAGTTTATGTATGACTCGAGCTCTGCAGGAGATACCTGGAATCCTTTGTACTTGATGAGATCCTTGGTCCGGCCAACGATGAAGAGCCGGCCTTGGTCGTCAATTGTACAGACATCCCCCGTGTTGTACCAGCCCTTATCAGGGAATGCCTTCGCGTTCGCCTCGTCGTTGAAGGCGTAGCCCTTGGTAATGTTTGGCCCTCTCAACCAGAGCTCTCCTGGCCCACCGACAGGAGCGTCTGTTCCCTTTCCTTCTTGGACCAAACGAGCCTCAATCCCTGGCAGCAACTTGCCAGTACTTCCCTCGGGTAAGACCTCATCCTTGTGCTGGTACGCAACATACCCAGCAGCTTCTGTCATGCCATATGCCTGGATCATCTTCCACGGCGCCCTGGACATCAACTTCTTCAAGTCATCCTTCTTCAGCGGCGCCCCGCCCACGTTCAGCAACTGCGCTTGAGAGAAGTCATATCGCTCTGTAACATCCGACTTGGCAAGAGACAGCACGACCGAAGGCACGCCTTGGAATGAAGTCGACTGGTTTGAGCCAACCAATTGCGCGAACTTCTCCAGATTATAGGACGGCATCGCGTGGTGGAACATGCCGGTGTAGGGCCCGAGGAACATAGGCATTGTCGTCATCGCAATGTGCGCCCAAGGTGTGAATGCAACAGTACGAGATGCTGGATGGAATTGTGAAGCATCGTGAGCTAGGAGCTGATGCACGTTGGAGACGAAGTTGTAATGTGTCAGACACACTCCCTTCGGCTTGCCTGTCGTTCCGGATGACAGATGAATGGTGGCATCTCTGTTTGTCGTGTCGCTCCAATGCGGTACTCGGAGCCTCTCGTCTTCCAAGAAGTCGTTCGGCACATGCTGTTTCCCACCAGCCCTGTGAATAACTGTGAGAACGGTTGGTGGTTCCCATTGCACACCGTCATCTTTGAGGTCTTTCGCAGCAACTCTAATGGCCTCCTCGATAGCAGGCAAGACCTTGCCGTATGCGACGATGAACTGTGGCCGACATACGGCAATGCCGTGACCTATCTCAGATGCTTTCAGAGCATGATTAATAGGGCAGATGACTCCGCCAGTCCACAAGACCGAGTGGAAGAGCTCAACGAACTCAACGCTGTTCGGCAAGATGATAGCCCATCGAGCTTGATCCGCAGGTCTCAGCTTCTGTTTGAAGCCATTGGCGAGACGACCTGCACGATCTCGAAGCTCACCAAGAGTAATACTCCTGTTTGTGAGACTGTCGGCAGCGATGATATGAGATTCTGGTAGATTGTATGCTGATGCATGAAGCAGCTCCGTCAGGTTCTGGTCACGAGGAATGTCTATCGATCTCTCGGTGTTGTAGATCTTCATCGTGAAGGATTCGTCCTCGTGTACTTCCGGCGAGAAGTAACGACAGTCGAAGATTGGGCTCTCTCAGGGGATAATCGTCTCTTCCGCGTAGTTCAGGTGAGGCACTGATATCCCCTTGTCTCCCGGATGGCGATTGCCCAGTGCCCAGCTCGATAATCATCCATGTCGTCCTGAACATTTCGAAACCATCACTCCCGCTGGAGACGCATTTCGGTACTAGACTTCCTAGCTGGCCGGTGGAACCGTGTCACGCAGGCTGACACCATTCCGCCGTATCCCCTCCACAAGACGTACTCGTCCGACTGAATCATTAGCGCACTTCCCCGCATCCTGCCCATCCCTCGGCTTGAGGTCCCCAGATTCTTCAGGGATCTTTTGAGGGGTTGGGTAATGTTTAGCGTTCTTTTGTGACAGGTTCGAAGGGACTTGGGGTTGCTCAGCATCATGGCCTGGAGAAGAGAGTGGCTGGGCTATCGTTCAAGGATGTGAAGCCATTCAGACTGAGAAAGACAGCACTAGATCGTCAGAACAGAAGGCTGTCCAACAGAAACATTGCGAAGATGGCATCGAATCACACTCAAACTAGAGGCCATGGCCCAATCCGCATTGGTAACGCCTCAGGCGCCATTGGTGATGGTATTGACCAAATCTATCGCCTCGCTTCATCAGGCGCCGTAGATGCCATCACCGCCGACTATCTGGCCGAATTCAACATCGCCTGGAAAGCGATAGAGCTTCAAACACGACCTGACCTCGGATACGAGCCCAGTTTCTTGGAACAGCTTGCTTGGAATAACGGAGCGGGTGCGCGAGCCGTGGCCGACAATCGCATCAAAGTAGTACATGATGGGGGCGCCTTGAACCCTCGAGGACTAGCTGAGAAAGCCGATCAGTATTTCCAGAGCTTAGGCATCAGACATCTCAAGATCGCATGGGTCGAGGGTGATAATGTCACAGACCAGGTCACAAGCGGACGCTTGGGCAATGTTCAGCATCTTGACTACGCAAACACGACTTTCTCGAGCAACGATGGGCCAACCTTGGCTGCAAATGTCTACACTGGACAAAGAGGGATTATAAAGGCATTGGAGCAAGGAGCCGACATCGTCATCTGCGGACGTTGCTGCGATGCTTCGCCGGTCATGGCTCTATGCTCATGGTGGCACGGCTGGGCTGCTACAGACTATGACCGTCTCGCTGGCAGTCTCATGGCCGGGCATCTCACTGAATGCGGTGCATATGTCACAGGTGGAAACTACTGTGGTGCTCAAGAGATCCCGAACTTGCACCATGCCGGCTATCCTATTGCAGAAGTTGCTGCGGATGGAACGAGCGTCATCACGAAGCCTCCCGGATCCAATGGAGCTGTGACAGTCGACACCTGTAAAGCTCAGCTGCTGTATGAGATCCAAGGCACACGATATCTCAACCCAGATGTCACCGCAAAAATTGACCAAGCCAGATTAGAGCAGATCGGCAAAGACCGTGTGCGACTAACCGGCATCGTTGGCTTGCCTGCTCCAGAGACTGCTAAGGTCGCAATTTGCCTCCTTGGGGGTTACCAGGCTGAGATCTCGGGCTACGCTGCAGGCTTGGATACAGATTTCAAGTTCAACTTGATGAAGAGCCAGGTGATGGGACAGATCAACAAAGATGACTTCACAACATTCAGCATTGAGAAGTACGGCTCTGTGCCAACGGATCCGAAGTCACAGAAGGACTGCACGGTGCACTTCCGCTTCTTTGCCCAAAGCCCAAACTTGGAACCTTTCACGCAATTCAAGAGGGCTATCTTTTATAACGGTATGCAAGGCTATTGCGGCCTCCATCTGGGCATGGACTGGCGGACAATGGTCCCAAAGCCATATGTGCGTTACTTCCCAGCTCTGGTCCAGCAGTCAAGGCTGCCTGACTTGACTGTTCACTTCGTCACTGGAGAAAAGTTCACTGCGAGGGATCATGTTGCAACGAGCACCCATGCCGTCTCACACAGTCTTCAGCCTCAAGCACCATTATCACCGGCGCCTTTGTCATCTCTTGGCAAGACTGTCAGGCGCCCCCTCGGAGATCTCTGCTTTGCCAGAAGCGGTGACAAGGGTGGCAACGCAAACGTAGGCTTCTGGGTCCGCGATCCTGAGGCTTACGGCTGGGCTTTGAGCTCCCTCACATCGTCGAAGCTGATCGAGCTTCTCGGAGATGACTGGAGCCCACGGTACTCGATCGAGAGGTGCGAGTTCCCTCAGCTGCATGCTGTGCACTTCCTCATTAGGGGTTTCTTGCAAGAAGGTGTTAGTAGTAGTAGCATTCTGGATGGATTTGGGAAGAGTATCGGAGAGTTCCTTAGAGCTAGAGTCGTGGATTTGCCTTTGGTTCTTGTAATGAAGGAAGATCACCGTAGAAGCGAAGCTATGAAGGCGGTGGCGGCTGTTCAAGCGAAACTGTAAACCATGGATACTTTTTTTATGATAGCAAGATTCAACAAACTTCCTCATGGTTTATCAATAAGAAATAGAACGAAAGCAAGCCATACAAAGTCGGGTTGTTGTAGTCAACGCTCATCAAAACAGTCCCAGGACCGTCGGTTGATGCCACGGCCGTGGCTCGGCAGTGTGACCCGCTAATGACGGGCAATTCCAGCGGGGGGTCTCAGCGGGGTCTGGCGCTGGGAGCGGTTCGTATATAGCTGTCCTAGTGCTGCTCATCCTCTGGACTTCTCCAACTCACGCCACTTACACGTACCCAAAGACCCTATTGAACTCATCTTCCCTCGGGTTGCTTCACAACAAGTATAACAGAGTCAATAAGATCCCGTGGATATGGGTGCCAGCGACAAGCCCGTTAAGAATGCCTCCGGGCGCTATGACAACGTCGACTTTCGCAAAGCTGCTGGCTACAAGCATCCTCCGATCAAGTGCAGTTACAATCGACGTGATGTTCTACTCTTCGTAAGTATCCCGCTATCAGCCCTACATTTCCCATGCTGAATTCTCTAGGCGAATGCGATTGGCGTAAAGGAGAACGAGCGCCATTTCCTCTACGAACTCCATCCCCAGTTCGCAGCCTTCCCAACCTTCCCCATCAACTTAGCCTTCAAACAGACGGACCAGGATGTCTTCGACTTCATCGCTCGCACCACAACAGGAGATGTCCCTGGCACCCCACCATTTGACGCTCAAAGATCAGTTGATGGTGAACGAGGCATTGAGATAGTCAGACCTGTTCCCGTGAGCTCAGAGGGTCTTGACCTCGAGATCCATAATAAGGTGATTGGTGTTTATGACAAGGGCGGCGCGATGATCCTGGAGGCTGAGCAGGAGCTCGTCGATGCAAAGACCAACACGGTCTATGTCAAGATGACTTCGACTGCCTTTGGGATCGGTCAAGGAGGCTACGGAGGCCCTCGTGGCCCCACGAAGGTGCCTCCAAAGCCGCCAGCCAGGGCACCAGACGCAACCCACACCTTCCAGACCACCCCCGAGCAGGCTTTACTCTACCGCCTTTGCGGCGACTACAACCCCATGCACGGCGATGAAGCCTTTGGCAAGCGTGCGGGCTTCAAGGGCTCCATTCTCCATGGACTCGGCACTTGGAATATCGCTGCCCACGGTCTCCTCCAGACCCTAGGCGGTTCTGACCCCAGCCGCTTCAAGAAGTTTGGTGCTCGGTTCAAGAGCGTGGTATACCCCGGTGATGAACTTGAGACGAGGATGTGGATTGTTGGCTCAAGCAATGGCGCCGATGATATCGTGTTTGAGTCGATTGTCAAAGGAGATGGTCGCGTCGCTCTGTCGAATGGCTATGCTCGGATTGCACAGAAGAGCAGCAAACTGTAGATTTACTCGTAGATCTTATTTACTTTGGCAAGATCAAGTATCGCACTTTGTATTTACTCCCGTGAACAATTGGCGAATGCAACGTTAATGATTGCCGATTTATTGCTCTGCGTACTAATTCTCAGCGACGGTAGTATGAAAGTCCTAACGCAATTGCTTCCACATTGTAAATCTATGGACTATTGAAACGCTCGCTCTAGATATGTGACGGGAACCATTTGGGGTCCCTCTTCTCCTTGTATGCAGCCAAGCCCTCGCTCGCATTCTTGCTCCTCAACATCGCCTCGGCCCAAAGCTCCTGACCTCTCATAGTCGCGCGACTGACGCCAGTCTCCCATACCTCTCTCGCTCCCAATCTCGAAATAATAACACTGTCCGGACTCAAGCTCGCGATCTCGCTGGCGTAGTCCAATGTCCTCTCCAGCAGCTTGTCTTGTGGGACGATCTCCTTGACTAAGCCCCATTGTACAGCTTCTTCCGCGTTCAGTTGCCGTCCGGTCAAGACAAGATCCATAGTGCGATGGTTGCCAAAGAGGAGCATCGCTCTGGGCAGTGCACCGGCGAGGGCTGATACACCTCTGAGGACCTCGGGCAAGCGGAAAGTGGCGTTCGGTGAAGCGAAGATGACATCGGAGTTGAGAACGATTTCGAAGCCGCCGCCTGATCTTCTTAGTATATCTTTCTGAAGAACGAAAGAGAGCTTTGCTTACCATGGGCATGTCCATTACAGGCAACGATAATGGGTTTCCTTCCTGTTCTGTTTGTCATGCCACCGAATCCGCCAGAAGGATATTCATGGGCGACATCATTCGTCTTAATGATATCGAAGCGTTGCTTCAGATCCATGCCAGCGCAGAAAGCCTTGTCGCCAGCACCTGTGAAGACAGCGCATCTCAACTCAGGCTCCGCATCGTACCATTTCCAAAGCGCGCCTAGCTCGATCGTGGCTTCGACTGGTAGGCAATTGCGGGATTGAGGTCTATTGATGGTAACGAGGAGAATGTGCTTGCGAGGAAAGCTCACAAGGCTGTGCTCGACATGAGGATATGGGTTTTCAATCCAATCAGGGACGGGGTTCTTCGTTCGTGGAGTGGCCATCTTGAGAGTCTGGGTGTTGATAAAGCAAGCGTTTCAATTGCAGAGTGAATGAGCTCTGTTCGACTTGTGGTCGGGCTCAAAGCCGTCGCTCAGCAATGTCTATCAATCTCAACCAATGCTGTCACAGCCTCCTCGACTGCATCCAGGAACCGACGTTGCCCTGGCTGTTTAGACTGAATCAGCGATGAGCTGTCACAGATTCCCCGCCGTCAGCGACCGACTTGCCTCGGCGTGTGATATCCGATCTTGTGACATCCATCCCATCCCACCTTCGTGAATCATTAGCCTCGTGGAGCTGGACAAGGGCGCCACTGTAGCTGCCCAGAATCCGGGGCTCCGCACTCTGGCGATCATCCATGAGGGGAACTGAGGGAGGCGGCATCGTAGGAACCATCGTCCCTAGAAGGATCTGAAAATACGTCGCAAGCGATGAGCTGCCATTGTGGCTGATTGTCTCCGACCTTGCGTGACTGTCACATCGTTTAGCTTCTTCTGTGCGGTACAGGATCCCTAGCCAACCATCCCACTGACTGGAAGCCGAGGCAAGGCACGGTAGTGTGACACTCGATTGGGATTCGCAAATTGATGATCTGATACCAAAGTGTACATTGATTTGGATGAGTGAGTTCAGCTTCCTATGCTTCAGAGATACTCTCGCGACTTACACACAGCAGCGCCGTCAACCTCGTCAAGCAAGCAATCATGTCCTATCCTACATCAACGCCGCCACCGGCGACACCAACCTTTCTAAAGCTCACATTCCCGGCACCAAGAGTTCTGCTCGTCCGTATGGACAGGCCAAAGGACCTCAATGCCATGTCTACAGCAGGCCAATGGGAAATGGACTCGGTCTGGAAATGGTTCGACGACGAGCCCAACCTATCGGTCGCCATCATCACTGGCACTGGAAGAGCTTTCTCAGCAGGTGCAGATCTCAAGGAATGGAACAATTCCATGTCTGACGATGCCGACCCCAGTAAGCGCATGGGCAACGCCCCAGCCTTCAAGCCCCTCAGTCGGAGATTAGGCAAGAAACCCGTCATTGCAGCGGTCAATGGTCTGGCGATGGGAGGAGGCTGCGAGTTTGTGGTCAATTGCGACCTTGTCGTCGCAGCCGACGACGCATACTTTGCCTTGCCAGAAGTCAAGCGTGGCATTGCCGCGATCGGCGGTGCTCTTCCGCGCCTGATTCGAATCATCGGTCTACAAAGGGCATCAGAGTTCGCACTCACAGCGCGTAATGTTTCAGCAAAGGAGATGCATGAATGGGGTGTTGTCAACAGGGTTGTGCCGAAGGAGGAGGTCGTCAATGAGGCCGTCAAGCTGGCAGAGGCTATCGCGAAGAACAGCCCAGATGCTATCATCTGCACGAGAGCTGGTCTGCGTCAAGGCTGGGAGACTGCTGCTGTAGAGCGAGCAGTTGAGGTCACACTAGAAACACAATTTGCAGAGCTTCAGAAAGGTGAAAACATCTTGGAAGGTCTCGCGGCGTTCTCTGAGAAGAGGGAGCCGCGGTGGAAGGGCAGTAGGCTGTAATGCAAATGGTGTATGTATTGGTTACAAGACTCATATTAGCGCTATAGACACCCTCAAAGCAAACTTGTCTTCACTTCAGCTAATGTGTGATACGAACTTCTTCACCATTTGTTTCGAGCTCCCTGATGCATGATATGGCCACGGAGCCTCATATATCGCTCAGCGTCAAAGGAAGCCAGGCAGAACTTGCTTTAATGTCCACATCACTGCCTAATGGTACCGGAATACCGGAGATTCCAATTCTACCGTCTATCTGCAGGTCATCGCATGCAAAGTCACACTTGGACCAGTATCCGACGCGAACGTGAGGACCGGTCATCCGCTCATCCGGGTCTATAGCGCTTGAGCTAAGTGACAGAGCACCCGATCCCTTGAATTAGAGGAAGCCAATTTCCAAAATGTCATCAAACCAGCTGAGAGTCACATGTGGCGCCTCCTCCTTGAAAGTCGCTTCTGTGTCATGGATTGCCCGCGTGGCTGACGTTGACAGGCTTGCGGCCCGGATACGGATCGAAGGTCACAAAGACCTGGGTACTGATTCAGAGGCGCACGGCGCTTAGATCGATATCTTGCCACGAGGCTTCACTATTGTGACATATTTCCAACCACGCCTGGGTAATGACCACTGTGCTACCGGGGAGACTGCTCCTAACGCGTAACGCTGTCTCAGCTACTTGCGCCCAGACCATTCCCTTCTCCTCACAGCAAAGCCCAGGCTTCGGGACGTGCGGCAAGATAAGGCGGGAAAAGGCTGCGCCTAATGATTCAACAAGCCTTCAGGGTTCAGACCTCTCCTCTGCGATACTCTTCCCCCAATCATTTGTGGTCCCATGCAGGCCCATGGCCCACTGGGGCTCAACGAGGAGCATCCCAATGCTGGAAGCGAGTCTTAGTACAGAGCTAGTAGAGCATGATTCCCCACGAACTCCAGATTAAGTCTGGTAGCGCTTTTCCGGGGTATGGGGAAAGACGGGGTCCGAAAGTGTCACACTCGACGCAGCCAATAGTCAAAGGTTGAATGACTGAGGTCGAGGCTTCAACTTCGCACCGCACGCGTCCTTGCCACCAAGGGGGTTCCCATCTTGCCTGGTATTCATCAACACCCTTATAACTATCATCAAGCCTCCTCTTGGCTTTCGATCGCACTTCATCTTTGCCAAGGTCTCGGCTTTCCATCTTGCCATTTCTTGTATCGAGAGATTTTCCCTTCACTGGCGCCGTGAGACCGACTCTCATCAGCCTAGAGGCATCATGGATCAGAACAACAAGGTTGAGCCTGTTGAGCACAATGACATTGTCGAAGATGAGAAGTACGAGGCGAAGAAGGATGACGATACTCTGTCCATCAACTCTGCGGCATTGGGTGACGACCTACCGCCGGGCTACTTCTACTCCCCTCGCTTCCTTGGGGCCATGACAGTAAGAATCACCTGGACGATATCACAAGTCTTCTTAATTAACATCAAATAGGGATTCTGTCTGTCTGCTATCAGTGCTTATCTGTTCCTTCTCCTCCCGACCAACATTCTAACCTACATCAATGCGGACATCGGCCCGAGCAACTACATTGCCTGGGTAAACATTGCCCGCACTCTTGGTCTTTCATTCTGTTACACCATCCTCGGCCGTCTATCCGATTTGTTCGGCCGCAGATGGTTCTTCATTGGCGGTAACATTGTGGCTCTCATTGGCATTATTGTCTGTGCAACTGCTCAGAATGTTGATACCCTTATCATCGGCAGCGCCATTTATGGTGTTGGCGAGACTGTGCAACTCAGCTTCAACGTTGCCATTGGAGAGCTTGTTCCCAACAAGTATCGTCCTATGGTTCTCTCCTTTGTCTTCTTTACCAACGCACCAATTGCGGCTTTTGGTCCTATGATTGGTAAGAAGTCGTCTTTTGCGATATTTATCAAATCCAGAAACTGACTTGTTATGTACAGCTCGCAAGTTTGTCGAGACTGGAATGGGATGGAGATGGTGCTTCTACATCAATATCATTGATGTCGGTCTTGCCATCATCTTCCTCTTCCTATTCTACCACCCTCCGACCTTTGACCTGCTCCACGAACGCAAGAGCAAGAAGCAGCTTCTCAGGGAGCTGGACTATGTTGGTATCTTCCTCTGGACTGCCGGTCTTACCGTCTTCCTCATGGGTGTCTCTTGGGGTGGCAAGATGTACCCCTGGAAGTCGGCTCCCACGATCTCTGCCATTATCATCGGCATTGTTCTCCTGATCGTGCTCTTTGTCTGGGAGGCCTATGCGAACCTCAAGTACCCGGCTATTCCGGTCAAGTTCTTTGGGAACCGTGGATTCATGTCTTTGGTTACTTGCGCAACCGTGGCGTCCATGTTCTACTATTCTGGTAAGCATATTCCACATCACGAATCTAAACGGCACACGACTAATATCTATCAGCTGTTTTACTTTGGCCGCAGCAAGTTCAAGCCTTGTTCACCAACAACATCACCTACGCTGGATGGCTTTCGTGCACTGTCGGTGCTTCAACTGCCCTCGGGCAAATGGTTGCCGGTGTCATTATTCGGTGGGGTGGCAACGTTCGATACTGGCTTATTGGTACCACCTTTGCCATGGTCGGCTTTGTCTCTGCTCTCGCAGCTCTGAAGCCCTCCCACAAGGACCTTGGTATCGCTCTAACCATCCTTGGTCCCTTCATGGTTGGTTTCATTGAGCTTGCCTCTCTTGCACTGGCACCTCTCTTCTGCAAAGCTGAGGATATTGGTCTGGCTTCCGGTCTGCTTGCCTCTATTCGCTCTGCTGGTGGTTCCGTTGCCGTCGCCGTGTATACCACTATCCTTTCCAACAGGCTAGAGACCACAATTCCTGCAAAGGTCATCCCGGCTGCTACCGGAGCTGGTCTGTCCCAGTCTGCCGTGCCTGAGCTTCTTGCTGCAGTCCCCACAAAGGACTTCTCTGCATTCCCAAGTGCTGTTCAGGAGGCCGTCATGGGCGCCTTGCCTTATGCCTATGCCGACGCGTTCAAGACTGTATATCTGGCCAGTCTGGGCTTTGGTGCCATCGCCATTATTGGCTGCCTGTTTTCTAAGGATGCTCAAAAGCATCTAACCAACAAAGTTGAGAGGAAGATGCACGATGGAAAGAAGATGAAGGCCACCACTTCTTCAGCTTAGGTGCCGTGTCATAGTTTAGGAGTTTGTTAGCAACAAGTATCTCTCAGTGAATATATGGTCCAGAGACCTAACCCAAAAGATCCCGTTCATGATCATTTTCGTGACTCGAGAACTTGTGGTTGTCAATTTCAGATGATAGGTCTAATTGCTTTGAACAAAGGCAAGCCAATGTACATTGAGCTCAGCAAACGCAAAACCTGACGGCTTTTGAAGTCTTATCAGCCATTATAGAAATATTGGTGAGTTATTGATAGATTTGCAAGCTCTGGCTGTTCTACTGCGCTCGAACAAAAGTGCTATACCTTCGCAACCATCCTGACTTCGCTGTTGATGCTAGCGCAGCCTCTCTCAATGCGTTCAACTTTCATGGCTTGTTCCATGTCGCTTAGCGGACCCTCGCGTCAATGATCTTCCCGTCAGGGCCCTCGTTCTCCAGCCTTGCCGCGGTTTCGTTCGACCGTTGAGACTTATGGATTGGCTTCACTGTCAGAGCTGCGGTGATAGCGCAGAAGCCAAATGCGATCGCGATCAGATAGACCATTTGGTAGGACTTCGAGTTTGACTGCAGCACAGCGTTTTGCACGGCAGCGATCGTAGAGTTCGAGATGCCCTCGACAGCTTCGTAAGCCGCTGGAGTGTTGAGTCGTGCAGCGGCAACGAGCGACTCCATCGATCCAGTGTATCCAGTCTCATCCGCAGCGCTTTCAACACGTCCCGGCATGATACTGCTGAACCGACTGGTTTGGATGGATGTGTAAATAGCCGTTGCAACCGCACCACCAATCAGACGGAAAGTGCTGATAAGCCCAACGCCGACTCCGATGTCGGTTTGATCTTCCAAATGAAGGGACACCATACCGAATGAGATTGGTGATGGTGGTAAGTTGACAGACCCAATAAATATGACAGTTGCGATGGCTTGTGCCTTGTCGCTCACTCCAACCGACGCCATTGAGCCCATCAAGGAAGTCTGGATGAGGATGCAGCCGATGAGTTGCCACTTTTCGTGCTTCAAGGCTGGCATCAACGTAACACAATACCATCCAGCGATGATGGTGCCGAATGAGATCATGTTGGCGTACACACCTCGAATGATAGGCTTGTCTGCTGGTACCCAAAGCAGTGCTGATTGGCGTGGCCAGATAACGTTGAGCGCGTAGTATCCCATGCCTGCAACGAAACAGACTACAAGGAAAGATGTGAAGCGACGCCATTGCCTGAACAGATGTGGTGGCATCATTGGATATGTGAGAGGCATGCATACCTCCCAGAAACCTAGTGCAACGAAGCAAACAACGGAGACCACAATAGGTGCAATAACATGAGCACTGCCCCAAGGGTGTTGGCCTCCTCCCCAATTGAGGCCGAGGAGAAGGAGTAGGCACCCACCGGTGAAGAGGATCAGACCAACGTAGTCGATCTCTTTCACCAACTGCCACTTGGTCTTGTTATCATCTTGATGCTTCGTTTCAAAGGTCGGAGGGTGGTAGAAGAAATAGAGCATGATAGCCGTGACAGCCTCCCAGCCAAAGCACCACCAGTAGCAGGTGCGCCAACCAGGCTTCGTGTAGGCGATAAACACATATCCGAGGATCGGGGAAACGGAGCTAACGTGATTCGCGAGTATCATGACGCCTATTCCTGAGGTCAGCATCTTCTGGCTCGAACCAAACATCGGTTCGCTTACCCAAAGTTTGGAAACGCCACTTGTTGGGTACGAGCTCTTGAGCACAAGCAAAACACATCTCCTGGAAGCCTCCACCAATGCCGAAGATGATGCCGCTAACGATCATCTGATTGATACTCTGTCCGGTGGCTCCAACAAGAGCTCCGATAGCAGCAGAGATAGCACCGAACATGAGAAACCATCTTCTGCCCATAATATCGGAGATGCGTCCGCCAACACTGACAATCACAGCAGCTCCAAGGTTCCAGCTACTTTCCGTTAGCACACGCGAAGGATTCTCGGAACTTTCAATTACTCACGTGATAGCAATCCATGGATATCTGTTGTCTGGGCCAAGATCGGCATTGATATAAGTGAGCACTGCTGCCGGCCTTGTTATCATGTAAGTACCTCATTGGGGACAATGATGCGGTTTCGGATCGCTTACATGATCAAAGTAAACAGATACGCCTCGTACATGAAGATCAGAGACAAGACTGCCAGCTTCATCTTCAGCGTCACCTTGCCATCATCGTCATCGGCCATATGGGGCTTCTCCAGATGAGCGTCCCTCTCAGCCTCGAGATGGCTAATTTCGCCTTGCTTTTCCATCTCTGCAGCCATGATTATGTGCGGTCTTACAAAGCGGCACAGATTTCACGCAGCGAGAACATGGCCTAGGACCTTTATGATTTCACGCAGGATATATGTGAACCAGCACTGCAGGCTTTTCGGTACGGCGTTGAGTTCCGGCCGGACATTGTGTGCGACAAGGCCAAACTACCTGAGCCCACTACATCTACAGCCTATGTCGCCACCTTCTTAAGTCCGGAATGCAAGCGATGAGAGTCAAGCACTGCACGGGGCCGAGCACTTTCGCGAAGGCCGAAGGATTGCGAGAAGGTTGGTGAGAGCTAGCCATGGTTCACCCAACCCATTTGCGGCATGGGTCGTTTGAAAGCCAGGGGCGGAAGTGTTTACCCCAGGTGTGGGGGGGACCTCGTGTCTGGTCCGATGGGACACGCTTGCATGGTCTTGATGGAGACACGGGACCGATGAATCATTACCATCGCAAGGGCCCTATGCCCTATGCCCTATGGAGATGAATGCATCTGCATGCAATGCTATCCTGGATGTTCGCCAAGTTGTGGAGAAGCCGTGAGGAGACGAGCGGGCCAAGAATCCCGTAGAGCTGTCACACTCCTGCACACCTAGATGTGGCCAACGTTGAAGTTCGACCAAGATTGATGGATACTGTAGCTCTTGGTGACGGCGATTCAGCATCTGCTTCGTTATCCCTTGGAAGACATTTGATCCAAACTCAATCAGGACATTGGATGTCAACCAGCGCGATCATGGCGGCCCCTCGCATCCATCATTCGCCATACCCTACACCACATTATCCGACGAATCTCAGCGTATCCCAATTCCTACTACAGAGTGATCCAGACGATGTACCCAGTGAGAAGCCAATTTTCGCAGATTTCAACCATCCAGACCGCCAGATCACGTACCGGCAACTCCGCGAGTCAGCCGCCAAGGATGCAGCCACCCTGAAGCAGATTTATGGCCTCCGGGACGGAGATGTCGTGTGCATATATGGGCAAAATTCACTTGAGTGGATAGCGTTGGCTCATGCTGTGATGTGGGCTGGTGGTTGCTTTTGGTAAGAGTCTCCTGATGTATTTACAGAATGATACTCACTCACAACATCGTACTGTAGCGGTATCAACCCATTGGCTTCGAAGTTCGAATTAGAGCACTACTTCAGAGTCGCGACACCTAAGATTGTCGTGACTGATGGAAAACTCCTCGAAAACGTCAGATATGCCCTTAACAAGCTGAAAGTATTACCCCTGGTCATCGTTATCGACGATGGAGACCTCTCTTTTGCTGGAGCACATCCTATTGTAAGCCTTCTCCTCACAATGTGACATTTGTACTAGAACTAATCGGAGGTATAGTATCCCAGAGACTTTCTCAAGAATGTGTCTTCTTCCATGAAACCATTTGATTTATCTCAAAAAGACAACCGTCAATTCCCAGCAGGGATGGTCTTTAGCTCTGGTACTTCTGGCAACCCCAAAGGTGTCCAAATCTCACATCATAATATTATTGCCCACCTCCTGACACTCCGAGCAACAAACCCATTTACACACAATACGCACATGCGTGAAGCCTTCTTTCCTTCGTTCTCACATATATATGGAATCATTTCAGGAGTTATGGTACCCTCATGGGTTGGATCCTACTTACAACCCATGAAGAAGTTCGAGTACCTGCCATACATAAAGAGATGTGCAGAGCTCAAAGCTACGGTGCTAAGACTGGTCCCAGCGGCGGCTGTTCGGTTAACCACTGATCCTGAGACTCGCAAGCTTGATCTCAGGACCGTCCAAACTGTAATGTCATCCGGTGCTGCACTTTCAGGCGAAACCGTTGAGACCATGAAGAGAATATTGTCACCTGGCGTCGCCATTCTGAATGGTTACGGAATGAGCGAGACAACATTGACTCTCCTACGTGAGACTCGCCACGACAAAGGAGCTAGCGTGGGAAAACCAGCTGCAGGCGTTTCGATTCGCGTCGTTGATGAACAGTTCAAAGATGTCGAACCGGGAACTGATGGGGAATGTATCGTGAAGGGCCCTACAGTATTCATGGGATACAAAGACAACCCAATTGAGACACAAAAGACGATGCGAGATGGATGGCTTCTCACAGGCGATGTCGTTCGCGTAGATCAGGACGGTTTCTTCTACCTCACCGGCCGAAAGAAGGAACTCATCAAGTTCAAAGGCAATCAGATCCCACCAACCGAGCTCGAAGCGGTACTACAGCTTCATGACAAGGTTGCTGAAGCTGGCGTCTGCGGTGTATGGGACAAAAAGCTCGAGACCGAGATCGCGATCGGGTTCGTCATCCTGGAAAATGCTACAAAGCAGAGCTTCGAGGCCGAGACGTTGGAGGAGATCCGGCAGTTCGTCAATGAGAGAGTGGCATCATACAAGAAGTTCAGAGAGCCTTTGATAGCGATTGAATCGCTCCCGAAGAATACCTCGGGGAAGCTCATGAGGAGGCATCTCTCAGCGAAGGCTACAGAACTGCGAAGTAGAGCCCAGAAGTTATAGATATTGAGTATGATACAGGAGACATATATCTAGTCGCGAATAAGTCGCTCCTCGTGAATGACGTCCTCTGCTTTCGGCATCTCGTTCTTGAGCTGCACGTCACATATATCACAGACTGTCAGGGCTATCTCTCGAGCTGCGTGGAGTTGCTCCTCTGTGCCTCCATTTCGAATAGTTCCTCTCATATGCCAGGCAACCTCAGCCGTGACATCCATCGGAATCAACGTCGCGATGTTCAGCTGCGAGGTAGTAATGGCATCTAGTATAGAGGTATCTGCTTGATAGTAGCCATATATATAGGTCACGACCAGAGTTCGAAGATCTGGCCAATATTTGTCCATGGTGTCGAGGAATGGATCAAGATCTGCACGGAAGATGTTTCGCATGTAAGCTTCGCCTCTTTCGTTAGTAGTCGCTGGGACATCGATGTGACTTCTTATGGAGCTCGTCTCATTCGACTCAGGCGTTGGCAAGGCCCTGATGAGTGCACGAAACGCATTGATGACCCGAGGGATACCATATATGATGCCAGTCTTGAGAAGACCCTCTATTCGATGTCAGCCTGAAGATTTGTGATATACGGCACGTGATTAACCAGACCTTTTATTCGCTTTAGTACTAGTCGATGGTATCCAATCTCATCTTGGTGCTCGGAGACTGCCTGCGTGAAGACATCCGCCACGAAGCGGCCCTGGTTGCTCGCAGCAAAGGCACACGCCTGCAAATACATCAGCCTCATTCAGGCATCTCAAATGATTCGATCGTAAAACCTAGGATACGTACTGCGATGCAATACCACGTCTCAGCCAGGTAGGTGCCCTTCGATCTCTCGTGTAGTGTTGCGATGTACTCTTTGGCCCGAGCCTCCCGAGCTTCCATTGTGGCTGTCTCCTGCATAGGGCCGTCAATGCCCGTCTATGGCGAGTGCGAGTGCGAGATTAGCTACAAAAGGTATTTACGTGGAATATTAGAGTTCACTCCTTGCATTCCACGTAGTCTGCACTATCTGCGAGTCAGTCCCAGTACCTCTTATCCAGCTTCGGCACGAGTCTCTAAGCGACCTCTCAGTGCAAGACGCGGGGCAACGGGCGCTAGACTCCACTGAATCATACCCTAGATGCAGCTGGGGCCGCTATGACCATCCCCCGCATCGTTGGGGCTCCGCCTGTGGACACGCGCCCCGCGTCGAGATTAACAGCATTAGGGCGCCAGCTGCTGCAGCTCCCCCAGAACCTGGGGCATGGAGATCCTCTCGCCTCTCCGCAAAAATGATTCAGAAAATCCTTCCCAACAACAACACTGACTCACCATCCCCATAACTATCCATCATCCGCCTCGAACTCTGCCAGTCATGGCTCCGTCCGCGGGCATCTCCTCCAAGGACCCTGCTACCGCCAATGATTCATCCATGTCGCCTCCAAGTCTCCCGAAGGATCAGCAGCAGCTGTCACAAAGGGAATTGGAGCTGGAACGCAAGCGTGCCAGGGACCGAAGATCCCAACAGGCTATGCGTGATCGCAACAAGTGGACCATTCACACCTTGAGTGAGCAGGTTGCTGCTCTCGACACAGCCCTGCGTGAGCGTACGCGCGATCTTGGTGCTTTGGAGGCCAAGATCAATTTTCTCGAAGGCGAGAATGCGCAGCTACGGACACAGAATGCTGCACTGCAACTAAGTCTTTTGGGTCGTAATGGAGATGAAGATGGGGAGATGCCCGGTGCCAGCCCTGGAGTGGCCAGCACCGTGAGCAGTCTCTCGACACCTCTTTGGGAACTGTTCCCAAAGAACACATCACCCACGTGTCTCGCAGATACCATCCTGCAAGGTTTCATCGATGCCCGGCGCGCAGAGGGCGTGCAAAAGCCATCTCTACCAGGCCAGAGCAATCCTCGATTCCCTCTAAGGCCGAACCTCCGAAGTTTGCTCGACAAAGAGCATCGATCGGAGGACGAGATCAGCAATGTCGTCGCTGATATCCTGGGCACGTACCGGGAGATTGACGGCCTGCCAAAGCGAGTCGCAGTGTTTTATCTTATGGCGACTTTACTAAAGGTGCGAATGCTCCCCTACATCATGCAAACAGGGATTGCTGACAGTACAAATGCAGTGGACGGTACTCCTGGATAAGCAAAGCTGGGATCTGATACCTTTGTGGCTACGTCCTGTGCCGAGTCAACTGTCGATCCCCCACGCAGCCTGGATCGACCGGATTCCTTGGTAAGCCGCCGAGCAATCTCTGTACCTATCATTATGCTGATGCTATCGCAGGCCTCGAGCTCGCGAGTATCTGATATCCCACCCTCAAATCACGCTTGACGATTTCGCTGCACCATACAGCTCAGGATTCAAGCTCAATTGGCCCTACGACCCGGAATCCGTGCTCTTGACAGCTTCCACGAGCGCAAATGGCGTCGCAGAAGCCACCATCAACCCTGTATATGAGGAGCATTTGCGTCAGATCAGGCATTGGACAGTCGGCGACGCATTCAGAACCCGGTTTCCGGAGCTGTCGCGCCTCATCGACTTGGACTCAGGGCAGATGCCAGTCGAAAGAATACACTCGAATGGCGTTTCTCCTCAACAAAGTCACCATTCGCAGCACTCACCTCTTTGAAGACGAGCCAAGCGGAATAAGCATGGACCAAAGGAACGAGGATAATCCGCGTGATGCATGGCGAAGTATCGACGGAAAGACCATGTATCGTTCGTTTAGCTGGGGCTACTGAATCATCGTGGTGGAGGCTCCTCTGATCCTATCTCCGGTGTTAGTCCCAGTGGGTCGGTAATGTGTTCCCGAGAATCATGACACCAGGGAATCCGCTCA
This sequence comes from Sarocladium kiliense, assembly GCA_030734395.1. Taxonomy (NCBI): domain Eukaryota; kingdom Fungi; phylum Ascomycota; class Sordariomycetes; order Hypocreales; family Sarocladiaceae; genus Sarocladium; species Sarocladium kiliense. The sequence goes on from JAUZTG010000023.1 coordinate 160,760, forward strand.
TGGAGCGCATGCTTCAAATCTTCCAGCTCGGGAATAGCTGTTAAGCCGTGCACATTTACTCGGTAACAGCATTCGCAACCTGTCCTCCAGTCGAAGAAATCCTCATCTCACCATGACGTCCACCACGGCCAAACGGCCCATCAGAATTGGTGGTGCTTCTGGCGGGTTCACAGATCGTGTTGCTGCCATCCGAAGACTCGCTTCAGATCCTGATGTTGATGCTGTTGTCGGTGACTGGCTTTCGGAAAATGTCATGACTGGTTATGGTGCCGGAAAGGCAAGGCAGCAATTGCCGAAAGGCCAGCTATCACTCGAAGAACGCAAGAAAACAGCCATGTATGCCAGTACCTTTCTGCAATGCTTCGAGCCAGCTATTCATGAACTGGTAAAGAACCGTACAAAGTTGGCGGTGAATGCAGGAGCCAGTGACACCCAGCTCCTGGCTGAGGTCGTTAAAGACATGGCCACCAAAGCGGGCTATGACCTTAAAGTCGCATGGGTGGAAGGCGACGATGTGACAGAGCCGTTCAAGAAGATGGTTGCTGATGGCCACGTATTCAAGAGCTCTACCAACGGCATGACCCTGTCGGAATGGGGCCATGACCCAATATGCGCACAAGCATATCTAGGAAGTCTGGGCATTACGGAGGCTCTTCGTCAGGGTGCCGACATTGTCATTTGCGGCAGGTAAGTACATCATCAAGTGACTGGTTTCCATGAGCTGACAGCCTTCAGAGTTTCTGATGCTGCCCCAACAATTGGCCTAGCTGCATGGTGGCATGACTGGCAGGCCAATCAGTTTCATGAGTTGGCCGGGGCCTTGATTGCAGGACATCTCATCGAGTGCTCAGTCTTCGTCACCGGTGGCTACTATAGTCGATTCAAGGACCTCATGAAGGCCAAGAAGCACCTTAATCTGGGGTTCCCTATAGCAGAAGTCTTTGCAAATGGCGAGTGCGCCATTACAAAAGAGAAAAGTTCGAACGGCGTTGTGAACATCGAGACTGTGACATCTCAGCTTGTCTACGAGATCTCGGGCCCATTGTACTTCAACTCAGACGTAGTTGCAGATCTTCACAACATTACCCTTGAACAAACCACAGAGGATGTGGTCAAAGTTTCAGGTGTAAAAGGGCGACCACCACCAGATACTACACGCGTCGGAGTTACTGCTCACGGTGGCTATCAGGCCGAATGGCACTTCTACCTAGTTGGCCTCGATATTGAAGAGAAGTGTAGGTGGATGGAGGAGCAGGCCCGTTACGCCATTGGCGAGGAGCTTATTAAGGAGTTTACGATGCTCAAGTTCCACGTCCATGGGACCAGTCCACCAAATCCCGTCAATCAAGAGGTTGCGACAGTGGACTTCCGAATATTCGCACAAGGCCCGCGAGCGGAGCTGTTTGACGGTACCCTGCCCGATGGCTTCGCTCGGAAGCTGTATGAGACTGTTCTGCAGTCCTGCCCGGTAAGCATTTCTCGACTTAGATCATTTGTATGCTCCGCTAACTTCCTCAGGGTGTCTCGCGGCCGAATGATCTCCGTCAATCATCCGCGAAGAGCTATTGGGAGTACTTCGTTACTCTGATCCCACAGGGTGCCTGCAATCATCAAGTCCACCTTCTTTTCGGAGGTGAACGGAGCATTCCCATACCTCTTCCACCCATCACCCAGACGTATGAAGCCCAGGAATCTTACGATTCAGAGAACCCTCGGCCACTGGACTCCTTTGGCCCAACTGTGGAAGCGCCGCTAGGTTGGGTTGCCCTCTCCCGTTCAGGCGACAAGGCATCTGACGCGAACGTTGGGCTCTTTGTTTCTGATCCAGAAGAATGGGAATGGCTGAGATCGCTGCTCACCATCCAAAAACTGAAAGAGCTACTGGGTCCAGCGGAGTATGGCGGTGGCAGGGTAGACAGGTTTGAGATGTCCAACATCAGAGCAGTCCACTTTCTACTCAAGGATCATCTCGACCGCGGTTATAACTCTGGTAGCAAACTAGATACTTTGGCTAAGAACCTGGGGGAGTATTTGCGGGCTAAATATGTGGATGTACCAGTCAAGTTCATTGAGGGTGGTTATTTATAAAGAGACAGCGACAGATCACGTAGCCGTTGGGTATTTAGCATCTACTCACCATGAATACAAACAATTGAATACCAACATTCAAAATCATCGCAGATACCGAATTCCCATACTTCTTCCAGGGCCTTAACAAGATGACTAAAATCGAATTAACGGCGCGGGGTCAAGGACGTCGGTTCGCGGAAATCGGTTTCCCGCAATTGGGTCAATTGACTATAAGGACGCTCCGGGTCACTTACACCAGAGCTCCAAGCCCCAACGACACCGCTAGACTCCCCTTCCTTACAGCTTCATAATTCACAGCGCCTTTCACTTCACATTGCATATAAGCAACAGCCATGTCAAACACACAGTTCTCTGGAAAGGTCATCGCCCTCACAGGAGGCGCCTCCGGCATCGGCCTCGCAACCGCCCTTCTCCTTGCCTCCCGGGGTGCCACCCTCTCCATTGCCGACCTCAACCAGTCCGCCCTCGAGGCCGCCAAGCAACAGATTGAAGCCCAGACACCTTCTGCCTCCGTCGCAGTCTTCCCTCTAGACGTCCAGAAGTACGACCAAGTCGAGGCTTGGATCGCCTCGACTGTGGAGAAGTTTGGACGTCTCGATGGCGGAGCTAACCTTGCTGGCGTGGCACCGAGGAGCATCTCAGGTGACAAGGGAAAGATTGAGAATCAGGACCTTGATGAGTATGCCTTCATCATGGGTGTGAACACAACTGGTGTGATGCACTGCATGAAGGCCCAATTGCAAAAGATTGAGAACAATGGCAGCATTGTCAACGCAAGTTCTATCGCTGGCATCACCGGCCGTGCCATGAACGGCGCATACGCAGCTAGCAAGCACGCTGTCATTGGCCTGACAAAGTCAGCTGCGAAAGAGGTTGGCGTGAAGGGCATTAGAGTCAATGCGTTTTGTCCGTAAGTTGAACTGCCGTACAACTTTTACTAAATGTGAGACGCTAACAACTATGAGTGGTCGCATTGACACCCCGATGCTCAGAATGGCCGCCGAAGCTGCAAAGGCTGCTGGTAATGCAGCCATTGCCGAGGATGAAATGAACAACCAGGTTGCACTCAAAAGGAAGGGCCAGCCAGAGGAGGTCGCGGCGCTTGTTGCGTTCTTGTTGAGTGATGAAGCAAGCTATATCACTGGCACCGCTATTAGTGTCGATGGAGGCTGGGCTTGTTAGAGGAAAGAGAAGCATAGAAATCAAAAGTCTTTTCTTTGCCGGTTTCACGCAATGTCAACGGAGACCAGAGACCACATATGCGGTGAACCCCTGACCCGATCGTTCAAGACCCTCGCCTCACTTTGCTACATCTTCGACGGGCATAACCACAAAGTCATAAGGCCACAGAGCATAGAACAGTATATTCACTGATGTAGTATATAACTCTAGAACGCCGTTGCAGACGCTGCCGCCTCTGTCGTTGCTGTGCCGGACTGCGTACTCGCGCTGCCACCACCGCCGCTGCCGCCGCCACTGCCTCCCTTGACGACAACAGCCTGGACGACCTGATCAGCAGCATTCGTGACAATGTTGACTAAGGCGCCCAATTCGCTGTATTCATACGTCCTCTCGATCAGACCTCCGGACAGCTGCTTCTGTGATCCAGTATATGTCATGTTGTTCTTGAAGTTGCCGACGATGGTGCTGACTGCATCTCCCGCACCCCCGGTCACCTCCTGGACGATATTTCCCAGGTTATCGATCAGGAAGTTGATGGTCGAGTCGCCTTGTGTGACTGAACCCAGCAGACCATCAACGGCACCAATCACGTCACCAACAATATCAGTGACGGTGTCCAAGACATTGATGAGCAGAGGGTTCAGGTCGAGAGAGGAGAGTGTTCGGTTGACGATCTTGGCGAGGTGTCCGAGGCGGATGACAAGGTCGAGCTCAGCGCGAACATCTGCAATGGTGATGTTCACCTTCTCAACTCCGACCTGCACGCCGGCATTGAGTTCCACAAGGCTGGCTACTTGAGCAGCCAGGTTGATCTCTGCCTGGAGGTTGTCGACATTGAGCTCGATCTTGTCAACGGATAATTCAGGGATTCTGAGTAGAACATCGGCCGGAGGTGTAGATGACGATGCAGGAGGATTGCTACCGCCTCCGTTGCCACCATCACCGCCCCCTGTAGTCTCGGTCGGTGCTGGCTCTTCTGTTTCGACAGATGTCGCCTGTGTCGAAGTTGGGAGATCCTCGCCCGGCGTCTGGGCCGCGACGAGGGCCAGTCCCGCGTAAAGGAGTGTAAGTACAGATGCGCGCATCGTGTCGATGAATCAAGGACCGTGGAAAAAAAGGATCGTGGTAAGGACTGGCTGACTGTCTCTCAGCTGGCTAAAGAGAGGGACAAGAATGAGGAAAGGAGTGACGAGACGAAGAGGATGCGTAGAGGGGACTACAGATGCACAGAGGAGGGAGACAAACAACACGCAGCTCGACTTACAATCACAGTCGCATCGACCAGAGCCAGAACATGCCAAACCACATATGGAGTCCAGCAGGAGTTCCGGTTATTACCAGATCATGGCATAATGCAACCACAAGCGCAAAACCAAGGCAAAGCTTATAGCCACAAAATGGAACCGGTAAACCAGAACGGAACCGTATGCACACCGCGTTTCAGCCAACATCACCATCTCGATCGCCAATGTCGGATTTCCCCCTGTTCCCTGATCGCGAGCGGGCTCATGCGCCCGTGGCCAAGGCACGAACCCATGCCCGGCAGCCCCCCCCCCCCCCCCCCCAATCGCATGCGCATTGATCCCGGCACTTGTCAGTGGCCAGATCGGGAAATCCTGCGCCGCCTAGGTCTGTATCTGGACCAGGAACATTTAATGCCACATGCTGGGCGGTCCCAGGCACGGCTGTCTGATTGGGCACCCAGACAGGACGGTTTCATGGTTGAGAGCCATCCCATTCTCGCGGGGATAAAATCAAGGACGTGGGTAGGCGGTGCCCCATGCTCCTTATAATCTCCATGTCGATGCGACACTGCAAAAGGGTGGGACGATTTCTTGGATCCAGGCTGCTGCCGACACTGCCTTGCCAGGCTTTTGTAATTGGCGTCATACCCGTTGCAGAAGTGAAATGTGATACTGGGAGATCGGTACAATAGCCGACTTGTTCGATGCTGCATAACCCCCTCTGGGACACTATCCCCGTCGTTGTCAATGGACTCATGCCCTACCTCCTCCTAACACACGTCCTTCCCCTCTCCAGACTGCCCTTTACGGCTTCTTGTCCTTCACACTCACTTGACCTTGCTGATCACGTTCCTTACAACTCATCCATTCGCGAGTCCAACTCTTCGCAATGGTTCCCTCGAGACTACCCCTCCTAGCGTTGCTTTTCGCCGCCAGCAACGTCCTCGCCCAGGATGATGATTCTGGCGATGATGGCTACTTCGGCTATAAGCTTGAGCGTCGTGGCGATGAGGAGTCTGCCGGCTATGAGACCGCTAATACAGAGGATCCAATTGGCAACCTGAATCCAATCCCAGATGTCTACCTCAACGCATCTGTATCCGTCGGGGAGATCAACATCGAAGTTGACAACATCACCGCGAAGGTCAACCTGGATGCCAAAGTCCTCAACCTTCTCCACTTCACCGCTGGTGTCAGCGCATCCATCGACAAGGTCCGCCTCAACATCCAGAATGTCACCGCCAAAGTCGAACTTGAAGCACGTTTGGAGAACGTAGTCGGCATGATTGGCGACGTCCTCGATGTCATTGACGCAAACCCCATCATCGCCACGCTCGGCCAGGGTATTGGCGACATCGTCGGTAACATTACTGACGATCTCGGTGGCGATGGTGGCAGCGATGGCGGTTCAGGCGAAGAGGAAGAAGCAGAGGCCGCCATCACGCGGCGCAATCTCCTGCAGTTCAAGCTTGACAACAACATCCTCTACTCCGTCAACGACTTTTCAGGCTCAACACACCGCAACCGCATCCTCGCCCAAAACGGCTCCCTCATCGACTCTTTCCTTGACAACAACGGCGACGTCAGCCGCGAGCGGGTGGTAGGCTACTATTCTCGAGACATGACCTTCAATGGCCACAACCGCACCATCTACGAGCCTCTTGAGCCCCCGGTTGGTGACAGTGGTGAGGAGGGAGACCAGGAAAAGGTGATCAAGGAATTCGAGCTGCAATATGTATATGCGCCGTTCCCGGGTCTCGAGGCAACGAGCAACATCTATGTCGACACAGAGGGTAACGTCCTGAGAACGCAGGTTATTGCGGAGGCGGAAGGCGGTGGCACGGCTACGATTGCGAAAGATCAAGACCTCTGATGCATACATCTGACTAGTTGATGAAGAATTGAAAAGTGAAGACCTTCAATCTCGCAATTCCCGTGACCCGTGGCATTGCATGTTGAGGGCGCTGAGACTACGTAGAACAGCATGCGGGAACATGGTCGCACTGTTTCGGATGATCATGTGGAGGACCTCCTTACGGATCACTGCGGGCTGTTCTCAAGCGGAGATTCGTAGAGCATCGAGGTTCCGAGGATCATGAGCGATTACTGATTTACATAAGAAGAGGATAAGAAACATCACGTCAACAGAAAGTACAGGCAGTGTTGTGGTGAAAGTGTATATTGTCCGTGGACCACCACATCTCAAGTGTAGAATGTCCCTCGAGTCTGGAGCGGTCCTGCGTTCAGTCTCGGTATTCGAAGCATTCTCTCAATCGTCCCCTCAATTAGAAATCGCCGAACCAAAAGCTCGTAAAGGCCATGATCGTAAGAGCGGCGTGCGAAAACAAAACAATGTGACATGACTCCTAATCCCAATGCCTCTCAGCCGTAAACAGTTGCGCCTGTATGACGCGAAACTGCAATGCACCCAACGCCAAGGTATCCGAGTGCTCAAAAAAAAAATCAATAACAAGTCGCAGAAAATGAAGTCAAACACCAAGTACGAAATAACAAGTCCAACTTTTTGTATCAACACCGAACAACCTGAAAGGTGGAAAAGCCGAAAAGAGTCGCCATAGGTTCGGAGCATCAGGGCCAGGAGGTCCAGTGTGCAACGTTTGTGGACAAGAATCAGAATTGACTTTGCCGTGTGAGGTGTAATTAACCGCGAATTGCGGCAGGGGCATGAGAGTCGCCGCCCCAGGGAAATCTCTCATGCAGCACTTGGTGAGCAGCGTGAAAAGGAACTTCGCTGGCAGGTGGTGTGGTTGGCAGAGAGAAGGATGTCTGCGAAGGCGTCTGAAGACTTGAATCCTGGGGCCGGACTTCAGTGGAGAGAGAGACTGAGCCGTGGAGACGGATAGCATGATGCTGAGCGTGGCCGTAGCCATGGTCCTGAGAGCCAGCGCCATCGTGGCGTGCCATGCCAGACTCGGGCGTACGAGCCGAGCTAAGCGTGCCATCCCGCAGTTCTGGACTCAACTGCTTCGAGCCAAACTACACGACCATCATTCGTTAGTAAGCTGCTTCCTCAAAATAACAGAATGGTGGTTCGATTTTCCCAATACAGGTTTGTCCGGGTTGCTGGGGATTGTGGCTAGGCCTTGGCGGAAGGGCCAGATACACCGCTTGAGATGCCAGGGGTACGTACAAAGCAGTATTTGTTGACAAGCTCTTCGTATGAAGAGCTCGGTAAGCTGGGATTGGGCGAACCGGCACCGGATGTCGGATGACTGTTCGCGGACGTCACAGGAGCGGATTTGGAGGCGCCAGAGCCACGGACGTGGCTACGCATGTACAGAGCATCCCTGTCCTTGCCCATTGAGTCCTTCGCGGCCTGAACGGCAGCAGTAAGGGACGCGCCGAAGTCATAGCGATTTGCAAAGGCTACTCCACGCGGGGAAGACAAGCCAGTAGCAATATTATCGCTGGCAAGGTTGCTAGCTGACTTGCTCTTGAGGCGGAGGCCAACGGGCCCAGACTCGCCGAGATATTCATGAATAGGCTGATCAAAGTTGAATTTGGATTCGTTACCGAAGTCATCCACCACGGCTGGCATGGACTTGGGCCGAGGATTGGCAGGGCTATGGCGGCGGTTGCTACGCGGCAATCCGTTCACAGGTCTGGATGAAGCCCCCTGAAAGTTGTTCTTACCATTCTGAGGTAGATGCTTCTTTCGGAAATCGACCTGGAAGTTGGCAGAGTTGTTGTTGTCCCAGAACTCTTGGCCGTTGACGGAGTACCGGATACAGAAGAACAGAGTTTTCGAGGCAAGGTTGGCGGTATCCGCGAGCTTAATGGAGAATGTGAAGCGATCTTGGCCGAGGGGGGTCTCTTTGGGTCGAATCTCGTGACTGTACTCAGCGGATATTTCGGAGGTAGTCTTCCAATAGTCCAGCGTGAAGCGGCAGGTAACAGACTTGTGGAAAGCGAGGTTTGTGACAGCGACCGAACCAAGCAGACTCTTCTGATCAGACGAAAGCCAGACACGCTCCAATCTGACAGGGTGGCTCTTGCGAATGAGCGAGTCGTGGGGGAAGTTGCAGGTCTGGATCTCCCACTCGTATGGTGGCGATCTCACTCCCGAACGTTCTTGGCCTGGGAAAGGGTACTCGTTATCGCTTTCGTAGTTATCGGCAGGCGATGAGCCAGCGCTGACAGCCAGAGGGCGGTCCACCTGAAGGAAATGGCGCACATGTTCGAGATGTGAATCAAAATGCACAGCCTTGGAGAAGATAGGCGTTCCAGGCATACTGGAAGGACGCCTGCGAGACGAGGGTCGGAGAGCTGGACGCACGAGTTCGCCGGACTTCTTGCGCACCATCTGAGGTTTCGTCTTCACGTCCTCGTCCGTCTCATCCTCGGAGGCAGTGATAGAGTTGTCTGCAGACTGTGTGATGCCGGCGCTAGGCTCGGTGGCGGAGCGAATATGGCTGACCCGCCGGCCGGCATATGGCATCTCGCTGAGGGCAGTGGTGCTCAAGCTAATGCGCATATTGCTTGGAGCCAACTGGTTGTCGACGCTGCTCTTAGATGGCGAGGGCGAGCGAGCCTGAGGTATTTGCTTGACAGCTTCTCTCAAGTCATTCATCTTGTCGGCATTCCTCCCGCGGCCCGCAGCCGACTCCTCGTCGTCACTACCTGATGAAGCGGAATCAGGCGGGGAGATAATGGCACCCTTGGGCATTCCATTCTCATCTGTTACAGGCGGAGGCGACTGGCGAACAGTTGTAGCAAGTCCAGCCATGTTCTTGAGGTCGTCGGACGTGCCCTGAGGCGTCAACGGCGCCGAGGAGCCATCGCTAACGGCTGAGACTGAGGGAGTTCTGCGATGCTTGCTGAGGTACGAAGCAGAACGAGGCAAGTTCGGTCGCGCACCGGACTGGAGAGAGGGACGCCGGCTTGCATCCGGTGAAGCTGATGTTGAAGAGGCCGGCGATCGATGTGATGGCGGAGTATAAGGCATTCCCGCGAAGGCCGAAGAGAGAGCCGCTCGGGCAGGATTGGATAGAAGGGTACTCCGAAGTAGAAAAGTTGAGAACCGATCGAAGAATATTAAATGCGGTCCTGAGAAAGGCGCAAACTAAGAATAAAAGTCGAGAAGGTTCATAGGTCGAAAAGGCGATGCCAATTTTTGGAGGAGCCACAAATTGGCGATCTCGATGAGGGTTGGCTGACTGCTAGAGGCGTGGTTAGCGATGGGGGTTCCAAGCGATAAGCACAACTGGGCTGCCCCAACAACGTCGAGGAATAAGGAGGAAGAACAAAGTATAGGGAAGGGTGAACAGATTCAAGTACATTCGAGGAAGTGACAAGACATGGAGATGAGTAATTGCGGAAGCATTGAGATGGAATGGTTGTCGTTGCGGTCCTGAACAGGTGATGAGGGTATGAGGTGATGCCGGGTGCTGTGGGCGCGGTGACTCGTTCCGGGAAACGGGAAAAGCTTACTGATGACTGTCAAACCAGAGCTGGCGAGAGCGACTCAAAAAAGCAACCTGGGCAATATTCCAGCAGCCAGGAAAGCGATGAGAGGCAGGTCGTCAACCAAAGACGCAGGGCCGACCGATGCTGAAAAGCAGAGCAGGTTGGCAAGACGGTGGAAGGATGGCAGGAGTGGCCCTTTTGTCTGCTGGGCGTAGGAGCAGGTTCCAGGTTTGCTCGGGAGCCCGGATGACGACGGAAAAGCCTGGAAAGGGAGAAGGACGTTCCACCAGTCGGCGTTCGTGAACTGCCGCGTTGATTTCTTCTCTTCTGCCGTGGATTAAATAGGACTCGTCAGCAACGACCACGCAAAGATGCAAGAAGGACGAAGAAAGACGATGTCGGGTGCAGGCTCTCTCCAGATGAGATGCTGGCTTTGATAGAGGATCCCAGACAGCAGAGCGCAGGTGGGGGGACCCGAGCAAGGTCGTTGTTTTCAATCGACTGGGGCTTGGAGCACGCCAGGAGACTGCAACGCAAACCTCGAGTAGCGAGTAGCGACTAGGCCAACAAGGTGCAGGCCGTGCAGGCACTTGGCCTCGATTGGCGTGGTCTGAGGCAACGAGGCGCTCACTCAGGGCCCACGCCCGTGCCGGAGCCAGGCCGCTAAGATTGCCGCTTGCTCAACTCTGCAAGGTGCTTGCGTCGAAGGGGGAGTGGATGCTGGAGGGAGCGGTGGAGGTGGCGTGTGCAGAGCTTGTGTGGAGCGCGTCGACGAGGAGAAGCGTGGAGGCTGGATTGCCGTTGGGTGGAGGATGCACACTGTGCTGCTGCAGGAGGATGCAGATGCAGGTAGTAGGATGGAGGGATTGATGGGGGATGATGGACGTATGGAGAACCAAAGATGGTGGTTGGCAATGGCAATGGCAGAGTGGCGGTCACTTGCTGCAGTAGCTGGCGGCAATAATCAGTCAAAGGAGAATTTTCATGTGCTGATGGTGTTTTCGTGTTTCCAATGACTGTGGGCACCGTCTTGCCTCTCAGCGACGACTAATACTAATTCTGCAGGCAAATGCTACATGTTGCTGCAAGAGAACAGGCAGCGAGGCGAAGAAAACGACAATACTTTTCTCTTGCGTAAAGAAGGGTCGGGAGCATACTCGGATAGGCTGGAAGCTTGAATGTCGTATGCTTCACTCCCGTCCTTCTTAGCAGTCGTGGGCTGACTTCTGGTCGTATGTACGAGAGGTCATGGTCTTGGCCTGAGGTCGTACAGTGTGTCTGACGCTCAGCACTGTGCTCTTCCTCCCACAATTCTATCGTAACACCGCCTGTCAGTCTGCTTTTTGGCGGAGATTTCACCCCGGATGTCATCCTCAGTTCCCCAGCAGAAACGAAACACCTGCGTTGAGCATCCCCACGCACACCCCAGAGGCAGATATGCCATTGTGTAAAGTCAAAACTTCTCGACAGGATTTGGCATCTCCGACTTCCCGATGCCCGTCGAGATAGAGGATAAGCTAGGGCTGGCGCTTCAGTGCGGTTGGTATCTCGTCACTGTCGACGACTATTGCGTGGCCGAAGGCCCTTGTTGCTATCTGAAAAGGCCTATGCCATTTCTTGGCTCGAGATGGCGTCTCGCGGCACTGACGCACACACTGTGTCCTTGCCAGCCAGGTGAGAAGCACAGACGGTAATGTTAAACAGCGCCCCATAGTGAGGTACATCTTCGCTAATGCACAGCATGGTCTTTGGCTATGTACCTCGCGCCGCTCTGGCCTGACCTTGCCTGACCTCATCCCACGATGCCTGGGCCCAGAGGGAGCCGCTTCCTAGCCTGTAGTGCCGGGGCACAGATCGACCGATCGTTGTTGGATGACGCGAGTTATCGATCGCTTGCCCAGTGTCCACCGCAACGTCTCAGTCGTCAGCTTGGAGCAACGGGCTCTTCTCCAGAGCTACATCCACAGCTCTCAATTGTCTCTCAATTTGAGGCATCAAGAAAATGTTGGGTATTTTGCCATGGACTACTGCTGCAATGATAGTCGCACTGTGCCAAATGGTGGTTGCAACGGTGACCCAGCAGTGGTGGCAATCGTTGCAACTCCAAGGATTCCACATGGGCACCTTGAGGCTGGCGGCAACCGCCCATATCTGGTGGGTGGCCGATGCAGCCGGATGTCGTGACCTTACCGAATGCAGCAGCAAGGTTTAGGTGGTGGTCCTCGCAACGGGAGAGCTGTCTCAGGCGCCATTGACTGCCAGTCTCCTCGAAACGAGATGCAGCCGCGATGCTTTCGCAACTGGTGTTGATTGGCTTGTGCCCAATTACTGGATGTATGTATGCACGATATTCTCCTCTTCAATCTCAACCTGAATGAGACGAAGCTGCAGGTCTGCAGACACTAATCAACAATCCCAGTTTTGTCTCGAGGCCAAGAACACTGAACCCCTGCTAGCGCACTTCGCCGCAGCAGCCACTTCTCCTGCGATCCTCTATCGCGACGCACCTCCGAACCCGCTCACCGACATGCAACTCATTGAGAATGCAAAGCACTCAGCAGGGGGCCAATCCAGTGCCTGTTAGCGCCCCAGCGTGCGCAAATCAGCATTCATGTGCTCAACGACACTGCAGAACGAGGCTTGCAGGTTCAAACGACCCAGCAGGCTGACACGCAGGCGTTGTTGTGTCATCCGGCTCCCTGGTGCAGCTCGCAGGTTCACCTCTTAATTGCCCCTCGTCTCCTCCTTCGGCCTATTGATATGCAATCGAAAGGCAGGATAATGAAGCCGGCTGGGGATGAGCGAAAAACAGTAGCCAAGATGCCCACTCTCTGCTGCGGCTGAGATGGAGCGAGGGGCCTGTGCTTGAACCACAACAGTGAGGAACCATCGTCGCATTCTTAAGCCACAACAGGGAGCCCCTGCTGCATCGATGGGCCACTTTTCCAAGCGATTGGTCGAGCCAACCCATTGAACATCGTCGGCCTCTGAAACCTCTTGTTACCACCCAAACCTCCATGACGTAACATCAAAGTGACAGGAATGTCTCTATCACCAGATAACAGCAACCATACACGAAGCTCAGCTATATATGGAGCTCTTTGTTGACGACTCATATGCTGCTCAGGTAGCTCAAATTTACAGGACTACTGCGTATACGGGCAGCAGATCACAACCATCTGCACAAGATCGAAGGGGTGAGCAAATTCGTCTCCGAAACTCATTGCAATGATTCCTTGACTCGTTATGCGAGTTGCGTAGAACTTCACCCGCAGCAAAGCATGAAGGGTCCTGTCACCCTCGCTAGCCCAAACTGAGTGTTGCGACCCGTGGGATTTTAGGAGGGCCTACATTTTCTCAGGGTCCCCTCCGATGGAGATCAGGGACTTCAAAACTCTTAATCTTCAAGCTCTTGTGGCGGGAGGGATTACAGTCAAGCGCCCACCCAGACGTCAAGTGTGAGTGTGTGGAGGCAGGTGTATCTACAGCAGAATGCAAGGTGTCGCTGCAACATCGAAGGTCGGTTGCGTTGCCTATGGGCAACTATTTTCCCAGGGAATCGGAGTGAACAGGCCATCCTTAATGCACCACGCCTTGCAGCTAGGCTCCAAAGTCTTGGATGGTTCTGGCCTGGTCTGACTTTTCGCGTCAAGCCACGATTCGCCATCGCTGTGGCCGTTGGCGCACCCGGGCAGCGCCGCCCCCGAATTGCAGTGTTTAGTGGTGTCACTTTTGTCAGAGTTTTTCTAGAGCCCCAACATCCCATCTGCAGCTTGAGACTTGTCGTTGCAACACCATCGCACCATTCCAAGGCGTGGCAAAACATAAGAAGCCGACATGGCCCGACAAAAGAAGAGTCATTTATACGACGAGAAACGGTGGGCCAAGCGAACCACAAAGTTCTCTTGAGAAGCGGGGGAGGCTGTCCTCCAGGCTTCCCCAGAGCCCTAGGCAAAGACTAGGTCATGAAACACTTTGAGTTCCATATCACATATCTTGAACAACTGGGGACTGTTGACATGTCGATGTCCTCAACCCAATCGACACGAACGCTCCAGGGTGCGGTCCGCAACGGGTTGCTTAGCGGACAGTCTAGGGAGTTCAGAGGATGGTACCCGGCGTGGACCCTTACCCATCGCGGCATCGTTGGAGCTTGATTCCAGACCAGCAATCAAGACCAGCAGGTTCACGGCAGTCTAGTAATTGCGACCTCGAGCAAAGATTGGGTCATTACCTTCGAAACTCGATAACAGAAAGCAAAGGGTCCCATCCTTCCAGCAGTGGCTGAGCATGTCGCGATAAGGTCAACACCATTACTGCCCTCATCACGACTAGCTCAAGTTCTCACCCCTCCTCCACCAGCTCTTAGTTCATGGCACAGACCCTGATAACGACTGGTTGGTGCAAGACCACTCCGCAATCGCTTGGATTGTTGAGGATAACGTCTTGCCGCCATCATATTTCGTCTGCCGGTGATCGACAAAAGGAATCTAGTAATGAGATCCAATTGCTCCCTCCTCAAACCGGAAACGGCTGAAGATCATTGAAGATTACCATGAGCGTCACCGGCATCGGTCCCTCCTCAGAGTGTTCATTCACAGACATTAGACTGGCCACGAGGCGATGATTTGGTCTGTCGTCGACTGCCTACCAATATCTCACGCGTATTACGAATTGCCTGGATTTGGAAGCTCGATCGAGCGAGCGATAACGGAGATTGATGCGGCTTGCCTCATTGCGACAGTAACGTACGGAGTGAACCCTTGCCGTCCCCCACATGAGGTTATTGTGAACCCTGTTCGACTTGATCAAGCATTTCGATGTTGCACCGTCTTCCTGGGCGACAAAGGGTTCTGCTCCAACAAGCACCACTCCTCTGCATAAACGACGAAGGTTCACTCTTGGTTGAAAGGACCCATCACATCCAGCATTCTTTACTATAGATTATAGCAAAATACGGTACTCCCACATGTAAGCATCCAGGGAGGATGCCCACACCTCCGTCCCGTCGCATAGCCTACAAACGCGTCTCAGTCCCCCTCGGCAATCAGCTTGAAATACCATTGGCTAGAAGAGTGCTTGCATGGTCCGTGGCACCCCTGAGGCGAGCCTGCAGCCAGTCGTAAATAGTGACGGTACTGGAGCCAGAAGAGGGGCACCGTTCAAGCAGGGTGGGATGGCTCCACTGCCGTCAGCCCATATCGAGAACCTCAAGGAAGAGTCTTCGCGGTCTAAAATTCAGGATGTCTCTTCACAACAGATGTGCATTCTAAGCTTGTGCCGAACCCTTTTTGTGAGGTACTTGGTGGCTTGCGTATATCGCAATAACATGCAAATTGTCGGACTGCTTGTCCCCGGCTATCTTCAGGCTACAATCAAGAGTCACTCACATCAATTAGCAAGCATTGCAGTGGTGTCAAACTCTCCGGCAGCGTGCCAAAGAACGATACCAGAAACACTACCACCACCACCACGCTCGCCAATCTCGCAAACCTGGCTACCACTCCCTTACGAAAAAGGGCGTTAACCGAATCCAGTCAACGTCCCTAGACCGCTACTTTGAAGGGTCCTCCAAGTCTGACACAGACAGATCAAGACCACTCCAACCAAGGCGAAGTATCTCCAGTCGGTTGTTAGCTGCCACCGAACATATGCATTTGTCAGGTCCATCGTTCTGCAGGGACTGTCCTCGCCCTGAGGGACGTCGCGGTTTCTGTTATTTGGATATTAGTGCTTTAAAAGCCGAGTCCTCCTTGCATGTGTTAGCTGGACGCTATAACAAACCCCAGAATATGTCTCCTCTGTCCGTTGAAATCTGATAGGAACCAAGAAGGCACTATACGCGTCACGGGATGGCCGTGCACGCGTTGCAAAGAAGTGCATCTGCCTCTCGAGTCAGAAATCGCCGTACTGGATATGGGGACGAGCGGCTCGTGGGTGGAGGCGACCGATCAGCGTAGTACCCGCTCTGGTCGGACCGGCAGTTGGACGTAAACCGGATGAGCTCACGATCTGCGCACAGCAGCTTACGACCTGTCGCTCAAATCACAAGTTGAGAACAACCTCGCTATGGTCATCTGCCCTCTGTTACAGCCCAGACCATCTCACAAAGTGCGTCCGGAAGCTACGGCAACACTGAGTAAGATCCCAGAGCCGGTGTGCCTTGCTTGTGACAAGTTTCGGATCACGTAGGGTGATGGTTTTTAGAACGTTTTGGATCTGGTTAGGAGAATCATGATTAAGCTATTCGAACTTCGTCCGACCATCATCAAGTTGAAGTAGCTCCTGCGACGAGATACGGAGGCAGTTCCCGGTTGCCACAAGCTCCCGGAAACGATGAAACAGCTCACGGGCACCAGTGGGCACTATTCACGATCATTGGCACAGGACACCAGCTCGCCGGGTCACCAAATCTGGGGAACCATGAATTGCCGGGGGCATCTTGAGGGGAACCCAACTTCTACCATTCCTTGTTCACCGCAACTTGTCGTGTAATGGTATGGTGGGACGGGACAGATGAAGCTGATCATGTGGAGTCTTGCAGGCATGTGGCGCCCTGGCTTTCGTACGAGACGGACGATTTTCCCCGTGCAAAGATAAAAATCAAGCTGGTCGGGCCAGACCACTTCAGCACTAGGTGATGTTTTGGTTGTATTCCGGGCTCTTACCTCCTGGCAAGTTCGGTGAGCTTGAGTTGATGCAATGCCCGGCTGGCCCTGTCCGTTCAGTCAATTAGCCTTCAATACTGAAGCCGCTTGACAAGGGGCTACCGTGTCATACCCAGGGTTGAACCAAGGAAAATCCAATTCGACAGCATCATAGACCGACAGGGCGGTGATACGCCTGCTAGCCAAGGCTATCGCTTAGCTGGAATCAAGGCGGCGCGCGTTTCCTTGTGAGCCAGGGCTTCTCGAACAAGGGGCCGACGCAAACAAGTAACTCTGCGTGCCACAATGCGACAAGCACTTGGGCTAACGAATCACTGTCTCAACCCCAGATCTTCCCAGCCAGGGCAAACAGGGCAATGGGTCTCAATGCGTTGCTCACACACGAGAGGTGCAAGCCACACCTTCTCAATCCATGCTGTTGCATGCCTCCGATGGGTTCTCGACGCGCCACATGAACCAGACAACGCGTGGTTGCGTTGTCACCATTTTGGTCATGTGGTCACTTGCATGTTTCGGTTGCCAGGAGGATTCCGTACAGGTTGACGCAAACTGGACGGTACCGGAGATGAAAGTGTCTTGCAGCAGGATTGGGGCGATAGCACCATTGCGTGGGCCTGACTCAAGATAGCATCAAACACCCCCCGCAACAGCCACGTATGCGAGACGAATCGTTCTCAGCACTTTCCTCTCGTGACACACGTTGTCCTGGATCTCGGAGCTTGAAACAGACACGCTTGATGACTCCCGAGGAGCGGGGTAAGAGCTTCCAGAGAGGTAGGGTTTCGGAGATGCTGAAAATGAGGACATGCAGGCGCTGCATGGTATGATGCAGCTTATCATCCCACGCCGTCCGGCGACCGCCTGCCGCAACGTCGTTGGTGACCCTTGGCTGACTTGATTTGGCGTGAACGAGTCACATCAGCCTAGCCTCCCACGGGCTGCCTCGAACAGCATTGGGTGGCACGGATTGGCACGTTCGACTGTTCATACCAGACTCGGTCACCACCCGCGGTCGAAGGCTGTCCTCTTCCAAGCTTTGGGTTAAGAGACGCGCGAAGGATGGAAGATGGTTGCACAAATTCATAGCGGTTCGTTGAGCAGCTGTGTCAACGATGCACGGTTACACGAGCATGACTTCAGAACGCGCACGCTCACCATACTGCACACCACACACGCAGCTCTTCTGCAGCACCAGTGGGTTGCATCCAGCAACGGTGCTCCCCCTCATCATGTTGACCGGTCAGAAAGCAGTAAATGTGAGGAGCTCCTCTCCAGCCCATCATGCGGGCCGCGCCTTGTCCAGACCCTCTACAAATGCAGCATAACTTTAGCTTGTCCGAAATACAGCAGCTGCTTGGGGAGGGTACGCCCAACCGCCAACAAACTCCGACAATGTGGTGGGAAGACAATATCAGAAGAACCAGCCCATACCTCAGCTTCGGTCTTCTTGTGGACTGTAGGATTGGTGCTCCTCTCGAGTCTGACAAATGACTGAGGCCCTTATAAAGGGCGAGAACGGGAGATCGGCACTTGAGCAAATGTCGAAAAGGACGCTATCTGTATGATGATTGTGAGAACTGATAACAGGAGACAACTCGACATTGCGTGTCCACCACGACTTGGAACACTAATCCGTGATGGCCTGGCATTTATTCTTTGCCTCGAAGTGAGCATAGCTTCGAAAGGGTCCAAGAAGCGGTCCATATTTCCACAATGCCATAAAGCTCAGTGTCGAGTTCTCCAAATCGCGATCAGGGAGACACTGATGTGCACTCATGTGCACCGATCCGCTCCCGCCCCTCCTTATAACCTAGTCAAGTTAGAGCATCCGAAGCAAGCAGAGACTTTACGTTGAAAATGCGACCGCTACCTCTTCGCAATACTACCTTGCGGGAGTTTATGTTGGGCAAGAGGCAGATAGGGAGGGGAAAGGATGATCGATAGGGTAGCAGCGCTGCACGACGGAAAGGTAGAGTCTCCTTGCCCAGGTACGATTGGCGTCTCACCACAGGCGGGACATGCTGCGAAGCACTTGGCTGGGTTAGGCGAAAAAGTGATTTGGTCCAATCATTGCCCTTTCCATCATGTTTCCGGCTGCGGTTTGAGGGGATTCCCAGATACGACGAGACACAGGCCCTGGCTTAGGTCGTGCACTTGCAAATTGGTCTGGTGGAAGTCACCATCGAGGATCTATGTGTACGATCGATGAAAAAAACCAGAGGAGCAAGCCTTGCGCGAATAAGCTGCGGCATGGGGGCACAGCCGGCGTCGGGGGGGTTTTTACACGCCCTAGCATCCACCGACGCGGCTCGGAACCAGGGGTGGTTTAGATGCTTGTGAATCTCGGGAAGCAGATGACTCCATTACGCTGCATCTCGTGACGAGGACGTCATTTAGGTAAGTCCGCTCATCGAAAAGGCTGGAAGCAGTGCAAGCAGGGGTCACCAAGGAGGATCACCATGTACAATTCGAAGTGTGACGAGTTTTTAATCCTGCCCTGATTCTGGTTGACGACCGCCTTTAGCTCGTGCCAGCCTGCCAGTTATGTGGTGCCAGCTAGTCGAACTACGGTAGCTAGCCTGGCTCAGCCGATCACTGGCGCCTTGCAGCCTCTTTCTTCGCCCAGCAATGGTCGTGAGCCCTGTTCAAAGAGGCTTTGCACTACGACGTCCGCGTTTTATTTCTTATTTGAGTCGGTTGTATATTCGCCTAGGAGGACTAATGTACGGCTTTTTGTAATTCACGCAGTCAACCATACGATCGGCGTCAGATCCGGCCGGAGCGCCCCGTTGAGTGGTTGAGGATTATCTCTGCCCGTGATGCCAACCTCCACTATCATCATCTCCTTAGTTTCAACGTGCTATAAGACAAACAGTACGACTCCACTCAGATGCACCTTTGCTGTCTGGACTCTAGAAAAACTCGGGGAATCCATCCCCGGACTGGAGACCATGGAGACGAGGTAAAGTGGGATCTGGGCATGCCTTGACTTTCGAGGGAGGCCGGCGGAGTCCACTCCAGGACATTCCATGATGGGGATTGGTTTGAGAATGTGCATAACCGCTGGCAATAGAGCCTTGTGATGGGGCACTTTGAGTCAGTAGCGCCGTGCTATCACAGCCAGAGTGGAATCGTGTTCGGACAACGACACCGACGACTGATGAGCCTCTGATGGGGTCGTTGCAGGGTAGCAGCACAGCGAGGACGAAGATGGCACCTAGAATGTGAACGAAGGAGAAGCTTTCAAGAAACATATGTTATAGTTGGCATTTAGTTCGAGAGCTGTGACATTCGAAATATAATGATGTTTGGTCCATTCGGTCTGGCATGAGATAGAAAGGGCCGCTTCCTGGATGGAAAGGTGAACGTTCTATTAAACGAATTGCACTCGCCATCACCATCACCTTCATACGCAACCAAACGAATATGACATAGCGTCACGATGAATTCAATTTGAATTAGAGAGTTATTCCAGACTGGTTTCAAGCTAGGACTGGGAATCACCACAACGTCATTTCCAAGCTGCACGCAAGGAACTCCCTTACTCGTGCTTGAGATTGACCTTCCGGTAGCGGACAACCTCGGCGCCAGACTCGTCGAAGGTTCTCTCTGCAACAATCTTGTAACCACCGAGACGAGGAAGGACCCTGTTCCAGAGAACCCACCAGAAGGCGCCCAGAAGGAGGACACCCACACCAACAATAGGGAACACGTAGTACGGGTAGCCATCGGCGTTCCAGCTGCCCTCCGGCGGGATGAACGGCACGACAATCATGAAGAGACTGGCCAAGATATACAGCACGGACACAGGAAGCCAAGTGTGCCACGGCGAGGTCCAGTTCTCAGTCTTACTGAACTGCAAGTAGATAAGACCAAACGTGACAAAGGTGTTGATCCAGACACCAGGATAAGTGTACAGGCTGACAATGAAGTTGTAAGCTGGACCTGCAGGAGGGGCAAGAAGCACGATCACAGTGACAAGCCAGTGAAGGAAGAGCTGAGCGATCAGTTAGCTATAAGTCTTCTCGTAAATGAGACTGTATGAGTTCTTACCGATGCAGCTGGAGCGTTGAATGGCTTGTTCGAGGCCCAGAAGCGGCTGAAGGGTAGCATTCCCTCCTTGGCCAACTCTTGGTTCAGACGCGCGTGCGCAAAGCTCACAGCAAGGACATTGCCCAAGTTACTGAGACACACGAAGACAGGCAAGCTGCGAGCACCGGCACTGTTACCGAATACATTGCGGAAGAATAGACCGGCAACGAGCACCTCAGAAGTAGCAAGATCGGACTTGGGAATGGCAGCGAAGTAGGCAACGTTGGCGAGAAGGTACAGAATCGTGACGCCACCAATAGCAATAGGTGTGGCAATGGCGAGTGTCTTACGCGGGTTCTTCAGTTCGCTGACGACATAGTTCGCGTTTTCCCAGCCCTTATAGCTGTAGATGACGTTGAGAAGTGCGTTGGCGTAGGCGTAAACACCGCCACCACCGTAGCCTTCTCCCGACTCGATGTTGAAGGAGTTCTCGAAGTTCTTGGGGTCTGGGACGCGGCGATGGCCAGCCAGAGCGGCAAAGCCGGCGAAGATGATGACCAACAGAATCACGACTTTGAAGATACCAAGGACGTTGAAGAGTCGGATACCCCACTTGGGAAAGGTTGCGTGTAGGAGAACGGCGAAGGTCGTGCACGCAACACCAAGGCCACGGGCAGTCCAGCCATCGGGAGACTCAGAGCCAGAGGCGAAGAGCGCATAGCGACCAAAGGCAAGAGCATTACCAGAGGAGAAACCAAGGAGGATCATCTGCGAGGCGAGGACGCAGGTCATCAGATACTTGGGCTTCTTGTATGCGCGCTCGAGGTAGTTCTTCTCGCCACCGGAACGAGGAAGGGCGAGGCCGAACTCGAGCCAGATGCTAAGGCCGCAGAAGGTAAGGATGCCACCAACGAGCCAAAGCATGAAGCTGACACCGACAGAGCCGGTTGCAGCGAAGACGCCAGACGGTGTAGAGAAAACTGTAAAAAGGTGGAAAGGGTCATGTTAGTGACTGGTTCACTCAGACACATGTTGAAGTCGGAACATGCTGTGGACTTACTTCCAGTGCCAATCATCTTGTTCAGAATCAGGAACACAGCGCCAGTGACACCGATCTTGCGATCCTCGGTGTAAGAGAACTCTTGGGCATCGATGATGGAGCCGTTCGCAGGCGATGCAGTGCCACCATGGACACCATCATCGTCACCCGAGCTTCCTCTCTTGTCATCGGCAACGATGCCTCCCTCGAGATTCTTGTGTTCGGTAGCCATAGTGACAACGGCAGCGACGAGAGGGTCAAGCTGCTATTTAGAAGGGCAAGCTGTCTAGCGGGTCACCTGAGATGAAGCTTCTACGAACATTCTACCGTCGGGGGCATCCATCTTTTTATTAGATTGGGCATTTCGCCTCGCGACCGTGTCCAGCCTGTCGATCCCACCGACTCCCGTGCCACAAGAGCGACGATCAAGCTCTGTGCAGGGACGCTGGCGCAATCGCCAGCAAGAGTGACGACAGGGTGGGATTGCAGGGCAACACGACCTTTGGATGGGGGGGGGGGGCAAACAAGGGACCATACGCGCGTGAAGATCGTAGAGACGGGGGTGTCTTAGTGGGCTCGGGCGACGGACGGTGCGCCATGACCAATGAGAAAAGGGTCATATGCCGTGATACTACATGGTTTGATGCAACCTTAAGCTGTATAAGGTAGGATTTTAGGTAGCAGGCCGTCTGTGTGGTAAGACATCGTGGGAGGACGTAGTGCATCAATCGAACCCGCATCCTCCACACCTTGGTGGCTTGGCTTATGGGCCAAAAGCTCTTTCGGCGAATTTAACTTGGCCTTCTAGAACATCCTGACAAGACAGGGCTGGCTGGTCCAAGGGGGGTCACCAGCACATGTGTTTGCTGGAGGCGAGATGATGGCAGCCACCTCGGCGCTTCCCTCTTCACAACTTCTCAAAGAGGTAAAATGTCTGACACTGTCGCCAACATGCCTCACTCTGACGTGCTCAATGTTGGATGTCGTGGAGGATTTTGTTGGTTCGTCACGGTCAGCAAGGAGGAAAACTTGCGAGAGGAGCTATAGCCAGGAAGGGAAGGTCGTTAGGCGAGAAAGAAAAGTCGAGTTGCAAGGAGATGAGCCGGGCGGACGATGGCCGGCAAAGATGGCAGCCTTGCGCTATTGGAGGATGAGTTAGCCAAGAACGGGTTTTATTAATAGCAATGACTGGTTTGATGTGCGCCTGTTCAGAAGTGTTGGAGTGTGATCGCGTCTGATCTCGCTGGGGGGATGGACGATCCGGCAACCTTGATGCAGCTGGGAGACATTTGGATCAGCAAACCCTTTTAGCTGCACTTCATGCAGAAGTACTCGGGACAAGCCGAAGACGTTCCAAGAAACTTTATCGAGGTTAAAGATCTCTGGTCGTAGGCTATGTAGGTAGCATTGTCTTCGTCTACCTTACGCTAGTGGAGGCCTCGTAGGGCTCGCAACAGGGATAATGCCATGAGCGAATACATGCCCCTCCTCGCGTCTTTCGCCTAAATATTGGTCTGTCAATTCACCTTCTTGTATTGGACTCGACAACGTGTCTGGACTCTGTTCGAAGGGCTGGTGCTGGAATGTTGGGAGCTACAACTGGCAAGTCCTCTGTAAGACGCACTGCAACCTGGCCATCACGTCGAAGCGCCCAGACGTCCAAGACAAGATCTTTTGAAGAGGCTCAACTACCCGAACCTTGGCGATTAACATCCTTCCGTACTTTTCTTCCAAGCCCCTACCTGTGCCTTGGCGGTTGTTGGCAAAACGATTCAGCTGGCCCACACGTTCACCACACTGCCTGCAGCTCCTGATCCGCCTCCCCCATGCCTCATCGCGAGGCGCATCAGGTTCAGAGCCTGGTTACCCAAGTAGGTTGGCACCTTGAGAGCCTGTGCTTCTGAGACTGCGGCTTCGAGATCAGCGGCTACAGCCTTCAGGCTGCTGCTCTCATCCTTCGCAGCCCAACCTTTCTTCCCGTCACGGAACGCCTGGATGATTTCCTGTCCTACTGCAGACAGCATCTTGCTGCCACCAGCGGCGTTGATGCAGAGATCATATACCTGGTCAAGGTCAAGGCCGACATGTTTTGCGAATGCGAGGGTTTCAGCGGCAGAGCACAAATGAATGCCCCGGAGCAAGTCAATGACCAGCTTGAGCTTCGCCTCCTGCGTCTCTGCTGTACCCTTGACAGGACCAAGCTTGCCCTTGCCCTCGGTGTACATGCGGATCAAACTGCTATCGTCATCACCACCGAAACCCCTACCGAGACTGCTGAAGTAGACCTGCTCAGCAGTGCTAGTCATAGGTGACGGGAACTTCGCTCGACGAGCCTCTGATGTGATGATGCTGGTGTCCTTCATAATGATGGTGACAGCACTGGCCAGAGGCTGGAAGTTGGGATCCAGCATGCGCGGGGCCCGGTGCTCGAACATCCAGCTCCAGCCCTCAGAGGCGATGATGGCCTTCGCAGTCTCTGGCAGATCGAGACCGAGATGGCTGGCAAAACCCATAGCCTCGCTGGACGAGAGAATCTGGTTCGCCGCAAGAACCTGGTGGCACATCTTGAGGTTGCTGCCGCCGCCAATGCCACCCTTCACGATGTAGAGTTTTGCCGGGTCAGACATAGCCTGCAGGAGGGCACGACCCTTCTCGATCGCGGCATCGGAAGCACCAGCCATGATGGATAGCGTGCCCTCCGCGGCTCTCATTGCGCCACCAGAGACGGGGCAGTCCACGAGGAGGATATCGCCTCGCCCCCTGTTGGCAAGCTCCTTCTCCAGACCTTGAACATACTCGCATGGTACTGTTGAAGCGAGCAGAACGGACGCGCCCTTTGGCAGCGTTGTAATCGCGGCATTGTCGCCGTCCAGCAGGACAGAGTTGGCTTGTTGAGCTGTAGCGACCATGCACACACAGTAGTCCTTGTTTGCGACTGCTTCGGCCGGTGTTGTTGCGGTCTTGCCTCCGGCTTGGGCAAACCTCTCGAGAGTCGGTCCCCAGACATCGAAGCCAGTGACGTCGAAGCCCTCCTTGAGAAGGTTGGTGGCCATGCCGAAGCCCATGGCTCCAAGTCCAATGAAGGACACTGGAGTCTTTGCCGCCATGATGTGATTGTGTTCTTGGTTTGTGTCGGTCGAGTGGTGTCGTGTGAAAGGTTACAGAGAAGGGTAAGGCTTAGTGAATTGACCTTTGTAGAGTTTCGGTCTGTTGTCAATTGCAACTGCTGTTCGTGTAAGTCGCGTAGTTGCAAGTACCTAATGTATGGTCCGAGACAAAGTCAAGTTACAAAAGCCTCCAAGAAACGAAGCGAGAATGCGAAGATGGAACTATTTCAACAATATGCAAACAATACGTCAGGTTCTTCACCCGAAATCCCATCCCACGACCGAGCCCCTCCTCCTCCCACCACGCGACATCGGCCTGCATCCTGTTCCTTGTCTCCAACTACCGTTTAGCCGAACCGCTCTTATCCGTCGGCCTTGGGGGTTGCAACTTCAACAGTCGTGTGGCGCTCGTGTACCGAACCGAACCACAGGGGCCCCTCATCGCTCCGGGAAAATAGCACACAGGGACTCAGCTCGCCCTCTTACTTGTCCGGTTCGGGCGGAGATGGAGCGAGCCAGACGCCGGTCACGGAAAATGTGTGGGGATTGGAGGCACCCGGCGCTCTCTCAGGCACAAGCCAAGGGTGATAGCTCTGCTTGAGTGGCGGGGGAAGCCCGCGAGATGTAGCGGGGTTGCCTCCGGTGCGGATGAATGCAAGGAGACGTCAGAGCTTTTGTTGTTTGGGGCTGTCTGTTGAAAAGTTGAGCCGTTGCTAAAGTCTCTCAAGCCGCCTGGACAACTCAGAATCTGCCTATTACGAATCTTATAGATTTGTGCGAAGCCGTCTTTCTTTCTATCCTCCTTAGTATAGTCTCCGAACAAACTCTGGCAAACCCCCAATCTTCACTTATACACCCCGCCATCATGCCTCGTCCACCGCTCGCCGAGAACCGCGTTCTCAAGATCGTCAATGCAGCTCGCGATGGCAACTATGCTGTCCCAGCCATGTGCTGCTACAACATTGAGTCTGTGATCGCCACTGTTCGTGCCGCCGAAGCCGCCAAGTCTCCAGCCATCGTCCAGCTGTTCCCATGGGCCATCGAGTACGCCGGCAACGCCCTCGTCGTCGCTGCCGCCGAGGCCTGCCACTCTGCCTCCGTTCCTGTTGCCCTCCACCTCGATCATTGCCAGACTCCTGAGCTGGTCAAGCGCGCGGCTTCCATTCCCGACGGTTTCGATGGCATCATGTGCGATATGAGCCATTACGAGAAGGAGGAGAATCTCGCACTCACCAAGGAGCTGGTGCAGTACCTTCACGAGCGGGATATCTGTGCTGAAGCCGAGCCTGGGCGCATTGAGGGCGGAGAAGATGGTGTCGCGGAGACAGCCGATCTCGAAGGTGTTCTCACCACCCCAGAGCAGGCCGAGGAATTCGTGGCCACTGGAATCGAGCTCCTCGCCCCGGCTTTCGGCAACGTGCATGGCTCTTATGGCCCCCGTGGCATCAGGCTCGAATACGACCGCCTCGAGTCTGTCAACAAAGCCGTCGGTGACCGTGTGCGTCTCGTTCTCCACGGTGCGGATCCGTTCGACGAGGAGATCTTCAGCAAGTGCATCAAGGCTGGTGTTGTCAAGATCAACATCAACAAGGGCATGAACAACCACTATGCCGATGTCCAGAAGGAGATGGAGGGCAAGCCGCTGACAGCGGTGATTGAGGCTGGCACAAAGCGCATGCAGGAAGCAATTGAGAGGTATATGAAGTGGTTCGGCAGCGCTGGTAAGGCTTAAAGAGATAATGTGTCATGAATAGTAATAGACATGGGGAAAGTGTCTTTCTTTCTATCTGAGTCATCTTCGCACAGCCCAAAACGATCACTTTCAGGTCCAACTTGACAATTGCAGCGATTTCTCACCACTCTAGAGTGCAACACGCTCCTCCGCATCGCGTGTGTCCAAGCCCTCCAAGTGCCCATCATTTGTCTTGACCATTACAGCCTTCTGAAGCGCGGCGCGAGGCGGCCACTGGGCGTTGAAGACATCATCAAGCTCCTCCAAGGTCCTGCCACGGGTCTCGACACCAAAGATGAACCAGACTGCGCTGTAGATAAGATTGAGCCCGACAAAGATCAGGTAGTAGTGCCAATCAATAGCCTCGAGGGCAATGGCGGTCACATATGTGTTGTACAAGTTGGCGCAGTTGGACAAGATGACATGCTATGGTTGTGTCAGTTCAAGCTCTTCTTTCAGAGCGGCGCAGGAGTACCTACCACACCCATGCCTTTTGCACGATTGGTAGTGTCTAGAACCTCTGCGCAGTATGTTGCTGTCAAGGGAGTATAGACAAAAGAGTAAACAGCACCGAAGAGGAAGATCTGGCAAACATAACTGTTAGCTAGGCCCAGGTTGCCAATGAAGGGCTTGTGCACTTACGAAAGCAACGCCTCCGTTGGAGAGACCCTTGCTCGGAGGGTTGTTGGGATCCCCGAACTGGCTTGAAAATCCCGTCACACCTGCAAACATGCCTGCTAACACTATGCTGCCGACCCAAAGCTTCGTGCGACGCCCGATGGCATCGTTGGTGGCAGAACCAGCCACAGCTCCGGCGCAAGAGACGATGGAGTTCATGAATGATAGAAGAAGACGGCGTTCAGTTGTCTTGATACCCAAGAGCGTGTACATAGATGGCAGGTAATACGTGAGAACAGAGTTGCCAGCCATTTGAGCAAAGACGGACATGCAAGCCATCATGCCAAAACGCCATCGGTGGTTGTGACTGTCGACAAGCTCAAAATAGTTCCAGATGTTCTTCGTCTTCTGAAGCTCGATATTGTGCTCGAATTCGCGCAGCTCAAGTTGCACTATAGGATGGTTGACATCGCCTCCGCCGTGGTACTTAGCAAGGATGCGGGCTGCAGATTCCTTCTTGTCATGCATTGTGAGCCATCTGGGAGACTCGGGAATGAACATGGCGCCAATGATGATGCACACGGGAGGGAAAAGCTGAAGGCCGAGCGGGATTCGGAACGCAGCGGCGCCTTCGGTTTTGTTGCAGGCGTATGTGACGCCCAGGGCGAGAATCGACCCGGTATAGAAGACTTGTCGCCACGTCAATACTGCGTTCTCCATGCTGACATGGACAATTATGCAGGTGTTCACGATTAAGGGAGAGACTTACAGGTGTTGTAGTATCCAACGACACGAGCCCTCCATTGCGGTGGCGCCAACTCCAAAGCATATGTCGGCGCAGAAGATGTGCCGATCGAAACCCCAAAGCCAAGAACGAAGCGCCCGCCAAGAAGGTAAGCTTCCGACTGAGCAGCGGTCTGAACCGCAGCGCCAACCAGGATCATGCACGAGCCGGTTATCATACCAACACGACGACCAAAGGTATCGCAGATAGGGCCAGTGAAGAGGGAGCCGATCATGTTGCCAATCGTGTAGATCATGAAGATGCTTGAATAAGCAGGTCAGTCACGAGACGTTCAGCTCGAAGCTTACCAAGAGTTCGTGGACTTACATGCCGGTTGTCGAGCCGAGCTCCTTCATGTGAAAGTAGGCCTTGTATTGATCCATGGCATTGATGGAGCTGAAGATAGACTAAATCTACGCGTCAGAACACTGAACTTCAAGGTATCCTCGAGTCAAGGCGTGACTTCTGAGGCTCCAGATGCACTCACGCCATCGAAGCCAGATGCAGTCGCATTGAGTGCTGCGACGAGCAGAATCGCATACAGCTGGAAACTCGTTTTCGATCGTGGGTTTAGAGGCGCAGCAGTGACAGTTTCCATGAAAGTAGAATTGCCTTGCACCTCGGTAATCTTGCCGTTGGCAGGCTTGCCGTCCATGTCGGCGATCGAACCATGGTCAGCCGCCACGCTGTCTTTGCCTTCTTTGTTACGAGGAGTCATGTTGGGAACCGAATGAGCCGCTCTGTTTCGTGAGTAGGATCCCAGCCTCAGTGATGGAAAGGTCACAGTGTTGAGGAAGGGATGTGATGGTTTTAAGTATTAACATCGCGTCGATCAATGATTCACACTCGGCTGGAGACCGAACACGCGACAAAAGGGACCTAAGCTATGCTACCATCAACTTTTGGTGCATGCTACCACGGGCTGAACTCTGTTTCCCCTCAAAACCAGGTCTCAGACAAGAAGCAAGTGGGTAAAGATCAGCATCCGCAGAGAGGAAACGTGCCGATTACGGTGGAGGCTCCAGAATGGGGACGAAGGGCGAGAGGGCTGCCTGTGACCCCCATGCAAGACCATCTGCCTGCGAACTCGGGGCCCGTACGTGGGGTAAAGGAGCAAACGATAAAGGTCAGGTAATGGTGCCGTAATAAGGCCCAAGAATGTGTGAGAGTACAAAGGTAAGGGCGCGAGACCCTGGATGTGTGGGCGGCGGGCCCCAGGAGGATGCATACTAAAGCTCGAGATAGCAGTGGGACCCTGGTAGCTCTAGCGACTAAGTAATACGGGAACTGTGGGGAGAGGATTACTGTTGCCGGGGATAAGAACTGTCCGGTCATGAACTTCTTTGCCTGTTACCTCTTAGATTGGGTTTTTGCTTTGGCCGGACCTTGTCTGGTATGGACCGCCCTCGTGGTACGTTGCATAAGCAACGCAGAGGACCCCCACGATTGATAGGAGTAAAATCCGGGGTCATCCCAGAAAGAAGATGGAGGAGTGTGTGATCTCTGCTGTACCGAGCCCTTGGAACTAGACGCTTTAAACCTGCCCATGAAAGTCTACTCGCGGAGTTTAGCTTTGCCATCCTCGTTCTTGGTCTCCTATTCTCTACTGTACAACAGCCTATGCTACATACGATGAGTCCGGGGAGGACTTTTCTCCAATCATAGATTTGGCCACGTCGGCTTCCAGAGTGCGAACATATTCGCCGCGGGAACTAAACAAAAAACGCTTCTTGGCCTTCGGTTAACTCGGCTTCCCACGCCACCACATTGTTGAGCAGGTCATAGCAGAATCGGACTAGCCTATCATCACCCCGCTAATGTTCCCCCACGCAGCTCCAGCTCCTGATTGACATTCTCCATCTGCTAGAAGAGGCAACTGTGCCATGGGGCCAATGCTTGTATGTCACGACCCCACGGAATGTCATAACCCCGTTCAAATGTGTCTACCAGGAAGAGTTGATAGCGTATGCCGCTCCTATCTCGAAAGTATCCATATACTCATCGTTCAACGACGCGAGGCCAACTACTGATAACGTGTACTGTCCACACGTTGCATGACCTGACGACTCCGAGTATGGAGCGTGTACGCAAAGACGTATCATACGTCAGCGCCTCTCCGCACGTTTGACTGAGAGCCTCAAAGCAGCTGGAGCAGTCATATGAGTCCAAGTCCAGTCCGTATCCAGCCTATGGACAAGTCCTGTCGGAAGTCCTGGCAGCCCTGTGCATCGCGAAACGCTGTAAGGTTTCAGAGTCTACGGCACCAATCCCGTAGCTCTCTTGTGAAAGTCGTCAAGAGCCTGAATGACTTCCCATATCGCTGAGGGCAACCTTGCATTATTATTCCAGATCCTGTCGGTTGCAACATGAGTGTTGGGCACTGGACTGTATGTTAGTGCAGAAACTGTCAATGATCGCACTCGTCGTTCAGACAGTCGTGTTGCAGAAGGGTGCTGATGTGGTATTGGTATGACTGTCAGACTGCCACTGGATGAGAGGCCCCACCATGACATCTGAGATCCGAGGTCAGCCTTTGAACGATAAGCTTCCCTTGACAGTATCATCCATCAGAGTCTAAGAATGCAAGCAAGGCCAGGCACATAGTTTCATCTGAAGCGAACTGATTTAGGGTTGTGACGTTTCGATCTGTCCTAAACCTACTGCCACTCAATAAGCCTGTCATACAAAGCCTCGAGATGCCTGCCATGAAGGGTGAAAGATCTATGCAGTCAGCCCAAGAAATGAATCGTGTCCAAATAGCCCTAGGCGTAGGCACCTAGATTATGTAGGTTTAGACAGAACAGAAACTGAACCGATGCACGTTTATGGAGTCATGACCATTCAAAACATATACTACAAGCATACGCTAATAATCTCTACTGAACAGCCTTGCCAGATCCTAGCCTCGTCCTGATCTCCTTCACAACGGCAGCAGTAACCTCCTTCGTTGAGGCCGAGCCACCGAGGTCAGCTGTGGTAATTCCTGACTCACAGACTGCTTCCACACACTCCATAAGTCGCTTGGAGGCCTGCTCCTCACCCAGCCACTCGAGCATCTCCGCCGCTGTCCAGAAAGTAGCCACAGGGTTTGCCTTGCCCATGCCAGTGATGTCGAAAGCGGAGCCGTGGATGGGCTCGAACATGGATGGGTTCTCGCGCGATGGGTCGAGGTTGCTTGTGGGTGCAATGCCAATGGAGCCGGCGAGGGCGGCTGCGAGGTCGGAGAGGATGTCGGCGTGCTGGGGAGCGAGTGTTAGCAACGTGATACAATCTCGCAAGAGAACCTGTTGCGAGAGATTCAGGATCCTTCAACATACCAAGTTAGTAGCCACAATAGTGTCCAGGCTTTCAGGCTTCAGGACCATCCTGGTTGTCATGGCATCAACCAGCATCTTGTCAACCTGCACATCGGGGAAGTCCTTGGCCACCAATGCGGCAACCTCATCCCATAGCACCATGCCATTTCTCTGCGCATTGCTCTTGGTGACCACAGTCAAGAGTTTGCGAGGTCTGCTCTGGGCAGTCTGGAAGGCGAAGCGCATCAAACGCTCAACACCATGGCGAGTGAAGATTGCCACCTCGGTGGCAGTCTCCCAGGCTTGGCCTTGGTGGGATCGACCGCCTTGGCCGGCGTACTCGCCCTCGCTATTCTCGCGGATGATGACCCAGTCGAGGTCTCCGGGCTTGCAATTCCGCAGAGGAGACTGCGTGCCCGGAAGCACACGGGTTGGACGAACATTGGCATATTGCTGGAAAGGCTGGCAGATGGCCAGACGGAGACCCCAGAGAGAGATGTGGTCAGGGACGTCAGGTGCGCCAACTGCGCCAAAGAGGATGGCGTCGTGCTTTTGCAGTTCCGCGAGGCCTCCGCCTGGAATGTATTTTCCGGTCTTCTTATAGACTTCGGAGCTCCAGTCGTAGTCTGTGAAGTCCAGATCGAAGCTGTCAAGGGTCTCGGCTAGGGCCTTGAGAACTTCAACACCTGCATCGACGACTTCGGGGCCGATACCATCACCGCCCATAGAGGCAATGCTGTAGCACTTGCGTGTAGGGACTGCGCTGGGAGACATGCTTGCGATCAGGAGTCTCTGGTGTGTGATCAGAAGAGCAGGTGAAGAGTATGAAATGTAAGTAGAGTAATCGGCAAGGGAAGGAGTTAAGACGGTGTTTCGTATTGTTCGAGAGGAAGAAAGTACAATGAAGACAGGTCCGGGGACGCGATAGATCCGACGCGCTGCTTTTTACATCTTTTCAATTACATGGGACCAAGACCGGCATCCCAATCAATGCCCTTCTTACTATGAGACTGCCGAGTTTAAAGCCGTCTTCTTCGCCGATTAGCTGTTAGATCGCCACAATTCCGGGGTGGGTGTGAAGCTTGGCGGACTTGAATAAGTCCGCGGTGAAGACTTTCCCCGACGCCACTAACTCGCTGCAAGGGTCGACCAAGCCACGAGTGCCTCGCATGACTGTCGGCAGGCGGTCGGCAAGATTCGAGACTCGTCCGATTTGAATCGCTCGACTGAGACTGGTAGTCATCGGAATAGTTTTACCCAGGCCCTAGGTTGAGGTCTTCGGCGGTAGCTGGACAAGCTGCGGTAGCTAGCCAAGCTGTAAGAGACCTTTGCATAGCATCACCTTGCCTCTCTTCTCTACACCAGAAACGTGAACATCAACAACATGATTGATCCCTCCGCAATCGACAAAGTCTTACAAGATGTTCTACCTGCAATATCCTCGCACAGGAAGACGACGTCAAAGCCCTTTGTCTTAGGCCTCTCTGGATTACAAGGCAGCGGCAAGTCAACCTGGGCAGCAGCACTTACCACTGCTCTTAATGAACAGCCCAATCTCTATGCCAGGACTCTATCCCTTGACGATCTGTATCTTGATCATCCGCAGCTCATTGCTCTAAGGGACACGAATCCTGGCAATGCTTTGTTGCGCAGGCGTGGGCAGCCTGGAACACATGATGAGGTGCTTGCGCAGCGGTTTTTCGACAGCCTTGATCGACAAGACGAGGCAGGCAAGATGATCGAAGGCAAAGGAGGCAAGGTTATACAATGGCCGGCATTCGACAAAAGCCTTCACAATGGAGAGGGTGGTCGCGTCCCAGTGTCTAAATGGGAGGTCATCCCTCCTGGCAAGCGACTAGACGTGCTCATATTCGAAGGCTGGTGTCTTGGTTTCCAGCCTCTTTCTCCAGCTGCTGTCGAGGAAAAGTGGCACACATCACGAATCTCTGCAGGAAACTCCTGCGCTGAGGACGATCAGACAACCATATCGACGCAGACACTGGCCGACCACCAGCTGCACCACCTCCTGCTAATCAATGAGAACCTCGAGAGATATTGTCGTACGTTCATGGGACCACAAAAGTTCGACGCATTTGTCCACCTCGACACGAAAGATCTGCACACCGTATATGCCTGGAGACTGGGCCAAGAAGCTGTTCTGTGGAGAGCGAAGGGATCGGGTATGACTGATGAGCAGGTCATCGCCTTTGTACGAGGGTATATGCCTGCATATGAGCTATATCTACGCAGACTCTCGGCTGGAGAGTTCTTTAGGGATGCAGGAATTGCAGGCAGGAGCAAGATTCACATTCGGATAATGTTAGACGAGCAGCGCGGTGTCACTTCATTAGAGAGAATGAGGTGATCTTGTTGTAGATAGCAGAAGTCCTTGCTATGAGGGACCAATGTAGTCCTGTATCACTGAGAAGACCTATCTTTATCATATTGCCAAAGCTAGGTAATCGCCTAATGGTGCGGTCCGTTCACAATCACAATAGTTAGGATCACCTCAAGTAATGGGGGTAAGGACACAGGTGCTGTGAACTCAATAACATAATCACTCGCAATGAACCTTGGCAAAGCATGGCCGCCAACCAACTGATGAGGCCTCTGGGCAGAATTACAAATGGAAACCCAAGGTTTCTTCGACATCTCATGAATCAGGCAGCTGCCCCGTTTTCGCAATGGGGAGGGCTTCAGTAGTGCCAGTGGCGCCACCTTCTCGCCTGACCTAGAGTAGTGCCCGGACATGTCTATCTCCGCAAACGCCTTTTTCCCCATAAACAATATACAAAGTTTGAGGGGAAAAGTTCCCCAACCCCAGCTCAAAGACAACGGACAACCTTTCCCCACGGAGACCCCGGACGAGACTTCCTGGTCAACTTCTGGCACGGCAACAATGGGGTGTTTCCGGCCGCTATGAACTGAATGACTATATAAACAGTCTTCTCGGCCATGTTGCATTTGTGCATAGGCATCGCTTCTTGGCTCCTTGGCTCCTTGGCTTCTTGGAGGTAAATCAACTTCCATACATCCAACACCATCTGACTTCATTCACTTGCAGTCAGCACCTTAAATCTTTCTGTCTACCATCATCTTCTCCTCTTTGCTACTGCATCCTATCCAAGCTGTTGCCGAACTGCAACTCTTGAGCAGTGAAGATGAACACAACACCTCAACAGATGGACCAGGTCGCCGTCGGGGCTGACCGCAAGGAGCGAGACAGTTTCCACGAAAATGTCCCAGAAAAGTCGGCCAACGAAAACGGTGTGCTAGAAGGCGCCGATTACTCCGGTGCAGTCAAGAAGACAAGCCCCGAGGAATTCGCACTCGTGAGGAAGCTTGATTTGTACATCATGCCGACACTGTGGGCTATGTACTTCCTCAACTATGTGAGTCTTGCCATGCCCCCAGATCCAGGTGCCGGTGCACACATACAGATCAAGTACTGACTCTCTTGTCTGTGTCATCTAGCTTGACAGGAATGCCATTGCGCAGGCCAGACTTGATGGTCTCGAGGATGATCTCGGCCTCAAAGGCTCGGAATACAACACCTGTATCTCCATTCTGTTTGTCGGGTATGTTATGACACTCTTTGAACCCTGAATTCAGTAGAAGCTTTGGCAACATAGTGAAAAGGAACATTTACTGATAGTTTTCTTCCAGCTATCTTCTCATGCAGATTCCATCCAATATGCTTATCTCTTCAAAATACGTTCGACCCTCTATATACATGGGTTTCTGCATGATGACCTGGGCACTCGTCTCCGCCTGCACAGCCCTTGTTCACAACTACGCCGGTCTTGTCGCTGTTCGGTTCTTCTTGGGCATTACAGAGGCACCTTTCTATCCAGGTGCTCTGTTCATGCTCTCTCAATTCTACACCAGGAAGGAAATTGCCACCCGTCTGGCCATCCTTTACTCTGGAAACATCTTCGCAACATCCTTTTCCGGTTTGATTGCTGCCGCTGTATATAATACGGTTAGTGGCAACCACGGCCTCGCGGGCTGGAAGTGGCTCTTCATCATCGAGGGCTGCGTGACATTTGGCGTTGCACTGGTTGGCATGTTCACCTTGGCTGATAATCCGCTCAACACCCGATGGCTCACCCCGGAGCAGCGTCAACTTGCGCATGACCGTATGGTTCGCGATACTGTTGGTATGGAGGAGAGCAAGGGTGCAAAGGCTGGTTTCATGCAAGCTGTCCGGGACCCTCGTCTCTGGGTATTTTGCTTCATCCAGAACATGCACTTGAGTGCCTGCAGCTTCAACAACTTCTTCCCGACTGTTGTTGGCTCTTTGGGATTTGATCGAACCCTCACTCTGGTCTTGACCTGCCCACCATATCTTGTCTCTGGAATCTTTGGCTTCCTTGCCGGTATGTCCTCTGGCAGGTTCAACGAACGAACCTGGCACATCACCTTCGGCATGGGGATGGCTATCGTCGGTTTCATCATCTCCTGCGCAACAATGAACGTCGCCGCACGATACGTATCCTGTTTCCTCTTCGCCTCTGGCGCTTACAGTGTCAACTCGATGATTCTGGGATGGGTTTCCGCCACCCTAGGCCAGACACCAGAGAAGAAGGCCGTGAGCTTGTCCATTGTCAACGTCATCGCCAATGCCTCGTACATTTACACCGCATATTTGTACCCCAAGAGCGACGGACCTCGCTACTTGACTGCTATGGCTAGCAATGCTTCATTTGCTTTCGCCTGTGTGGTAGCTGTCTGGGCTCTTCGATTTTGGTTAATTCACGACAACAAGAAGCTTGATCGCGCTGGCAACACCACTGGCATGCGGTTTGCCTACTAAGTTGAAGCTCAAATTCGACGCCACCTAGTCAAGGTCACAAGAAGTGTCTCATTAGTATTGTGCTCTCTACATTCTCCATGCGCTGGATGATGTCTATATATATATACAAGAATTGACTGCACTCAACACACAGCCAACTCTTGGCCGATACGTAAATAGTAATGCTAAATTACGATGAATACAAAATATCTCTGTCTGTGGAAGTCTTCAGTCTGGCGCTATTCACCGTAAATATGCCCACGTGGGATCTACAGAGGGATCAAACTGTGCGGCAGCCATGTATGGGAAGTCAATCGCCCCTAGAGAATGTGAGAAGAGTTGCTCGTACCAGACCAACGACTCTTCTCCTTCTCGCATTGCAAATTCTTCGTTTTGGAGGAATTGGCTGGGATCTCCCATAGTGGGAGGCATGACTTGCGGGTGCGGTCTGAATTCAGACGCAGAAGAAGTCACGAGAGGTGCCGCACCTGTTTCCTGAAGCGTCTGTACGTTGCCAGGCACCTGGCTGTTTCGGATGTCGTTTGAAGTTCGAAAGGCTTGCTGGTGATAAGCTTCCATTTGATCAGTACCCGATGTTGTCCGTTCTCTCGTCTGGACAACGGGTCCATTTTCGTCCCCATCGTGGTTCTCAGGTAATCCTGGCTGAGCATCTTCCGGTAATCCAGATGAGGTTGCAATGGTATGGGGAAATATTGTCGAGGTACTATAGCTTGGCGATGCATCATTATGAGAAGCAGCTGCGGCCTGTCTCTGAGCTGCGTGGTTATCTTGTCTTGGGAAGCTTCGCTTTGGCTCAGAATCAAACGAGCGGTGGTGGTGTAGTATGCCAGAGAGTGCAGTTCCTTGGCTTTGCGTTGCTTCCGGGACATCACGAAGGGCCGCAGTCATGGTGTTGATTGCAGACAAACAGTACTCTGGCCAAGCTGTCTGGCGAGCAGCAATATGCCGAAGCATGTTTTTACCCGCTTCGATATGTCTGGACAACCGTACATTAATGGTGCTCGTTAGATTCAGAGAATGGCAAAATGCATTACTTACCGCAGGGCGCTTGCCATAGGCAGCTGTCGCTCCGAAGCGGCGTATATTAAGATAAACGAACTGATCCAAATAGCCCAAGTGATTGTTGGCCAAAGGATTGGACAAGTGAGTCTTGTGCTATCTTGGCCTCTGGCAAGATTGCGAGCCTGGTGCTTTCGAAGTGCTGTCAAGATGGACCTTGCTGCCGAAATACAATTTTGGAGTCCTTGGGACCACGAGTCGTTCGAGGGACCGGCGGCCATCATAGGGCGATTCAGTGAAATCTGGGCCTCAAACTTGAGGACTAGGAGGTAAAGGCGATGCCCGGGCGAGAGATGTAGGTCTGATTCGTCGCCGAGCTCGTGCTGCTCATCGTCGCTGTACTCACCTTCCACAGCATCATGTATGTCATTGGACCATCTCCCCATCTCGACTCGAACGTCATTTTCACTGACAGGCTTGCTGTCGCGGCTGAAGATTGACTTGTTTCGTAGTTCCAGGATGAGCCCTCGAACGCGAGCATGCTTCGAGAGATATGTCAAGAGCTTTAAGCGACTGTCTTCGGCTTCGTGTTGATCTGAATGGGTTTCCTCTCCCGGGAAGCATACATCAACATCGTCGTCTTTGATATCGAGAGGCAGACCCAATGACTGTGAGAGGAAGCGCTCGTTACAGTATAGTGACCAGAAAACGCGACGTCTTATGTTGGCCTCCTCCTTTGTGAAAAATGGATAACGCGTCGGGCAACGGTGAAGCCCAAGATGAAAGGCCATCCGCACAATGAGCCCACCAAGCCGCGACGCAGCATTGAGACGAAGCATGGAGATCAAGAAAAGTTGTATGCTGAGCGCTGCTTGTGTCGCGTGGAGCGAAGCAGGTTGATACAGAGTAAAGTGGGAGGAGGATATCGCTTCTTCGATGGTGTGAAAGACTAATGAAGGCGGTAGTGGCTGATCAAAAGGGGTGGATTGTCTGCTGTCGGCGAGTGAGATGGACATGACAGATCGGGTGATGGATTGCTCATGATGGCTCAAGGAGGCTATGCCTGTGCCTGCAACCTTTTCGAAGATCTTTAAGACTTCGCCAGCATTGAGGAACGGAAGTGTCGGATGCCATGATTCAAAATAGCTCTGTGACCAACTAACAAGCTGATCGAAAGCTGGCAACGGCTCATCTGCTGCAGAATCCGGTCTGACTTCGTGCTCGGTCCAAAGACGTGTTGAAACATCGGCTCGAGATGTTGGTCTGGGCTGGATTTGATCGTCTTCTCCGGGTACAAGATGGTCAATGCCTTGAGAAGCTTCATCTCTGGCGGCAGACTTTTGCAACAGTCGGAGATAAACGCTCCGAATGAAATGAATGCCGCTGGCACTGCCCACGAAGCGAGAGGTGTCGTTTCGGCCAGTGTCGCGCATGAGGCCATATTCCCGAGGCGGAGCATCGCTCGAACTTGAATACTTCCGCTTCCGAGACGGATGCAGATGTGAATCTGACGCACCAGGCTTGGGCGATAGGTAGGAGGGCTCTGCAGCCTCCATTATGCGGTTGAGGCTGTGGTCATCTAGCCAAAGCCGAGTGGCGGTGTTCAGTCATTTGAAGCCGAGCAGCTCGGCAGGATCTGAATAGGATCACGGCGACAACCAGTCACACGATGAAAACGGAGGAGGCGGATGTCGAGCGACTGGCAAGTGAAGTGGATACCGGACCAAATAAATAAATTGTCCCTTACATCAAGCTGGTTGACAGCCGAGTGCTTCTGGACCATGTCGGATGGCCAATTCCCACTGTCAAGCACGAACACTGGGAGACGTTGTCACGTGAAGCGGAGCCACCACCAGGCTGGAGCACCTTACCCCGCTGGGCTCCAGGCTCGTGAACTCGTGGGGAACCATCACTACCACACATCACGACTCGCTTGCTCCCTTCGCATTCTGAACCTCGTGTAATTCATCATCGCTCCATTCATCGGCTCCTTTGATTGTACCCCTCAACAGAACCCCTCGTCATCTGCCTTTCCCTCCACTTCCATTATGCATTTATGCTGATTGGAGCCATTCGCCAATGACGTGAATATAACGATCCTTATCTTCCCAATGCGGCATGTGCGTTGAGTGGCTCAACTTGATCCACTTCACATCAGTCAATTGCTCAACGAAAAGCTGGATGGCCTCATCGTTGGCGCCTTCCCCTTGCTCGTTGATAAGCAGAGTTGGGAATGTGATTTCCTTGAGGACGGGAACAGCGCTTCAGCCACGCAGGCTCCCAGTTGCTCTCCATCGATTAGGGCCGGGCCTATGAGGATGACGCGGTTAGAAGTTGTCGGTCAATTGGGTGATGGGAGTTGGTTTAGAGTGCGGATAGCTACCGCCATATACTCACATCGCCAGACTCACTGTCGGGTTCTGCTGTCGTTCGTCAAAGCTCTATTGACATTCAGCAGGAAGCGGTTGGACATTGCAGAAATGGGCGGTGTTGAACTCGGTTATAATGGCCTTGTATTCTTCTGACTCGGTTGTGCCATCTCTCCCATGCTGGTCGATCGATAGTTGAATATCTTGGGATAAATGTCGTCGATAGCCGTCATATGCAACGTCCCAAGCTTCACTGCTTGCCACGGCGTTGGAAAGAATAAGCCCTCGGAGGTCACTAGGCCGATGTGACGCAAATGTTGATGCCATCATACCACCCAAGGAATGCCCAAGGATATTGTACTGCGACAGCTTCAATCTGAAGATGAGGTTTGATAGCTCATCGTGGAAAGATTTCTCGGTCCAAAATGACTGTTCGCCTGCCTTCCCAGGAAGGTGTGTTGACAGCCCGTTAACTATCTCTTCATTGGAATGTTCATTAACATCCGTTCAAATATTAAACCCTGGAGCCGTGGGATTCGAGCCTACCCACGATTGTAAAAGATAACTGGGATGCCATACTGAGTGCGCAGATCACTAATCGGCAAAATGTAATGATGTGTGAGTCCAGGGCCACCGTGAATTACGATCAACGGAGGCTTTTCACTCGACAGGTTACCAACTATCCTATCCCACGTTTCGCAAGGGTTCCCCACCGTCGGCACATCGAATGCTACGACGCCCTCCATTGTGTAATGTTAGGGCAGATTAAACTGCCATAAGACAACAAGACAGAGCAAATGAGACCCAAGAAAGACGCGGGACGAGCCCAGAAGCCTGTAAAATAGGGTTCGAGGTCAGTGATCATGATGCTAGTGTGGCGAAGTTGAACCTCTGCGGTTGTGCTTAGGCATGAGGATGGATGTATTGGGATTGACTGAAGGTACGGGCAAGGTGATGGCTGGAAGATGTATGTTTATGTATGCATGAATGATGATAGAGAATAATCGTATACATGGTCCCGGGAATATGTTGTCGTTATCCCTAAGATGGCTAAACCGAGCTTCAGCCTACCGTATGTTGGAGGAATCGTTGCCAGACAAACTGAAAGAGTGAAGATGCTTGGAAGTCATCGGAAACGGCTTCATTCAACTAGCACTAGCTTCGCTCTGGCTATAATTGGAAGCCCTGATAAGCTCTGCGACGAGCGATCGCCAACTGAGAACTGCTCACGAGGTGCATCACACCAGTACATAATTGCGGTCTTCGAATGTGTGCGCAGATTCACCGCTCATTGGCTTCCACTCACATGTCACCTATTCCCTTCCTCTAGACTCAGTGAATAAAAGCTGAAAACCCTTGCAATTGATCAATTGGGGGAGAAGAAGGCAATGGCGGCACAGAACGTGCTCTCGTTGTCCGGCAGATGAGTCATTGCTCCCTTGCCATTCAGCGTGATGACATTGACTGACGCCTTGGTGCTGACACCGTACATGGTGATGTCGGAATTATTGATCTCCACCATGTTCTCTTGACAATCCTCGGTGTTCAAACACTGTTGGGTGTAGTTCTCGAAAAAGGAGTACATACCGCCGCCATAGAACAAGATGTCAGTCGAGTCTTGCACGCGAAGGCCATATGTCTTTGCGCAACGAGGACGGTCGGCGCAGAGGGCGTTCCAGTCTGGGTCAAACCAGGAGCTTTGACTTTTGAAGGGAACCGTAGCGTCCGGATTGGCCTGATAGTATGCCGTCTCGGTTTGGATGACTGTCATGTACACGTTTGCAGCGTTCTGGAAGTGATAGTTATAGAGAACATTGTGCTCAGACGCTGTTCCCCACAACCATGTTGCCTTCCGAGACTCGAAGAGAATGCCTCGGCCGTTATAGATGTTGATCTGGTTGAAGTCCTTACGGTCCAGCTCGTGGTCGGAAACCCAAAGCCAAGTATTCTCCATGTAAATTGAGGCCGTCTTCGTAACATGCATCAGCAAGAAGGAGCCAATACATTCGGGGTTGGCCTGGGTCGGTCTTTCAGGGGTCTTGGTGCATTTGTCAGACTGAAGTTCAGTCCCAGCAGAACCTCCAATGCGGAAATGAACGTCCCAGAGACCAGCTGACCCCTGTGATGCGGCCTCAACATTCCATTCCATAAGGATAGCTCCGGGCTGGGGTCCCTTTGTCTCGATCATAAAGTCAGAGATCTCTACATTTCCAACATCACCGGGCTTGCCAACTCGCAGCATTGGCTTCGGGTTGTTTTGGTCCTGAAAGTTGCTATTACCAGCCGCCATAAGGAGTGGCCATATTTCGCCTACAATACGAATGTTTGCAGGGATGTTGATGGTATCATGGATTAGATAGGCGCCATGGGGAAAGAAGACAACCTCGTCTGACTGAGCAGCATCCATCGCGGCCTGGAGAGCAGCGGTATCGTCGGAAATACCATCACCCTTTGCACCGTGGCTCTTGACCGAGACAAACTTGCTGGCAGGAATATCTTCGTACTGAGGCTTTGACCGTGTGAAGATGTGACCTTGGCTATCAAGTAGAACAGAAGGTCGGTTAGGACCTGGGCGTTCGCCTTGAAATGCTCCTCCTGATGTTCCAGTATATGCTCGACCTTGAACAAACGAGGTTACCATCTTGTTACCACTGAGGACGTTCTCGCCTGTGCCTGGGTTGCGAACCGCTACAGGAGTATTGACGAAGTTGGTGTTGTCAATGATTAAAGTCCCGTTGGTGCCCTTCTGCTCAATGTTATAGGCAGTCAGGAAGCCGACACCCGTGTTCGTGAACGTGCCGTCCTGGACAATGACAGAACCAACGGACTGCTCTTTGCCACCCAATGTGAGATCAAACCCAACGTCACAATTGTTCACCTTGATACCGTGGAAGTTCCAGATCCAGTTCCAGAACTGTAGGATTGCCACTCTACAGTCGTTAAACTCAAGGTTCCGGGCCGTGAACTGCTGGGAGCCAAAAGCAGCTCCCAGGCCTCCACCATGGAACTTCAAGTCTGTCATGAAGCCACCGGATCCATTTTCCATGAAGATGCCTTGTTGCTTGTTGTTTTCGCTCTTGTCGACTCTCATGAAAAACTCAATGTTTTGAAGAGATGTAGCTTGAGCTACTTGCCAGTGAATACCAGTTCCGGTATTTAGTGGCTGGCTAGTGACATCGATCTTGAAGTTGCGAATTTGTCGGAAGAAGTTGTTCTGGTTAGTGAACCAGTTCCAGCCATTAGCCGCGTAAGGGTTGGCATCAATGACGGCCATGCCCTCGAAGTCAGCTGTGGCCTTAAGAGTTGGAATATCCTTGAGGTCGCCGACCATATGGGTGTAATAGTACTGTTGAAGGGGCCTGGACACGAGGTATGTGCCTGGTGGGAAGAACACAAGCGCAGGCGTGTTGGTGCTTGAGTCACAGCCATTTCCACAACGACCCCCACCGGCAGTGATAGCAGCATTTATCGCGGCCGTGTCGTCAGTTGATCCATCGCCCTTTGCACCGTAGTCCTTCACGTTACGAAAGACAGGATAATCGACAGTATTGGTTCCAAAAGGGACCTTGCCAGTCCGCTCAACATTTCCGAACCACCAATCAGTGGCTAAAGCATCCACTGATTCATTTCGAGGGAAGACACGGCTGGCAGTGCTCCCTGAAACGGCGAAGCTCAAAGCAAGGACAGACCTTGCTAGAAGGCCGGACCACTTCATTGCGAAAAGGGGACGGGGAGCGAAACTCCGGGAAACTTTTGAAGAGGTCTTGGACAATGAGATGCCAGTGATAGCGCTCAAGAGGAGTGGAGGAAGATTTGAGTCTGATACTGGCATTTCTCAACGACAGGAACATGCCGGCTTTTATGCAGCGGTTCTCCTTAACCAAGCATATGGATCTCTTCATCGCGGACATGTGCCAACGCCATTTCCCTCATTTCTCCGCTTTGCTTTGAGGGAAAAGACTTGCTGTTCAAGCCAAAGGTGGAAGAACGTCATCAAGGCGAAATGTTCGGTCAATTATCTCTAGTGGCGAGAGCTCGCAGGGTTGCAGCCG
Organism: Sarocladium kiliense; assembly: GCA_030734395.1. Taxonomy (NCBI): domain Eukaryota; kingdom Fungi; phylum Ascomycota; class Sordariomycetes; order Hypocreales; family Sarocladiaceae; genus Sarocladium; species Sarocladium kiliense. The sequence goes on from JAUZTG010000023.1 coordinate 204,216, forward strand.
CTTAACCCGAGTATCTCACTAGGGCAGTGAAGACACAAGCGGACTAAGGGTCCTTTGATAGCTTCACAAGAACACGGAAAAGAATACCCAAAACACATAAGCGCGACTCAAATGATCATGTGGCCCGTTAGCGGAGCTTCGCACCTACTCCTTGAGGAGACTTGTGAACGTGAACTTGAACGCGTACAATTCGATCAATCACCTGCGCCTGGAAAGTGGCTTGACTCCGGACCGATATGAAAGTACAAGCCAAGAAAACCTTGATTGCATCTTCAAGCCACACGAGTCCGGGGAGTGCCGCAGATCCCGCCTCCGTGACAGGACAAGTCAGGCACCACGATGAATAGCCGGCATATGCTTATATCTTTGTGGGGGACATGCGGGGTGCAGAGAGCATGGGGTCGTGATCAACCTATCTAATGCGGTTTAACTCTTTTAATAGGCCCGTTTCATTAGCACCTGGAACACGTGGAAAGATAATTCTTTCCCCCTCCTTGGTAATGAGCGGAACTCCCCGGGGCTAGAAGTGTTCTGGAGAAATTGATCACTCCAAGGCTATCTATGAACCCCGTTGTCCTGCAAGAACAAACTGTTTTCGAGATCCACGCCTTCGCAACAGGCCTCACTTGGTCACGCGTTACGCGTACCTACTACCGACGCTCGAAGAGGGGCAGTCCTGCATGTCACCCTGAACGGGATCTATGTCGTTTTTATGCTAGGGTTGTTAGCCTACCCATTTCCTTGAGACGTGATACCTACCTAAAATACAGGCTTAAATTCAGTTGCAGTATGACAGCTCCACAGTTGATCACGTACATGGTGTGACCTCGATTTAGAAGACTTGTGATGTCGACCAATCAATATGATTGACTTAGAGCTGCTCAGACTTGAAGGTAGGAATGGAGTCCCTGTTCTTTATCTACAGGAGCAGCAGATTCATTGTTGTTCCAACTATAAATACAGTCTAAGTTCTCGGCATTGTGAAGAGGACATTCCAGTCCTTATCAGCACGCTCTACCATTTCTTGCTTTGGAGCCTCTAAGAGAACCCCCTTTTTCCAACTTGCATCATGTCTCACAAAGCCATGGCTCAAATCCTTACAACCTTCGCTCTGCTCAGCGTTGCTGCAGCTGAGTTCACGGTCAACTGCCTCCCGCTGACCATTCAGCGTGGTGACCCGATCGTCTTCCCAGGACAGATCTCTCCGCATGTTCATGTTGTGACAGGCGGCACAGCATTTCAGTTCACTCAGCCTAACGAGGTTGCTGTAGGTGCTAAGGCGACCACCTGTGATAAGATCCTGGACAACAGCAACTACTGGCAGCCCCAGCTGTACCATATGCGAAAGGATGGGACATTTGAGCTCGTCCATATGCAGGGCAACGTAAGCTCACTAGTTTGGTTGAGTTGAATGTATCGTGATGTCTGGCTAACCGTATTTTTAGGCTGCTTACTATTTGCCTCGGACCTGTGACTATGAACCAGGTCGACGAGACTGCAATGGAGCCAAACCTCCGATCGCACCACCAGCTGGTCTGCGCATGGTCACGGGAGATCCGTTCCGTAAGACCCTAGATACGGATAACTTTGAGCATCGTGCCATCCATCACAAGTGTCTCCAGGCTACCAGCTCTGACGATAGCTACGAGCTGCCACGTCGCAAGTGCCTGCGTATGCGCGCCGAGACATTCTTCCCATCTTGCTGGGATGGCAAGAACCTTGACAGTGCGGACCACAAGAGCCATGTATGTGCTTATTTGGGATGATGCTTTGTACTCTATTGACTAACCACCCTAACAGGTAGCCTTCCCTGCTATTGGCGATTACAACACTGGTGTCTGCCCTGAATCCCACCCTAAGGCCATCTTCTCAGTCTTTTTCGAATTCTTCTACGACATCAACAGCATTCAGGATTTCAACCGTCTTGTTTGGGCTCAAGGAGATGCAAAAGGCTACGGTCTCCATGGCGATTTCCTTAACGGATGGTCGGACCAGGAACGACTGGACAGAGCTATGGAAACATGCACGGGACCTAATGGAGTGAATGATGTAAACTGCAGCCTGAATGTTGGTCCAGACGGACCCGGTCGAGCTAGCTACCAAGAGCTGGAAGTTCCTGCCCCGGACGAGGAGGTTGGAGAGAATGGGCCACTGGACAAACTCCCTGGCAACAACCCCATATTTGGACTTTGAGCGTATACAAAGTCGCTGAAGTCAAGACGGTTAAAAATGCTCTTGTTATGCTTGCTTAGTACTGCTACACAACTTTGTTAGTGCTGCTCTTATAGGGGGCGAGTACACTTGTCATTCCTTCAATTGCTGGAACGTCATCACCTTTGCAGTGCGGTCTTTGGTCTCATGTGTCCTTTCCAAGATACTTGGTATGCGACTTCCACGGCGTTGCTCATGGAGCCTGGTTCCGTACTTGACCCGCAAGAATTACTCTATGTTGCGAGTTCTTGCACAGCGCTCTTGTTGTTGTTGTTGTTTCTTGCTCGAATGAGAGCCTTCGAGGGCATAGCAATGGTGTTTAGAGTCCGTTCGAGCTCATCCAGGAGGCCGAGAATCCTCAAGCTAGTTGGGTCAAAGCTGGACAAGCCGCCGTAAACTAGATGCATGCTGCCCCCATACTTAGATAGCTTAAGTAAGACGGGAAGCTGTTGTTAAACTTTATTTTCCGCGCGCGACATGGTTACCATACAGTGTTGGACTGCTTCCGCGGGTAGAAGGCAGTGCCCCGAGCTGCAGGTCGTTTGCCTAGATAATTGCCATTCTTTATCGGATCATCGGTGGACGACGATTATAGGGTCTGAAGGATGTGAGACATAATGGACCGCAGCGCTTTGCGCATTGCTTTTTCATTGCTATCCATCCGGAGGCTTGGAATAGTAATCCGTGGGGAGAGTCGGCAACTATAGATCAGAGCCTCCATAAACAGCCGACCCGGGTAACCCCATAGGCCATTCATAAGAGAAGCTCTTTCTTGGAGTTATGATCCCTAGATTTCTGACCATCGGGGCTTTGCCGAGACTCGTTATTACGGGACCATAGGTATTCAGACTTGGTCAATAGTCTCTTAATATGCCGGATCGCCGACCATATTCACGGCGACTCCCGGGACTCGGATGGAGATCAGAGGCGAAATACTCGGCGAGGAACCCAGAAGGGCCGTTTAAACAGCACACCTTGGTCTTCTTCCTGGGGTAGTTCCACGAAAGAGTAAAATTCTCTTCACACTCGAAAGGGTATTGGGCGCCGGGGAGTCACGCTTATAACATACCCCAGCTGGGACCGGGGTTACCCTCATACCTAGGAAAGCATCTTCCCTATGCACCCTTCACCCCTGGCGAAAATCTTCCCCGCTCTCCAATGGCATGCTGCTGGTCGCGAGTTGGGAACAATTTGGCGAGTGGGTGTATCACTCCGGCCCGAATGGTGTAAACCGATCTTTGCCAAACCTGGGGTCAGAGCCAAACACGCGATCGACCTGGTGCCGCCCTGCGAGGGCCGTGCCGTATTGCTTCAAGGGGCATTCGGCGGACTCGAGCAAGTTTCCCCCAAGATGACATGAACTAACTCCTCCGATCGTCGGTGCTCGAGATCAGAGTATCAGAGGGTTCGACACCGTGTGGCTGCATTACAACTATCATCAGGCCATACCGCCCTGAAAACGAGACAATCAGCTTCAAACCTACCAATGGCACAAAGCTCTCTGTAAAGTTAAATCCATCTCCTCAGCTTGTCCAAGCAGAAGTGGGTTGCGCACCTAGCAAAATCCGGACAAAGATAACCCCGCCTCAGCCACAAGACGCTACCGCCACTTGACTCAAATATCTGTGAGTAGACCAAGCTAACAGAATATACTCGATTCTTCTCTAGACAGCAGCTGAAGCAGACATGGCTCAGTCGAGTCCAATATCCTGCGAAGTATGCCGCCAGAAGAAGCGTGGTGTAAGTTTTCCCCCTCCTTGGTTGTGGTTCTCTACGCCATGATGTCTGAGCGCGCGACAATGTCGTGTCAGCGTCTAGGCCTGGCCTAAACGAGTCTACATCTTACTTCTATCCGAAGTATGAAAACTCGGAGATTTCATCAGTGAGCAGCTTCTTATCAATAGCTTTTACAGTGCGATCGAAGGCTGTGAGTCGAAACAGTTTCCCTGATATCAGAGCTCCACTCCCATCTGGAGTTCTGTTTTTGCATCTTTCGAGGCTTTTCAACATTCGCTCTAACATCTTCAGCCCGCATTGCCTCCAATGCGTCAAGGCACCATCTCAATGCATATATCCTGAGATGAACAAGCGGTATGTCTTTCTCGCCTCCTCTACCACCGTCCAGCTGAATCTGACGCACAGCGACTTTGCCCCAAAGAGGTCTCCCACTCGGATACCTGATCAAAGCGGAGGAGAGGCTTGCAGAAACCGAAGCTGCGCTTCTTGCTGCCCTTTCTCTCGTCGTTGACCGTGGACTTTTGCCTCATTTGGAGCTGGCTGGACATCTCCGCACGTCGGACTCTGGCGCGACGCGACCCAGCAAAGCCGAGCGCACCCAAGAATGGGAGAAGTTTCCGTTGCGCACCCGCGAAGAACTTATGGGATGGTATCATGTCAGATCACAAAGCTTTGACGAAATGAGGCGAGACACAAGCTTGACCGGATTTCCTCAACCCTGCATCGCTCAGGACCCTGACACCAATCCGAGAAGTTCCAAGGTACACTCCAAAGACTCAGATGTATTAGAGAGAGGCTCTCCATCTGTGCCCTCACCAGAAGCTGGTAGCCGCCCAGATACGGTGACGTCAGGCATGGCAGAAGCTTTAACGAAGTCAAAAAAACATATGTATTTCTAGTGTGATTGGGGCCCAATGTTCGCTGTTGGAGTTCGGCCAATGATAGTAACAGTAAGAATTCAGGAAAACCCAGTGTCGCTAATGGGCGAGATGCTAGCTTGCCCTTGTGTCATTCCTAACACCTCCACGACTGTAATCGCTGCATAGCAGAGAACCGTGCACCCGGCACAGCAAGAAGCTCCGCTGATATGAAGTATGGCTGTCGGAAGACGCCCCTGGGTGTAAGGGATCTTACAACGGCCTCCTAGCGAGGCAAGTAAGACCATGATATTAACATTGAAGAGATATGAGCTGCGAAAGGGTTGGCGCTAGATGAGCGGCGCGACAGGGAACCAGCGTACGACCGTAATTAGGGAGTTCTGATTGGGCTCTGGCGGTTAAATCGTAATGGTCCTCTCATGTGGGTACATTGCAAGCTGACTGTACTTTGTTTCCTTGGCTGTAAGTGTGTGTTTGTGTGTGTATGTACATGTTTATATAAGTTACTTCGCTGGTCTCTTCTTGTCAGCACTAAATCTCCAACCTCTTGTGCCTTGTTCCTTGGAACCGCCCTCATAACAGCTCAATTAGGAGCATTGACTCTTTCTCTCCCGACATGGCAGTTCGCGACGATGTTCTTGAAGCTGCGAAGGGCCTGTTGGTTGGTCTGATGACTCCATGGGGTGCCGTGGCCAGCGTCGTCGTCGTTACGGTCGCTCTGTTCATCGCGGAATATACTTACTTCGCTCTGCCTTATCCGAAGGGTATGCAGCTTGCCATGGAGCCACCGAACGCGAAGAGATTCAGCCTGCGGACAAGATTGGCGTACTACTTTGACTGTGAACGATTATTCTGTGATGTTTACGAGAGGGTGAGTCGCCTTCGTCACAAGACCACGCACTGTTACATATCCAGCCCCAAGTTTCGACCCGGGATAGTTCAGGCCTTATTCTAATCATCTCTTAGTACACCAAGAAAGGCATACCTGTTGTCCTCCCCATCTTCGGTTCCCATTGGGATGTCATTCTTCCCCTCAGCGACATCAAGTGGTACCAGAGTCAACCAGACAAGACCATCTCGAACTACAATGCCTTTGTCACAATCGATCAAATTGAGCACTCCCTGGGAGACATTCGACCGCTGCAAGACCCTTGGCAAGGTGGCTGCGTCAAGAACGATCTGAACAAGGTGCTTGAGACTATTTCGACCTCAATGCAGGAGGAGTTGCATATTGCGATAGATAGGCGGCTTGGTCTCGACACAGACCATTGGCAGGAGGTGAATCTCAATGAGACGATGCGCATGATTATCGCCCAAGCTTCAACGCGGTTCTCTTATGGGCCAGAATTAAGTATGTCCTCTGAATCAGACTGATCCCCCCTTAGAATGTCCTTGCTAATGAATATATCCGGGTAGGCCGGAATGATGATTACTTGAAGCTAGCTTTGGACATAAACGACGGACTTGTCATCAACGCAGGCGTTGCAAACATGGTCCCCAAGCCACTGGTCGGCATTGTCACCAAGATTGCCAACGTCAGATTGTCCAGGGCCATCAGGCGCATCTCCAAAACCTTCGTCCCTCTCTGGCAGCAGCGTCTAACCTACTTGAAGTACTCACGGGAAGAGCAGGGTGAGTCCGGTGAACCCTGGGACCACATCCAGATGATGGCTCGCTTCGCCGAGAAGCATAAGCAGGACGAGATGCGCGACTGGGATCTCATGGCGAAGCGGATGATTGCCGTGAACTTTGGGGCTATGCACAACACCGTCCTTCAGGCTACCAACATGATGGTCAACGTCTTGAGCTCTGATGCTGAGCACAACACCATCGCTACTCTCCGCGAAGAGTTCGATCGCGTCATTGGTCGCAATTCCCAAGTTGGCGACTGGGACCGATCCGTCGTTGCCAAACTCATCCGAGCTGACAGTGTTGCGCGCGAGACATTCCGCCTGGGCTCCTTCAATGGCCGGGCCGTCTTCCGCAAGGTCATGGTTGGCGACCTACATATGCCTGACGGTACCCATCTGCCCAAAGACACCATGATCTCCCTCCTCAGCTACCCAGCTCAGGTAGACAAAGATACTTACGGCGACGACGCGCTCGATTGTGACCCTTTCCGGTTCAGCAGAATGAGGGAGGCAGCGATCGCCAAGGGCGAACCAGAGCCAAACGTGAGCTTTCTAACGACAAGCTACGACTTTTTACCGTTCGGCCATGGGAAGCACGCGTGTCCCGGACGGTATCTGCTGGACTTTGAGCTGAAGATGATTCTGGCCTATATTCTGCAAAACTATGACATGAAGCTGGCTGATCAGTACAAGGGCAAGCGGCCGCCGAGTAAATGGCTTGCCGAAGTCAACATGCCGCCCGCGAATGTCAAGGTTCTTTTTAAACGTAGAGGAAGATAAGGGACACGAGCGGTAGGAGTATAGGGCACAGAGAAAACAGTAGAGAGAAATGCAACATGCTCCCCTGTGGACACAAACATACATCGCGACGTAGTACTCTCATATCAGATACAGTAAAGGTGCCAGGCACCGAACTTCTTAGCAAGATAGGAAGATCTCGTCCTAACAAGCAGTGAATCGCCCTCCAAATTTCACATGTTTCATAAGGCCAAGGAACACAGCTATTATACAGGATCGCTTCTTGTTGTTATTCTTCAAGGCGAGGCCACAGGGTGCTTCCAAGCTTCATATGCAATCCAAGTCTGGTAAGAACTCACAATCAGCGACAAAAACCCAAGTATGACTGCAAAGACGACCCCAATCAGCGTTGCCATCATCATATATCTCGCACCACTCTTGCGCTCCATCTGCCGTTCAAGCCATCCCCTCGGCCGCGGGTTTTGCAGCTCATGGTACAGGCCTGCTAGACGGTCCGCTAGATACACATAGCTGGTCTTCTCTTCACCGGGATTGCGAATTGCGCTGTACTCGAAGTTGGAAATCTCAGGATCGAAGGAACATGATGCGATAACACTCTTCAGCATCGCCTTGGACTTTGGTTCAGAGAGAGGGAAGAGAATGGCTTGGACTGAGTCCAGGGTCTCTAGGACGAGTTGACGCGGCAGAGATCCCCTACATATATCAATGTCGGCGCATATGAAGTTGAGTAAGAGGGTTACTTACACCGCGATGGTCTGAGTAGGAGTCGTGCATTGACCCAGCCCTTTGGTGGTTCGAAGCTGCTCCTTGAGAAAGGCTGTGTGGTGGTATATGTCGATTGTGTTTTCCCTGTAATCGTACGCCAGGTGGTTCCTGATATCGTGTGTAGCTCGAAATGTCACCCCGAGATGCTTTCGGAGTTTTGTCGCTCGCAACTCCGCCTTGATATCAGCAAAGGATTCGGTGTCTGCGAAGCTAAAGATCCGGTGCGTCGTCTTTGGGAACAGTTGTTCGAGATATTGGCTGAATGGCACATCGTCTCGCCAAGGAACCTTAAGCCCGCCCGACTCGAGCCTGTTGGATGAATGGTGCAGCGGCGAGGACTCAACCATGAGGAAGATTCTTACTGCAAGTGTGGTCGCTTGAAGCAGGTCGGCCTGGTCAAGTGATGGAGCTCCATCTGGTCGAGGGAAACCACCTTTGTAGAAGGCCGCCTTGGTTATATCCGGCTGGTTCTTCAAGATGGTGATCGCCTTGAATAGGTCTTGATGAGTCTTCAATGCTCTCACGGCTTCCGGTGCTTCCTCTACATAGCCTGCAGTGGCAGACTTGTAAAATTGGTGATATCGTTGCAGCTTTGCGATCCGCTGCCCGCCACAGGTTTGGGCGACACATAGCTTTCCCACCTCACAGTCGCTACACAGCGTCCATCCCCATAATACGCGCCCGAGTTGCGGCGAGACAGTGGTATCGAAATCCTCAAGTCGCAGAGTTGCCATAGCTTGCCGCAGTGGAGGATTTGAAACGGAGTAGAGCGGCATGATTGTATTGCTGCTCAATAGATGCGCATTATCATACCCTGGCCTCAGTGGTGAGACAGCCCGATGCACAGCCCATTGCGAAGGCGTCCTACGCAGCTAGTCCTCTGAACGTGCATGCATGATCTAGACCACGCGCCATTGCCAAGCCCCCTCACAAGGCAAAGGCGGCCTCCAATGATGTCGATCACCCTGGTCAACTAGTAAGTGAGGCTGACTTAGACTGCCAATCGACGGGCCGCGCAAGGGAGCTATCAGCCCAGCCGCATGCAGGCTACTAGGCGAAGTCAGTGGTTCCAGCTCATGCGACATGTGGCGGTTACACGGCACGCAGTATCTCAAGTAGAAGAACTATCGTGGGAACCCCTCATGCCGCATTGTTACTCTTTCAACTCTCTGCTACAGGTGATTGAACATCGCTGCCAACAAGTTTCGTATACTTGAAGTTTGACAGAGATGACTGCAGCCGTTGAGGTGGAACGATGCTCGCCCGGTGTCGCTGCTGTGCAGATGCATTTTGCCGACCTCGATATCAAGAAAGTGCCTCTTCAGCCTACGCCGCCATCTGCCTCGGTCCGAATCGAGTCAAATCCTATACCACCGCCAGCCGATGAACTGGCCGAAAGATTAGCTGAGTTGGAAAAGCGGCCACAAACACCACCTAAAGACTCGAGACCGGTTCCCGCACCACTGGCAAAGAGCAACAGCAAGGCCTCCGATAGCACGAAAAGCCATCAAGACTCCGGCTATGCCTCCATAGCCTCCAGTCCGGAGGGCCTCGAGCCTGAAAAGTCGCAAGATTCTGGGTTCTCGTCGTCGAAGCTGCGCGTGTTTGAGCGACCCGTCCCCGAATACCTTCAGCATCGATTCTACGATCTGAAAGTGCTGTACTCGGAAGACTTGCTAAAAGCAGTGTACAAGAAAAACATCGACCAAAAGGACCTGTCGATGAAGCTCAAGTACTTGGGCAAGAGTGAGCCCAGTGCCCAGCTGTACATCGTCGTCCAGTGCGAGGCCAAATTCGCGAAGAAGGTGAAGAAGTTCTTCGCTCAGAGTATTGTCCAGGAGTATTTGGGCGATGACTTCAAACTCCACGTTATCAATAGAGCACCGCGATGCTTAGCTTCTGCTGAGGAGATCAAGGTCTACGGCCAAGACAGCTGGGCCACGAATACCATGTGCGGTCAGCCGATCATGCTGTCCAACGGCGCAACTTCTGTCTTCGCAACCATTGGCGGTGTTCTCCAGGTTTCCAAGAGTCCTGATGAAACCCCGCATCTATATGGTTTTACCGCGGCTCATTCCCTGATCTCTCTCATCAGGATGAATACTTCAGGCGGCACCCACTCGTTCGAGGATGATATCTCCGAGAGCTCTGACGATAACGACGATTTTGACGATGATGATGACGATGAGATCTTGTTTGAGGTTCCTAGCGATGACGATTTGGAGACAGATACTCAACCTTTCAATATCCAGAACGCGGGTATGCTGGGCAGCATCATCGCCAACAGTGTCGAAATGCCTACGAATCGTGACTGGAGCCTTGTTTCACTCAATGAACAATCCTGGCTGCCGAACCTGCTTCCCGCTCACACTTCATCGAAGCATACTAAGGAGAGGGCACTTTTCTTCTCGAACGCCAGCTTACCGTTCTCATACTGCGCCAGCGTCACGGTCATAACGTGTCGTGGACCGCAACAGGGAATCCTGGAAACGAACAAGTCCTTCCTGTTCTGTAGCCCCGGTGCGGAGTTAATTCAGACGTTTGACTTGAGGTTGGAACATGACTATAGTAAGTTTGTACTCAACGAGAGTTGTTATAGGAACCAAGTACTGATTAAACATAGCGCTGAGGCCGGGAGACTCTGGGTCCTGGGTAGTTGATCCAAGCAGCGGCAAGGTCTTGGGTCACGTTGCGTCGATTGATGCTTTCGGTGAAGCCTTCGTCGTGCCGATTCAAGACACACTGGGTGATATCCGAGAGACCTTTCCTGCAGTTAACGTCACCCTCCCGAGCAAAGACGAGATCGATGAATTGCGTTCAACAGCAAGGGATCCGCCACCAGTGCCACCAGCCGCGCAGCCGTCTGAAGCGCCACCCCACGCTGTTGTCTCTCCAACGTCCGATATAGGTCAAGGTGGCGGTAAGACAGATGATCTGCCTCCTCCGCGCGCAATAAGCGGCAATACTCTTGTGGCTACAGATGTGTCAGCTTCGACCCAGCCCGGTAGCACGAATCAAGGACTTGCTTCAGCTCCATCGGCGGTAGAGTCGGCCTCGGATCCTGTTGCAGCGCCTAAGAAAAAGCCCAGCTCAGGGAAGTCTCCGAAGTCTCGATTTGGAGACATGGTGAACATGGCAAAGCGTTTCCTGAGCAAGCCTGTCGCAAAGCCTCCCGCCCAACACAACGTGGCACCCTCTATGCAGCCCCCAATCGCGCCCCTGTACTGGTCACAGGCACCAGCCATGGCCCAGCAACCCGGGATGCCTTATCCATATTACCCGGCTGGGATGCTGGATAAGCAGTACTTGTCAAATCCTCATGGCATCTCTGCCTACACATATCCTCAAATGTATCCCATGGGCGCGCCTCCTCCACAAGCTATCAGCGCGTACGCTGCGGCAAATCCGCAGGCTGCTGTCATGTACCAGGCCCCCGGGTATCAGGCGCCTGGGTACACGACCTCTGGCCATGACTCAGGATATTCTTCCCTCCAGCCTTCGGCACAATGTTCACCGGCACCATCTCCACCATCACCATCACCAAGACGACGGGATGAATTATAAAGAGTTCTCGCTCTTAATCGTCCGTAGCTTCAGTGGCAGACGGACTTTGGAAGAGCTAGGTCCTGGTTTCGAGGACTTGCTTAGGAGAATGGAAACCATGTAGAAGGGTCCCAGTCCTTCACTGCAAAACTGAAGAGCAACGAGCCATGAGGATCATGTAACGGGAATTGTATTGGAAACCTGGTTCTGTTAGCTATTATGAAGTGACGAAAATATTACTTGTGGTATACGCCGTTATCGTGCCAGAAATTACGAACGTGTCAGGTTGAACAGGGTGTAATCATCCACAACTCTAACTTGACTTGCAAGAGTATCTTTCTCGTCAACGGGGTGGAATGGAAATTTCACACGACTGAGCCGAGTAATAACCCATATAACTAGATTTCAATCAAAGGAATGTTTTCCTTCCGGAGAAGACTTTCCTGACCTTTGCCCGTATCAGAGGATCAATGTATCGGCGGGTCTGTAGGGTATCCATCTCACCTCGGGTTGAAGACGGCTTAGAAAAGGTATAGTGGCGACGCGCTCAACGCGTCACACACATTGTGATCACCAACATCTCACACGCTCCTTCGGCTTCCTCGTTAGCTAGGCCGCAATGCCCGCAAAAGCTATAGCAGCACGGTCCGCGCTCAAGCCGCGGGCCGAGAAGGGTGCGTCAACATCTAAAGTGCTTCGAGCTCGACCATCGAGAAGCTCCTCCCAAGCATCCGGCTCCGAGTCCGACTTCGAAGAACCACGACAAACCAAACGACGGAGGATTGGCAACGACGCGAAGTCGAATGGTGGAGCGCTCAGCAAGCAATTATTTGGGACTACAGACACAGATGGCCCTCCAAATACGTGTACCTTTCCCGGCCGCATTCACACGGTTTCCTACCACCGGCCATTGCTTCTCGATACTCAAAATGGCCGCGAATCACGCGATGCACTGCTCAAATGGTTCGACTCGATAAGCACAAAGCGTGGCATGCCTTGGCGCAAGCCCTGGCTTGGTGCAATGCCCGATGCCGACCCAATTGATCGTCGCAAAGCCTACGAGAAGCGAGCATACGAAGTCTGGATCAGCGAGATCATGCTGCAACAGACTCGGGTGGCAGTGGTTATAGACTACTGGAACAATTGGATGGCCAAGTGGCCTGCGATACAGGATCTTGCGGCAGCTGACGCCGACGACGTGCTGGCTGCGTGGCGAGGCTTGGGATATTACAGCAGAGCCACTCGCATCCATGAGGCTGCCAAGGTCGTGGTCAACGACAAGGGCATGGACGGGCTGCTACCCAAGAAAGCCCAAGATCTTGAGAGCAAGATACCCGGCGTTGGGCGATACACTGCAGGGGCCATCTCGTCCATTGTATTTGGACAGGCTGAGCCCATGGTCGACGGTAACGTTTTGCGTGTGCTCAGCCGGCAACTTGGCCTTCTAGCAGACGTCAAAACAACAAAAGCTGTCATTGACTTGCTTTGGACTGCCGCCGATACGCTTGTCAAGGCTGTAGCAAAAGATGGAACGAATGCCGGAGATGCGACGGACAAAGGTATCCCAGCGAGCGACCGACCAGGGAAATGGGGGCAAGCTCTCATGGAGCTCGGCAGCACAGTCTGTACCCCAAAGCCGAACTGTGGTGAATGCCCAATCTCAGCATCTTGCAAGGCGTTCGCGGAAGGGCAGTCACTAGCCACCAAACCCGCTGTTAAAGCAGAACCGACTATTGGCGACATAGAGGATATGTGTACAATTTGCGAGCCTTTCGACGACTCAATGTTGGCAGAGGCGGAGTCTGTTGCAGGCGATGCCAATGGTTCCAAGAAAGCTGCTGTTGCGAAGAAGGCCAAATCCAACGGGCAGGCAAAATTGACGGCATTCGCTTTCACCAAGTTGTCGGATAAGAAGACTGCGGAGCCTGAGACACCTGTGCCAGACAACTCGAACGGCAAAACGATTGAGAGAGCGATTGAGCATGCGAAGTTGTTCCCACTCAAAGTTGTCAAAAAGGCAGTCCGTCAAGAAGAGACCCTGGTGTGCGCCATCCGTCGCTCCGATGGGCAATATCTGATCGAGCGGCGGCCAGAAAAGGGACTTCTCGCTGGCCTTTGGGAGTTTCCAAGTCGTCTCCTTGCCGAGAAGGATGACTCTTCACCGAGTGCTCGAAAGGCAGCAGCTCGTGACTGGGTTGAGAGTCTTGTGAAGGATGAAAGCCTTGACCCTTCATCTTTGACATACCGTGGCGAGCTAGGAAACGTACCATGGTTGTTCTCTCATATCAAACTGACGATGCATGTCTATCTATTTGACCTGGATGATGCATCGACAGGCGAGAGTTGTTCCACGGAACGGCGACGTTGGACCGGAGATGTGGAGGCTGAATCCATGGGCACGGGGATGAGGAAGTGTTGGTCCTTGGTACAAGAGGCAGAGGCCTAAGGAAAATGTTTGATACCCGACTTTTAAGAGTCCTTCTCGTGTTTGAAGCATAAATAGCGCCCATCATGGACCTTCTGAGAGGTCCCGAACCTGCAATTCCTTTGAACCCGATTCGTACCAAATGGGGATAAAGTCGACTCCTAGTTGCGTCACAAGGCAAATTCTGGTATCTGTCTGCAAAAGCTAAAAGCCAAAGGTCACAATTGGATGCTTTTTGGAAATACCATCTCTGGCTTGTGTACGCAAGGCTCTTCGTGCCTTGACCCCTGAGCGGATCTATCGTGGTGGAACGGCGGGGGAGGGGTCCAACCCCCTCACCGCGAACTTCCAGCACCCACCTCCTCGAAATACCGCGATAGCCTCTGCTCCTGTTCCGACAATACGAACTTACTCCAACTATCCCACGGAGACCTGCGGACGATCGTCGAGGAGGAAGACAAAAGGGCTCTCTCAGGCTGCTCAGCAATCAATTGCAGCTACGGACCCCTGCGAGCGGCAGTGTACGCCTATCGTCATCTGCTTCACCGACTTCTCCGGCAACACCCCCCGTTGCGATAAAGGGGCTCCCGCTCCTTGTCTCGCGTCCTACGACCGATCCCGACCGAGCAGACACAAAAAGTACTAGTTGAGAGAGAGAGAAATAGACAACATGTCTGGTCTCGACGCAGCCGACATCACCAGCGCCTACGACGCCGTCCGCTCCGACAAGGACGAGACCAACTGGCTGCTCATCTCCTACGCCGCCGCTACGGGCAACAAGCTCACCCTGTCCCAAACGGGTACGGGCGGCATCTCGGAGCTCGCCGCCGCCTTCGACGATTCGCAAGTTCAGTACGGCTACGTCCGTGTTGAGTATGCCAACGACAAGGAGAGCACACGCGTCAAATTCGTCCTCGTCGTCTGGCTAGGCGAGAACGCCAAAGTCATGCGCAAGGCGCGTGTCAGCGTCGAGAGTGGCGATGTCAAGAGGGCTTTGTCACACCATAGTATAGCAGTCACGGTAGGGGACAAATCGGAGCTTGATGAAGACGATATCGTCAAGAAGCTGAGGAAGGCTGGCGGTGCGGACTATAACGGGGGACGGGGTTAGGGGGTTAAAGCATTGGCCATGGCCAGGTTCAGGGGTACGGAGTACAATGAATAGAAAGCAAGCATTATCAGAAGAGTGGACAACAAGCTTTGAAGCCACCGAACGGACCAATATGCCGAGGGACTCCGCGTGTCTTCATTTCGGTTCCGTTGATCGCCTTCTGCTTTCGCATGTTCCAAAAGGCTGGCGATGGCCGTAATCCCCGGGTCACGCTGACAGGCACACGTCCAGTTAAACGCGATAAGTTTACGATGCTTATCCTGCCCGGCCCGTTCACCGTCTCCGTCCTCCGTCCACGTGTCCGGTTTCGTGCATCGAGCCTCCAAACTTTCTTGCCCTACTAGGCTCGAAGAAGCCGGCCGACCTGGGCCTCGGCGCTGAAACGCCGTCTCGACACAATAGCACCAAGCAGTTGGCGACCAGAGCACGCAACGAACCCCTGAAGGAGGACAGGACCCTGAATAATGAGCTACTCCTTGGTCGCATAGCGATGTTACCTCGCTCCTGAACACTGACTGGATAGCATCGGGCAGGCAACCAACATGAACCCACATCTCTTCTCCTAACCAACCCGTTAGCTCACCAAACAGAGCGAACATCGAAATTACCGACAGCGCAATTGGGTTCAACTCGGCCTTGGCGCCGGCGGCATCTTGGATTCCATCCTGCGGCCGGTTGCGGCTTAGTCCATGGTGCCAGGACGCCCACGCCGTAACAGTTCATTACGCCGCGCCATTGGATGTCCGGCGTCGCCGCTGTCTTGAGTGACGTAGGGGGGGATCAATAGCGTGGTTTTTCTGGCCACTTCTCCATCTCGCCTATGAATGGAGGAGAACCAAAGTTTCTGTGGGGAGCTTTCTGGTGGGTGGTGGTGCACTACCGAGCAGCATGAAGGAGGGAGGAATGGGAGGACCTGAAGGTCGAGAACACCAAGAGGCGCCAGCCTGCAGTGGTTTCCTGGTTGCTGTGGCTTGATCTCTGAGCTCAATCGCAATTGCCGCGATAATCGTCACGCAACCTCGATCCTGCGATCAATGTCGCGCTCTTAGTATCTCTCTGCGCTTCACTTTTGTGTGTAATCGCATAGTCATCCGTGGAGCCAACAGCCCCGTATACCATCGTCACAACATGACTAGTTCTGCGACGAGAGATAAAAAAAAACCCTTCAACTCACTGATCGCATCGCCGTCTGAGTGTCATTTTCGCCGCTGTAGTGGTGACGAGGGTGACGGCGGTTCCACTGCTTGGGAGGCGCTGAGGCGCTGAAGCACCCACATTAACGTTCGTCTGGCTTCTAGTCAGATTTCTCACACTCTTCCGTGCAGCGGGGAGGGACCAGGATTAGACCAGGGGGTCTGGCCTTGGGAGTCCACTAAGGTTGCGCACTATCGTATCTTCGATGGTAATCTGGCGATACGGAGATAGTGCTTGACCTAACCGAGGATCCGACTCCATGACTCGGCCCGTCCTCGTCTGCTGCAACGGTCTTCACTTATCCCACTCTTCTCGTTTGGGCCCATTCCCTCCAGCTGAAAGGTCTGAAAGCTTCCCATGTGATGGTGGCTCATCTCTTAAAACACGCTTGTCCGCCTGGATCCTTTCAGCTCGGAATCGCTTCGAGTTTCGTTCTTGCCGATCACTTTGCTTTCCTCGCCCTCCTACCCTTTCAACCCTTCTGATCGCCAGACTTTCTTGCTCTTGTTTCTCTCTTGAGTTGTTCATTCAACTCTTATCGGGAGCTACTTGGCTTTTGTCTGCCTAGACGTCTTGACGGCGCTGCTTCACTGCACCTTCACTGCTGCAGATAGCACGACCCTGGTTGTACACATGCACATCGCGTGACCTCGTCCAACTTGACCGACGCTCGCCATCTTCATCGATTCTCTCTTGGACAGCTTACCCCTCGATACCAATATCGTCAACAACATGTCTCAAGTTCTCAACGACGGCTCTAGCAGCCCTAGCGCCATGGAAAAGAACGATACTCGCAAACGCCGCGGTTCCCTCCCCGGCACCGTTGCTGCCGATGACCTCCTCGAGAACCTGGGCTACAAGCCCGAGCTGAGCCGTAACCGCTCAACGCTCCAGGTCGCTTTCATGTCCTTCGTTCTCGCCTCAATCCCCTATGGTCTCGCCACTACTCTCGGCTTCCCCATCGTTGGCGGCGGGCCCGTCGACATCATCTGGGGCTGGGTCGCTGTCTCTCTGATCATTGTTTGCGTCGCTGCGTCTCTCGGTGAAATTACCAGTGTCTATCCCACTGCTGGAGGTACATGACTCTTGCCCTGCTTGCGCTCTTCTCCTTGTTCTGCTCTCGAAACTTCCTTGTTCTCGGCGCGCCGTTCTTCCCCAGTAAACTATGGAAAGTATTCTCGTGTTAATCATGCGTGTCGTATAGGTGTCTACTACCAGGCTTTCATGCTTGCACCCGCCAAATGGCGTCGTATTGCCAGCTGGATCTGTGGATGGCTGCTTCTCGTCGGTCAGATCACGATCACTCTGGCTGTGAACTTCGGAACTACCCTCTTCTTTGTCGCTTGCGTCAATGTGTTCAAGGACGCGGATGGCAACGGTGTTTTTGAGGGCACAAATTGGCAGGTCTTCCTGATCTTCCTCGCCATTACCCTGCTGTGCAATGCTGTCTCTGCCTTCGGCAACCGTTGGCTGCCTCTGCTCGATGTGAGAATGACCCCTTGATTTTGCTGCATGCGCGTATCTCCGATTGGAAGTCGTTTGACTGATATTTTGTGTGCGTAAAGACTGCCGCTATCTTCTGGACCTTCGCTGGAGTTATTGCTATTGTCATCACCATCCTTGTCCTGGCCAAGGGCGGTCGTCACGATGCCAAATACGTCTTCACCTCCTTCGAGCCCTCCTCTGGTTGGCCCGATGGCTGGTCCTTCATGGTCGGTCTTCTGCACGCCGGTTACGCGACGTCTTCGACCGGTATGATCATCGGCATGTGCGAGGAGGTCCAGCAGCCCTCTATCCAGGTCCCCAAGGCCATGGTCGCCACCATCTTCATCAACACCTTTGCTGGTCTCCTCTTCCTCATCCCGATTGTCTTTGTCCTTCCCGAGATCTCGACTCTCGACACTGTCCAGCCCGTGCCCCAGATCTTCCTCGAAGCTGTTGGCTCTCCCGGAGGCGCCATCGGTCTCCTGATTCCTCTCATGGTTCTCGCCATCATGTGCGGTATTGCTTGCACAACTGCTGCTTCCCGTTGCACCTGGGCCTTCGCTCGTGACGGTGCCATCCCTGGCTCCAAGTGGTGGGTCAAGGTCAACAAGAAGCTCGATGTGCCCTTCAACGCCATGATGCTCAGCATGGTCGTCCAGATCCTCCTTGGTCTCATCAACTTCGGATCCGCCGCTGCTTTCGCTGCCTTCTCTGGCGTTGGTGTCATCAGTCTGACTGCCGCTTACGCCTGCCCCATTGCCATCAGCCTGTTCTCTGGTCGTAAGCAGATCAAGAATGGCCGTTTCTACCTGGGCAAGCTTGGACTTGTCTGCAACGTTATTGCTCTCGGTATGTTCTGACCCTGCAATCCCAATATCTTCTGTAGACAAGCCGCTAACATACCTCTAGCCTGGTCTGCCCTCGCCATGCCGCTCTTCTGCATGCCTGGCGCTATCCCTGTCACAGTCGACACCGTCAACTATGCTCCCGTTGTCTTCGTTGGTGCTACCGTCATCTCTGCTGTGTGGTATTTGGCCTGGGGTCACAAGAACTACGCCGGTCCCCCGACCCACGAGGATTAAGGCGGACGGAGTGCTTCCTGAGTTTGTCTCTGCTAGATACCCAACGCCTTGAGATTTTGCTTTGCAAGATGTAGCTCTCAGTTAGTCAATAAGGCAAATTCGCCTGAATTCGTGTGCCGTTGTAGTTGCGTCCGTGAATAGCCGTGTGTGACTGTGGCCGAGTTGATGGCCGTCTTCGGAGTGGCCGGGATCAGCGATCATGTTGCAATGGCCGCCGCAAGATACTGATATCTTTTAACCGAGAGCCGGATGAACTCGTCGCTTGCTTGACTTCCGTCATTCTGACGCATTCTCAAGCCGAGTACGAGACTCAAGCAGTGGCGTATTCGGCGGCTTATCAGGTTGTCAGCTACACAGCCCACGACAACGGATAGCAGATGCCACACGGCAAGGGTCCAGATGAGCAAATATATCGATCTTGTAGATCTTTTTCGAAGGAAATACGATGGAACACAGTCTTGGCAGGGCCGAATCGGGTCCAGGGTCTGCGATCCCCCCGCCCTTTCAATTCCCGAGCCCTATGCTTAATAGGCTATTCGGGGATTGCGTCTAAGAAACGGACTAAGCCCTCCCACCTTGCCGCGAGATCGATAAACTTCGGACCCCGGATGCTAGGCTTTAGAGACACGTACAGCGGTTTATTCTCGTGCGTGATCTGACTTGCCTCTTGCCTTTGACACGAGACCAATCCTGGTTTGCTATTCTCTGCTCCGCGGAGAAGACTAATTGATCTTACCAAAACGATTACAGGCACCTGCGTTTGATGGCTTCGATCGAGTCGTCTATTTCCAGAGGTCATTCCCCTCGCGCTTTCGCGCTTCAATTCACATCTCCTCCTCACCAGCCTCAGCCCTATTAAAGCTGTCAATACCCGAATTTCTGGATCGCTGTCACCCATCTATCTACTTTCCCGGCAAACAGACTATACGAGATTGCCATTCCCCAGTCCATCACATTGCATGCATCATGGCTGGCGACTCTGAGCCCCCAGTGTCTGGCCCAATCCACAGGGTATCGCTTGCATGCCTTCCCTGCCGCTCGCGCCATCTCAAATGCAACGCTTCCAAACCAGCTTGCTCTCGCTGCTTTGCAGACGGGGTGGCTTGCACATATACACGGTCCCGGAGGGGAGGCCGCCGCCGAGTTCAGCCCTCAGACCAAACTATCAAGACACCAACATTGCAAGACCGGTGTGCAACCGTTGATCAATCACTCCTCCCTACTCCGACTCCGTCTGCAGGAAGTAGTTCGACCAACTTTGGGTTGGAAATCGGTTTTGCAGGTAGTACAGAGCCGTCAAAGTCTGAAGCCTCCGCCAGCGCTCTCTCACTAAGCGGCTTCGACACAGAACTTGTCTCGGACTACTACACCTATTTCCACCCGGCACATGCATGCGTGCTTCCGAGATGGGCACTTGA
Source organism: Sarocladium kiliense (assembly GCA_030734395.1). Lineage (NCBI taxonomy): Eukaryota > Fungi > Ascomycota > Sordariomycetes > Hypocreales > Sarocladiaceae > Sarocladium > Sarocladium kiliense. The sequence continues at coordinate 224,455 of JAUZTG010000023.1, forward strand.
GCGACACTGGACACTTCACTCTGCCGACTTCTCGCCTTTGTTGCATGTCATGCAATACATCGGCTCATTGTTCAACGAGCTGGCACCTTCAGACTCCTTCAGGGCCTTGGCTAAGGCCGCCCTCCCTTTGCACCGGACGGAGCTTTCAACACCGTATGAAGTCCAAGCTATGCTTCTTTTCGCCATAGCTACTTATTGGTCAGATGAAGTTGAATACGGAACAGAACTGGTTGAGACTACAGTTATCCCTAGTGCCGTGGCCTTAGGGATGCAACACGACGCATGTGCTACGCAGCATGGCAGAGGAGATGCGGTATTAGAGGAGAGTTGGAGGCGTACGTGGTGGACACTCTATCATTCCTATGCTTCAATAAGCGCAAGTGCACATGCCATGCCGACACAGCTCAGCGGAATGTACATGACTGTACGCCTCCCATCGGAAGAGGATGTATACGAATCTGGTGTAAGTGTTTCCCGAATGCGAATCGGTGTCAGCATCTTCATCTAACATCAAGACTAGGATATTCCAGAGCCTCGCACGCTTGCAGACTATGACATGCGAGAGTTTCTTCCTGGTAACGACGCTGGCTTTTCATCCTTCGCTCACTTGATCGGTGTCTTGCGAACAATGGACCTGGTCATCACAGACAACATCCCCATCGAATTGAACCGTGTTGGGATATGTGCCCAACTTGATGTTGCTCTGTCCGCATGGCAATCTCTTCTGCCGCCAGCGAAGAGGCGCCTGGTGATCAATGGTGGTGGTCTTGATCGACATCTCTTCGCCGCGCATATGACCGTCGTCGCGTAAGTATTACCATGCGTTTGGTGATGAAGGCTATGTCTAATGTGATAGTATGGCAGATACGTGGTCGACTTCCACCGCGCTCTTTCGGATCTCTCATACAGCAGCATTGAATCTGTGGCACGATGCACACCTCCAGCGCCTCCTACGAAGCCTCGGCCTGGTGAGGTCGAAGACACGAAGTTTCACACTATGAAAGCCCTGACAGCGATTCGTCGTCTCGGTGACCTACTCCCCCTCCCCTCAAGCCTTCATACAATTACGCCCTTCTTCATCTGCATCATCGCCACTGTGACGATAGCGCACCTCTCGGCATGTCGATACCTCTTTCGCGACAGGAGTCTGCAAATGGAACGGGAACGCGTCCGACTTAGCATGGGCGCGCTTCGTATGCTCGGAGAGCATTGGCCCCTGGGGAAGAGAACGTACGATGAGATGGGGATAATCGCCCGCGAGATTCTTTGCTTGACAGACAAGGACTGCTCCATCGCGCAGGAGCAATTTGGAAGCTCGCCAGGCGACCTGTCGCCCCTGCGAATGGACATGTTTATAGACACGGACTTGTCGTTCTTCGACATCTAGCGGCGCTGGAAGACCAGTGCGATGTACAAGTAGACTTATAATATTCGCTCAGTTGCAGATTGCCTCGATAAGCGATAACACACATAAGTGTTTAGCATCTTTATTCGCTGATGAACGCCACGGCTCAAGGGTCTCCTGGTGATCCTTCGTCCATCTCAATGTCAAACTCGATGCCATCCGGCCTTGAACTCTCGATGTTCCCTGGGAATGAGTCATCCTTGAGGGCAAAGTTAGGGCCACCCCAATCAACAGCCTCTAGAATATCTCTAATTCCGTCTGGAAAGCCGTTATAGCTGACGAGGTCACCGCGGAACCACTCCCCAAAATGGTTCTCGACTGGGTCATCATTGTCAACGGCAAAGCGGAAACAGTGTGTGCCAACCCCGTCCTTATGATAGACGACCTTCGCGTGTTCGCCATCCCAACTGATCTCAGATGCAGCTTTAATTTCGTACTCGCCATGCTGACTGACGCCGACATACTCGGCTTTGTCATCCTTAACCCAGACTGCAATGTGTTCCCAGTCGTGTCGATGTCCAGGGTCAGCGAAGTATGGAACAGCCACATCCTTCTCAAAATAATACTCGTAAATGTAGACACACCAGCCGTTGTTACAACGCTGACGCGAGTACGCATTGTTGTTCTCGAGGTCGGAACGATCTCGACAATCGGTCGCAAGCCCGACCCAATTGTTCTCTAGACCCTCCGCCACGTTCCCATCTGTATCAATGGCTGGCACATTGTAACAGCCATCTTGGTCAAAATCCATAGAAGGTTGCCACCTCAAATCGTTTGTGGTTGCCCGCTGGGGAAGAGCCGCGGGAGGATCAGCGGCAAGAATGCTGACCGTGTCATTCATGAGATTCACTGGTACAGCGGCAGCACAAGTTATAGTGCAAGCCAGATGCAAGGCTACAAGGCCGGCGCAACTTGAGCGCATCGTGAGAGTCAGGGCAGTAAGAAGGTCTCAACCAGCTAGTTCAAATGTTGATGTGAACATACGCACCAACTATTTGCTCTTATATCAAAACCCGACTTGTTCCTTCAACACATCACGCTGCACACCAGACATGACACCTTCTCAGTTCGGTAGGTTACCTTGCTCTGCCGATGATGATCGTCATCCCGAACGGGACAAAGTACACATGAAATCCTACTCTAGTCGTCGCCCAAGACCGAGATCAGGCCGTCTCTTTCACGTAGCGCTGCGCCACGTGTCTGCGTGCCAAGCAAGCTTGAAACAAACCAGAACCAGAAAAGTTGAGCACGCAGTCTGAACGCGATGATGATTCGTAGCGGCTCTTTTGCATGTGTTGGCTATGCGCTCACTGTTACTGGAGCGCACCCGAACAGCAACGAAGGCTGCCAAACATTCTCATTGGCTTAGCTTGCCTGGACCACTGTGTTCAAGCATGACTCCGCATGGACTGGCGCCCTACGGCACCAATGACTCCCGATGGCCAAAGTTGGGCTACATCGTGTCATTGTGTGATTTATAGTCACAGCTAATACCAGGGAGGCGCTATAATGCTAACAGTCGACAGCCCAGATGTTTAAATGTGGAATTGTGTATCTATTTTGTAAGAAAATCCCGCAGAGCTGACAAGGTGTGAGCTGTCAGATGACTGAAAGGAGAACTGCACACCAAAGGGAAGTCACGACATCACGGCGTACAATGCGCGCCGAAATACGATTTGATGGGAGGATTCATTGCGATAGCACTCATCAGCAAGCTTCAAGATATCATACGGAAATTTGAACCAGTGGAGGATTCTCCCCGCGTGCGTACATACTAATATGCGAAGGCTATGCTTGGCCCTCGAACTCACCATAGTGTTTGGGGCTTCATACGATATGCTTAATTTTGAGTTGACACAGAGTTTACACTAAGGCCCGTACGCAACGACGGAGGTAGCTCGTCATTACCAACGCCTCGATACCAACGCCTCGGGTTGGACTACAATACTGGGCCAATGGCCACGAGAGCAGCGTTTCGAACCCCGCATCATGAACCGATGGCAAATGATATTTATCCAGGTCCCGTGGCTGAACCAGCTCCGCTATGCGGGGAATGTTCTATGTATTCGCCGTCATATGATACCGACAGCAAGGAACCAGGGGATGACGATCAAGAAACACCACGTCCTCCCACCGGGGTCTGGAGATCACCGGAGCCCACCGGGCGTGGGGAACCGAGCCTCCCACCGGGACTGTGGAATTGAACGAACCAGAATGGATTCGTGGTAATAGCCATTGGTCAATCGTGCCCCGGCGCTTGTGAAGCGAGCATTGGCAATCATCATTAAAGAGACCTCGTTTCTCGATGCGAAGCGCGACATCTCCGAGACCGCAATAGTTCCGGCTATTCATCATAGCTAGTAAGGCAATGCCCCAGTCTATAAATGTTGGTGCTCGTCCAGTGTCTACACACATGGGATTAAGGCTTACTCTTGAATCACGAAGATCCCAGCCATGAAGTCCATCATCCTCTCCGCGGCCTTCGCGTCCTCTGTTGTGGCCGCAGGTTGTCTGAAGGGCAAGGCAAACGTTTATCTAGATCAGAGTAAAGGTCCTGCTGCTCAGCTAGGTTCCGGATTCCTCTACGGCATTCCCAATAATGGCACCAGTGCCAGTGATGCCATTCCTGACCACTTCTTTAGAGAGATTGGCTTCCGTGCGACTCGAGGTGGTGGATCTCAAGTCAGCGACGCCGGTTGGACAAGTGGCGATCTCGCAGCCTACAGAACAAGGTTCAATTCTACACTGTCAACCTACCGCACAGCCCGCAAGTTCAACGCCAGCTATGTCATTATCGCGAGCGGTCTGTGGGGTGCGGACGGCGGGCAGGACGGCTCTCTCTATCCCGGTGATGATGGAAACTGGACAGAGACGGATGCTTTCTATAATCAACTGATATCAGATATGAGGGCAAACGATATGGTTGACGGCGTGGTGTTCGATATCTGGAATGAGCCGGACTATGCCTTGTTCTGGGAGAGAAGCTGGGACCAGTACCTTGAGTACTGGAACCACGCCTACCACTTCCTTCGGTGAGCTTGAATCAGCCAGCCCTTATGACCAGCAGCTTTTGGAGTAGATGGTGAGAGCTGACACATGGCTACAGTGAGCACCTCCCAGAAGTCAAGATCGGTGGACCTGCGGCTGCGTACTCTCCCAATGCTTCTCGGGAGAAGTGGCATTCATTCCTCGCTACCGCCTCTGGCAACAATACGATCCCGGATCAATATACGTGGCATCATATTGGAGACGACTCTACGCCGCCAGACTTTGTTGCAAAGGAATGGAAAAAGCTTCGCGAGCAATACAATATGCCAGAACGTCTCATCGACGTCAACGAGTACGCATGGCCTTACCGCCAGAACCCAGCTAATACAGCCTGGTACCTGTCCCAATTCGAGCGCCACAACATGCAAGGGCTACGTGCGAACTGGGGATCTCGCTCTGATCTTCACGACCGCCAAGCTGATCTCCTCGGTAAGACTGAGGATGGCAAGTACTTCCCCAATGGCGAGTGGTGGCTCTACAAGTACTACAACGAGATGAAGGGTGATAGAGTTGCCACCAATGCATCAGCTGATGGCCTTTTCGACGTTTTTGCCACCGTCAGCGAAGGAATGGTCAAGATCTTTGGAGGTACGCGCACTTTTGAAGACAGCTTTGACGCCGGTGACTATCTTATCGAGGTGGAAGGCCTGGATTCTGCACTCGGCTTCGCCCCTGATGCTACGGTCCAGGTGCAGTCATGGCGGTTTGACTACGAGGGTGCGCAAATCGAAAGCGGTCCTCCGGTTGACCTTGGGATCAAGGCTTACGAGCTTACAGAAGGCACAGTACGTCTTCACTTTCCCCTGAGTCCAACGAGACTGTTTGTCCAGATTACTGACTGAATTTAGTTGCGACTTCTGTATCAGCCAGCAACAAACGAGACTTCGTACGCTTTCGAGTTCACATACTAAGATGTAACATTTATGCTGCCGGATTCGGTACACGTGTTCAGGTGTTTGACCTGAGATGATGACGGCCATCTTGTGGACCTCTCATCACTGAGTTCCACAAAGCTGTTGGCCTCATTCAGAGCAATATCGTAGATCGCCTCAATGCCATGCAATTCCCGCTGAAGTTCTATTCGCGCCATCTACCCTCCCAACTCGTATCTCGTTGTCGACTGTTGGAAGCGCTGGTCGTTTGGTAATTCTGCAGGGCCAAAGCCTGGCGGCGGAGTGCTCCTGGGGACGCCAGATAGTTCCGAGCTTGCAACTTGCGGACTGGGAGTGTGCATTTCGTACTTTGGTGACACCAAGTTTGATCGGTCCTCAAGTTCCCCAGCGCCTGCGTTTACATCGCCGTTCGACCTCGAGGCAGCAGCGTCCGCGGCAGCGTGCCGTTTTCGATGCCGTATAAACCAAAAGATTCCGCCTGCGACCAGCGCGACTCCGACAATGGACCCAACAACTGCTCCAGCGATGACCCCTGCATTAGGACTGCCGTTGCCTTCATCGTCGCCGTCTTGATTCGAGCCTCCCCCGCCCCCGGCCGTCTCCTTAGCCCCCCCCGAGGTCGAATCTGCAGCCTCCACTGCGGTTGGATATTTCTGGCGCGCAGTATCGCTGACCTTGGCCGTGACTTTTGCGTCTGCAGCGCTGCAGTAGTAGTTGAAGACATCTATGGCAGAGTTCACAGAGTCCTCGTCATCGTAGCCACACCCAACCTTGACCTTGGCTGTCATGGAGCCGTAGACATCGTGAACCATTCCTTCCTTGAGGCAAACACATGACGCAAGTGCTTGAGGTCCTGAGGGGCAAAGTCTCGTAGTTTGCTATGCGATTCAGTCAGTATACATGGGTCAATGGGATGTCCAGAGTCCGTGAACAGTCTGTACTGACACCAAGAATCACGCTGGACAATGCGCTTCTTCCACATTCTTTGAGTGAGGAGAACCCGGAGAGTCCTGTGATGTAATATGTCACTACACACGACCTTGATTAGCATCTTCCTTTTCCCCGGTATCCATGCGTTGACATACTGTCGCCAGGTGGCGTGGGTATTTGTGCGAAGCTCGATGTGCCATTGTTCATTGCGCAATACTCCTGGTAGAACTCCGCCGCCAACTTAACATCTTCTCTGTTCTCGCATGAGTTCGCGACTCGGCTCGACATCACGGACTGGATCATCTGAACGACGTCGCCTTTGTTGCATATACAGGAGTTGTACAATGTTGACGCAGAATCGGGGCAATGGGCGGACGGCTATCAAATCACTTGTCAGTCTCTGCTTGGGACTCCTGTCTTCAAGGGCGGTTGCCTATCATACGGAATACATGGCAGCTAGCGAGAGGGCCGAGTATGCACAAGGTGCAAGGTAGTCCATCTTGTCAACATCGGTCATGTAGTCAGTGACGATGTTCGTTGTTGGTGTCTCGAATGTAATCGTTTCCTTTGGGTTGCAGTATTGCCTCAACACCTCAGAAGCACTCCATTGGTCGCTTGAAGCGCTGCTGCCGCATCTACTCTCGACCACCGAGGAGATGTTGCTGGCAACAGAGCTGGAGACATCGCTCTGGGAGCAAATGCAGGACTGAAGCTGCGACGCCGACGTTCCACAGCCCAATTGCGTGGAGTCGTCGAAGGCCCTGACTTGCGACGACACAGCATATGAGGCGCACGGGGCTAGAAGCTTGTATATTGACAAGTCGGTGATTGCATCGGTGACCTGCGCTCGGGCAAGGTGGGCCAGGAAGGGGAGCAAGGCTATCGAGCGCATGGCGATGACGCTCTACAAGAGGAGCATGCAAACGAAGCGATCACCAAGCAAACGCGACCGAGAAAATAATGATGGAAAAAGCAAGAGTCGTCGCGCTTGATCGTAAAGACAGTTTGCCCAGCAGGTAATCGCAATTATGCAGTCCGTCTGCCTCGCGCCGTCATTTCACCCCTTGCTAGCCTAAAGCCCTGACTTTAGAATGGCGCAGTGCCGTAGGAAATGTGTTGACGCAGTGCATATTAGCGCCAAAGCCCCTTGGCAGCTGAAAACCGATGTCCCTGTGATCTACACTCTGATTTGTGACTTGCTCGGCGTCGATCTGTCCGAGCTGACTGTCCGTTTCTAGTGTTACATTTGATCCTGAGCCAACAAGGGCAACGCATCTGCACAGACCGACAAAAGGCTTAATTACGCATCAACGCGTGCCTGCCGTATGAGGACATAGCCGATCTTGTATTCACATACTTCACCTCATCGCCATGCCTTTCCAACGTTGGCAGTTCGCTTCGTCAGCCCTACAGCCACCTAAGGTGTAAAATACCCATAGGCACCCGCGGGTGGGCGCGGGTGGGCAGCCCACGGGTTGCATGTAGAGGCTACGGGCCCAACTTGATTACCCACAGGCTGTACCTACGGGTATGCCTGTAAAGTCCTTATGGGTGAGATATGCTAAGAGTTAGGGCGTATTACCTATAAAAGTATCTTTATTATAGAAGAGCTTGTAAATACCACTCATATAGGTTATAAATCTCAACACTAACATACATTACCTATGATAATTTCGTAGGTATGCCCATGGGCTGGGTACTGTACACCTCACAGCCACCCTTGCACCATAAACACCAGAGTACTTCATCATCTCAATTGCAAGTCGCAAGATCATGGACACGATCTTCTGTCTTAGGTGAGCTGATCTAAGTCTTCAAGAAATATTATGACAGGTTTCAAATAATGACGCCGAGAAGAAGAAAAATAAGTAGAGAGGAAAAGCACGTCCATAACTGAACCTCTTGCGCGGCTCCTATAAATTAACCACAATAACATTTGCGAACCTTTTAAAACATTATTTGGAATACAAAGATACAGTTGATAGATTCCGCATGACAGATAGAAGAATCCTATCGCCGTCTGCCATGTGTTCGTCCATCAGCACCACGCCTTGTGGAGTGTCTTGGTTGGCTCAAACGAGTTAAAGAGTATCGCTGAGCAGTACTCACTCCGAGATAAAAAGTGCCATATCGTGTTACAGAGCAAGCTCATATACGGAATGGGCTTATGCGACCTTCGTCAAGGTTGCATAGGAAACACTTGAATGGCCCCCATACTTGGGGATGCTGAGATTGCTGGCCAAGCTTGAGGGCCATTGTGGATTGACATTTTGTCAACTACTGGATGCCTTGAGATGGCTTTGCTCCAAATTTCTCATCGCTGGCGCCCAAGAAAGCACTGAGCGCAAAAAATCGCTATTCAGAAGCGGCGATGTCGCGTGAGAGAAGCGCGACTCGACCGTGAAGCCCACTTCCTAGACTGCAACAGAGGCAACAAGATCATTGAGCCAACGACACATAGCCAAGCAGTGTAAAGTTGCCACAAGAACAGTAGCGCCGGTCCCAATCCTGGCAAGAACAATCGAAGGCAGTCGTTGACCAGGTATAGGTCTTCTTGACTGGCGATGAAGTATCTCAGTCGTGGTAATTTCTTCGCCGGGGGCAAGAATCCATCAATTCCTTCCACGGCGTTGTCTTGGTTGATGTTGCATTGCGTGAGCTGCAACACTGAGACGAGTCGAACCGGAGCTTTATATAATGGGATAAACCAGAGCCGGAATGTCTGTCGCAACGATACATAGAGCAGACCACTTTTCTCATCGAACTCTACTAAGAATTAGTAAGATGCTAAACACACAGAGCATGCTTGTCACGAACCTGAGGAGTCGACCTTGATGTCGATATGCGGGTTCAGTGTGCGATACCACCGATATACGGCCAGAATCACCCAAAGCCAGTCAACTCCACTCGCCAACGGCGTCGCGCCCTTGGAGAAGGAAGGCTTGCGACAGAAAGGATGTGAAAATGTAGCGTTCGGGAGGAAGAAGTTGCTGAGTGCCTTCTCCTGGTCTTCGGGGTCGCCCTTCGTCAGGGCCGCAATTACACCAGGGATCTCCTTCACTATAGGACGGTTAGCAGAAGCACTTCAGAGCACGGGAAGTGCAAATACCCGGATACTCCATATTAGGCCATCCACAGCGCTCAAAGAGCGGGCTCGTGTATATCGCGATTACCGCAAACGTGTTATCGTGATGGGTCTGCTTGAGGTGGTGATGGAGTTCACGGATGCTAAGTGGGCTGTCTCGGGGTCTTGGTCTGCTGTCAGTGAAGATCCATGTGTAAACATTGCAGTAGCTGGAATGTTCAGCTGATGAAGGGCTGCGCTCATGCGTGCCAGAACACCTTAAGCTCAACATGTGGACTGCAACGTATCCGAGACATTTGGACCTTCCAGATCCAGATCCACACCATTGATGGCCACATATGTCTCGCAGGTGTGAGACCTCTGCCAGCACGATACGGAAGTTTACGAGGAATACTGCGTAATGCTTTTCCCTCGTAGCTGGCCATCAGAGAAACGCATGATACGGCCTGTGCCATAGTCGAGATGCGCCCACCAGAGGACATGTCCGTAGATCCGCGATATAGTGCAAGAGCTAGGTTGGGTGTAGTTAGTTCTTCAGAATCTCAGTCCACTATTGTAAAGGTCGCTGAAATCTTGATTAGTTGTACACGGTTGATGGCAACTCGGCATTTGCCGCGACGATGACTGACAGGCGCAGCTACATGACGATCCATTTCCCATTTCCACCCATCGATGCTGACTTCAGCTCTCATAAAGCACATGAACCCTTCCTTCCATCTCTTTTCACCCTTTTCAGCAGAGTGGGCGAATTACTCCGCTATCTGGAAGCGCATGGTGTAGGAGGCACTCGAAGTCTCGGCAGCACATCAGCAATCAACATCTGATCTATAGCTGGCTGCACGTTGCCAAGAAGCCTCTCCATACCTGCTGTACTCTGTTACATTGAGGTATTCTTGCTCAGCTGGATTCGATAATATATTCCAAGGAACTACGTCGAAAAGGCTCCATACCAAATATGGCAATGAATCTTCCCAGGGTACCTTACGCTTCATCACTGTCTGAGGCAACCTCTCGCTGGACGTGCCTATCTTGGAGACGACTCTACGTCAGGTAGAGTGCTGACTACCTAGCATTCGAGGCGATCTACGCTCCTCTGGTAGCACATAGGAAGCCAAGTCGAATGTACTTGGATCGCGCAACTAGGCCATGAGGCATTCAAGCATACTATGACGGGTATTGCTCGCTTGCACAATTGCTGGTGAGCTGGCTGTACCAATTCCTCAGCTGAACCATTCTAGGGACAACCCAACCCCTTAGACAGCCCATTATGAATAACTTCAGAGGGATCGGCCGTGTGAGAGTGATTTCATCTATGATATATGGCAAAACTTTGGTCATATTGGCGTATGTAGTTGTCCTGAACAGTGAAAAGTTCCTTACCTGAATGTGAGTTGATGAGGCGGTTCAGGGTAGCGAGAGCTGACAAGTAAATGTAGTAGGTGAACCTCGGCCTTAACAATAGTCAACAGCTCGGTCAAGAACACGTAATCATACTGATGAGCACTAACAGGCTCGAAGAAGCGTCGGTGCTCATTGTTGGAACCGCCGAAATGCCGACTCACCGAACCGACGGACCACCAGCGCGATTGACCAAGGCTCAGCGGCATTGGCAGTTGGGCACGGCAGTATCCAATTTATCGGATTGAGCACGCGGGGGCTAAGCGACGAGGAAGCCGCCTACGCCACGAGCTACTGAGCTACCCATTGCTCTTGTGCGCGTAGGTACAGAATTGCCGGCCTGTTGAGCCGAGATCTTGGCCCCCGCGAAACCCCAGACTGGGGCCGTTGAAGCTGTTAGTGGTTAGGAGGCGTTTGTACCCACTTGGCTAACAGTCCAGGTTCGCGCGGGACGGCTACAATGCGCTTTCGGAGACGAAAGCTCTCTACAGGGCTGCAGGGCTTCAATTGTCCTCATCTTCGTCTTTTCTGCAACTTTGTATAGCTTCTTTGCTTTCTTTTTCTCTTCTCTTCATTGACTACATGCGGTTGTCAGCACTGTAATACGCTTAGCCTTCGAACGCCCACATTATCAAACGCACCATGGCTCCACGTGGAAAGCTGTCCAAGGCTTACGCAGGGACGCCGCCTCCTTCGTTCCCCCAAGTCAATGCTTGCGACTTTATCTTCAGCGAGCCCTTCAGTCAAGACAGAAACGATGTCTACACCCTGGCGTCACAGCGTGTCGGTCGTGTGACCGACGACAGGGCCATCTATGTTGATAATGCGACCGGTAGGCTTGGGCATGTACCTTTCGCAGAGTCTGAAGCTAACGTACTCGGTAGACAAAGTGATGCGATATGGCCAGCTCAAGGAGCATGTCAACGCCTTTGCCGCAGGTCTGCAATCCCTCGATCTCCGTTCCGATGACCTTGTGCGCCTCCCTCCGACACCAAGCTGCCCCAATCCCGAGATCGCTCCCATCGTCCTCGTCCAGCTATTCAACTGCCTGGCGTTCCCGACAGCCATCCTTGGCACGCTCGCTGCTGGACTGACTGCGACACTCGTCTCTCCAGCTTTGACGGCCAAGGAGATTGGATGGATCCTTCAGAATGCCCGGCCGAGAGTCATCATCACGGCAAGCTCGACTGTCGGTGCGATGCGCGAGGCCATCGATGCGCAGGAGGACAAAAAGTTCTTCCAGTCCGTGCCGATCTACCAAGTCGACGTTGTCAACAACCAATATCCCGAACGAACTGAGCCGAGCTCAAGCGCAGATTGGACTCAGCTCCTTAAGCGAAGCAATAAGCCTATCCAAAAGCCGACTTCGTTCAATGCGGCAACGCGAACTGCAGTCATCCTCTGGTCTTCTGGTACCTCAGGCAAATCAAAAGGTGTCTTGCTCAGTCATAGCGGACTCGTCTTTGGCACGCTTTCCAACTGGAATTCTGCCGACTTTTACCAACACCAGCAGCAACGCTGGTTAGGTTTCGCACCATTCTACCACGTTTTCGGCCTTATGAACATCTGCTTGCCCGCCATCTGTACAGGTTCCACCGTGTACACAATGTCCGGATTCAAGCTAGACCTCATGCTTGAAGCCATTCCGCGTCGGCAAATCACTTACCTGCATATGGCGCCGCCAATTGGTGTTATGCTTGCCAAGTCTCCTCTCGTTGATCGCTATGCGAAACGAGACAGCCAGGGCAAGAATGCCTTCAGCAGCCTGTCCGGTGCGACAACCGGTGGTGCCCCTCTTGGCCATGATGTTATTGTACATGTCTATGAACGAGTCGGTTTCAGAATCAAGATGGGCTACGGTCTGACTGAGACTGCGGGCACCACACTCCAGTATGGCCTGACTGCGGAGGATATGCACCGTTATGGGGGCGACAGCGGCCAAGCACTCTGGGGTGTCGAAATGATGATCGCTGCAGAGGAGCAGCCTTCAGCTGAGAAAGCCACGCCGGCACCAGTTGGCACCGCAGGCGAGATTCTTATCCGCTCACCTGCCAATATGCTGGGATACCTCCCCTTTGGTGGCTTAGTTCCTGGTGCCAAACCAGACATGTCTATCACCCACGAGGCTGTGACTAAGGATGGCTGGTTCCGTACAGGAGACGTAGGCAACATTGATGCTGATGGTTGCCTGCGCATCACCGATCGTATCAAAGAGCTCATCAAGGTTCGCGCATACCAGGTTGCACCCGCCGAGCTGGAGGCGCTTCTGTGCAGTAGCGGCGACGTTGCCGATGCCGGCGTCGTTGCAACTTACGACAAGTCAGAAGCAACGGAATGGCCTCGCGCATTCGTCGTGCCAGCCAACGGAGGCATGGCTGGAAAGAGCGAGAAGGACCTTCACGAGCTTGCACAGAAGGTGAAGAAGTTGGTGGAGGAGCATACGGCGAAATACAAGTGGCTGAAAGGAGGCATCGTTTTTGTTGATGCGATACCTAAGTCTCCCAGCGGCAAGATCCTGCGAAGAGTGATGAAGGACGGTGGTGTCAAGGGCTTTGAGGTCAAGCTGTACGAGCCGAGGAGAAGGGATTCGAAGCTGTAGACGAGGAACCTGGTGGAACATTTGAAGCATTTTCCTGTATTTTTGTAGCTTTTTGCGACAAGCCATTCATACTAATTTATATCTGCTAAAGCGTGTCAGCAGCTATGTCTACACTGCCACTGCCGAGCAATTGTGACACAATCCGCAGACATCCAACCAAGCCAGCTCCAAAAAAGTTGCTGCTATCTTTCCCTTATCAGCCCCTTATCTCTGATCCTGCAAGGGGCCGCCGATAACAGCAGCGCTCGGTGCCCCTCCATCCGCTCCTCGCCCCGACGCTCAACCCCGCCAAAATTCGAGCCTGAAACCCATAGCCAAACGACGTGACTCACCTGTTTCCAACTTTCAAGAACCGTTTCGTCGCCAGGCAATTGAGTCATTCCCATTCTCCCCCCAGAAACATACCAATTGCCTTCATCACAAGCACCCAAACAATGGCTGTGATCTACATCGACGAGGAAAAGGGCGTTGACGCCCCCGATACCCAGGGTTCCGAGACCGCGCCTTTCAAGTCCCTCTCCCAGGCCTATCTCGAGCACGGCGCCGATAACGAGTACAAGGTCAAAAAGAAGGATGACGAGGAGTACAAGCCGGCCGCGAAGGCTGCCATGAAGAAGGCTGTCAGCTATGCTGACCAGCAGCGCAAGAAGAAGGAGGCTGCCGCCAAGCGCGCAGACAAGGAAGCCGCCGACAAGGCTGCTCTCGAGGCTGCTCTTGAAGCCGCGAAGAACATTAAGATCTCCGAGGACCCCGCATTGCCTAAGGCTGTGAAGATCAATCTGCATGAGACCGACTCCAAGATCATTGGTCAGCTGAGGAAGAGCAAGGATGAGCCGGCAGAGGGCGTTGTGCGTGTCTGCGTCCAAGGTCGTGTGCAGCGTGTGGCCAAGCAGGGAGGTCTCGTCTTCGTCGTACTCCGCCGTGGCCTCCATTATATGCAGTGCTTGCTCTCTGGAGAGCTCACAAAGACATACGATGCCCTCACACTTGCTCGCGAGACCGCCATGGAGATCACTGGTGAGCTCTGGGAGGTGCCAGCTGGTCTACACGCTCCTCTGAACCGCGAGCTTCACGCCGACTACTTCAGCATTGTCTCCAAGGCCCCCGGTGGTGATGATGCCTTCACCAACAGAGTTCCTGAAGATGGTGACCCAAGCCATAGCTCCATGCTTGACCTGCGACACCTTACCCTGCGCCACGAGAAGCCTGCAACAGTCATGTTCGTTCGCGATGTCCTCGAGGGTGCCTTCCACAAGGCGTATAGGGAGTTGGAAATCACCAAGGTCAGCCCACCGGCATTGGTGCAGACTCAGGTCGAGGGCGGCTCGACCCTTTTCAGCTTCGACTACTACGGCGAGACCTCATACCTCACTCAATCCAGCCAGCTTTACCTCGAGACGTGTCTTCCGTCCCTTGGTGACGTTTACTGCATTGAGAAGTCCTTCCGTGCCGAGAAGTCTCTCACTCGTCGCCATGTGAGTTGAATCGCCCTGTTGGTGGTTTAACTATGCTAACACTCCCAGCTTTCCGAGTACACTCACATCGAGGCCGAGCTTGATTTCATCAACTTCGACGACCTCCTCTCTCACCTGGAGCACATCATCTGCCGTGTCATCGACCTTACCCTTGAGAACCCTGCCGCTGCCGCTGCTATTGCGAAGTACCACCCCGAGTTCAAGAAGCCCCAGAGGCCTTTCATGCGCATGCGCTACAACGAGGCCATTGACTGGCTCCGCGAGAAGGGTATCAAGAACACTGAGGGCAACGACCATGTCTTCGGTGATGATATGTATGCTCCTGGCTCTCTGAGAATCCAAGACTCCTAAAGCTAATGTTTCGTAGTGCTGAGGCCGCCGAGCGCAAGATGACCGATGAGATCGGTCGTCCCATTCTCCTCACCCACTTCCCCGTCGAGATCAAGGCCTTCTACATGCAAAAGGAAGTCGCTGATCCCCGTGTGACCGAGTCCGTTGACGTCCTCATGCCCGGTGTTGGTGAGGTTGTTGGTGGATCCATGAGAATCTGGGATTACGAAGAGCTTATGGCTGCATACAAGCGAGAGGGTATCGACCCTGCCGCTTACTTCTGGTATGTTGACCAGAGAAAGTATGGCTCAACTCCTCACGGTGGATACGGGTTGGGAACTGAGCGGTAAGTTATCCCTTCTCATCTTGGCAACCCTTTCACCGGATTTCATATACTGATGTCATGTAGTCTTCTGGCGTGGCTGTTGAAGCTGTGGACTGTGCGCGAGGCCTGCCTGTACCCTCGCTTCATGGGCCGTTGCACTCCGTAAATGTGTGGGAAGAGTAGAAACCAAAATTAGAGAGGTGAAATACCACGAGCGATGCAACGCTACCAGAAGTGGCTGAACCTCGGTTTACTTTAGTCATGCGCCCTCTCTGAGCGATTCAAGCCAAGCAGCAAGACTTTCCGGAGCAATTCCTGCAACTCCCTGAGATATTGTACACGCTTCAAAGGCCCGTGTGTCAAACGACCGACCTCTACGGCGTGTAGTCGATGAGCTCAACCCATCCGCTTTTCAAAGCACTGTTCCGTCTTCCATGTGCAGAAGTCTGCCCGCCCCTTGAACCGTATTCAGGCGATGTGCCACTGTGACAACGGTGCATCCGTCAAATGCCTCCTTCATGAGCGATTGCATGTGCCTGTCCGTTTCATCGTCAACGCTGCTCGTTGCTTCGTCCACCAAGACAATTTTGCCCTTTGTTGACCTCTGATGTAACATTGCCCGTGCGAGGCAGAAGAGCTGGAGTTGGCCATGGGAGAACCCCATAGTCGATAGATCTTTACCTAGGCCACCGTTGGCTGAGACCTTATCCCAAAGCCCGACTCTTGATAAGACATCGAGAAGAATGTCATCGTTCCCAGGTGCAGAAGCCGGACAGCCAGCATTAGAACTCCAAGGATCGAGGTTATGTCGCACTGATCCCGGGAGCTCGACGGGGTCCTGGCTCAGAACTGTTATACGCGAACGAAGCTGCTGCCTTGTGATGTTCGAGATATTGATCCCGTCAATCTCAATTGATCCGGTGTGCTCCAAAAGATGTAGAAGAGCCAGCAACAAGGAGCTTTTACCGCTAAGTTCGAAAAGCCATTAGCCAAAAGGGGCCAAGTAGGAGTTTAGATGTGAGCGACTTGCCTGCCTGTACGTCCTACGACAGCAAGCTTCTCTCCTGCTTCAACTACGAATGAGACATCCTTAAGAACCTGTCTTCGGTCACCATGACTGGATAAGCGTTAGTTCAGATTAACAGAATGTCGGGAGCCGTCGATTCGTACCCGTAGTCTGCGCTGAGGCGGCTGACCTCGATTCTGCCGTATTGTGGCCACCCCATTGGCAGCACACACCCGACCTGTGGAATGGGTTCCGGGGGCGTTTCGCTCAAGAATGATCTCAGGCGCGACACCGCACCGACCGAGGTCTCTAGGCGCGTCCAGGCGTTGATAAGATTCGCCATACCTGAGCCAAACGAGATCAGATTCAATAGCGCCAACCCAATGGCACCTTCACTCGTTGCGTGAGGCAGATTCAGTGCCATGATTACCAAAATCACTGCCACCGCCTTGACACAGAGTTCCAATACCATGGTCAGCCATCTTTGAACGCAGAACATGTAGTAGTACGGCTTCTGGGAAGTGTCCAAGAGCTGGAAGCTTTGGGCCAATACATGTGATTGCCAGGAGAAGGCACGAATATGAAGTATACCTGCAGCTATTTCGGAGAATTGTGTGTAGAGAGGGGATTTTGCTTCAAGGTCAAGATGTCGCATCTGACGTGACGTGCGAAGATAGAAGTGTTGTAGTAAGTAGAGTGCGATGAGCAGGAATGGTATGATGATTGCCCCGTAACTCGCACCGGCAGCAACGATGCCCACATTAACCACGTTGTCGAACAGAGCTGCTTTAGTCAGTTCTAAGTTCTCATCCACCGTATGTAGAGGGAAAAGGAGGATCCACTCATCGCAAAGTTCAGTAAGACCATCGGCAGCGCTTGTCCGATTAACGACATGTCCTGGCTGAACCGGTTGAGTAGGGTGCCGGAATCGGTCGAAGCCAGAAACCCGAAAGTCGCACTATGATCCGTCAGCTCCAAGCATTTCGACTGCAATTCTAGTCATTGGCTTCCATGACTCACCTCATCACAGCCTGTAGGAAGACCCAGTGAAGTCTCTCCACGGATGTCGGTGCTACGAGAAGCATGTAAAAGCTGCGTACCATAATCAACTGGCTTTCGAGCTTACAAGAACTCGGAAAGTCTCACGCGAGCATGGCAGCAAAGGTCATTGATGCAGTAGCCCCGATGGTAGCATAAGCAGCGAACAGTCTCTTGTTATCAGGATTGCTCTCCAGCCAGATTCGAATGAAGATCGCTGTTCGAATTGATCCGTTAGTAATAGCGACTCAAGTGTCAGTTGACGTTCCTCAGCCCTAGGGATGATAGCTCATCTGCTATCTAGACAGGCAACTTACCAGGCATCTGATTCCAGGTTACCGCTATTGCTACCAAGAAACCCCATGCAACATACTGCCACATGGCGATTGAGGTGAAGTAGAAGCGGTATAGGCCGAAATCTCCTCGTTGACGTTCGTCTCTCGGACTTTTGCTCAGCTGGGGGTAGCCCGGATTCGTAGAAGGTCTTGCAACATCCTCGCTCAGTTTTGAGGTTGCTGTCTCGCTGTCTCCCTTGTCTGAACTGGGCTTCTTTGCTCTAGACCCGTCTCCTAGGCTTTGCTGATCTGCGAGCGCAGGTGCATTATCTCGTTCGCCCAAACTGCCCTTCCCGTCGAGTGTGATGACTTTGTCGGCAAATGCCAGGTGGTCCACTACAAAAAGCACAGTCAGTACAGTCAAAATGACTTGCTCATCGCATCTTACACGCATGCGTAGCCAACATTACAGTGATACCACGTTCACGAAGGATCCCACAGGGACCGACCAGCCGACGAAGAATGGACCAACTAGTCTCCCGATCCAGAGCGCTGAAGACGTCGTCGAGCACAAGCATCTGGGCGCGAGCATATATAGCTCGAGCAAGAGCCTGGTATATGGTTAACTAAAGTCCTGTACTCTTTGATCATCTTCGCTGGACTTGGACTTACCACTCGTTGCTTTTGCCCACCACTTAATAGTACACCGTCACTCCCAACCAGTGACTGGTCACCACCTGAAATATGGCTGAGATCTTCATCCAGCAAGCAAGAGCTGAGTACCTTTTCATACCACTCCGGGTCTAGTTTGAGTGGCCCTCTGATGCTTTGTTGGATTGAGACGTTTCGTAGCCAGCAGCTTTGGTCACAGTAGCCCATCTTTGGGAAAGATACCGCAATTACACCTTCGACAATCTCTGACTCCCCAATGATTGCCTTCAAGAGGGTTGATTTTCCGGAACCGGTTGGACCAACTATCATATTGATGGTAGATCGGTAAATTTTAAGGTTCACCCCTCTGAGAACCGGCTCTGCGTTCAGCATCGGGGAAATCGTTACATCAGAGAGTGTGATCGCAGGCGACGAGCTAGTAACGGGTTCGACGCTGGATGTTGTTGCCCTGTCTCTCAACTCGTGACCACTAACGATGTTAACGCGATTGCTGTGTCGAGGAAAAGGTTCATAGTCATCTCTGCGGCTTGGTTCGCCAGGGAGCTTTCGGCTGTCCGACAGTGCGTCAAGACACAAAAGGCCTTGGATCCGGGAGAAGCAAGCTAACAGACTCGCCATTTGCGGGAACCCGATGAGTAATTTCGAAATCGGACCAGTCACTAAAGCCGTAAGTGCCAGGGTTGCAAATGTGTCGGCCGCTTCGAGGCCGTGGGATGACCTGGTCCAAAACAGACCACCGGCGATGACTGCCACGGGCGTACTCGTTGCAAAGAACTGAGCTTCTCGTCGTTAGGGAATCAACATATTGGACTTGGAGGAACCACTGACATAGACCATGGGTGAGAATGATGAGCTTCCTAAGATCCTTGGATTTCTCTACCTCATGATGCCGAAGCTTCTGTAGTTGAAGTTCCGCAATAGAAGAGAGACCTGTCATCTTAACCTGTGTAACTTGACGCAGCACCTGATTTGAATTAGCCACGCGATCCTGCACAGCCTGGTTCCATGCTTTCAAGGCTGGGCCGGTTCGCATGGAAAGGTAATGCGAGGAAGCGGTGGAAACTGACATTGTCAGCAGGATTATAAGGACAATTACCTTTCTCCATGTCGACTTACACAATGCAGGCGCCACGGTGAAAACAGCTGCGGCACCAACGTACCTCGATAAAAGATACAAACCAATGCCAAGCTCAA
The DNA here is from genome assembly GCA_030734395.1 of Sarocladium kiliense. Classification (NCBI taxonomy): domain Eukaryota; kingdom Fungi; phylum Ascomycota; class Sordariomycetes; order Hypocreales; family Sarocladiaceae; genus Sarocladium; species Sarocladium kiliense. The sequence goes on from JAUZTG010000023.1 coordinate 244,128, forward strand.
GCACTCCGGCCCATAGGTCGTGCATCATGACAAATCCTGCCTCAATATTGTCCACATCGGTGCTCATCAGTGTGACCGCTGCTGACTTCCTCGCAGTGATGTGGTCAAGCTGAAGAGTATGCTTGAAGATGGCTGAGATGAGGATGCCACGAATCATCGTTATGGAACGGTTGACCATATGGGTATAGTATGTTTTCGTCAACTATCAGATGCATCAGCAATTTGTCTGTGAGCTTTTGAAGCTACCTTGGCTCACGGCTAAACCACCGTAAACGAGGCAGGTGGCCGCTATCAACCCCCCTACAGTCTCCTCGACCCCTGTTTGCTGCCCCACGGTCTTGACGACTGGATGCAACAAGAAGGGTTGCGCAAAAAAGAAGGCCATATAGCATAGTCGCGGCAGCACAATACCAGCGAGTGGCCACACTATAGTCTTTGAGACAGCAAAGACTAAGGAGTATCGAGAAGTACTCTTGGCTACGCTGAATTAGTATAGCGAAACCTCTATCAACTGTAATTCCGGTACCTGGACGCCAAATCCGTTGGAACTTTGAAGAAAGCTCCTCTGTAAGGAAGTCAAGCGGTGGCAGAGTATCCACACTGATGATGTGCCTGAACCCTATTCGCAATACCGTGTTCACCCACACGAAGAAAGATCTGTTCCAAAAGCCAGCCGTGAGCTCTGGGCTTAAGGAAGAGTGTCCGAAAGATGCTGAAAATGATCCATACTTGGAGACTTCTTCAAAAGCCACCAAGAGGATCTTCAGACTCGCAACCGCAATCTGGCATGCACCTAAGATGAGAGAGTGACCCCGTAGAATATAAGAGCGTGCCCTTGCTACATTGAAGAGCATGGTAATAGACAAGAAGGCGCTCAAAAATGAGGATGACTGGGGTGAGTGCCGATGACCTGCATACACAACAACTGTGAACGAGAGATGGGCGCTTGAGCAGCCCTGCGACCTTGTGGATGGAGGTAAGCCAATGAAAGCAACTCAGATTATTTGAAGGAGCTCATAATTGATTCGTGGGTGCTTGGCAGCCCCCAACTACCTCCAATTCCTGAATAGAGTCAGCTTAAAGTGTGTTTGATATTCCTGACGTTCGGCCTGGGTATCTGGGGGACACTTGAGCAGGGCATACACTGAGGCTGAGGAAACCGGGAGCTACGTACCAGGGCCTATGCTTGGACTAGTCATTAGCGATATCATAATACACTGTTCAAAGCCTGTCTGGACCAGGGGAGGGACTATCAGGGCCGCTACAACCACAAGCCTTTACTTTCGATAGACCTTTCCAACTGATTCAGAGCATTCGAATTGACTCTACATGAGTGTCCGAGAAAGGCATTTGAGAAGTGGGCGTGAAAGGTGTAGGGGATAGTCACTACGCCACTGCCATTACCACTTCGGTCTATGCTCCACGGTGTCGACCCAACAGCAGGTCGCATGCATATGCATAGCTCTGCAACTGGCCTCCCGCCGCGTGTAGAAAACAAGGACAACCAACGGCACGTAGAATAGCCCGACGCGGCTCGGAATCGCTGACGAAAAACGATTCCCACATGCCTTTGATAGTGAATTGCCCGCCGTGGACGTAACATACGTCCGCGCCGCATATTGTCACATTTAAGTCTGTCACTTCCTTGGCAACAAGATGATATGGAACTGCTTGTCCATCACACCATTCACTAATACATCTGTTAAACTGACCTTGGACTGACAGTATAATTACGGAGTTGTACATGCTAGACAGAATAGGCTTAAAGACATGGGATTGTCTAGACCTCACGAAGCTACCACAGACTACACTGCACAGCTTTACGAAGAGTCGGAAAAGACAGAGCGAAAAAGACGGCAAAATCGCATTGCTCAGAGAAACTACCGTAAGAATTTACCCTTTGAAACTTGAACAATCTTGAGTTACAAACTTATCATAAGCCATCACAAAGGTGATAATCAGAAGAAACGGATAAGAGCTTTAGAGCAAGCTGTGAAAAGTTGCTCTACGATCGACGCCGGCAGTGACCTATCGCCAAATGAGCGTAATGCCGAGGTCTTTCCCAACACAATAGACTACCATTCGGTGCAAGACGCGGGTTCTGCGATTAGTTCGGCCGGTACCGAAACGACCCTAACTACGCGTGATCGCGCATGTCCAATTCAGTATTTGTCAACCCTTGAGGATGTCGATTCGCACCACGGAACCCTTGACGTTTCGGAACTCCCACTGCCTGCTGTGCTGGTGTCCAACCGAACGCCTTTGCAAGTGGCCATTCAAATGAGGAATCAGCCCATGACTCAGCTCCTTCTATCTAAGGGAGCAGATGTCTCGAGGCAGGACAGCAGTAGTGCCACAGCTCTTCACTTCGCGGCGGAAACAGGGCAGCTGGAACTTGTCAGCACGATTCTAGCAGCAGGTGGAAGGGTAGACGACGTGGACTATTCTGGGCATACGGCAATATTCAAGGCGGTACAGGGAGGCAGTTTAGAGGTTCTTCGGCTGCTACTGGAATATAATGCTGATCCAAATGTTCGCGACATTTGGGGGGACACCCCCTTACACCTAGCCGCCAAGATCGGAGTTGAGAAGCTGGCACTGTTGCTACTTGATCATGGCGCAGAGGTCGACGCCCCAGGAGGAACCGATGCGCCCCCAACGATGGGCTCCATTGTTGGCGCATCGCCATGATTGGGTTAGCTTCTAATTATTCATGAAGAACGATTGATATCTTCCTAGTCGCACGTTGTCTTGACTTCATGGAGGAGTGAACCCTGTTGAGCTAAAGTACATGTAGCCAGTCTTCCCGTCGCTATACACTGACTCCTGGCATTTGATCCAGCGATCGGCTCATCTTCCCCTTCTGTTTGAACTGGCCAAACCAATAACTATCGTCAGCCCTCATCCCAGTGGCAACGCCTGCGCGCTCGCACATATCTCGATGATCAGGCTCTATCTCCCAGTCACCCATAGCCTCTGGGCGAACCAACATCTGCATAACCATTCCAGACTCAGCATGCCAGGTATTATGGCAGTGAAAAGCCCAAAGGCCTGGATTGTCAAGCACTACACGAATAACAGCCCAAGCGTAGCCTTCCACGGTTATCGTATCTCGTCGTAAAGGATTGTCCAGCAGTCCGTGTGTTTGGAGGTGGTTTGGTAGCTCGGCAGCACTCGGTGGGTAGCCGTCTCTCCCTTGAAGTAGAACGAAGAACTTATGGCCGTGCAGGTGGAATGGATGTGCCCCGTCGTCGAAATTGTTGATGGAGATGTCTATCGTTCGGACACCAGTAGACTGTAACACAAATTCCTTGCGGCGATCAAATACTTGCTCATTGATCGTGATAGGCCCTTCTGGTGTAGTAATTTGTCTACCGTTGTCGAGGAAACGGTGCAAAGATGGATGTGTAGCATTTGGATGCCAAGTCGAATCATTAAAGAACCCTCTTGCCAATCGCCAGTCTCCTATCTCAAAGTTGGCGCGAAGAACAATGACCTCACCTGCAGGCGGTGGCGATATCACTTCAACCGGTCGTAGGGCGGTTGTGTTGAGATCTCGACAGATGACCTCGATGGCATCCGACCACTCTTTGCTCGTGGGATCTCCAGGTTCTTTCGATGAATCCGGACCCTTGTACCGAACAATAGCTCTCATCTCCGCCTGGAGTCTCTTGTTATCGTTCTTAAAGCAATGTGTTACCATTCTCGCCCGCATCCAGAATGCCGAGGCTGTAGTGACATTTGTCTCGAGCACGACGCTGTAACGCTGTGCCGGAAGGATGTTCACTCGATGGATCGGCTCTGGGTTTACATCTGTTCCATCAACTTCCGTGACGTAGAAGGGATGCTCGTCGAATTGGATTTGGAACTCAGCGAAAGCGCCAACATTGATGATCCGTAGTCTGTGGCGTTGGCCAGCTTCCAGATCAATCGTGGGGATTGCGAGGCCAGTGCTATTGCAATGCCAACCTTCAAAGTCCGCACAGTTGCGAACATTACGGCCGTTGATGAGACCATTATCGGGAACAGGCTCGTTGTTTTCTTGATCAGGGGCGAGATATTTCATCAGAAGCTCCGATGTGAGGTTATGGTAATGGTCCTGGACCATCATAACTCTGTCGGTCACGTAGTCCAACACCTGGAGATCCCTCTCTTTCTTGGAGTGAACGACCATTGGGCCGAGCAGACCATCAGACGCCTGGGCACTATGATGCGCGTGGTACCAATATGTGCCATGCTGACCCTTGACGTCAAATCTGAGGGTGAACGTCGAGTTTGGGGCGATGGGACACTGAGTGACGCCAACAGTGCCGTCCATATGGTTAGTACCATTCTGGAACATGCCATGGAAATGAATCGCCGTTGCATTGGCAGCTTCATTATTGACATGAACAACGATGGTATCTCCCTCATTGCATTCAACCAACGGGCCAGGATACTGGTTGTTTATAAGCATCATTGGTCTGTAAACACCATCTGGATTGAGCGTGGCATCGCTGATGGTCCAGGAGTATTCCCTTATCGCTGGCGGCGCGCCTACTTCCCATGATGGTGATAAGATGTACTCTTCAGTATCTCGCAGCCGCGGCGTTGCGGGGATATGTTCTTGAAGGATAGTAACTGCTGTCGTCTTTGGGTTGCTAGGATGAGGGTCTTCTGGATGGAGATTGCGATGAGGAGAAAAGGCCTGGAGGTTGAGGGTGACAGCAGTTAACAAAAAGAGTGTGATAATGCTAGAAACAGCAGTAAATATGGTCAAATACTGTCCTCTGGACGTTCCATGTTTCTGAGAGACCATTGGCGCCGAGTCTTGCGACTTCAGGGCTGCTTCGTCGCAAAGCAGCCATTCACCAAGAGATTCATCGCCATCGTCGGAAGCCATGGGTGACCTGAACACTTCGGCCATGAGTTCCGCTCAACAACAAGAGCAACCCACGTTCTCAGGTATTGCCATTCATTCAAGGGACGAAGTCCATCAGCCCATGGAGAAAGCTCTCGCTCCATCGACGATATAGCAGTGCTCCACCCGGTTGGTGACGTTCTCCCACTAGTTGACATTAACCCCGAAGCCCCGGATCAGTCGGCACGCGAGCAGCACCCTTCTGGACCCCTGGAACAATTCCACGTGCGCTGGACTTAGGAATGATTGGCGTTGCATCGATCGTCGAATATCTTGTAGTTCTATATCATTCTGCACCAAGGATGTTGCGTCGACCGACGGTGGAGAAGGCATTCGGCACCTTAGCCGACACAGCTTATATGAAACATTATAGAACTCTCCAACTGACAATGATCGTCAGGTCTTCACCAAAGAAAAGCTCGATACAAAATGCTCTTCAAAGCTGTTACTCTGTTGGCCGTCGCTGGCCTGGCTCTTGGCCGCTCGCCGCACGATGCTGCCCCCAAGCATCAGAAGACTCAGACCGGCTGGGAGACCAGCTACACGGCTACTGGAACTGCTGAAGTCGCTGCTGCAGCTGCCACAGCAAAGACTAGTAGCCCTACCTCCAAGGTAAAGGGCAAGGCATTTGATCGTATTGCCATCGTCTACTTCGAGAATGAGAACTACGAAAAGGCCTTTGGTGATCGTAAGTTCACGGCCCTCCAAGAATTTGGCTGAATACTAACAACATAGCCAACTTCACCTGGCTCCGCAAGAAGGGCATTACTCTCTCCAATTACTTTGGTGTCACTCACCCATCTGAACCGAACTACATGGCGGCGATCGCAGGCGACTACTTCGGCATGCAGAATGACGCCTTCAATCGCAGCCCGCGCAACGTCTCAACTGTAATTGACCTCCTGGAGCACAGAGGTATCTCATGGGGTCTCTACCAGGAAGATATGCCTTACTCTGGTTTCGAGGGCTTTTCCTGGGTGAACCATCAGAACGGCGCCAATGACTACGTTCGCAAGCACAACCCCGCCGTTCTCCACGATAGCATTGCCACTTCTGAGCAGCGTCTGTCTCAAATCAAGAACCTCTCCCTCATCGATACTGGCAAGTCGCTCTTCCACAAGGATCTCAAGGACAACAAACTTCCTCAGTGGATGTTCATTACGCCTAATATGACTTCCGACGGTCACGATACTTCTGTTACTGTCGCTGGCCAGTGGGCGCGAACTTTCCTTGAGCCGCTTCTTAAGGACAAGCACTTCATGCAGAACACCCTTGTTCTCGTCACCTGGGATGAGAACGAGACCTACGCTCGCCAGAACCACATCTTGGGCATTTTGCTTGGCGATGCAGTACCCGACCACCTCGTTGGCACTACCGATGACAGTTTCTACAACCACTATTCCGAGATCTCCAGTGTCCAAGCCAACTGGGGGTTGGACACCCTCGGACGCTGGGATGTCGGTGCCAATGTCTTCAAGCTCGTTGCGCAGAAGACTGGCGACAAGATCCGCAAGTGGAAGTCGCACAAGCTGGATAAGTACTTCTGGAATGCTTCGTACGCCGGACCTTTTAATGAAGCTGGTGGAAACCAGGAGTATGTTGCACCTAACTTGGATCTTGAGCACACCTTCTCTGGCCGCAAGGTCTTTGGTCCTATCCGAACGGAGTGGAAGAAGAGCTGCAATCCTACCTACTACAAGGACAGCATCGAGGTCAACGACGGACTGAACCCCCCTAAGGGCTATGAGACTCCCGGGTCTACGTAGGTTCTTGTATATCTTACATGTATTCTCGAAGCGCAGCATGAGGGTCAAATGTGCACAGGACCCAATCAAGCGTTAGAACCATTTACATAGATCAATGAACCAAATACTCCGGAATCTGGATTTCCAAAGCTTATGTGACAGCTTCGATGTGGCTGGTGTTCTGACGAGTCCGTCGCACCATGAAGCCAGTGAGTGATTCGACTAATCTACCCACGCACTTGATCGCATGTTTCTCCATCGTTGGTGTTGATCAAGCTCATGTGGAATCGCCAAGTCCCGGGCCGAGCGCCCCAATGCTTAGCGGCTTCCAGGGATCTTTTGGACCTTGAACTCTAAAGGCCACTAAGCGCTATGAAGAAGCTGCGGTACCTGTCCCAGGGGTTAACGAATCAGGGAGCGTACTATTGTCAGCGGGATCTCAGTGAGGGCCTGTAAGATCGCAGCATTCTACCATGTGCTCTGGGGATAAGTGGCCGATCACTTCGTTTGTTCGTGCTGTGCATCGGCAGCATATTGCCGTGAGCGATCCTACTCCGTCACCGAGATGAGCTGCGTTATCAGTGTTGGTTGACGGGAGGCCAGACAGTTGGTCGATTGAAGCTGAGGTATTGTCAAACTCCTTGTTCAAATTCGTCCCCAAAGCCTTCAGTTCACTGTTTCCCAGTATAGCAATCGCCCAAATGAAGTCATCACAAGGCCCAGCATTCAAGCGCTTCTTATCCGACTTCACGCTCGGTTTCTCAGATGGCATCACTGTTCCTTTCGCCCTCACAGCTGGGCTTAGCTCCTTGGGCAAAACGGACGCCGTGATCACCGGCGGACTGGCAGAGCTATGCGCTGGTAGCATCAGCATGGGAATTGGAGGATATCTTGCAGCTCGGGACGAATGCAATCCAGGCCAGGACCACACAGTGAATGATGAAGAACGCCGACAGAATCTTGAAAGGAGCAGTGAGAGCGATTACATGGTTGAGCTATCTGAGAAGATGCAAATGCAGGCAGAGGAATTGGTGCGACAACACCTAGAGCCCTTGGATCATCTCCCGAGCTCAATAGTTGCGACGATCCTGGACACACTTCAGCGAGAACCATCACATCTCCATCGCACTATATCGCGACTACAGTCATTTAAAGAAGACCTTTCATCATCCTCGCAACCAGCGCACCAATCGCCAATCATATCTGGCCTCTCAATCTCCCTAGGTTACACTATTGGCGGTACCATCCCTCTATTACCATACTTCTTCGCCAGTACGGTTGGTCTCGGCTTCCGATGGAGTTCATGTCTCTGTCTCTTGGTCTTGTTTGTTTTCGGAGCGGGGAAAAGCTGGATCTTACGGACGAGAGATGCGACAATGATTGCATGTGGCGTTGAAGGTCTCCAGATGGTGGTACTAGGTGCCCTTGCTGCAGGAGCTGCTGTTGCGTGTGTGACTTGGGTCAGCGCAAGTTGATGGAAGCTCTGTTGCCCTATAAAGAAAGTTTCCAGCTGTTTGAGTACCCCCTTAGACTTCTTAGTTGATGATGGGAATGAGAATGGCAGCCGACTAACCTATATGTCCTACTTTGGCCAGGTGAATACCATTGCTCGAACCTCGATACTTTGCCGTGCTCTCGACCCAGGGCTGACGTTCGGTGGCATGAAAGAAGAGTGGGCAGCCCCTGGTACCCACAATCAGCTATGTTCCTGGGCATTAATGTTACGCAGACCTTACACTTAGTTACAGAATCGTCCGAGTCAAAGCACTTGAACACAGCAACCTCGTCAACCGTCTGCTGACTCAGGTAGTGCCACTGTCGGCCTTGTTCATGTAGTAAGAAGGTTGTACCACCTGTGTATGTTCTTCTGATTCGTTCGGATTCCACAAGCGTGGCAGGTGAGATGCTTCGGCCATCACAAAGGGCCAGTGGCCATGTCTCGACAGGCCCGTTGATAGGGCGCCAAAGGCTTTTCTTTGTAAGCTACTGGTCCACTGCTGCTGTGGCTGAAGGTGAGAGAAATACTTCATCAGTCGAAGTCTGCCTAGCAAGAGTCTGTGTGCTTCCAAGGGCAATTCCCGGAACACTCTCTCAACCGCCGCCCCGCCATTCTGGTCTATTGAGGGATTGAGCAAATATCAATAGTGGCTAAAGTCTGTTAACATACCGATGTGAACAACTTGTGCAGGACCTAACTTTGCTAATGGATCATCAAGATCAATAGTTCTCCCGTCTTTGGTGCTCGAATCGCTATCCCTGACCTATGGGCAAAGTGAGTAAAACGAAACCCAATAAGCAACTCACCAACTTCAATGCATACCAGCCAATTGTAAATGTGAATCTGGTCTACGCCGTCCATGCAGGTCTTCAGTAAGGTTTTACATTCTTCAAGATACTCGGATTCCACCTTTTTCCTGTCGCTAAAGTCGGCGAAGTGAAGTCGGGTTGGCACAGCAACATATGCGAAGCCATGCATGTCCAGCTTGAAGGTGTCCGCCTCTCCACGCGCATCTCGGATCTCCTCTTCTATCCCAGACGTAAATGTTAGATTGGTTCGCCTTTGATCGGGGGCTGTCTTAGGGACGTCAACGAGAACTTGAAATGGCTTTTCGGTCAGGAAGATCTCCTGCCACTCGAGGTACTGAAGTTTGGCTTTGACCATTGCGTTGGCAATATGGGCTTCTCAGCTTAGCCAAAGAAAGCGAGTCCCCCACGCCGGCCGGTCGGAGCGGGAGCCCTAGATATACATGAACGCAGCTGCTCAGCACAACGCTCTCTCTATGCCCCTCGAGAGTATAAAGCCGAGACATCTTCTTTCAGTTCATCAACTAAGATTTGTCACAGGAGAGCTAAGAATTGATGTATACGGATTGAGAAAGAAGTTTGAGTTGGTAGTGGTAAGACCCAATTGCCCTGCTCCTGTGTACCGATAGTAGGCTAGTTCCCATTGAACACGGCACCAGCCGTCTTACTGTCATAGGTTGCGTAGTCTTTCTTTCTAGGAATTGATTGATCGATCCTCTCATCCTCAAATAGTTTCTCCCAGGGTTTAGCCCTCTTATCGCTCGCCATCCGACTCAGAATGGCGTCAGACCATGAACTGCTAACTGTACCTCGTTGACTCCTACAACAGGCTTCGATGCTCCCGACCTTGGCGTCCTATAATGGCACAATGTCAGCACCCTACAAGATACGTCTTGTCACTTCCAGCTTACATGTTTAAAATCCATTTCGGCAATTGGAAGCCAGGATTCGAGTTGCGACTTGATTTGACTTCAATAAGCAAGGAGAATCGTAATAGTGTCTGTATGCCTCGATGTGATGTTGGTGGCTGGGCATAAGTCTGTTGCGGCTGGAACAATGAGACTCGGCTCTACAAGAGCTCAAGAGCAGGGGCGAATGAGAACATGCTGATCAGCAAAAAGGGAACCGATGAGAGAAGGGAAAGTTGAGCCTCAATTCCCAAGATCCTTGAGCCTCAATTGCCAAGTCCCCTGCAATAGAGCCATACACTGAAGCAGCGCTCGACCACGGAGCCTTGTCAGTCTGTGAGCCTATGAGCAGCGTCTGCGCACCCCCTTTGATACGAATATGCACGTAGGCACGGGGTGTTTATCACAAGACGGCGTAAACCCCGCACGGTGAATACGTGCATTTAACAACGCGGAGACGCTGAACCGTGCCTCCACGGGTATAGTGGTGTAGCAATAGCAGCCTCAGCCTCAAGCTGGCGCACTTGTAGATCAGGATGTTCGGTCAGTCACGGCCTGGTACCGATACTTGCGAGAATGCCGTGGTACTTCGAATTGAGAGTGTCTCTGACTAGTAGGCACTCGCCCCGGCATGGCCTGCCGGCTGATCTTGCTAAAGTAACTTTTTCCATTGCGCATAGTTGCTTCCATGCTCGGTCCTTCACCGCTCCGCTGTGACTCGCCATAACCTTGTGCGGGAAGACAGATCAGTCACATCATGAATGATCCATCGACAGATCGCCGAACGTATATTGAATACATTGAATCTTGTTTTCGCAACTACCCAGAATCTCTCGCTTATTATGAGCCGCTTAAGGAGCATCTTGAGGCTGGAACTGGCCGACAGTATACGACGTTACAATCGGTGAGCCTATTCCAAGTCGCCTCGTGCCATGAGAAGGAGCATAGGTTTCCTCGATTATACCCGTTCGACCGTGTCGAATGGTCAAGCGAAGCGCAACGGCCCCGGATAGCGGTCATCGAAGGATTTCCGTCTCCTGAAAGCATTGGCCTTCTTGGCGCCAAATATCTGATACGACCCGAGTTCTTCATTGGTAATTTGAGACTGACTCGATCACGGGTTGCTCCCAGTCACAGCTATGACCTGCCAACAATTCCATCTTTGCAGGCAAACCTGATACGCATCCGCTTTGCAAGTGCTGTGAGGGATTTGAAGGACCCGATAGCACAGACAAGCACGCAGCTCTCGCGACAACGATCAGATCTCGCCAAAGCATTCTCACGCTATGACCAAGGACTCACAAACAATCGCCGATATGGCGACACACGATTTCGGAGGATATATCAACATGACTCGCGCACCTTCAGCATAGAGCAGGCCATATTCATGACAATCAGTCAAGTTGGAGAGCAATGGACTGGTAAGGCCTGGCCCAACTGCTTGCGCGAGTTGCCCTGAGTTACTAACTTTACTTCTTAAGTTATCTTCCTTACAGACCAAGGACGAAGTCTAGCACCAAATCAGGGGCTTCCCTGGTCGTATAATCATTCTAACAACAGGCCCGTTGGCACAATTGATCTGGTTCCCTACAACATGCCTGCAGTCGATGCGTCGACGAGACCTACAGGGACCACCCCTGGTTCGCCAAAGCCTGGGTCACCAGCACTCCACCAGTCTGAAGAGCACAATCACGACCAGTTCCACCCTCTGCGACGTATTATTCTAAGCGACGAAATCGACGCAGAACTGCTGAAGACCGACCCATTCTTCCTGCTTGCCAGTGTGCTAAGGACATCACTCTTGTCGTGGTGTCAGCTGCTGAACTTGATTGGCGAGAAAGTGTCTCAAGCGCAAAATCAGCTCGAGCTCACATATGAAGAGCTAGAGCTAGATCTGATTCAGTTGAGATACCACATGCAGATCATTCATGCAGCAAACGAGAATCTATCGGAAAGCCTGAAGATGGTTGAACGTGGCGGGTGTCCAGAGTGGCCACAGGCTCGTAGTGATGCTGCAAAAGCACGAAAGAAGGATATTCAGGAGCAGCTCCGAATTGACTACCTCCATGTAATGGATCGCTGCTCGCTGATGATCCGTCAGTGCACGTCTTCGAGCGCTGTGCTAGTCGGGTTTGCACAGCTTACGACAGCAGAGAAGGGATCGCAACAGGCGGCGGAAATACATAGTCTCACACGACTCGCTACGGTCTTCATTCCTTTGAGTTTCTCAGCTTCGGTCTTTGGCATGAACGTCACGGAGACAGACCCTACAGTCTCAATAGCCTGGTTCTTCGGACTTGCGACTGTGTTAGTGGCTGTGACATTTGCCGTGGTTTTCTGGGCTTCTTTGAAGTCACTGTTTCGAAGGATCTCGAGGTCCATGGAGGAAAAGCCGCGATTCTAGACAAACACCGTTTGCATTTCGATGGGTTTCACGCGTTGACGGTTTCATGTGGAGTTGGGCCATCTTGGTGATAGTAGTGCAGCGGCACCGGCGATTTTCTTTACTGCAGGTGGATTGTCGAATTACATGATGAATAGTATCGAAGGCACAAAGCAGAAGAGTAGAAAGAGACTGATTCATTTTTTATAAATGTTTTTTTTTTATCTCACCTCGTAAGCGCAACAGGACACCTTCGCATCACGATCATCGCGTCCAAAACTGCACGATATCGTCAAAGTCCTCTTCACCTGCTGCAGGCTCCCAGTCTTCGGGCGATACAATCTCCTTCCGAAGGCTTTCTGCCTCACGAACTAGCTCGCTGCCCTTTTCTAAATCGCCCTTATCTTGCAACGCACAGCCCAACTTATATTTAGTGCGAGCGATCTCGTTCTTGAAGATTTGTGGCTGTCCTGTGTACACCAGCAATGCGTCTTCGAGATAGTTGCTGTTGGGAATGTTAGCTTCAGTGTCGTCTAGGGCAAGTAGTAAAATGCATACATCGCGATATCGTAAAACTTGTTCCTGTGATAGTGCCAGGCTAGTTTGTGCATCGCGTCCGCGGTTTTATGGTGCTTCGACCCCAATGTGATATTCCACAGCTTGAGAACCTGAGCATGGGCCTTCATCGACTCAGCAAACTTCGCGTCTGCTTCTCCCTTCTTCCCTGCCTGCATTAATTCTGTTCCTTGTGCGATCAGAATGTTACCAAGGCAATATATTGCCATCGCTGTTCTGCATAGCTCGATCAGCATCGTCTTTGCCGTTAGTTCTGTCTTGCCTACCTGAAGTTGGTCTTATCGTCCCAGTCTTTGATGATGGACCTGACTGATGATTCTGCTTCATCTAGCCGCCCTTGAAGCCATAGACATGTCGACAGGTGGGTTGTAAATATCTTTTGATCACCAGGGAGGCCCTTCCAAGCCTCAAGGCAACGGCGATAGTAACCCTCCGCTTCCTGATAACGATGGAGCCCTTGAAGGCCATTGCCAAGTCTCCCAAGACCAAAAACCTCCCAAATGCTCGGCCTCGAAAGTTCGCCGTGTTCGAAGGCAAGTTGGATATACTTCCACTGCGCCGAGAAGTCGTCAAACGCATCCTGGAATCTGTTTGATTCGGTCCACGCTGAGCCAAGGCCACCATAAATATCAGCCAAATACCTGTAACCCCCACCCTTACTGAGATGCCGAAGGCAGTACTCCTTCGCCGGGTTCAGGATACTGAAGACGCATTCCAATAGTCCACTCTCGTAGCAAAACCTATATGTGTTATCTTTAGTCTCAACTTTCCTGTATATCAGTGGTGTCGATCAACCTACCAGCCTGCTTCGTATAGGAGTTTCGCGAAATCCCAGTTTACAGTATTGTCGTCAATGAATGGCTCCCCTTCGTCGCACGACCACTGATATGCCTCGCAAATACTTTGCACATGTGGCAGAAGCGCGCGTTGCTTTGCCCAGAGCGCAGGGTTGTGAATCGAGAACCTCTCCGGAATCGGCCATGCCGCGATGAGAAGCTGAACAGCCCTCGAGAAATGCAAGCGCTGCTCGTCTGCGCTCATGCGTAACTGGCATGATGCCTGCATCAAGCGATGCATTCTCACTTCTTCGCCTGTTTTGCTTTGGGAGATGAGACTGCTCCTCAGAAGCTCAGCTCTGCAACGGAGCAGCTTCCGTGGCGTTGCGATGAAGCTGAAGTCGGCATTGCCTGTTGAAGCACCCTCTTTGAGGAGTGACATTTGGATTCTGTCCGGATCTAGGTAAGACATCAGATTGATCAGATCCCTTTCATCTTCCTTGAGCTTATCAAAGTTCATATTCCAAACAGTGCTGAGAGTATAGGTATAAGATCCGCTGGATGGCTGAAGTTTCATGTCCTCGAAGTCCTTGACTATGTCTCGATGATTGTATGCGTCCATGAATTCCGAGAGGCTGCAGGACTCGTGAATCACGAGACTTGCTGCTTGAACGATGCCCAGTGGAAGATAGCCGAGCTTACGCGCGATGCTCCTAGCATCCTCTCGCTCACTATATCCCGAACACGCTCGGCCTCTGCTTCTGTGATGACTCGTCAGCTTAAGTAAAAGACTGATTGCTTCCTCCTCAGTCAGTTCTCCTAGTTCGGTCCCGCTGTAGAGGCTCTGGCTAAGAAGCGTCACGTCGCGGGTTGTGATTAGTACTGAGCCATAACGACCAGCCTCAGGGCAGAATTCGCGAAGTAGCTGACCCTTGTCATCACCATCGGCGTTGTCAAAGACTATTAGCCATGGCTTCTCTGTCAATGTCGTAAGCGATTAATCCCATCGAGTCTCTTGTCTCGATCCGCACTTACCGAGAACCCTGAGTGCATCCTTGACGCTCTGCTTTGCCTTGATTGCCGGAAGACCATCGCCTAGTCCCATTTCCTTTGCAAAATGAATGAAGCTGTCAGACAATTTTGCCTTGCCATCTGTGTCTGCGCAAAGTACGACTTCATACTCGCTCTGGTAGCGAAAGGCGTAGCTCAATGCGACCTGCGTCTTGCCCACTCCCCCGATGCCTGCAATGACGTATGTTTTGCTCTCCTTCGAATCCACTAATGAAGGGCGCAGGACCTCGTGTATGTCATTGAGTACAGTGGTTCGGCCCTCAAAGTCAGGGTTGACCTCGAAAGGTGTCATCACGTAGCAAGGAGTAGTGATAGGAGCAGCTTCATATACAGCAGATGTCAGACTACCCGTTGATAGGCTGTCAGGTATACCCACTAGCGCGGTGAGACCGTTAGATAATGAGCAATCCGAATCGTAAGACAGGTCCTTACCTGAGGTAGGAGAACTAAGCATGCTATCGGTGCGCTCGTTCGATACGATAGCCCACGTGGAAAGGCCTTCAGGACTCACTCCCTCTACTGGTCTGGGCATGGGCGGGCAGACCTCTTCTACAAGGTCTGTGATGATTCGCAAGAACCTTTCGAAAAAGCCTTCCGTGTCTCCCCGAGATGGGTACATGGTGAGTTGACTATGATCGCGTTCGATGCCTATCTGGATTTCGTTGTCCCACCCCAGTGACGATACAGGCTCAGAGCAAAGCTGAGAGACATTAATGGATGATTGTATGTTGTAATATTGTGCGTACTCACAATCTCCGGTCTTTGAGATTTGAAATAGAACCTCTCTGTAGAGTAGGCAGTCTTATTGAGCTCGTAAAGTGTCCGGACAGCGAAACGACAACGGAGTAGGCGAAACTTCTCAACAACATCTTTGACTGCGCTCCATTCTTCAGCCGGCGATTTTCTCAAGGTCTCGACTGCTTGGTGCCGCTTCTTCGGGCCGAACTCGACCGCTGCGCACTTGAGAGAGACATTTTCGAAGTCGGGATATGATTCGTCGTGAACACATGCCATGAACACAATGCCACGTGTGTTGTCAAAAAGTGAACGAAAGCTATTGTTCATTTTTGCCAGGCAAAGAGCCTACTTGTCGTCAGCATGACTGCCTGCGTCTCTGGTTGGAAAAGACTAACCTTCTTCAGAATGATTGAGCCAAAGCTGTAGCAGATGAAGATGATGGGACGGTTCGGCGCTTCCTCTCTCTTGCTAGCCAGGTTATAAAGAAGCGTCTCGGCCTGCCCTAGAAGATACGGCCATGATGTCGAAGAGATATCTTTACCGAAGTCGTACTGGAGGGCCATTATGCGTGCCTGTCGCACCTGGTGGCTCAAGACCTCGGCAAGCCATTTGTTGTGTCCTTTCAGCTTGTAATGTGGATGGAGAGTAGGTAAACCAGGGATCGAGATGATACTATGAGATTGTGAGATAATGTGCTCTGGGGATAGCAGTGACAGACTGACTCCAGCTCCGGCTCCCTTCTGCCGTCATATATAACGGGCAGCGGTATTGGAACCATGACGACAAATCACCTTGCAAGGGTCATTCAGCACAAATCCTTACAGATCTGTCCCTTTCTTCGTATGGTGGCCAGGAGAAAGCAAGGCGCTCCGCGACGCTGGTGACAAGCTGGCCTCGATTTCAGCCGCTCTTAACTGATTCAAGACTTAGGACCGAGATGTTGGTCGTGACTATGTCAAAAGGAAGAAGACTCAGAGTGTTGAAGGTTAGGATGTCACATGGCTAAGGCGGGAAGTTGGAAGCATTGTGTCACCGAAAGACTTTGTAGCCGCGGTTCCTAATAGACAACTCATAACGGGCGCATATGCCAGCCACAGCTGGAGGATCAGATCACGCCTGCTCAGAAGTAAGAAAGATGGTGATGCAGCCATCATGCTCAGGTATCATTCATGGGAGCCGTCGTGGAAATTGTTGGGCTCTGTTGTGTAGCGAGAATGTATACTTTCAACTCTGCAAGGTAGAGGTACATAGGAGGCTCAGACTAGCGACCCCGAGGCTCATTGTGTAGCATCTTACTGGCCATGCGAAATGAATGTTGCATCATGGACGGCAGAGCCTCGTCGGGCTGTGCAGATATTGTCTCGCAGAAACAGGGCCAATCACATGCTACCACGTTGCGCGGAAGCTTCTAACACCGGTTCTTGTAGCCATGTGTCGTCTCTGGGCTCTCGAATTCCCGAGATCAACAGTCCAAGTGGTAGAGCCTGATGTATGATTCACACGACAAGATAATGGTGAGCGAACCAAGAGCGGGGTATAGAGAGCGACGAGCGGATGGTGCAACACTTCGACAGCGAGGCGCAGCTCGTGACACCATTCGACGGTTCTAAATGCATGTCCAGGATCATTTGCTTATTCAGGCTGCGACGGGACAGAACTTAAAGGGGGGTCGTAAAAGACGGTAAGGTGGTGGACCATGCGGCTCTGCTCTCGTGCATCATTGACTCCTCTTCGATGAAGGGGGTTAGAGGTGCTCCCCGAGTCTTGTGCCAGCTGGACATGTCCGCACGCAGTCTCATGTCATCCTGTTGCTCGTCCTAAGCACAGTGCAGCCTTTTCAGGCCTTGATTCAGGATAGTTTGCACACAGCGTTCGGGGGCAGATGTATTCCGTTCAACTTACAGGGCTCCCAATTTTATAAATCTGGACGTCGAAACTCCCGTAGTAACACAGGTAAAGGCTTACTCGGAGTCTTTCTCTGGTTCTGTCGACTGCGTCTTTATGGCGTCCTTGCCCCTCGCGAAACATGTGGTTGAAGGAGTCAACTACCTGGTGCATCCTCAGGTCATAGTGCGTCTTCTGAATTGAAGCCCAGGCGTCATCATCCCCACATGTCCATATACGTCTGGGCTGCAGTCAACCGAGCTGATACATGTACTAGGGGACAGTGACGGCCAGTCTTCCCGCTGGGCAAATTCGTCCTGTCGTTCTGGTGGATGAGCAGCTGGCACGCCGCGACCAGAACGACATCACAAACAGGTTGAAGCATTTCGACAAATACGACGATGTATTCACCGAAGCCTTTGCTGCAACATTCGTCATCCATGGCTTGCAAGAGTCGATAGAGGGGTCCGACAGCTATCAAGAGACTCTAGCTGAGCTTTTCCCGTCTATACTTTTCTCTAGAACAGATGGAAATACAGAAGCGCTACCATCTGGGCCCTACTTTCTCCATGGGTCAGATATCCATCAAGCGTGGCGCCTATATCCAGACGAACTCGATGCCTTCATTTACGGTGTCATCCCCCGAGATGTCCTGAGCCCTGATGCGTATGTTGCCCGATACTTAGGTCAATTTCTACGGCAAGGTTCCTGATATTCAACTAGATTCGAGGTTTTGACATTAACCGATGACAATGGCATTTGGAAAACGATTGCTGTACCTAGTCGTCTTTACAGTCAGCCAACACCGGAACGGCCTCTAGCTGGCACGCGCTCATGTATCAAGGACATTTTCCGGTTGAAAGGAGTGAAGACCACAATGATGAGTCGTTCGTTTACTTCTTTGTACGGTCCGGAGGAAGAGAGTGCAGACTACGTGAAGAAGCTACTTTCCCTTGGTGCAGTTATACTGGGCAAGACAAAGATGACGCAGTTTGCCTCCTCTGATGAACCCACGGACCAATGGATTGACTTTCATTGTCCATTCAATCCTCGAGGTGATATGTATCAGAGCCCCTCTGGTAGCTCATCTGGCGCAGCCGCTGCTCTGGCAGGCTACGACTGGGTAGACTACTCAGTTGCTGGAGATTGTAAGGACAGACAACGACGGATGTTAAGCCTTGGCTGACAGGAACACAGCGGCTGGTAGCGTGAGAGCCCCGGCGACTTGCAATGGGCTCTTTTCCATCCGTCCCTCATTCAACACCACGTCAATGAAAGGTTGTTTTGTAAATTCTCCGTTAGTACACCTCCTATCACAATTTCTCCTGTCAACTGACCCCAGCAAAGCAACTTCGACGTTGTCGGCTTGTTCACTCGAAGCCTCGATGATTTGCAGCATCTTGTGGTTAACACATTCGACGTCAGTGATCATGTAACTCGGTTGCCCACCAAGATCCTATACCCTCTTGACTTCTTTCCGCACAGTAATCAGGAGCATCAGAACATGGTGGACGACTTCGTCTCGGTCCTGGAGGCCTTCTTAAATACCAAGAGAGTGAAGTTCCGTATCTCAGACAACTGGGCGAAGTGCCCTCCGCTGGAAGCCGGCGGGAAGAGCCTGGAGGAGTATCTCCAAAAGGTCTGCCATCAATGCCTAGGCTTTTTCTTTTTCCCTTCAGTACTGACCGTACAATAGAGTGCATTCAGGTCTCTGTGCTATGATTACTATCACGAATTCGATCAGTATAGGTCCGACTACGAGGAGAGGTTTGGCAAAGAGCCTTACGAGGGACCTGTTGTCCATTACAGATGGTATTTGCTCCTCTTTCATGCTGTAGCAGGGTGTTCTCCCCGGCATGCTAATTAAGTGTAGGGGTGTAGGGAAGGCGACTACAAGAGAAGAACGAGACACCTATCTAGAGGCACTGAAAGTCTTCCGACAGTGGTTCAACGAAAATATCCTGTCCTCAGTCGAAAACAGCCTTTCAGACGCGATCATGATTATGCCCTACGGTAGCGCTAATCCGAAGTTCCGGGACTCGGCAAATGAGTAAGGCCTCGTCCCCCTTTCCCTATGCGATGAGAAACTCGCAAGCTTGGCTTAACCTTTCCTAGAAATCCATCCAGCTCAGGTACTATTGGAGAGAAGTTCATGTCTCCTATTCTCCAAATACCGCAACTTGTCTTACCATGTTCGCACACCCAGCCTGAGGCGCTTGTATCTCGCTGACACTACCCAGTTGGACAAATGCCGTATCAGTCGAGGATCTCAGGCCTATTGGAGCATCGGCCAATAGGTAGCACCCTGTTAGGGGCCAAAGGTGCGTGAAATTGTCGAAGTCGTATGAACAGCAGATGTTTATCTAAAAACAGGGAGTGACTTGATGCTCGTCATGCTGGCGAAGCAAGCCTTTGATGCTGCATCCTGGCCAACTACGATCAATACTGGCCGGTACATGTATCCACTCAGCAATAACGTGCGTAATGTTGAGGATGCAGATTCGCAGAGAGATGGGGCCTTTGCTCGCGCTAAGAAGGCTTTCCAAACGTAGTAAAACAACCCTCTATCCATCTTCTAGGTGCCGTGAAGAGTGAAGAAATGGTATTCATAGCCGGGACGTCAAAACAAGATCTCATGACCAGACTTGGTTGATCAGAATGATGGAAGTGAGCGAACACTTCTGAACAGCAGTCCGCAAGCTTGCAGGTACCTACAGTCCACTCAGCGCCACATGAGAATCAATAAGTCACTGCTTCTGATCTCGTGATCCATGTCCGCGGCCCTCGGCCAGCATAATCTGTTCCCTCTCCTCGCACGCTGTCAGAAACCTCCGGGGCATAGTCTGCAATCTCTTATCGCATCGTTCTAAGACTTGTTGGGCCTTCTCCCCGTAAGCACGACGAAACACCAACCACAACTTCTGATCTTCGGCATCTTCAGCGCAAGGCAAGGGGTAGTACGGATCATTCTCGAAATATGCTTCAACCAGGCAGTCAATCAACCCTTCGGGGTGCGTCCACGCTGCGCTCTCTTCCCACATGCCGCAGAGGTTGAAATCAAGCACCCAAAGCTGCGTTCGGAGTTGGCCCTCCAGGTATGGGTGCCAAACCTCCGTAGGTTCTAGCTCAGAGAGAGCTGCATTGGGGGTTGAAGCGTCTGGGTCTTGGGGTGGCTGGACAGGCCTCGCCAATCCATCATGTATAGCTGTCCTTGTGCTTCCTATTACGAACTCGATATCGTAGGCCGTGACGTTGGCCCGCCAATGAATCACCGCCAGGGCCTCAGCGATGGCCTTCGCGTACTCCTCAACGGGCATCCCCAACATTCTTATCTGGTCCACATGCAGGTTGAAGTTCCTCAGAGTGAAGTTGGAAGACTTCTTAGATGGGCTCCGTCGCCCAAGGTATACCCTTGCCAAACAGTCCCGGTTTGCATCCAACACTCTGGCCGCTTCTTGGTCGTCAGCTGGGCAGAACGGCTATCTATTCAGTTTTCAAGAGCACGGGTTGTGTCTTTTGTTCTGTTCGAACATGGGGGATGATGGATGCCTGGAAATAGGGTTGAGCCTTCACGAAGCTTGACCTCATGGCGTGACACCATGTAATGTGCCTCGCTGCGGTCACACGCGGCCCTCAACATTAATATACGCGACAAAGAAGCTGAGAGGCCGCCAACTAAGAGTCAAAACAACACTGTGAGCATCCAACATGAGCTTCTTCTATATCAATCATTGCAAAAAGTTCCCGCTACTTCGCCCAGAAAAGATCCGTTCACAAACATCGCTGTCTTCACTGTCTATCTTATACCGTACATATTTCCAATTTATACTCTTTACATGACCATCTTGTGGCCGCGGTACTTGCTCTGCTGAGCGTAAGCCTGGACGTTCTTCTCGTCCGAGCGCTTGGGGAAGCCATCGAATGACAGTGCGTATGTCGCGACAGAGTGAGCAATGAGCTAAAGAAAGCAAGTTAGCGTCATCCAGTGCGTTGTCAAAACAGTGTTAAAGTCGTACCTTGGTGTTCACCTCCCACGCCTCGAGATCAACGTTGCTCGTATCATCACACAACTGGTGGTAGCAGGGATCGTACCAGTCGCCAGCCTTGCCGCCAAACATGGCCTCTTCATCCTCGGTTTTGACGCCCTCTGCACCAGTCGCAATACCACCGGCAGGGATGCCTCCACGAATGAATCCGTCGTAGTCGCTGCGTCCATCGAAAGGAATGAGCGTGTAGTTGAGACCCTGCTTCTCATACCAGTCGATGTAAAGTTGCTTCAAGTCGCCAGAGCCTTCGGGGTTTCCCTCGTTGCTGGCATTGTAGATTTGGTAAGCATAGTTGGGGCTAGCCATCATGTCGTAGTCCATGAATAGCCTGATCCTCTTGTTCTCTTCCTCGGTGAGGCTGGCGACGTAGAAGTTCGATCCAAGCAGACCCTCCTCCTCAGCCGCCCACCATGCGAAACGAACACAGTTGTTGATGCGGAAGTCAGTAAGGCGAAGAGCAACCTCAAGGACCGAGATGCTGCCGGAGCCGTCATCATTGATGCCGGGGCCTTCGGGGACGCTATCTGAGTGCCCACCAAGCATGACACAGTTGTCCTGATCACCACCACTGGTCTGCGCAATGATGTTAGAGGTCATGATGGTTCGAACCTCTCCATCGATGTAGACGATGGCATCGACCTTTTGTCCATCCTTCAGCTTGTCCACAGTCTTCTCGCCGAACTTCTGAGAGATGCCAAAAGTCGCAACATGGTTCGGGGACGGTGTGCCAAGAGTGCCGTGCACATCACCCTTCTCGTTATTGTAGATGATAGCGGCGATTGCGCCAGCCTTGCCAGCATTCTCCGACTTGTCACCGAAAGCACAGGCTCCGCGCTTGACCAAAGCGATGTTGCCCTCGACGTCGGCGGGGTAGTCCGAGATGTCGCAGCCGTCGTTCTCAACCAACACAATGTTGCCGTACTCGGGCTGCTTGTTCTTAGTCGGAGGCGTCAAGCTCATAGGAGTCGCTGAAGAAGGAACTTCATCGCCGATAACGAGTCGGGACTCGAAGACGTCGCCGGTGACAGCTGGGAAGCTCTGCGCGCTGAGCTTATAGTAGCTACCGGTATCGGCGAGGGCAGTGCGGATATACTGAAGCGTCGCAAGGTGACCTGAAATAATTGACAGTCAGACTCGGGTTGAACATAGTATAGAGATGGAAACAGCTCTGGACTTGCCCTTGCTACCGATGACCCTCGTGGGATGACCGTACTCATCCTCGCCCTTCTCGGCAAGCTTGTAGAAGTCCTCGGCACGCTTCTTGAGGCTTTTCCGGGAGATTGACTCTTGCAGCTTCTCGCTGTCAATCAATGGCAGGCTCGAGCCGTCGTTGCTTGAAGGAGATAGCCAAGCAGGGATCTCGGGGAGCTTGACTGGAAGCTGAAGAGGGATCTGGAGAGCATTGACGCCGCCCAGAGCGAGGGCAGAAACCAGCCCGTTTCGGAGAGTTGACATGTTGAGACTGTGGACGATGATACCCAATGGTGGTAGCGAAAGATGAAAGACAGAAATAAGGAGCTCTGATCAAGTCCACCAGCAGCCTTGAGATAGAAGAGTGCGGGACGTCACGATCGAAAGCGTCGTACCTCGGTGTCGCGTGAGTGTGTCATTTGTTGACGCCATTGCCGCTACAGGCAAGGCGCAGAGGAGCTTCCCACTGCGATAAGCTGCGACCTGCGACACCGGCGATAAGGTACCTGGCGTGCCTGGGGGAGTGCCTTAATTGGGGGGCTGGTGTCTTGCTGACTCATGATGCCTTGGTTTGGATCACCTTCACCTTCACGATCGTCTCCTCGTCCATCTCGTGACAAGGGCACCCTGTCGTCATGTAAACGATTTACAGCCATCATGTCATCACTCCTACACTTCATCTCTGGTGGACGAACCCCTCCTACTAGGCTGCGTCCCCCAAATGAATCGCCCAACATCTTTCGTGTCACATGATGCCCAGGTCAATGGTCCCAATTTAGGCACAACAAGGACCCCTGGCCACACCAACCAGGCGCCCAGCTTCGCCTTCTAGACAGAAGAGAGGCGGTGTTCGCTTAAGCCGCCCGCCCCACGGCAGGCATTTGAATGTGCGGTTCGTCGCATGGGCAGTCGTCACTTCTTGTAGACGACCCTGGAGGATTGAGAATGACCCGAAGCCTATGATTGTGCTGCTCAACCATCGCCTACAGCATGGTTTTGACGGTCGACATTTGAAGCGAACGATCTCGCGACAAGAACCTCTCGAGCTGTGACGTCGAGCAAGGTCGATCATGGCGCATCCACGATTTCCTCGCCCGTACGCGATATGCGTGATCCTCGCTCGAACCCTCGTGCTCTGTCTCGCAATCGTCAACATGGGCGCCGCAGCGTACCTCGCCTCCTCATACTCGAAGAAGCAGGCGTACGGCATCGGTATCGCAGTAATAGTACGATGAACATCGCGTTTGTCCCAGACGTGAATGCCTCGACTGACTTCTCTGTAGTGCGCTGCCGCCATCTTCGTCGATGCCCACCCAATTGCCGCCTTGCTTGACAGCGGCCGCAAGATTCCCCGTCCGGCCAGCGTGCTCACGGCATGCTTCGACCTGCTCCTCACTATCGGCCTCGTTATCGCCGGTGTCTTCCTCCTCATGTCCGACTACTACTATCACGATGGCGCCGACGACCGTGACGATCCTCCGTGGCAGGCTACCCTGGGAATAGTGGTCTTGCTGACGCTGGTACACATGTAAGTTGCAACGCGAAGCAGCATATGAACTGCTGCACAGGCTTGCTGACTGAATGATCCAACAGGGGATGTCGAGTCATCCTACTTTTTTGGGCATGCATCTACGGCTGCGTGGCCTCAAGTAGGAAGAGGAAGGCTGAGCGACGGGCAGACGCTGCTCGGAGCAATGGCCCGCACACTGACGCTGTAGCTCTCGAGACAGGGCCTGGGCATCAATCAGGATGACCCTGCGGTAGTTGCTTAGAAAGATCAACGCTGTATTCCCATCACGATTATAGTCTTGTACATTTCGTCCTGCCGTCCGCACCCGCTGCGCTCCCACCTGAGGTATTCAACCGCTCTCGAACATTTGTCCCGGCCTTGGTCGTGTACCGTAAAATGCCACCATATTGTCGGAAGCCTCACGTTGTCGTGCAATGCGCTCTACCATCTGTTCTCTTGCCAAAGTTACCGGTTGTCCCTGCGCCTGGCAGCCGTTAGCCCACCATAACTATTGAGGATGTGCAGCAACACTCTGCTATCGTGATCTCAACTCACCTGGCTCTGGGAGCCTGCTTGTGCTGCGAGAGCTCTGTTCACCATCCCATTGACGCTCAACCTCCACGCCGCAGCAGGCGGTGGTGCATCGTCGACTCGTCGAGTCATTGTGCGGATGTCCGATGCAGCGAAGAGTGTTGTTCGAGGGTACCTGTGCTTTATGTACCTTGAAAAGAAGCGTAATTCGTATGTCAAACACATAAGAGTAAGGTCTTCTTCGTTTCGGTGGCAGTTCAACTTCTTAAACTACCCAAATGAACCCAGATACAGTTTATATGGTGAGCGCTACGCTTCCACCACAGATTACGAGACTCGCCTGATCTTCCTGCGCCGCGCCATCGCATCCCATAATATGCCCCTGTTTCGTAGCAGCATTCGTATATGTTCGCTGTTGATTGGGCGTAAGCTGACTGGCAGTGCCAAGCTTCCGAATCCTCAAAGTTGCCGCCTGTCAGCCCTAGTATCCTGGAGTCAGTAACCTGCTACCAAATCATCGCTGTGCCACAGCTAGGGTCAAGGATCATCCAGCATTGTGCTGACGACAAGAGTAAGAAATCACCGTTCTAGGACTAGGATCTGGGTCCGGTTGCTGACGGACTGTCGGCGACGACCCGACCAGGGATAGAGTTGATGCAACATCACGACCTGCCCAACGACATCGTGTTCTCCCCTGCAGCACCACAAAGACTTCATTATGTTCATAGTATCCTCATTTAGTTACGTTAACGTTTTTGCTTTGCTTCTTCTGCAACAAGTGGGAGTTCTAAAGACTCTTTGGACATATTATCTCCAAGGTCCAGCACCCAAAACCTCAGACGATACGTAGGAATCAAAGCGAACTTCCTTGCCCATCCCCAAGAAGCCCTTCACCAGAACTGGGCGCCCGCGCAGAACGAGCGCCAAGTCTTCGCCTGAGATCGCACAAGAAATCTCGACGTCCTCCCCCTTGAAAAACTCCGCTGGTATAAAAAAGTGCCGATGGTATCCAAGTGAAGCTGTAACCGACGATCCATCAGATCCTGGATAACTTGAGACAGAATGTGCAGTTCGAAGATCTAAAGATGACAGCCACATGGACTCATCAACGAAAAGCACCTTGTCTTCCCCAAGAACTCCAACGACCTGGCGAACAGGGACGTTATATAACTCCGAATAGCACACAGGCGTCCCTGGCGGGCTCCTTTCCAAGGGGGAATGCGGTGGCGAGATATACGAGTTGTGCTTGGAAACGATGCAATCAAGATCCAGCCTGATGAGGACTGGCCGTGGTCCATACATCGCACTCATCACGCGGCCTTGAACAACAGCTGCTTTGCAATCCGCGGAGAGGTGGACCCTGCGCTGCCAGTTGAAGGCCGCATACACCGAACTTCGCCATGGCCAATCCACAAAACCTGTGATGTCGGTGATTCTTGGGTTCCCAGTCCAGCCGTTGATATCGTAGATGTGCACTCCAATATGATCACCAAAGCACAATGCCTTGTTCGGAATCTGTGGCAGCATCACGAACTGCCTATCTGTACAGAGATTGCGAAAAGGAGCTGTGCCAAGTAGTTGACCACTATCCGCGTATAAGAATGTCGTGTCGAGATCAGAGAGAAGCACCTTCCCTTCCTCGTTGGCAATAGAAACATCGTGTATCCAGGTCTTTGTGCCTATCTGCAAGTCGAATATGCAGCTTCCAGGGAGTACATCCGTTCCAGTTTCTATTTCTGGGAGACTTTGGAGTCTCACTTCGTTGTCGATTCCAACACATAGGACTGCACGATGACTCGGCCACCAGTGTAGACTCCTCACTATACAAGATGACCTATAAACCACGCTTCGGAAGGAGGCTGTCTTTCGGTCAAACATGCTGACCACTCCATCAGCTTTAGCGCAGATGATGAAGTCCTCGCCCGGCGGCACCAGCAGTCCCTCGATATCGCAAGAACCAGGGGTTCGAGGTAAAGCAGATGCTTTGGGCTTTGCTTCTGTATCTTTAATAATAGCGTCTCGACTCAATCCGGAGGGAAGCTCCCAAATGAGACAATTCTTTGCCTGATGGCCGTAGATCCCAATGAGATGCGCATCTGCTTTCGAGAAGCTGAGCATCTCAATATCATTTGTTCCAGTGTCGATCTTGTGAAGGAAGTCAAGAGTCTCGAAATCGTAGACGTTCACGGTCGCAGAGCCACCGGGCCTTGTTTCTAGACTGGCTAAAAGTCGACCATTCGAGCCCGTCGCAAGCAGGACGCTTGTAGAGGCACGCCGCTGGATAATCTCATCGTGTCGTGGTTCGAGAATCACCAGCTCATTTTCACGAGCGACAGCCAGCAATCCATTCTTAGGGTTGATGCAAATTTCCTTCACAACGGCATTCTTCCCGATATTGTCTTGAGAGGATGTCGCACACGAGCGGATGAAGTCTCCTGTGTCAAGATCCAATACGGTGACATTGTTGCATCTACTAACAATGAGCCTAGATGGAACTGAAACAGCCACAGCTAAGAAGCTTTGGTCCGAAAGATGGCCCTTTGTTTCACTGAGCCCTTCTTCGGGCTTGTGGCTGCTGAGGTCCCAGGCAAAGCAGACGTCCTGGCGATGAGGCATTAGTAGGCGACTGTCGTCGAATTCCAGGCCCAAAGGTTCTATTTTATCGTGGATGAACTCGTGCAGGCATTCGCACTGCGGAAGACTCCAGACTTGTGTATAGCCGTCCCCACTGCTTGCAAGGAGCTGGCCATTTTCACTAAAGGCTAGGTGCTTCACTTCCCCAGTATGTTCAAATTTCCGGAATTGCGTATAAGCAGAGGTGTCGAACACTGTAATGACTCCTTGCCTCATGCCAATCGCTAAGAGGGAGCCTTTAGATTGGATGATGACTGCACGATATTCCAGGGACAATGAGGATACAATGTCGCTCCATTGCGCGCCCAGGTCGCCCACGACGTGAAAGTTCTGGTTCGGCTTTCGAGCCTTGTACAGGGAGGATTCCGATGGACAGAAATGAGGTATGATAGTATGGACTATTGACACATCGGATGCCAGCGCCTCTCCGAATTTCCGACTCAGTTGGGGAAGGTCGTTGGCTACTTGGGATAGGTATCTGAGGAACCGAGAATCTCTAGTGTGGCACTGACATTGGGAGCAGAAAGTTCTCAGTCGCTCCGAGGCAAGATTGAGGAAGCTGACCCCTCTGTGTTTGACAGCTACCTGTATCCAGTCCAGTATGTGCAATTTCAGGAATCTCTCAACCGATTCCAAGAGCTGTTCGATTCCGTCGGTTGCCTTGGACAAATGAAGGGGCAGCTCAAGGAGAGCATACATTTCGAACCCAGTGAGATTGGCCCCGGAGATGAGGTCTCGTCGGAACTCTCTCTTTCCGAACAGCCGCAAACAAGTCTTCGCAATTCTGGCATGGCATCCACCTTCATCAAAGGAGAAGTCTGGTCTCTGCTGTTGATTCAACAAGAAATGCTTTGCCGTCTCGTGTTGTAGCTTGATGCGACCGATCTGGTCCACGGTAACGAGCTGACCACAAAGCGTCACGACACTTTCTCCAAAATGTGGGAAGGTAGTATCAAGGTCGATCTCTAATGCAGTCTGAAGCTCATTGACGGTGAAAGGACGACTGATGCATATTATCCAGCGCAGAATCGCATGCGTCAGGTCCTTGGATGGCCCGGCTTCGGCAATGGTCTCAATGATCCGGCCGTAAACCGGTTCCATACCTCCAGGCATCGTTTCTAGCGTCTTCGACACCTCCATCTGGCCGTGGCAACTTGCTAGCTCACGGAGAACTAGATCGGCGAAGAGGAATGAGCCCTGTGAAAGCTCCAGTATCTTTGCTCCAATCTCGTTGCGGTCTCGTGGTTTGATGGCTGGAATGAAGGGGATCCGACGGCTGATGACCCTTGAAAGTCCTGCAGAAGTGTGCGAAGACTCCAAGGTTAGGCGCTGCAGATCTCCAGGTCGAAAGTTATATGAGCCAGACAGGCTCGGTAGTTCCCGGCCGATGATCAGCAGTCGAAACTCGGCGGACGACTCTTCCTCGAGCATTTGTACTAGTGTCTCAAGCGCAGCTTGCGGCTCCCCACACTCATCAAATCCATCTATCACGACATACTGCCGGGTTCGAATTCCCCGAAGTGATCCAGAGCGGAGTAATGTTCTCCAGAAAGGGCGGGCTTCCACCCCATCCAGTCTCAAACCTTCAGCATGCAGCTCGAGGAGTGACGCTCGGCAAGTCTCGTTTGAGAGCGCAAGCTGGTACGCCAAAGATCGTAGGCAGTCTTCAAACGTCGACTTTCGATAATCGCTGAACTGGAAGAAGTATGAATGAATAGTTGATCCAGTTCTGGACAAGTGATCCACCACGAAACTGGCGAGAACTGACTTTCCCCAGCCTGGTTTCCCGCTAATCCAGAGAACAGAGTGACCGCTTTGTGCTTGAGAGGTCCAATTCATATAGCATTCGTTAGACAGTATCCAATCGCATGTGTCCGGTTCCCGTTTCTCATTCAGTGAGTCCAGGATATCGTCAGTTGGTGCGCTGTAACCCAGCAGTTCCCTGACTGTCCTCATCTGCTCAGCTGAGATCAGAAGCTCTGTCCCCTGAGATTTCGTCCTCAAGCCATTGACAATAAAGGCGATTGAGTTCTTGATTGTCAAATAGTTGGCTGCCTTTGAGTCATTGAACTTGCATATTGAGCGATGGTCCGCGCTCATCGGAATTTGTTTCTCTTCTGGATAATTGAGAACAGCGGATGTTTCGTCAACAACAAGTGAGCTCCAGAGGTGCATCTTCTGTGTTTCATAGAAGGACCAGAGAACGAGCCCCGGCGCGTGTTGCCGAAAATCGTTGTTGATTGCCTGCAGAGTAGGCGAGTTCCGCTCCAGATCGGCGAGGTATTGGCGATCGTAGACCGGGCTTAGCACTCTTCGGAGGAGCTTCGCAGAGTCAGCTCCATGATGGGGGCAGGCAAGAAAGATAATGGCATCCATTCGCTCCGCGAGGGTATGGTAAGTGGGATCTTGCTTGGCCAGCAAGAAGGTCGTCTTGACTACCAAGCCACCCATGCTGTGTGCGACAAAGACGATTCTTGTTTTCGATAGTCCTAAAGTGGGTGAGGTCTCCAGCTCTCCAAGTAAGAGCTTACCAAGATGGTGCACATTGAGACAGTTGCCCGGCCCCTTAAGAAATTTCGTGTCATACCCGAAGGTTTGGATTCGAATTCGCTCGAAACCAGACTCCTGCGGTAACCAGTCTGCGGGCCAGCAGGCAGCCTGGCCATCCGTTGTGCCCCATGTCTTGCGAGAATCCCCTCCCAGTCCGTGCACAAAGACAACGTCGACATCAGGCTCGTCGGGGGAGAACAGAGCTGTAAGCCCTAGCGGACTCTTTCGTTTCTCGGCAGCTCGAGCCGGAGCGACGAATGTTGACGTTGTTGAGTCCGAGCGAACGCTTGGTGGTCTATCAGCTGGCTCCCGCTCCGTAGGCAGCCAAGGTAGTCTGCACAGTAGTTTCTATGGCACATATGTCAGCCCTGATCTACCAGGGTCGAATCATCATGAAGGCCTACCATTATCTGAGATACATGACGATTTTCCGCACTGTTGAAGGCCTTGTAGGGAACAGATTATGCGCAAAGTCCTAGAACCGAGAACTGCGAGTCCGTTGGCTAAACAGAGCCCTGGGACAGAGTACCATCCTAGCCAATCGACGTGGCGTTGTTACCGCCGCACGTTCACCATCCACTTACACAGGCCTGCGACCATGGCCCACTCTCAAGGCAGCGCCTACGGCTGCGCTTGGACGATCGCATTGCCTGTCAAGAACACGAAAGGCGATTACAAACTATAGAATATCATGAGCGAACCTTAATTGAATTCTGAAATATTGATACGTATACATGGACACGCTCCCTTCGTGAGTCAAAGACACCAGAATGTAGTGTTCGGGCTCACTTCGTTGAGGGGTTCGGTGAGATTGTCTTATCTGGGAATTTCCTAAAGAGATCCGAAATATGATCCATCGGTGCCGTCAACAAACCCATAACTGTCTCAAATGGCGGGTGTTCGCCAGCACTGGGGTGACTGCGGGACGGCACGAACGCTTTGGTCCGCCCAAAGCTCGTGCTCATCGATTCAGATTCACCTGCACCAGCATGTGTGGTCAAGGCGGATTCAAGAGCAGGCAGATCCTTGTCTTCTTCTTCTTTCATATGCTTAGACAGCGGGGTCCAGATCTCGTTCAACTTGTTGATGTAGTCAGGGTCACTGGCCTTCATGTTTTGGAATTTCTTCAACAGTTCCTTGACCTGCAATTACATCAGCACATTATCCCACGAGACAGTGCCGTACATACCTCATGGTGCTCCTTCCGATCGCTCTCCGCCATCTGCTTGCCCTCGTCGCCTAGGTATTTCTCGAAGGCTGGGTAGACAATAAGCTCCTCGCCAACGGAGTGACGAGCTAGCTCCCAGACAAATTGGTTTCCGTAACGGTCCTGGTGGTCATGATCGTT
Organism: Sarocladium kiliense; assembly: GCA_030734395.1. Taxonomy (NCBI): domain Eukaryota; kingdom Fungi; phylum Ascomycota; class Sordariomycetes; order Hypocreales; family Sarocladiaceae; genus Sarocladium; species Sarocladium kiliense. The sequence continues at coordinate 275,223 of JAUZTG010000023.1, forward strand.
CGAGTTCACAATCTCGTTATAATACTGCTCCAGCTCACGGTGATCTTTGGTGATCGATGCAGTGATTGAAGACATTTTGGCAGATGTAAAGCTTCTGTACGCTGCAGGTAACCGATTGTATACGAGGCGGTTCAGTTTGATAACAGGGTATACAGTTCGCAAGGAGAACATGATTGAGATTATGATCCTGGAAATGAACACTCGCAGCGGTTTGCCATATATATAGGCAAAAGCTGCGGTTTCTGCCAGCTGGAAGTGAAGCGTCATCGAACGGACGATCTGGGCGAGGCAAATAGGAATCAGCGGCCTCCGATTCGTTGGAGCCATTGTCCAGCAGGTAGTACACGAGGAAGCTCAACATATTACGTTTCTGACCGCATGTAACTCATCATTACATTGCGTCGCGTGGCGGAAGTGATACATGCTAACCCGGAGAAAGTGCTCCTGGCTTTGCACAACACCCCCCATGTCAGGGGGGAGACTCTCGTCTTACCAGTCACTCCGGCGTCGCATTCAATTAATGACCGGAGTGCTTTGTAAGAGCGTCGATCCTATTCGTAGAGACAGAAAAGATGGGTAAACTTCATGTGCCTTCATAAGTGCGGTATTCCGCTTCGGTCGCTGGACGGAGCAAATGCTCCCTCATCGTCATATCTCAAGTAGTCCAGCGATCGATCATGTCCTGCTTCCGATCACTGGTCTTTCCTGTATGTTTCATTTCCAGGCGAGATAGACTCTCTCGAGCTTGCTCAACTTCAGCTTTCAGAAGATTGATGGAAGCTTCAAAGTCGCCATCCACGAACTTGACCTCGCCGTACGTTGTCTCCGCAAGGGCGCTATCCGCCAGCAATTGCACGGAGGTGCGCAGGTCATCCAAGTGCGACGTGGTAATAGCCTCGTAGCTGGCTTGAGCATTTTTCATGATGTCATCGCGCTTGATGTTACGCTCTTCCACTACCTGACTTAGGTGCTTGAGCTGGGCATCAGATTCAGTTTGCTCAATGGGTGTTTCGGTGCCAAGGGTCTCCAAAAGAGTCTCGAGCGCTGGTGTCTCCATGATACCGGATGATCTTCGTCTGGATGCCGTGGTCGCCGTCATGGCTCGCAAGCGAACAGGCGGTGCTCGGCGGACTGGAGACGCAGGTACGGCTGGTTGGGCACTTTGAACGGTCAATGAAGTTGCCGCAGACATCTCCTCTCGTGCACTTGCTACTAAGTAGGCGGATCTTGCACTGAGTTCATTGGCTAATCCGATACGTTGGGTGAGGTGACTCAACTTTGCTAGAACGTGTTCCAAGCAATCTGAGACCTAAGGTGAGGGTCAGATGTGACATTTCGACGGGCATACCATGACATAAAAGAAGCCTATAACTTACGTAATGCAGAGAGACTGCAGAGCGATGAAGGGTATGACCATCACGAGCTGAAATCCCCTTGATTGCTGGGTCTAACCGTTGCTGTTCGACGGACATTTGCGCAACTGGCAGGATCTCGGCGTAAAGGGATTCGACTTCATCGCCGAGAGCCTTGATTTCTGTAGTGTTTGGAGCTGATTCATGATGTTGATACGCTGCTCCAGTAAGGGTTTCCAGGTAAACTCGATCCAGTCTGGTCCGAATGGTCTCAACGGTAGTCTTGATCAGCCTAACCCATGATTAGGTTCAGCCGGCAATGCAAATCGCAGAAAACCTACCGAAGACATATTTCGCGCATCTTTTCGATAGTCTCAGCCTCGTGAGGTTCGTGACGGTCAAGTTCATCGCCCAATTTCTGTAGGCTCCCGAGTAACTTGTCATCTGAATGCAGGCTATTCGCAACGGCGGCTTGGATTTCAGGGAGTGATCTTTCGTCGTTTTCGGTCAAGTCTACAAGTCTCTGCTCAATCCAATACGAGAGACTCTCGACCTGGAAAATGTCAGCAGTGTGTTGGCATCAACCAAGGGGCCGCAACTACCTCTCCAGCAAGCTGTTTATGCTCGTTCTCCCATTTCCTCTGTTGCACGATCTCGAGATCTTTACGACGCCTATCGTTGCCAGTCCTTTTCTGCACAGAGCGGTCCAATGCCTGACGTTGAAGCTGCAAGTTTTCTGTCTGCTTCTTGATAGCATCCGTGGAGCGTTGAAGTTCCTCTGTCGCCATCTTGATTTCATGCTCAGACACAGCCTGGACTTGCGTGAGGTCGTGTGCGTCAGACATGGTATCAACTCTTCCGTCACGATCCAATGCCGCATATCTTTTCTGTCAGCTCGTGCCTGAATGAACTGATGTCGTTGAGGTGTCCATCCAGACTTACATTGCCAATTCATCCGGTGTCAGTAGGTTGTTCGTGCCGAGGTGGTGAAGCACCCAGTCGGCGAACGGTGACCCATTCTCTACAGAGTTCAGGGCCTCCTTCACGCCGGTCGGCCCTGCAAGCACACCATATGCCCGATCAACCCTCAGGAGAAGCGCTTCGGCTTGAGCCCTCAAGTCCCCTGTCATGATGTGCAGAAGTGATGGCTCATGGGAAAGGCAGGTTCTGTGAGGAATGAAATGCAGGATTCAAGCTAGAAGTCCCTTGATTCACGGCTCTCGTGTATAACAGTGAGATAGATTGCGGATGCGACCAAAGAAACCACGGTAGTGAGGCGCGTCGTGACGGGAGCATGATGGTGAATCTGCCGAGTGCTCCGCCTTTCACGGAGCGGCCCTAGCCACAAAGCCACAGCGTATCCCAGCCCCTGTGGCGCGACTGCTCAACGCTAAAGTACGGTCTGATCAGAGAGGAACATGGCCAAGATTGAAAGTCCAGCAACAGCAAAGGAGATGACGCATCTTGTTACACTTGAGGAAGCAGGGGCCTGCTCTTATGCCGACTGTGCCTTATTGTTGGCTTGGCCTGAGGCGGTATCATTGACAGGCTTGCATTCAAGTGTATCTACAACACCCTTCTCGATCGGGCCCTCTCGCCTTTTCACAGCCATTCACATAGCTCTCGCACCCAGCTATATGCAGAAACAAAGAATCATTGACGCAAAAGGCAGCGTGTCAGTTGTCAAATAACTTTTTGTAGTCTGGCACGAACTCTTCAAGAAGCCGTGAGACGGACTTCTGCTCTCCTCAACGCCTGATGGCCTCGAGTCTCGGCCATTCCCGTTCCAGCTCTTTGCTCTTTCCCAAGCCCTGCACCCTATATCAATCGCGATAAGGCTTCTTCTAAGTGTACCCCAGCACACTGATGCTATGGATCTTGTGACGGGCGTAGGCTAGGGTCTGGACGTCCTCGGTTATCTGCACAATGTCTGGCTGTCTCGGTAAGCTGCCGAGCCAGCTCACAGCCTGCATCGATCCGTCGAATACGGATGTGTTCCTCGTTTGAGAGCATTTCATTGATCGATGATCCTGGCCTCCGGTCCCGGGAGTCTTGTTTGTACGGACCGCAGCGCCATAATGTACTCCAGCGGGAGCTTGAGCTTGAAGGGCCAGTCAACTCTGTCGATTCGAACATTGATGGAGCCATGAAGGCTCGACATCGGCCGGATAGATTGCACGCTTCTTGGTCATCCGGCTTTATCCGGCCTGCCACTCTGGGCACCCTCGAAGCCCTTCATCCAGCCATCGGGCCATGTATGGACTGTGGGCCTCAATCACACCGGCCCATCAGCGCGTTGACCACTGGCCTTCAGCTCTCGAATTGGAGGCAAATGTTCCATTATGGGCGACTTGGAGCGTGAAACAGTGACCGTGAGGTTGGCAGAAGATGTCTGACGATTGCTTCCCTATTGGTGTGAGTCGCATTCTCATGACGTTTGCCTTGTCCCCCCATGGATGCCACGTCCAACAGTTTGCAACCTGGTTGGAAGCAAAGAGCCTGGAGGTGTCTCTCGTGGCTTGGGCCCGCGACTCACCTGGTGCCTTGCCGGCCCTGCCGTCCGGTGGCCGGTCCGTCACCGCTATTCAATAGGCGTCATTCACTTGTAGCAGGTGGCCGTCGGCGGTTGCAGTTGATGCGCAGCTTGCATCCCGTCAGTGAGATATGCTTGGCCCATCCAGGCCGTATTTCTCACACTTGAACTTTGTCATTTTTCTCTGGCATCTTCGTGGACTCTTGAACCCGCTCAGCTTCCTGTTTTGTCTTCTTTCGCTGTCATGGACACAAGGTGTAACCGTTGCTTATAGCTTCCTGCACCATCGTACAACGCGCTTTACTCGCCTCGCCTTGCTCGGTTGTCCTTGTTGCACGTGTTGTCTCTCTCAGTGCGACATGGATCGACTCAGATTCATGTTGTCTGAGCTCCGCCAGCGGGCAGACGCTGTCTTCGAATGGCCCTATCATTCGGCTCGCCGACGAGTGCGAACCATAACCAAACAATGGCCATCAGCCTGGCTCTCAACATGGAGCATCGGCCGCCTTCCACTGCTTCGCCATGATTCCGAGCCTATGAATTCCTTCGATCGGGATGCATGGAGACGACGCAGGAAAACCACCGCCGAACAGATTGTGCACCTGTGCTGGGTCTCTCTGACCTATCTCCTCAGTGAGGCTATCATATGGGGTCTAAGTCGAGCGTTGGCGCCTGTCAAAATCGAATTCTTCTCGTCTATTATCAGCATGTTACTGGTCTTCATCTGCATGGGTGCGGCGTACGTCGCATGGCGCCCGATGGAGGCTGTCTATCGGCGATGGATCAAGCCACGGGTATGTCGAGACAGGCCTGGGGTCATACTGGCAAGCTGACTTAAGACAGGTTGACTTCATCAATGCCCACATGGGCATTGGTTTCCCTGTCCCAATCATCATGCTCAACGAGGACGATATCCTGGACGGCCGTGAAATTGCCTGCATCTTGGGCAATGCTGGTAAGAATGCCATTCATTCGTAAGCATCCAAGCCCTGACAGACTCTGAACCAGTCATCACGAACATCGTATCTTGGACGTTCGTGTTCCTGCTCTCATATCTCTCGTGGTCGTTATATCTTTGCACTACCGATCCAACGCCAGATGGTTCGGGCTGCCGTGGAATCCCGAGGCCTCTCAGCACGATACCACCTCGCATTGACGTGACCTGGTATCCCGATGCCCTTCCAGATCAGGCCACGGACGACGCTGGCGTCAAGATGTCCAGATCCGGAACTGCTACCCCTAGTGTAGCTGCGACAGCAGGGACTTGTCAAGACGGCGCAAGGACACCATGCGCACAATCCCTGGAAGAAACGAACAGAGGGAGTAGATGGTCATTCATGAACAACTTATGGCCAGTCGGCCTGGCATTCATCTGCGTCTTTCTCATCGGAGCTCCCGTTGCCGCCAGCACCAATGACAGCAGAATTCTCGACGCTTCCGTGCTATGGCTAGTATGGATATCGGCAGTAACAATGCAGCGCACCTTCAAAGCCTCTGCCAGATGCTTGCAACATCCAAGGTTCAAAAATGTCTCCGGAACATTGATGAACCCGGTTTTGATCACTACTTTGGCCATGGTTGGATACACAAGACTCAGAGCCGAGGCTCGACGAGAAGATCTCGCAAGCGTCCTGGTTCAATTCAGCGCCGGTTCGCCGTTGTACGCTTTGTGGACAGCGAGTGTGCACGGGGTCGATATCCCAACGATTCCAGATGCCTGGTTCGGCGCTGGTGATGCCGCCTTATCGTTGTTGGAATGCGGGATCTTCATCTGGGGCTTCAAGCTCTTTGAATGTCGACGACAGCTCTTCAGCTCAGCAGGAGCCCTTGCGATAGTTATCTCCATTGTTGCTGCTGTCGGAAATGTCTTCCTCTCAGTTCTTGCCGGCAGAGCCATGGGACTGGAGAGGCCAGAAGCTTTGGCATTTGCGGCAAGATGTGCAACTTTGGCGTTAGCCAAACCCGCCATCGAGGCGGTCGGGGGGAACATGGTTGTGAACGCAGCCCTCGTTGTCGGTAACGGTATTTTTGGACAGCTCATGTACCCCTTTGCCCTCAACCTACTGTGCGTCAGATCTGACGATGAGGTCGTTGCGGATATTTCCGTTCGCAGCGAGACGACCAACTTGGATAGCGAGAAGCGGGCAGGGGCAAACGATTCCTCTGCAGGTGAAGTCTCGGTCGGACGAGATGATGCATCAACAGTTGCTTCGGGCATAGCAATTGGTATCAATGGTGCAGCCATGGGTGTTGCCTACCTCTATGAGACGAGGAGCCGTGCTGCCCCATATGCGGCTCTATCCATGACGGTGTTTGGGGTCGTCACTGTCATCCTCACGACAGTCGGGCCGTTTAAAACGTTGGTGATCAGCCTTGCTGGTGCCTGATCATTTCAAAGATGAGGATACTCGAAGGAGGTGGTCGTCGAGCGTGAAAATAGCAGGCAGATCGGGTAGTACATACAGCAGACCTATGGGGAAAGATTGATCAGGATCGCCGAATGTCACGAATTACCGGAGTTGTCGATCCACCTCACTGGCCTTGGTGTCGCAATCATACCGATGAGCGAAAGTGCAATGTCACGATTGACCACCCCTTCCGGTGGCCTCTTCTACTGTCACGTTCATTCCGCGGTTGTTTTTCGGCTGGATGCCTAACTGTAAGATTCAGAACCCTATGCTTTTCTGTTCACAGGCATGAGTCAGTCAGAAGACCTTATGGCGAGTTCAGGAGGTGAACACTTACCGATAAATAAGATGGAGGCCGCTGTCTGTGTCCACCACACCACTCATCTCCCCAGGCTGTAGCTTGAAGGCAGCATCCTGGAAAGCTGGCTGCATGGTCCCCATACCGAACCACCCGAGATTCCCATCTTTATGCGCCGAGCTGCAGTCTGACTCAGTTTTTGCCAGCTTCTCCAAAGTAGTTTCCCCGCTCTTGATTTTGCGCTCATGCTCTTTGATGATCTCCATCGCTTCCTCCTTCGACCTAGTAATCTCGGCCTGGGGTTAAAAGTCAGATATGCGGCTCACACGGCGTTCAAGACATCTATCGAAGACAAGACGATCTCTTTGGCACCAGACATACCTGACGCCAGCTGCTTGTGCGGCGAGACTTGTTGTGCTTTACAAGGAGATGGTAGGCCCAGATCTGGCCTTCCTTTGACTCAGAGTGTTCAGACTCGTGTGCGCGGCCGGTGGCATGCTTTGTGGCCATGTAATGCTTGAGCTTCTCGGTGTCTGTTCCTGGCGGGGGCACCCAGTTGGAGACCTTGTCGATGGTGTTGAAGTAGTACGGGAGGTCCTTCGACTTTGAGTGGCGAACCTCCCAGTTTGGGGGAAGACCGGTGGCCTGGACAGGACAAACATGTCAGTGGCTTCTTGGTCATCGCATTAGAAGGACCATGGCGTCCCAGTTCGTGGGACTTGGAAAGCTGCGCAAGGGAGTAGGCGAGACAAACCATGATTTCGAGCTGTGGGTTTGAAGATGCGACGGAAGAAGTCAGTCTCGTCCAAACAGCAACGGCAGCAGTCTGATCTCAAAAGCGAGCAGCAAAGTACACAGCTTGTTACAGATTCAAATTTTGTCAAGGAAGGCTTTCCTATGAGTAGCGATGTGGACGCAACAGGAGAAAGAGAAATTGTGCGGAGATTGAAGCTTTGCGATGACGTTCGAAGTCGCAAGTCGTGGACGCTGGGCGTGGGAGGGGGGAGGCTAACCAAGCGAAAGGATTGCCTAGTGTTTGGGGAGCTGTGCCCCGCGATCGAGTCTTACTCGGCAACGAGCGGGGCAAAGCTGACAACCCAAGCGGCTGGGGTGGCGCGTGGAGGGTTGAAGTCTTTACTATTGGGTGAAGAATGTATAGCGGCTAATTGTCCTGCTGAATGAGGATTTTCATGCTTGCCTCGAGTTCGCGTACTAGGTAAAGGGTTGTGCTTTGGGATGGAAGAACATCGTGGAATGACGATGTTGGAATTCAGAAGGGGTGTGAACCCCAGATTTCATGGGGTAGACATGCATCTCAGGTAGCCAAACCTAATTACAGATAGATCATGAAGCGCGCAATACGATAGGAAACCCACATATTGCTCCTCGATATCTCGGGGGTTTCTTCCTTACTTCTCGGGGGTTGGCCGCTTGTCATAACCTCTGAACAAAAGTCACGTGGATCGCTGCCGCAAAACTGCGCGATCAGTCACGTGACATGGGACAATGCTCCCTAGAGTTGCTAATCAAACGTAACGTCATTCTTTAGGGCTTCACTACCATTTCCATTTCTTGTGCCAATGGTTTATTTGTAGTGGCAAGTATTTGCAATTCCATTGGTTGGTTGCATCGATGCTCGTCTCCCGATACACTTTGGGCACCAACTCAACGAAGCTTTCACAATTAGTTTCGACCTCATGCACGGGACATCTAACAAAGCATATCACGTCTTCGATAAAACTGCATAGATGGCAGCAAAGAAATTGTCATGGTTTCTGTTTAAAATTCAGCGATAAACCTTACGGTGGCGGTCGTTCACTTTGGTTTGACAATGGAGTGGTCTGAACATCGGACCTCTAGGGTTGCTGAAATGGCCCAAGCAATGGCAGCGGTGTGATTGTTCAGAAGTGTTCAGAACAGGTGCAACAAGCAGGGCGGATGTTGGTGCCATCTATGACAAGATCGAGAAACACAACCCAACGCATGTGGGCTATTTCTCAAGTCGAATGACGGGCTCTTCCTGGCTGTCATTGGCCGCATAAAGCTTACAGACTTGAGAGGCCTACAGACTGAGGTGGGGTCTGAGTCACCCAGACAGGCGACGCCTCGCCACCAGGTCACAACGCGTGCAGGTGTGATCAGGTTCAGGACGACTCGACTCTCAGCCCCGTCACTTAATACGATAGCCGTCAGCAGTCGCTCACCTACACACGACCGATCTCCCTTTCTCAATAAATTCAACAACAGAAGAACCCCTAGTCCCTACTTCCAAGGCACTCAACCACTCAACCAGTCCTCTCTTCCTCCCTCCCCCAGGTGCTGCCTGACAATCCGAAGCCCCACTCATCGCCTCCCATCCACCAACTCTCGCTTTTCGCATCCTCAAAGCCAACCCGCCACCAAACGCTACTCGCTCTCGCACTCTCTCCTCGTCACAACACTTTCAGCACAGCGTCTACGCGTTCTCAACCTCGAAGTCTCTTACAGGCTTCTCAAAAATACATCTAAATCATCGCGCCCGTCACTCGCTTCGTAGCTCAACCAGCGCAACCTCGATTTCTCGTTCGTAGCGGTCGACTTCGACACGATTCCATACGCGCCCACCGACACCCTCACCAAACACACAATAGCCACAATGGCGACTCCCCAGTCAACCACCTCAGCGGACGGCGACTCGAAGAAGCAGGAACAGATCACATTCCGCTTCTGCTCTGAATGCTCGAATATGTTGTACCCTAAGGAGGATCCCGACGCTCGCAAGCTTCAGTTTACCTGCAGAACCTGCCAATACACCGAGGAGGCACAGTCGACCTGTGTCTTCCGCAACTTCCTCAACACCTCCGCCGGCGAGACTGCTGGTGTCACTCAGGACGTCGGTTCTGACCCTACGGTTAGTGATTGCCATCTCTCCCCTGTCATGTGCCTCGGCTGCGGTGTCACCATCGCTTGCGACACTTGTGGAGATCCTTCGGGGGATATGGTTGTCAGTATGAAGGCGCGTTCAGAGGAGAACCTGGGCATGTGCCAGTTCAAGCTGCCTTGGGGTAATGAGGACCCCTTTGATGAGTATGATGAAGAGCGGCTCGAGGAAGACGACAACGATCACCAAACTTCACAATCGACGATGCGGAATCGATCAGACTCAGATTCAACGAGCGATGCCTTCTCGGACAACTCGATGACCGTCGACCTTTGAGGACCGAATCGATGATAGCCACGACATTTACCTACAACCATATGACGCGACACGAGGACCTCTGGAAGATGCCTGTGGTGGAGGAGGATGAGATTTTGCATATCTTGCTCCCTTGCTCCCTTCACTGCACTACACTACATGCCACACTTTCATCCCTACATGAACAGCTGTGACTGACAGAGTATTCTTCTTCCGGTTATAGCTCCCGCGGTCGAACAAGACTTGCCCAGCATGCAAGCACGAGGAGGCCGTCTTCTTCCAGTCCCAGCAGCGTAGCGCTGAGACCGGCATGGTGAGCTTTCCCCTCTTCCTCCCACATCTGGCCTCCCCGAAGGCTCTTGTGGATGATGAGGATGACTGGGCTAACGTGAAGTGCTTGATAGAAACTTTTCTATGTCTGCTGCGAATGCGGTCACATCTTTGACTAGACGAGGTTTCTTCACGCATTTACGATACCCCCACTATCGAGTCGGCGAAATTGCTGTTCTGCATCGATCTGGACATTGGCGCAAAGGAGTTTCAAATCATAGATGGAGCTTCAAGGAGAAGCGCTGATAATGTTTTCATTAATCATGCACAGATGATCCAGGTCTCCTGTTGAGATGGATCATCCTGATTTTGTTCTTATGGAGTTTATGGGAGACATTGCATGTCTCATGGAAACAAAGGAAAAATGGAATAATTACACCAATAACGCTCGACCCTTGCAATAGTAATGTGAGATAACTCATGAAAAGTGAAGTAGAAGTCAATGTTTGCTGTAGATATATGTCCCCTTGTAGATGGAACCTGTGCCGTCTACTCAACGCCGCGAAAATGCTCGTACAGTCCGTAGTGATACAGTCCTCCCCCACCCGCCCTCTGCTTATCAACACATGCTTCCCTTCCCTTCTTTCTAGCCGATCATCTACGCCTGCATCGGCGCCATCGACAAGATCTTGCTCCACTTCTTCCTCTTCAACTCGGCGCCCACGACACCGTTGATTCGCGTCCCGACCGGGTCTCCAGCCTTGTTCAGGAGCACACACGCGTTGTCGTCGAACTTGACGACCGAGCCATCAGCGCGCTGGGTTGGGTATTTGGTGCGGACGACGACGGCGTGGCGGATGTCGCCGCGCTTGACCTTGTTGGCGGCAGAGATACCGGCCATGCCGGAGGCGGAGGCGCCACGATGTTCTTGGACGACGACGACGATTCTGTCACCTGTGAATAAGAGAGTTAGTACGTGGAGGCTCGCAAGGAGATGCTGGGGGGCTTAGCGAACCTATTCTTGCGTGACGCTTCTGGCCGACGACGAGAACACACTCGGCGAGGGCAGCGCCCGAATTGTCGATGCAGTTCAATATTGTCTGTACCCAGAGTCAGAAGGGACATGAACTGGAAAGACATGCGTGTATTACCTTTAATTGAATCATGGTGACTGTGCGGCGTCGGCCCTTCGAAGCTCAAGACATCGTTCGGGGGTATCACCACCTCAGCGCATCTGGCGTTGAGACTTTTCGAGGTACATGGTCACGTGGTCTGCTCCCATGCATATATTGCTGGGATGGGGCTAAGCCATTCTGGGTTGCGTTACTCGGCCTACGGCAGGGACCCGCTGCTGTTTGGTCGGCGGGGGTGGACAGAAGGTGACGATGATGCGATATGTGCTCTGTATGGAGCAGATTCGCATGCATCTCATAGGGGGCGCAAAGTCTATTCCAGGAAGTCCACACGTCAAGAGAGGCTGATTTGAGTATCGCGAGCTGCCTCTTACAGCCTGGCTGAGGTGAGCTGAACGAGAAGCAAGGTAAGTGGTTGCAGCCTCAGTGACGGCGGCGGGGCCAATCAGGCGTGCATCAGCCCTCCGTTGGTGTGGTTGCCGTGGGCTGCCAGCCACCCCCGTTTTCCGGGGGTACGGGATGCCCATGATGAGCGCTGAGGATACGGCTGTGCAGGACGAGTGAATGAGAATGAGCGCTACGACCGTAGAGTATTTTGAAGCAGGGCGAGTATTATGAGAAGAAAACTGAATGGTATCGAGTCTAATAAAGACATTTGACCGTGTTTCGAGAAAAACGTCAAAGGCGAGCGACTACAAGTGCTGGGTAGCGTAAAGCTGGTGCGATCGTGATGACCTCCTGGGCTGCTCTTCCTCCGTCCCTACTCTCTCCACGCATCCTTACTCCTTACACCTTTCTCACCTCGTCTCTCTTTCTTCAACTTCACTCGCCCACGACCGCCTACTTCAACCAGCGTTTCCTTTGTCGCTGCCCTGAATTCACTCATTTCTGGACCTCAGGCTGCTCTATCCTCTCCTAGTATCGAAGTCGGCACCTCCCATTCAGCGCATTCCCCATACCACCAATCTTGCTTGCCGCATTCCAATGTCACAGCTGCTGTTCTGATTTGCGCCGCTGCCTGGATTGCAGCCCGTCGCATTGCTCTATCGAACTCTTTGGACCCCTCGACCCTCGAGAAGCCCGTCGACTTCCGTTCTTTGTCTCTAACCTTTGTCGCAACCTGTCCTGCTTGAGCACATCACAACCAATTGCTTCTCCGAGCCTTAGCCTCGGGCTTTGCCTTGCGACAATGCCTCCTGCGAAACCTCAGACCACGAAGAGGCAGCCTCTGACCCTTAATCAGCTGGCCTCTTATGATGACATCCTCACAGATGCATTGGTAGACCACGTAAGTAGCCGTTGGCTTGGTGGTTGGGGCGCAGTCAAGGACATGAGGACTGATCGCATTGCTTCTAGATGTATTACTGGACCTCCATTCCCAAGAACCGACCATCCTATCATCCGTCGCGGGGTGTCAGGGAAGAGGAGATTGCCAAGATCATCCAGGACGAGGTGGTGTTGAAGAAAGACCTTGACGCAGCCGAGAAGCGACTCGTAGCGACCGACGGCATTCGGCGCTTCATGAATAGCCTTAAGACCGACAAGGAGAAGACCGATTTCAAGCGACACCTCCGTCGATATGTCCAGATCTACATGCCCGACTGTCCCTTTGAGGTCAACGCTACGAACCGTTATACCATTGTCACATTCGAAGCCGCGCTAACCGCGAGACGGCACATCCGGCGCAATGAAGCCATCAAGTACTTGTCGGGCATCCAGGTCAATATTACTCCCGAGGAGGAGAAGGAAATATCTGTTCGGAAGAAAGACTTCAGCATTGTTGTCAGTTCCAGAAGCAAGTGCACCAGCTTGTTCATGGGCCCTGCGCGATTTGCGAATCACGATTGCGGGGCCAATGCAAAGCTGATGACGACGAGCAACGCTGGCATCGAGATTATTGCCGTCCGTCCTATCGAGCCCGGAGAGGAGATTACTGTCACTTACGGTGAGAATTACTTTGGCGAGAACAACTGCGAGTGTCTGTGCAGGACATGCGAGAACGGCCTCGTCAATGGATGGGCGCCTGAGGATGGAGTGGCAGTGGTACGACCCAGCATTGAGCAGGACAAGAGCGAGACTTATTCCCTTCGTCGCCGAAGAAGAGATGATAGCATCGCTGGATCATCGAGGACATCGTCCGTCAACCCTGACCTCCGCCCAAAGGTCCACCGAATTAGTCGCAGAAGCTCTCGCTTTGATCTCACTGCAGATTCAGCCGCTGTGAGCTCACCTGCGCCGGAAGAGACCCCTCGGGGACGCAAGCGTCCCATCGATGTACTGGCTACACCCCCCTTTACACCTGCGAAGAAAGTTAAGCACCTTCTTGAACCACTTGCTCGTCCGGTCTCAAGAGGTAGCTCAGTGAGCGGAAGCGGTAGCTCGAGCAATGGGGACGCAGTCGAGACGGATGTGACGTCTCCCGAGAAGGAGAGTCCAGAACGTGTTCTGGAGACACCCCAAAAGCAACCAACTGTCACCTTTCAGAGGGATGACAGCTTGCAGGGCCTCATCGCGCCAGTCTCACCTCAGAGCAGTGTTGGAAAAGCAAGCCCAACCAAAGAGGCAAATAACCGGTCCCAAGAGATGGCTGATCTTTCCGGGGAATCGATACCAGCGATCATCAATGCGGCAACCAAAGAGGCCGAGCCAGTCGCGCCAATTGCAGTCAGCATCGAGACTGTGGAGGATGGCCAAGCTGCCGAAGAAGACGATGGAGAGCCGAAGCGCCGAAAGTATCAACGACGGATATTCATTAAGCAATCAACACCACCAGCTCGAGCACGTCAGCCTGGCGACTACGTCCTTACACCACTGCTACTTTCGGAACCAGAAAGCGCGTGGATTCAATGCACGATCTGCGACACATATTTCATTCAGAAGGATGCCTATTTCACACGATCTTCCTGCCCGCGCTGTGAACGACATTCTAAGATCTATGGATATGTGTGGCCGAAGACGGACAAGGCAGGATACGGCGACAAGGAGGAGCGCATCCTGGACCACCGGACGATTCACCGCTTTCTGGATGCTGAAGGGGAGCGGAGAGCCCGAGGTCGCAAGAGTCTCACGGACACGAAGACGCAATCGGTGGAAATGGAGGAGGAAAGCACGCCACAGCGAGGCCGTCCCGTGAAGAGGGTCTCGTTGCAAGCTCGCAAACATGCGCACGATTCGGCGACGAGGAGGGAATCCGAGGAGGATACGAGTGGGCTTCGGAGGAGTGGCAGGGCGCGGCAGAGTAGCAGCAGGGTCGCTGCTGCATCTTATTAGTTGAACGAAGCGGCTATCTTTATTTCCGGACTTTGGAAGCGATGGAAGCAGCAGTAGTAGTATAGGGCATAATTCAGCCATGTAGGATAGAGCCTGAAGGCACAAGAGAAATATATTATCAGCACATAGTCGGATTGTGTGCTCAACATTGCCAACAAAGGTCTCCAACACATCTTATCTCTTTGGGTGCTCATCAGCAGGAAAAGACTCATCTGCCGAGATGAACTGCGCAACGGGAGTGTACCGCCAGTTGGTGAAGTACGCCTCGCCACCCTCAGGACACTCCTCGCCATCACCATTACCATGACAAGTCACATATACACCGACCAAACTGCCCACAAACGATCCAGAACCACCACTCAACAGCTTCGCCGCCCCGGACCCAATCACCACTCCCTCATCATCATCCTCTGTCCCACCAATAGCAACTTCAAAAGTACTCTCGTCAACAGCCCGAACCCAAAGCCTCACCGTCTCGGCATCAGCAAGATCCTCAGGCAAGTCTGAAAACTCAGTCACTTCGGAGGCACCGTTACCCTCGGCGTGGAAACGGAGCTGCTTAGCGCCAGAGTCAGACAGCTGCACACCGAGATCGATGTGGGCGTATTGCGTGAGGAACATGGTCACGCCGGCTTCTTGTTTTGCTTCGGTGGGAGAGAAGGTCAGGTCAACGCTGAAGTCGAAGATGGTGTGGGTTTGACGGCGGGCGATGAAGGAGAGGCCTCGGCGGCCGCTGAGGTTATCGTGTTCGATCTGGCCTGTGAGGTTTGCGCGGGACGGGTCGATTCGAAGGCCTTCTGATGTGGTTGTGAAGGAGCCTTCACGGGGGACACGCCAGTACATGAAGTTCGCTGGGATGCTTGCCCCCTCCTCGGTGAAGTCGTAAGAGTCTGGGTCGCCGTTGAAGGGCTTGTCACCGGGGACGTCACGCGATTCGGCAGGGAGTTTCCAGCCTGACATGCGGCCCCGGACAGGTTCCAAGACAGGCCATTCGCCCTCATTCCATGTTACTGGGAACATGACAGCCTCACGGCCCATGGGGTACACGTCCCATTCTGGGCCAGAGCGAGTTGCAAGGGCGAGACCCCACCAGTTGCCCTCTGTATCTGTGAAGAGATCCGCGTGGCCGACGGTCTGGAAGTACTCATTTGTACCCAAGTTGGTGAGAATAGGGTTGCCTTCGTATTGCTCGTAGGGACCATCAACAGCTGGTGCGCGAGCAATGGTAACCGCGTGGTTGGTAGCTGTGCCACCCTCTGCGATCAGGAGGTAGTACCACCCGTCTTTCTTGTAGATATGAGGACCTTCAGGCCACACGGTATCTTCGCCTTTGCTGCCATTCCAGAGCTCAATCGGAGGCTGGCTCATCTCTCCAGTCTCGAGGTCAATCTCCTGAAGAATGATGCCCTGAGTAGCGACATAGACCTTGCCGTCGTCATCCCAGAAGAGATCAGGGTCGATCTTCTCGGTCGCAAATCGCACCGGGTCACTCCAGGCATCATCATCAAACGGATCAGTAGTCCTGAAGACTACACCAATGATACCCTCGTTCTGTCCCAGATACTCGCAGATCAGGAAAAACTCTCCGTCACGGTACCTCAGCGTCGGGGCAAACATGCCATCCTGCTGGCCCCAGGTATTCCAGGAGATACCCGGAAGTTGAGACTCGCGAGACCAGGCGTGGCTAGCGAGACGCCAGTTGATGAGATCCTTGGAGGCGTAGACTGGGAGACCGGGGAAAGCGATGAAGGTGGACGTTGCGCAGTAGTAGGTGTCGTCGACGCGGGTACATGATGGGTCAGAGTGCCAGCCTGGGAGGACTGGGTTAAGAAAGGTTGAGTTTGTTGAGTTCTGGGCTGCTGAGAGAGCTGTGATGCCCAGGAGGGAGAGAACAGTGGTGAACCTCATCTTGAGAGCACTGTTGGCGCCAATTGTGTCAGAGTGGTCGTGGTGATAGCTTCACTGTGGCTAGGTCCATCGCAGAAGCAGGACCAGTGCTCTTACAGCGACGCGATGATCAAGATATATGGATTGGCCTTGAACCAGAGTAGGATTGAACCCCATGGCCGCTCAATATCCCTTCATTAATTGGCTATTCGACTGTCCGGATAAAGTTGCTAACGCATCGTTTTCCCACGAAACATCACCAAGCATTAGCAGACATTTCTCCATATTACAGCTCTCCCCCGCTGTCGATCAACTGAGCAAGTATACGCAAGATCAATTGGGGTATACGCACACCCTCTATATATCTCCAACTTCTTGCATCTTGGGCCAAGGGATTACCTTGCATAGGCGACTTTCTCCACTAGGGTAGGGTCAGTGCCGTTGGTGCGCTTGACGTTTGTCTGCCGTCCGGTACTTCGAATCTTGGATGGGCAGGATTCCCGATGGGAGTAAACAGCCGAACTGGGGTAGAGCGGAGGATGGGGTTGCGGGAGTTACGTTTCTGGTGGTTTAGGAGCAACGATGCTGACGGGAGGGGGCAATTACATGATGTGAGTTCCATTTAGCCGGGAGAGCGATGATCTTTTCCCAAGGTGACATTGAGAGAGGGTCAATCGTATCGGACAGTTTCTACAATGTTGACTCCCGTGACCAAGACCGGTGAAAGTCCGAGACGTAGAGTTCTGAAATTGACAAAGAGTCTTGGGAGGAGGCAGAACTGCCGCCTTGGCTTCATCGTGAGAGACCTGTCGGTTGCGCAGCACTCCCACGAAGACCCAATATGACGACGAAGGGTGTTGGGTTGCGCATGGAGACTGCCGTAATATCGACACAAAATGACGAACTGAGTCAATCCCATGCGAGAAAGTTCTCGACTTCGTACGAATGCTCAGTCCAGATCTGCGCGCCCGTTCGCCTCTTCTCAGGAACGCTCCACGGGTAATTGGAATGTAATTTGCTCACGAATTCGACCATATCGATCGATCTATGGAAGTCCCTGGATTCGGGAACAGCGAGACCTGGGGAAAAGAGGGCTGGCGGGTGATCGATCGTGGCGCATCTGAAGGGAGCAAGGGAATGCGCCTGCGTGCCATGTTGAAGGATGACATCTGCCATGAAACGGGATCTGCGTCAATCGTGGCTTCGTAAGCTCTAGACATGATTAGGATTCATCTGAGAGAGCTTCATGTTCATGAGGAGCAGAAGCTTCGATTATCACACCATAGGGAAATGTATAAATAGTCCCTCACAGTGCGCTCCAGGAGGACGAAGTCCCTTATCATCTCAAGCATCCATTGCAAGAACGTCTTGAGAAAAGAAAAACGACCTAGAACACTCCGCCTTCTATCATCACCATCATCATGAAGTTCCTCCACCTCATCGCCCTTGCCTCTGTGGCCCTCGCCGCGCCGAACCCTATCGCGGCGCGCCAGGACTCCGTGGTTGGCACCGTCAACTCTGCCGTCAAGACCCTCGAGGGTAGCGCTCAGTCAAACATCAACTCTATCAGTAAGTGCTCGAGGCTATGCCTCTCCACCGTTTCTAGCACATTACTAATTTCTCATTAGACTCTGGTATTGACCAGCTGAAGGGCAGCGTCGACCCCAGCGCTGCCAGCAAGCTCCAGGACAGCGTCAAGTCCGCCTTCCAGGGCATCGCCTCCGAGCTCAAGAAAGCCACCGACTCCATCACTGGAATCACCACTGGAGTCGCAGGCGGCGTCGCTTCTGCTGCTAAAAGCTTTGGGCAGGGCGAGATCAACCAGCTCGGCGACACCATCACGTCTGCCAACAAGGTCATTGCAGACATCAAGCAGGTCTTGGACAAGGCCTCTAAGGAGCTTACCCCTGAGGCTAAGAAAGCCGTCCAGGGGGAGATCAGCGCTGCGAAGAAGGCTATTGGTCCTTTTGTCACGCCGTTGACGGGACTGGCTGATGCTGCGAAGAAGGTGGTTGGAGTGAATGAATTGGATACTTCTGTATTGGACAAGGCTCTTGGGCAGATCACCAAGAACCTGCAGGCTATTGCAGACACTGTTGGTGGCTTGAACATTCCTGGAATCAACCTTGGTATGTGAGCATCCTGAGCATTTGATGCTCGGAGGGATCTTCGGGTCGTTGAGCTTCAGAGCAGAGCAGCTTAGAATGAGTTATGTTGATGGACACACGAGGATACATGAGGATACGGCCTAGCTACGATGAATTAAATCACTGGACTGGTTGAGCATACAATGCCCACCAATTTGTTATGTTGACTTGGAGACATGCGATATATGAAACGCGCAATCCTCCGTTTCCTCAATCGACTCAAGCTGTGTTCCAGCGAGCAGTATATTTATAGCTCTCTCTCTCGAGTCTAATGCCCGATGATGGAGGAATGTCAGCACGGCTCGTCCAAGTCGACCACTGAGAGTAATTCTATTCAATCAATTCGTAATCATCTACGCGTATATGCTCCTCTCCAAAGCTTCGACCATCTTTCAGATCAACACATCAACTTCCCAAGCGACCTTCGCGAAACAACACTAAACCAGCCGGAACGCCTCCATCCCGTCGGCATCCTCCTCATCCGAGCCCACATCTCCCCCAGATCCTTAGCAGCCAACTAGCGCAGTCCGCACAACCACCTCCCAAGAGGCTAGCTGCACCTTGTTAGATAAATTTGTCTTTGTCGGGAATTGCTGAGAAAAACCGACGCGTTGATTGGTTGATGTCGGACTCATCTGAGACCTTTTTTTTGAAAAGTGGTTGACGTTACTTTTCCCCATTCGGGTTGTTTGAAGCCTTGGTGTAGGTGGGTTCTAGCTGCTATGGGCGACGACGATCCGAGACCAGGGTGCATGCATGTAATGACATCGCGGTGCATCGGCAGGTTCAAAGTTTGCGCAAGGTGAGAGCTAGAACTGCCAGTGAGGCGCTCATGTCAGCTGGATCGCAGAAACCACGAGTTTGAATGAGGAGGATGAGGAATATTATTGCAGAGTGAACTCGACAATGCAATTGCATACACGTCATCTATCTATCACAAGTGGTAATATCATAGAAATCAAACACCCTGTCCATCACCAGGAAAACAAGATAATACTCGATCTCCGCTATGATCACCGTCTTCCCGGACCTCATCTCACTGACCTGGACCGGCAGGCAGCCCGTCCCTTGGCGAAACACAGGTCACCCGGCTCGGCTACGCCCATTCCATCCCCCCAGCCTAACAAGCCCCAGCCAACCACATCCCTCCCATTCCTCATCCCGAGCTGCTAGATTGACGAACCATTGCAGTATCCATAGCCCTACTTCCAAATCGGGCAGCCTCCTTCCATCGTCGCCACTGGACACATGCACCCGGCCCAACGCTTCTTGGAGATGACTTTCGTTCAGAGGGCCTGAACTAGGCTTCATTTGGAGCTCTTCTCCTCTTCTGCTAAGTCCTCGGAAGGCGGTTTGCCGGCCACGCTATGGATCATGACTGCAAGGGTGGGAAGCTCTGGGGCGGAGGTCCAATGTGCCGTGTCGTGTAAGTGAGATTGACCCAAGCACCACTGTACGCACAATGGGTTCCCCTTAAGACCACGACCTGCTGTCAGGTGCCCTGACTCTGGCCCTCCTCCCCTTTGATTTTCTCTGTAAACCTCTCGTGATCTTCTAGCCTACATTCACTTGTGCTGCGTATACCCCCTTCAACATGCGTTACAGTAACCTCGCCATCCTGGCTGCCGCCACTGCTGCCTCAGCCCAGCGTCCTGAGGATGAGTCCATCTGCGACTTCTACACCAAGGCGCTTCTCAAGGAGAACAACGCGACGAACCAGGCTACCCTCCTCACCTTGGTCGTGAACACCGTCGTCATTGGCAACTGTACGATATCCTCACCGACAATCAAACGAAACTTGACTGAACAGCCTGCTAACACCAACAATCTCAGACACTGAGCCCAATGTCGGCATCAAGGTCCCCGGTATCCTTGCCGAGGGTGAGATCGACGGCGAGAAGGTCAACCTGCTCCCTTACTTCAGCGGAGACCTCAAGTCCACCAACCGCAACAACAAGGCTGTCTCAGTCAACTTCCTCGACGGCGGTGCTGCCGAGCCCCTGAAGGAGAACAAGCCTGCCAACGATGAGAAGTCGAACCAATAGTATGTACCCCTTCACATTCAATCAATCTGAAGACAGTGCTGCCCTGGACCTGAATGTTCACTAACATTGACACTTTTAGCTTCCTCCTCACCCACCTTTACCAGTTCTTCGGCTCCCTCCTCGGCTGCTCCGAGCAAGGCATGGCCGGCTTCGACGCCTACAGCGCCGACCCCAGCATGTACGACGTCCACAAGTTCATGGACCTTTCCAAGGCCGAGATGGACTACTTCATCACCCAAGTCGGCCTATCGGCCGCCTCCTTCGGTGTCGCCGATGCCGACGTCACTGCCGTTGGCGAGTCCCTCAACAAGCTCTTCAACGTCCGCTGCGCCCCTGCGACAGAGGTCATCAAGGGTCAGGGCAAGCAGCTGCAGAGCATCTGCATCAACGAGGAGACCTGCCCGTTGGCGGAGGACGCGGTTTGCTCCAAGTACGACAAGGCAACGGAGCCGGAGATGGCTGGTAACTCGACCACGACCATGAGCGGCACTATGGAGCCTACTGGCACCACGATGGAGCCCACTGGATCAAGCACCGAGGCCCCTGGTACTGTCGAGACTGGTGCGGCGGCTGCCAAGGGATTGAGTGTTGCTGCTCTTGTGGCTGGTTTGGCTGCGTTCGCCCTGTAATGTCGCTAATCGATAATATCCTTGTTAGCGGTTGAGGTTGTCGGGTTGGCCTCGAAAGAGAGAAATAATCAAACCCTTTTGAATTATTGTCTTCGTCCAGTTTGGTGAACTTGAATTAGGCATGGAACGTGCAACTCAAAAAGGAGAATGCAACCCGATGGGAAAAGGGACTTCGGGAATTATTGTCATTGAATTCGAGATAATATAATCTTGTTGGGCCACACAGGAACGCCATGATCATGTCTTCCCCACCCCTTGTAAATGCTAAAACAACAAATGAGCCTCAGTAGTAACGCCCCAAATAACTCCTCAAGTGTCCGGGCTCCATGTAGCGTAAGACGTTATGTGTTGTAAATGTCACTCCGTAGAGTCTCCCTTGAATCGACCAGGTATAAATAGTCAAATAACTCGCCGCAATCGCCTAAATTTGATGATGGGCATCCGCGTCTTCTTCTTCTTCTCTGTCGGATCCTTCGGTGATGGTGCTGCCTCAGTAGGCGTAACCGGATGACTCGTGGGTGACTCGATTCTCGGTGGAGTGGTATCAGATTCTTGACTGACGTCCCTTGCGTAGTCGAGGGTGTAGAACACACTGCCGTCCCGAACCTCGGCGAGGTTCAATGGCAGAGGGATGACAGACAGCATCGGAAAGTCGGCTAGCGAGTAGTTGGTGAACACCGACCAGAACCGACGCTGTGAGCCATCTTCATTTGGTAGAGCATATGTCGAAGGGTATGGCGTTTCACGGCGGCTGTTGTGAAGGAACGCCCTTGCACCATAAATATCCTGAAGTTGGCGCATTCGTGCTGCGAGGGTAGTGTTAGATGTGAGGAGTCTATCCATCCTCAAGTTCAGAGCCTTGCGGCTGTGTTGAGCATCAGCGTCCCCATGGCTACAAATCGTTAGCAAATGGACAAATGCGCATGAACGCTTGTCGAGCCATCTTACCATTTCAAAATATTAATAATGGTGGTCATCGAAATGCTTTGCCAGCGGATCCTATTGGAAAGGGAGCTGATGCGTTGGCTGTACTGATTCGAAAGAGCAGTCATGGTGACGCCAGGAAGTTTGAGTCTCTCAGAAATAGCAGCACAGATTGTATCGAGCTCCGCAAAAGCCAGGACAAGGTCGGTGAGGATAGTGGCGATCGGGTCAATGCCAACCCAGGCAGCTCGTTGGGGAAAAGGCAGCTCGCCCGTCTCGACGAGCGCCAGTGTGTTGTAGAGGAGAGTGATCGTAGATCGACATTGCTTCACCTCCTTAAGTGCAATATTAAACGCTGAAGTGCTGTCGCGAGTGATGCCATCGACATCCCAGTAGGAGTCCGTCACCTTTCGGGAGACGGCAAGGAGGCCGATGACGGCAGTAGTGACTGTGATCTTGTCCATAGCAAGGACAGGAGGCTCTGGGCCTCTTCTTAGGAGGGGGTCAGGTAGTGACGTTGTCAGCGCTCTCTGGGCAGCGCAAGCCTTGGTCGATAAGCTTCCATGGACTTTGAAGTTGGATGTTGATGAACCGGGGTATGTGGCCCCCTGGTCGTCTCAGATCATAACCGTGGATACGCAAAGTACGGTACGTGGCAAAGACTGGGCTCAAGTCTGAGACGGATGCCGGCAGTTGAATGACTAAGGCGTGTAAGTTGCGTAACAAATCGAGTCGAAACAGATAATATGTTGTCGATAGGCTGCAGAGCGTTGCAATGCACAAGATTACGGAATGACGGACGTCGGAGGTGAGGTGCCGTGATGGGTGGACGTTTTAGACGGAGTGGGAAACGGAAGCGAGAGTGCCAAGACGGAGCTGGTGCCGTTGGTGACGCGAGTGCCGAAACGCAGGAACAGCGGCTGCAGCGGTGGTGAGAAGAGAGCACCAGAGAAAGCAGGGCGAGGGTTCCGATTTTAATAATCAAAGACCTTGAGAACTGGAGCTAGCAGAGGAGCGTCGACTTCGAGAAGGGTCCCGGCAGTAGATCCTGTCGTTTGACTCGGGGAGAGGTCGCAAGACGAGCAAGTCGCAGCAGGGAGGTGGTAGGAGGCGAGACCCAGGCAATATGTAGTAGGGCGCGGGAATAACGGCTGTGCTTGGTGGATTCTAGTGGGAAAGGAGGATCCAGTCGAACTGTCGCAAGCGGGAGAGCGAGCGACGATAGAGACGAGGAGACAAGAGAGTCAGTCGAGCGAGGAGAGGCGAAGAAGTAGAAAAGGTGGTAGGACCAGTAGTAGGCGGATGGTGTTCGTAATTAGTGGGAGCAACAGTAAGGACAGGACGGCAGGCCGGCGAGACGTCACAGGTAGGAGGAGGAGGAAGAAAGTTTGAGTAGAAAGAACGTCGGACCCTCAGTGGTGTGTTGCTCGGATGGAGAATCAGAGGAGTGGACGACGAAAGAGCATGAATGGATTGATGGGAGGGAGAATGCAGCGAAAGCGCGAGGCCCTGGGACAAGACGATGATGAAAGTGAGAGGCGCCCAGACAGCTAGACAGACAGAGGACAGGCTACAGAGAGTGAAGAAAGACATGGGGAAACCTGCGGAAGACGGCAGCAGACCAGCTAAAAGTGGTGCCATTCCGGGCGCCACACAGGTAGCGCGAAGGTAGCGGGCAAGTACCTTACCGCCGGGGGTGTTTTGTGTGGGTGCTGGGCTGAGCGAGGAGGTGGTGGAAGTGGTGGTCCAGGCTGGTCTGTCTCTTCGTCGGTGTACGATCAGGGTACTAGGAGCAGCTACCTACTGGATGCGGACTTCAATAGTCGTGTTAACAGACGATGGGGACACACTCTCAACAATCCAGTTAGTCGGCATATCTGCTCGATCAATCAATCACCTGTGGATATGGACAAAGCTACACTCCTCGTCTCAGCTGGAGGACCACAAAGCGACCTTTGCTGGAAGCGGGAAAGGCAGATCGGGTCACGGATATTCGGCAAGTCGCGCCCCTCCTTTGGGATGCCCAGGCTGCACTCCAGTGGATGATGGGGGTGCCCACAGGGGACCGTTATAGGGGACCCTCGACTCGCAGCGACAGTGTCGGCATGCACTAAAAAAAGGGCCATGCTGGTACTAAGGCACTCGACTCTGCGACCCTTCGTACTAGGGGTACAGAGGCATCCCATCCCGGACCTACCCCCCCAACGTGCTCTAGGGGAAGGGCTTCGAATGGGTTGGCATCCCCCATTGGCACTGCATTCTTTGCTGGATGGATCTGGGAGATGCCGACAGAGCCGCAGAAGGGGAATGCATCCAGAACATGGCCATTGACCATCGACCATCGCGAAAAAGTAAGAGTGCAGCGCAGCGCCCATCTCGGCAGACCGGCACGCTTTGTGCACACCCGGTGTCACACCACGTCAGACTTGACTGACTTTGCTACAGTTCGTTTGCTGATGTCCGACAAATGATTGCTGGATGTGAAACTGAATCCTATTTGCTGCATGCAGTTGATGATCTTCGTGAGAGTCTTGAACAGTGATGTCGCAACACCTGCCCTCACAACATCTCGTCATGCCTCTATCCGTTTCATGCATCTACCCAGTTCTCCGCCCCTCCATCACTGCCCAACTATCGTGCACGATACCCCTCCTCTCATCTCCCTCCCATCTCCTGACCTTCGCCATGACCCCCACTATTCACCTCAATCTCCCTACAGTGCGACACCTAGCTTTTCAGCCCCTCCAAATATACACGAGCCAGATCAATCTTCCGGCCTCCTCCATCCACATTTGCATCCACCGACTTGCCTGTTCCCAGTTCTGACAGCCCTGACTTCTTGTGCCTGCCAACAGCCAGCCTGCCGAGTGTGGCACCCGATGCACCCTGCAGCCAAGTCTCGGATGTCCCCGGCCATTGTGACGCGCCAATCTCTTGGAACATCTGCTACCTCCAAACCCTGGGGCATTCTATTGATCGGCAATTCGTCCCAACACATCGCGTTGCCAATGCTTGGAGCGATTCCGTCCCAAGGCCTTGACGTTGCTCCGAAACGTTTGGCATCTACTCTTAGGCTCTTGGGAGCATTACGCGTCCTTACTTGGTCATGTTTTGCCCATCTGTTATGCTGACCTTTTTCGCCTAGCTGCTTGGCGATAGCCTCGTGTTCTATCAGAGAGGGGGAAGTCGAAGTTCCCCTGGGTTCCTCGCGAAGCGTGATTCTGCCTTCCCCAGATCCGGCTGTGAGCATGAGTCAGCTTGGCCCCGTTAACCACGATCATCATTCCTCCCCTGTCAGCAATGCGCACGACCACCCATTTTCCCCGAGTTCCCTCGACAGACTTGCGACCTTGAGATCATGTGTATCGCTCTCGCATCATTGCATCGATCATCAATCCGACACTAAGGACGTCTTAGAGCAAGAGATTGTAATCACTAGCTTCGCCTCGGAACAGCTCTGCCGGGGATCTTCTGTGATCGGCATATAGTGGATCATTGGTACCGTTCCCGTCTTCATGTCGTGAGTCTCTGAAAGGCATACGTCGCGAGAGACGTACAAAGCCCACGTCACATGGCCTTCAGTCGCGACACATGCTTAACAACAGCAAACGTTGACACGGGGCAGTGCGTCGTGTGTAAGCCAAAGCCTAATCGTCGCTGTATGCTCAACAAACCTTGTTGTATCCGTGTTTGCCGTCCAATATCAGAGTCTTGGCACTGGAGGCCTCTATTCGTTCTCCGCAAATGGTGTAGATGGGTCTGCCAAGTGCGTGAAGTGCTCGGTCCGCTGCCGCCAGTTCAAAGTGGGATGTAAATCAGTGAAGTGAAGAATCAGATCACGCTCGCGCTCCGAGTCCGTATACTCCGTACAGTACCAGACTTTACGGTGCCGTTGTTGCCGGCCCTGGTGGAGACGCGGAAATGCAAGATTATAGGTTTGATGGTGCGAATTCCAAGGGCCTTGACTCGGCGGACTTGTGCCGGAGCCGAATCTCTAATCAATCAGGGGTATAGAGTTTGGGTAAGCAGACGTGTTTTAAGGTTGCCGAAGGTTCAGAGTTGTATCATCATTCTGCCTCACCGACTTCGGAAGTTCGCTTATAGAGTCGCGAAATGATCCGTTCAACCCCACCGGAATCGGTGTTGGAGGCAAGTGAAGCGTTGACATTGCCATCGACTCTGTGAGATGCGTGTCCTGGTCACCGTACCTGAGTTACATCCAAGTCTGTTGGACCGAACGCCGTAAACAAGTTCGAGGAGCCAGTATCCCATCGGCCTTGGAGTCTATCATGAAGACACCCGAGCGATTACTTGTAGAAATATCTCCTCGGCCAGATATTCATGGCCGTCTTCCTGCCGCTCGTCACCGGCAGCCCAGCATGCTTCACTCTCGTATCGCCCTTCCCTTCGCCGTCCAAATTCATCCAAAACAATGCATTCCCCTTGACTGGCCTAAACGCCAACCCACCCTTCTCATGCGCCCTCCAAAGCGCCCGAGTCTCACCACTCTGAAGCTGTAGTGAAGGTCCCGTGATCGCCGTCACGTTCGGGAACCATGTCTCTCCTTCTTCGCAGCCATCTTCTAGTATAGCGAAGAAGCTGCCCACCCTATTCCAAAATCTGTGTGTCCCGTCTTTGACCGTTAGTCGTTGTGGGAGGTTATACCAGTCGTAGTGGAGGTTGAACTTCTGGCCCTCTGTGTACCTCACAAGCTGCGGCATGCCCATCTCATCGTCCTCCTTCCCTTCCAACAGCGTCCCTGCGAAAGCTCTCGCCCGATTGAGTACGCAAGATACCGCCTCGTCAGACGCTGGTAGGAAAGCGGTAACTGAAGTTCGATCCGGGTCAGTCTTAGTGCGGCCTGCACGTGTGATCACCGAGGGCTTGAACTTCGGCGACGCAGTCTCGAGGAGGGAGTTGATGTCCGCTTCGGGGAGGAAGTTGTGAATGTAGATGACGAGAGGGTCGAGCGAGATAATCTGAGTG
Source organism: Sarocladium kiliense (assembly GCA_030734395.1). NCBI lineage: Eukaryota > Fungi > Ascomycota > Sordariomycetes > Hypocreales > Sarocladiaceae > Sarocladium > Sarocladium kiliense. Next base: position 302,280 of record JAUZTG010000023.1, read on the forward strand.
GTGTAGCTGTGGGAAGGATCGCAGTGATAGATGATGTTGGAGCAGGTGGTGGATTGGAAGAGGTAGGTTCGCAGGTCGGATGCGAGGTTGGTGATAGTGAACGAGGTACTGCTGGAGGAGAAATAGGACCACGACACAGCCATGAGAGCCGGCACAGCGGCGAGGCTTGCGATCTTGGGTATCCAACCTGGCATCTTGCTTCTGCCGAGACCTCACTCTCGTGTTGCAGTTAGGTAGTCCTATTGAGCTAAGTGACGGAGGTGAGTCTTTGCAATTGGCATTAGTCGATGTTCAAGACATCATAAAATTTTCCCTCCTCAAATGAAGGAACGGAATGAGAAGACAGCCTGGCAAGACGTTATGGGGGAATTGCTGATCGCAATGGGACATGTCGCTCCGAGCTGTCCCAAAGCAGAGTCGTCTGCTTCTTGTTTCGCGGCATGTAAATGAAGACAACCCCTCATGCGGCGATCACTGCCGAATCGTTCCTGCATGGTACCTATTAAGGCATGCGCCTCTTCATGCAGCTCATCTTGAACACTGTACTGCCTGACTGCGAAAGCCAGGTAGGATGTGGTGATAATGCTGAGCTGAAAAGGGTGGTGTTCGTTCGTCTACTCACGATGCATGAGTATGAATAGTAGCGTTGTCCCAGCGGAGGACCGATGAAAACCACTTTTTGTACATTTCCTGCAATCCTTGACGCCACCCAAAGACAAGCGCTGGCTGTATATAGCAACAGAATCGTACAAAACCAACCTACTAGTAATGTACATGTTTTCCCCGTCTCGTGCGTCGGACTCATTGCGACCCCCACCCATTCGAGTGTGACAACATCGTCGAGTCCAGCAATGATTCATCCATTTCCTCCCAATGCATCCGCTCAATCTTTCCCACCGCTGCTGTGTCGAGCTCGTTTCCGTCCGCTGCCCGTCGCTGGGTGCATCTTCTCGTTGCGCTCCTTCTTGAGCTTGTCGTCGAGCACTCTCGCTACAGACCGGGTTAGTGTCATCCCTAAACAGCCTCCACAGCTGAAAGTAGGAATCAACTCACTGAGAACATCGTAACCGAACTGCGGAAACTCCAAACACAAGGCCTTGAACTCGTCCTCCGCCTCTGCCCGCAGAGTATGCGACCTCGTCGCCCTGACCACCGTATCGTCCTTGTTCGTGTACTGATACGCATATCTCGCAAACACAATCTCCCATTAGACGGTGGCGTTGACGCAGTGGACCTTTGAGCTCGCGAGGGCACGTAAGGCGCGGATCTGGAACTTCTCGGCGAGGGTGTAGACGCGGGCGTGCTTGAGGAGCTCTGAGCCGGTGTCGTCGACGGTGGGAATGGAGGGGTGGAATTCGAGATCGCGGGTGCCGGGGACTTTCTTGGGGAAGTATTCGCCGGTGTAGAGGTATTCGAGGAAGCAGGAAACGGCTGCGACGTCGTCGTCAAGGAGCTCGATTCTGCGTGGCTAGGCGCGAACTCTGATAAGCACGGAAGCTTTGTAGTAGCCGTATGGCTAATCAATGCGGTGGTACTCACGGCGCCCTCTTCGAACTTGTCGCATATCTCTTTGAAGTACGGACTCTTGCAGAGCAATGCCTGATGCGCCGACAATGACGTCTGCTCCTCTTTGCCGACGACGAGGGTGACTATCGGACTGGCGAGGTAACTCAGGAATGTCGTAGGCTGCTCTGTCTCTTCTCCAGCGAATGGGAGATCGTTGTTCGCATTGACACTGTTGCCATAATCCTGCTTCTCGCCCTCGCCTGCATCCTCTGCCATCTCCACGTCTGCATTGGTGGTATTATCGTCGCCTTCGTCGAGGTTGACGATGGTCTGTTCGTGCTCCTCAGACATGGTCGCGGCTCCACATGTGGTTGAAACGAGTGTTTTCGTGGCCAGTTCGGCAATTGGCACGTTAGTTACTAGAATGAATGACTATGGCTATGCAAAAGGAAAAGAAACGGCAATGCGATGCGATGCGAACTGGAAGCTGTTTCTGGTAGCTCAGACGGGCAGAGCTCGCTGGTGGTACCTTGCGTTAGCACGTTTGTGGGGTCAATGGCAGCCTCACCTTGTCAACCGCCAAAGCTCTTGGTGCCGATGTTGCATATCAGTTGCTACGCCTCTTAATCGCTCTTACATTGTCGGCGATTTACCCAATCGCGCAACTACCGATGGTGATCAACGAAATGCATTATATTGTAGCTCTCGGACAGAAATGTCCTGCAGCTCATCATCACCATCTGAGAGCGCACGGAGGGCCAGCACCACACAACCGCGGATACTCATCAATACCGTCACCACAACATCGTCCAATCATCAAATAAATCATGTCAAAACAGACCTGGCTCATCACAGGCTGCTCTAGCGGCTTTGGAGAGCTATTCGTTCGTCAACTCACTGCCCAAGGCGACCATGTCATCGCAACAGGCCGTAACGCCGAAACCCGCCTGGCGCACCTCAAGGACACAGGCGCTGCCATACTCGACCTCGACGTCACAGCGCCGCAAGCTGAACTCGAGAAGAAATTCCAGGTCGCGTGGGACATATTCGGATCCATTGATGTGCTGGTGAACAACGCTGGCTACATCTTTTGTGGAGCGATGGAGGAGATCAAGTGAGTAGCCATTCCCAGTCCCTAGGGTCTTGCCGAGGGTCCATAGGCTGACATATCTTGTCTACTGCAACAGCCAGGAGGAATTGCAGAATGCCTTTGATACCATGGTTCATGGCCCAATCAACCTTACTCGAGCTGCTCTGCCAAGGTTTCGGGAGAGAGGCTCGGGTTGGCTGCTGTACATGAATTCGCAGTCAGGCTTCGTCGGCGAGCCTGGGGCAACAGCATACTGCTCACCGAAGTTTGCCATTGAAGGTGAGATATCTTGCTACCCACCGTTGGCCAATACTAATATCTTCTTGCCTAGGGGCGGTGGAAAGTCTCGCCGCGGAGTTAGCCTGGCTGGCGCCTGGCATCAAGCCGCTCATCATCGAGTCAGGCATCCACAGCACCGAGATCATGGCAAAGCTACAGATAGTTCCATCACGTGTACCGTTCTGGCAGCCGCTCAATGAGGCGGCGCGAAGGCGCGGCCAGGGGAACTACGAGAATCCGGCTGGAGATGCCGCAGACATGATCAGTAAGGTGATCCAAATCGTCAAGGGCACGGGTGTGGCACAAGGACGCACAATCCCGCTACGGATACCCTTTGGAAGCGACTGTCTGGCTGAGATGCGCAAGAAGATCGAGGTCCTGCAGAGGACCTATAGTGAGTGGGAGGACGTGGCGAATAGCACTGATTACGAACAGGGGAAGAAGCCAATGGCGCGTCTGCCTGAAGATAAGGCTTGATTCCGTATTTTTCGACCTTTCATATCAATTTCCGTATAGCCACAGCATTGTCCGCCCCCATGGACAGTTGCGTCAGGTTGTCACGAGCTTGACGCTAGCGATATATATCACCCAGGCATCAAGCATCTTGCTCGTACCTGGCAAGTTGTTCACGTTTCCGATGCTACTAAGGACTGTTTACCCTCATTATCCTTGAGCACATGGGTCTCTGTAGCTTGAAGAATTCAGCATAGCGTTCACGAAGACTAGAGATCCTTCAAGACGACTCCGCGTTTTCCCCGCAAACTAGATCTCGGCCGGCATCACTCGGCGCTCGGCGCCGCTCGCCGAGAAGGGTCAATATGTCGACCGCCGCCATTTCCCCAGACTGAATCGCATGGTAGTTGGATAGCGGCAGTTGTGAGTATGTTGATCTCTTCGGTGCTGTACTCCGAGATCACACGGATTTACATATCCCACCAACTATATATATCGGCCATGTGGGAAAGTATGGAGAGTGTCCGAGCTCCTGTCCGCCGCAGTCTCGTCCTTATATCCAGCATCAAGCACCTGGAGCAGACTCAGTTTCTCATTAAGGCAAGATGATGTTCATATTAGGACCTCTAGCTGCTCTGGCTCCCTTGGTTGCCACAGCTGCAGTAGACGTCAGATCCTCAACGTCTGCTCCGACTGTCCAGCTTCAAAATGGTACCTACTATGGCGTGTACAACCCAACTTACAACCAGGACATCTTCCTCGGGATGCCATATGCTCAGCCTCCCTTGGGAAACCTCCGCTTCCGTCACCCTCAACCACTGAACACTACATGGGACGAATCTCGCAATGCAACGACTTACCAGACATCATGCCACAACTATCCGTATCCAGTCGGTCCTCTCCTCGGTGGCAACGATGACTGCTTGACCATCAACGTTGTTCGCCCGGCTGGTATAGACCCTGATGCCAAGCTTCCCGTCGCAATCTGGATTCACGGCGGAGGCCTTGTCAGTGGCTCGAACTCAGACCCACGCTCGAACCTATCCTTTATCGTTGAGGAATCCGTTAAGATCGGTCAACCCGTCATTGCTGCAAGTATCAACTATCGCTTACACGCCTGGGGTTTCCTTTGGGGACCTGCTCTGAAAGAAAAGGGTTTGGGTAATAATGGATTCCGTGATCAACGTCTTGCTATGGGTTGGGTTCAGGAAAACATACCAGCTTTCGGCGGTGACCCGGAGAAAGTCACGATTTGGGGCCAAAGTGGCGGTGCACGCGCAGTGGCATCCCAGCTTACCGCCTTTGGGGGTCGTGACGATCATCTCTTCCGTGCTGCGGTGATGCAGAGTGGTACTGGCTTCTTAACCGACTTTGGAGAGGTTAAGCCACCGCAGTCCGTGACCTGGGAAAGTGCATATGCATCGCTCCTTGAGAAGACCGAGTGCCAGGATGTATCTGACTCACTTCAGTGTCTGCGCGAAGTGCCTTCCAACGAGCTGGCATTGATCTTTGCTGAGGTCAGGTTCCCTCCTTTCCTCGACATCGTGGATGGGGATCTCGTTCAGGAGCCTCGTGTTGACCTCCTCCGGGAAGGCAAATTCGTGCACGTCCCAGTTTTGACCGGCACGACCATTGACGACGGTGACTACTTCACACAACAGGGTATCAATACTACAGAGGAGTGGGAAGACTACCTGGCTTCGGGAGGCGCTGGGCCGGCCACCATTGAAGCTATTTCCGCTCTCTACCCAGACATTCCCAGGATTGGTCTCCCATCAACATACGAGGGCCGACCGAAGGGTGCCGATGCATCGTACGGCTCAATGTGGAAACGAGCCGTAGCCTTTGGCGGCGACAGAGCCATGCAAGCCCCTCGTCGCGCATGGGCACGTATCTGGGCGGAAGCCGGTGTCCCCATATACAGCTACCGATTTGATCAAGTTACAGGAGATCGCCCAGCTATACACGGCTCAGGTCATTCCGCCGAGCTTGGTTTCGTCTTTGGGAACACAGAAGGTGTTGGCTACGAGAATGGCGTGGGTGATCCGTTCGCCAATGGGCCGGAAAAGTTCAAAAGGCTGTCGCATCAGATGATGAGACGTTGGATCAGTTTCTTCAACAACATGGAACCGAATAGCGGGTGCAAGACTGGGGCGAAGTGGCCTGTCTATGATCTCGGGAAACCCCAGAACTTGATCTTTCATTCTGAGGCGAAGGGCTTGTCATATACAGAGGCGGACACGTTTCGTACGGAACAGTTTGAGTACCTCAACAATAAGCTATGGCAAGTTGGGATGGAGACGGCATCCTGAACGCGATTCTTTTGAGGCAATCGATCTCGTGTCACAATGGGCAGATATGCAAAACAACGAGGACAGCCGGGGGATATGAATGTACATAAGCTAACCATCTGACCCTCGCAAAACACAAAGCTCATTATTGAGGCAGGGTCCGGGGTGTGGTTCGATCCAAAAAGTGCCAGGACTGATAGCTTGTTGGTCATTCCTCTTGCAGCCTGAACCCGAAGTTGACTCTGAATCACGGTTTACTTGTTCGATAGAGCCAGAAAATGTGTGTATCTATGTGAGTCTCGTCTAATGTGCTGAAATAATGCCATCTTGGCTACTGGTCTCCGAGCCCTTACCCAACCGTCGATCCGTCATCTCAAACTCCGTCCAGACCTTGATCCCGTCAAACGTATGGTCTAGGCTCTCCCGCCTGTTGGCTTGTATATTTACATCACTGGTGTCTGCATGACTGCCTTCTTGAATCCTCTCCCGGCCGCGACTGCTACTGAACACTCCATATCGAGAGGCCGCACCACCAGTGCCATTACTCCTCTTGTATCTGGAGGCTGCCTCCTTGATCGCTCGGGGTGTGAAGAGTGCCTTGAGGGCAGGCGCGCTGGCACAGATGATGCCGGTGTTGATCTCGATGACAGACCAGAGATTGACTAAGATACTGTGGCGGAACGGATCATCGGCGAGAGTATAGTCGTGAATTGTGTGGAGTCGAATGATGGATGTGACTGTGGCGAAGGTGCCGATGAGGAAGATGCCAATCAGGGCTATCTTCTCCCTCGTTACTCGGTTGATGCCGATGAGCGTCTTGATGGGCAGAGCGAGGATGAAGATATCGGTCAAAATGTTAAAGGCCGAGGTGACTGCAGACAGTTAGCTGACGATTCTTTCTTTCGTCTTAGACGTTCAGGTGATGACTTGCAATAGAAGAAAGCGGTTGTGTTTATGGTACACCTCCCATCCATGCTTTGGGTCAGGTCCCAGAACTTGGCAATTGGCTGGCATTGGGTGAAGACGACGATAGTGCATACTATCAGGAACACGACATGCAGTATGACTGTTCCCATGACAACTTGTCTGAACCTTTGGTCCACAGCTGTGACTTGTTAAGAAATGGTCGAGGAGTTGACATCGTCCCGCGTCTCCGGGGGTACGTACCGAACCGCAAATACATGAGCAAGATGGAAATCTTGATACTGGCAACTGCGAAATAATATGTTGCCTGGATGGCAAGCGTCAATTTCATCAAGGTGATCATGTCGTCCAGCGACAGGGTGTCCATTGGGAAGCCTATGCCAGCATTACGGCAGATGAGGATCTCGACCATGTAGCCAATCGCAAATGCCTATTACGGTCAGATATGAGTGACTGAGCGCGCGAGAGATGGGAACCTACCAATGCTACACATATTGCCCAATCGTCATAGCCGGGTTTTCTGATCAGCCATGCGCGGGCAAAGATCCGGAGGAAGACGATGACAGCTAGTCGAAGTAGAGTGAGCAAGTGAGGACTATGAGATGTAGACGAGGGACATACCTGATGCAATTGTTAGACTGAGAGTCGTAACGACTAGGTGGTTCTGTCTGGCCTGATCTGACGCCATTGTGAACCGATACTATTCAGCAAAATTGAACCGCCTTGGTCTGATGAACAACCACCCTAGGGACATCTGCGCAAGGGACCCAGGAATCCGGTAAATCTCCATGTCGCAGCGTAGCGTTTGGACATGGCACATCTTTTGTAGGCTGCCACATTCCGCCAAGGCCGTTTGCAGCATGTGGTTAGAGTTTCTAGGTACCTTTATGATGGCCCAATGCAAACGCTATCGTACGCCATGGCTCCTCTCGCTTGTCCCAGCCGATCAAGCAACTACTTACTTATCAGCGCAGTGGCAATGCACGGTCCGACTGCCAGACTCTGCGACAGTTGAGCACGGATGCTATGCAAGCCACATGGCCTCAAAACCCACTCTTGGCTACTCTAAAGAAGGCATTCCGTGACGCGAGCTCAACTGGCATCCACTCCCCGGATGGCATGATTTACCTAATCAACCTTCGGCTGAACGGCTGAACAGCTTGCCCCTTGAAGGCTCTCCCCTCGAGCAACGAAGGTGTCTTCTCTAGTTTGTCCGAAGCCCATGGACAATATCCGCGACCTCAATGAAATCTGTCATAGCAGTAGCAGGAAATCTATGGCCAATGCTGACCCGACAGCCTGGTTGGAGGTGTTGATGGAAACGTGGGCAGATGCAAGTCATGGACCTGTCCCCTGGCCCGTGTCCTCCACCCCTCGAACCGAATTCCGCCCTTGATGATGCAGGACGAGGACTGTTCCAGCTTTCTGGGCAGCTGAATGATGGCCACACCTCAAGCTTGTGTGGCGTCAGCCTGCAACTAAGTTTATCCGCTCATGGCACGCTAGAGGAGGGCGGTGTTTCGATCCCAGCTTCGAAAGTCCGTCTGGAAGATGACATGGAATGATGCTCTCCCTAAGCACCGAGCTGATCTCTTCATGTTGGGGAGACTGTCCCATCTGTATCTCATCTATGCATTGTCAGTACAAGGCGACAATCTCTCTCATAGTTAAGCCTCGATGCTAAGATCATCGAAGGGGGGCAGTCTGAGCACGGACCCGTTAGTCGACCTGATCTTAGCCACCTCGGTTGGAGCTGGTGGATCTCCATGCCCCCTTCGCTAAAGTCATGTCAATTCCGGGCTGCCGGTGTTTGGTCATTGGTAGCCAGATCGTCCATCTCCAATCGAAGCAGATACCTGACTCCATCGGACCAGATTGTCCGGTTCTCCGACTGTGAGATAGTTGCAGCGTTGCAGGTCTTGGAGTTGGGGTTTATGCACGTCAAAAAGTTAGGGTCGCTTCTCGGCTTTTACTCCAAGACGACGGAATGTGGCAGCCTTAAGATTGCAAAGGGATTGGACTGTCGTACACCGAGGCAGAGAGGTCCCGCATGCAACACTTCGAGCGCCTCAGTAGAAAGCCATCTGAACTGAGAATGCTTGCAGCAGTTTGAACATAGCGCTGTGGCAGTATTTCGATGATGTGAACAGATCATTTGGGATCAACGAATGCACATATGTATTGTCTATATCGCAACTACCCATCGTCCTTTTGAGTGCACGTCATTCCCTTCCCATTTGCCAATTACCAGGTAGGGACAATCTCCTCCTTCATGTAGATACCGAAGTTCTGTACGATACGTTAGCGTCAAAGCGAAAATGAGCTGAGATACTTGTAAAGGTGACTTACCTCGTGGAGCTCCTTGATCAGAGGGTCGTTGATCTTGCTGCTCATGGGCGCAAGGATACCCTTCTCGGAAAGGGTGCCCTCGAGCACCTGCTTGACAGCAACCGCGCACGGCACACCAACTGTGTCGTGTAAGTCTATATTCTTCGAGATTCACACAACCTGCTTCACTTCAACTTACCGAGCTTGGCCATGGCCATGTAACCACCGGGCTCGGTGCTGCCGTACTCGCAGAGCGTCGAGGTGCGCACTTGCTTGGTGCCATCAGCGAGCTCGATGCCAAACTTGTGCTGGAGGAGGACCATATCGCGCTCGCCCTCCTCGTACTGCATCTTCTTCTCGAGGCTGGCACAGAGGGTGTCGAGAGGGTTCTTCCTCGGGATGGTCTTCTCGTCGGAGAGGACACCGATCCATCGGAGACCAGTCAGAACCTGCTTGCGCTGCTCAGCATCCTTGAAGGAAGCCTTGGAGTCGATGGCGCTGGCCAGGGTAGCGTCGTCCGAGGCTGAGGCGCCGAGGAGAGTCTTGGTGGCCTCCCTCCAGGAGGTAGGAGTGGTCCAGGTGTCGCTCTCGGTCTCGTCGAGGAAGCCGATGTCGACAAGGGTTTTGACGATCTCCGGGAAGCCAACGTAACGCATAGAGCCCCTATACATGCATTAGTTGTCGGAACCTGCATCAACTACGTGCAGGAAGCAACATACCTGATGATGGTCTGGGCCTCGGGGATGTTGTAGCGCTCCTTGTAGGGAGTAGAGTCACGGTTGGGGTAAGCGACAGTAGCGAAGCCTGGAGGAAAAGATGTCAGCAGGGCGGGCAGTCTCGTACAGAAAACAGGTAAACCCACCAGGGTAGACGATGTACGGCTTGGCAACAGTCATGAGCTCGGTGCCAGAAACCTCACGGATCTTGCCATCCTCCCACCACTTGCCGTTGTTGCGCAGGGCGAGGAGGACACCACGGGGAGACCAGGAGAACTTGTAGCCCAGAGGGTTGTTGGAGTCTTCGGGGGCGGCTGTGTAGAAGGAAAATCATGTCAGCTCGACGCTATCTTCGGTTCTCCGTGAAAGAAACTCACGCAGTCCACCACAGAAGCTCTCGAAAGAGAGCAAACGGCCACCGGCCTTGTGAACCTCCTCAATGGTCTTGACAGCGTCTGGAATACGTCAGCTCTGCTTCTCGTTGTATGTATCGGGATCGGGCGCGGTTACAGAGGTGGTCGATTCCGGGGTCTAGAGAGTTGTCAGTGATTGCTCAGGTACGAAACAGCTTTGACAGAACTCACCCATGCCAATCTCGTTCATGACCGTGATACCGGCATCCTTGGCCGCCTGATCAAGCTCCATCATGGCAGGGGAGACGTAGCTGGTGGTAACGACATCCTTCTTCTCGCGGATGGCAGACTTGATGACAGTAGCGTGGTAGGTGTAGGGAATCAAGCTGATGACGAGGTCATTCTTGGCAACCTCAGCATCCAGAGCCTTGTCGTCGCTCACGTCGAGAGCAATGGGGTTGGCGCCCTGGGTGCCAGCAACGAGGGCCTTGGCTGAGTCGAGGGTTCGGCAGGCTGAAGAGTGTGATCAGTCAAGGGTTGAGTATGGGTAGGCCATCAGGCCGGGCTGGTTCGAGATTGCGTACCGACGGTGACGTTAACACCCCATTTCACGAGGAGGTCGAGAGTGGGCTTGGTGACGAAGCCAGCGCCGAGGAGAAGCACCCTGAGGAGCAGAATGTGAGCACAGTTGTAGAATGGAGGGGTACCTGGTGAGGAGCTTTTGCTTACTTCTTGGAAGCGAGGGCCGACATGATGATGAATTGGGTGAGTAAGAGATATTGTTTCGATCTGGATATTTCGAGACAATGACGATATTGCTCGACGTTATTGGAGGAACAAGTTCAGCGACGTTAATGGGCGCAATGGCGAGCTTGTTGTCGTGAAAAACTCTGGTGGGGCAGCATCCGATGTCGGATTGGCCACGTTCAAGGATTTAGGGCTTTGACGAAGCAGAGGCGAGTTGTACAAATCTCGACATGAGCTTGGCAATGCAGGAGGTAATCAAGTAAGATCTTGATGGGCAGTCTCTCAATTGAATCTATATGCCCAGACTTTCAGGAACATGTCGTCAACTGCCTCAGGTAATTTCAGCCTCCTCGAAAGAGGATGACGATGGTGGGGGAGGGGTTCTGTTTCGTTACCGTGGTGGGGTGTTCCAGACTCCCACCGACTTCGGGTGCACGGTTCTCCATTTGCGAGCTGCCGTCTTGATCAGATACTCAATCGGAGGACCCTAATTCTTTATCATCCATATGACCTCGTTTAGCCTGGTCTATCAAGGAAGAAGTAGGTCAGGACAGTATCTTCGCTATAATGTGGCTGTTCTGGTGCAACGGCTGTGGTATTCACGGCTGTGGTGGCCAAGCCTTCTTCGAATTCCACGTCACCTTTGACACACAGCCTTTCCATGATGTACAGGTCGTATAGAGAGCACGCTGACTCGTAAAAGCCCAATGCATCTTTTATGCAGTGCAATAATCTCAAGGGTGCTAACCCAGACGCTTCTCGGACCATCTAATATGTGGATGATACTGGTATCCAATTGAGGAAAAATCAGCTGACTGAGGTGGAGAGATCTCTGTGCAGGGTAGGTGACAGTCAAAGTGACGCTGAACATCGGTATGAATCATGTTGGGGCCTGATTTCTGTCGGCGGTCATGTGCTTCACTCGTGTTGAAAAGCCCAGAATTCAATCACGGGCCACTGATCTCTTTTGGGTAATTCTTGTGAAGATCACAAGAAAAAGCAATCTGCCAAGTCTTGAGTTGTGAAAAACCCACCAGAACGCCACAACATCACATCACAGTTAACTAGGCTGCCCTGCGCAGATGGTAGATGCAAGGGATGGCAAAGCATCGAACGCCGTCTGTCCGCGGAAGCGAGCAGGTCTTTCAACGTCTTGCTCGCAGTTGTGTCTTTGCCACGCTCTGCGATGGTCAGGGGATGCGAACACGGCCTTTACTTTCTCTGGACGACGATTGAAGCAAGCTCCGGCCGCCATAACCCAGTCCTCGGCCGAGTGCCCGCCGTTGAATGAGACAAGATCAAGGCACAACCTCCGAGACCCTGAGTCTGTGAAGCCAGCACGGACTCGTTTGTTACAACAGAACAGTCATGTTTGACGTATGTGATCACTCCCCAGCCTTGTAATAGGGCATGGTGGCCAGTGCGCTCGGGACTCATCTTTCGCTAATCGCCTCATCGAGGTACATACGCGCCTCATCCGTGGCTCAACAGACCTATCAGCAAATGGCGACTAGGAGCCACAATCAAGGAACACAGGCATCTTTGGGGTACGACCACATCGGCAATGTGTAAGCGGCGATCAAGTCTCGCACGAGTGAACGCGCTTCAGCTCCTCTGTCCCTGTCACATCCCGGCCCGTGATCGACAGATCCACCACCTCGCGGCCAAAGCACCTTGGCTGGGTGGGACCTTGACTGAGATCTTGCGACCGGGTGAGATTACTTGACAATCATACGGAGTACTCAGAGGTCGTCATTTTGTCTTGGAAATGATGCCTGCTGTTCAGCGCGAGCAAATGCGATCCAACATGCTGCTTTGAGCTGTGCCAGGGACTACTGAGGGCACTGGAGTTATACATTGTGAAGCTGATTCGACGTGTCAGAACCTACATATGCGACCCAGCAGCTGTCGAAGCGAGCTGCAAGGGCGTCACTTGAGCTGCCGCTGACCGCATAATGACATTTTGGTCTGATAATGGCCTTCGGAAAAATGCACCTCATGGGCAATTAGGTCGCTGAGGCATGTGCTCGTACTTCACGTTCCCCACTTGATCCCAACATTCTTAGGCGCCCGCTTGGCTTCTCAAAATGCTGGTCAACTTGCAGCTAAGGTCCAAAGTGCATTGCACATCCGTGCCTAGCGTCCGGCCGGCGCGACCTGTCATCCACTGCCATGGGCGCGCAGGCACTGGAGACGCGGTAGTTAGTTCCCCATCTGAACTGGAAATGGTTACCATGTCCTCTGGCTCATCGCTTCACAGGATGCCGGAGTTGGTCAGATGACCGAGCCTGGTCCATTTCCCTCCCACTGGAGGGCCAACATGCGCTACGGTAGTCATCAGTCAGCACCCTAATCGCCAGTCAAAGATGCGAAGACCGACCTGGATGAGTGCATGCGTGAACCCCGCGAATGTTGCATTTACCCACCTCCCGCAAGGTAGTATCCCGACTGCACCCAACTCGAGATGCCGGCTGGGTGTCATCGCGCAAACCCACATGTTCGTCGAACGGGGTGCGGCGATGTCTCAGTTGATTTTGTGATGGGTGGATGATGATGCTTTGTCGTGGGAGCTTTTGGGGGACAAACCACCTTTCTGGCGGGTGAAGAGAAACATCCACATAGGATGTGAGCCTTTTTGTGTGCCTGGTTGTCAAGCATGCTCCTTCTATGCCTACAACTCAACACGTGACACCTGAAAATCCCAGCATCACATTCATAACCCTGCTAAGTCTTCGTCACATTTCTGCGCGCTCCAGATAGCGTCGAGTCGACCGGATGCCTGCTGACCCGAAAACAAGGGAACACTTGCAAGGACAAGGGGCACAAACTCGAAAAAATCGCACAGACAATGCCAAGCAGTGCCTTCCGATCAGATCAGAGCTCTCCCAAAATCCCAAATGCTATGAGACCAGGTACGCACGTCCCATCCTTGTTGGCCTTCACCAGGAGCTTCACTTTGTCTGCATTGTGACAAGGTTGTGTTGCAACTAGGAACCAGGAACGCCACAGGTATCATTCGGCCTATGCATTGGCCACCTTCGAAGGCTTGGAGGCCTGACTGGCGGCTTGAGTTGAAGCCTGCAGCTGAACAGCCAGCGCAAGCCTTCCTCAGGTACCTCCGGACCACAAGGCTTAATCCGGAGTAGACATTTGCAACCCTCCTGTCCTCCCGCTAACTTGGTGCCTAGGGATCGGCAATGGAAAGTGGATTCGACTTAGGCGGGATCGGTGGTCGGAGCTATAGTCCTGACCAACCACACGAGGTACTCGACCACGGCACCGTAACCACAATACCGTATCCCTGTCCTCAGATCGGCTCTCCTCGCAGCCGCAACCAGGGGATCAAGACAGGATGTTCAGGCCCTTGCAGGGCTTATCATAAATGCAGCAACCGCTGAACAGAAGCAACAGTGAATGTACCGGCAACGATGACATGATGCGATGAGGTAGATTTCCACGCTGAGGAAACAGACGCAAACAGAATTGATGTGAGAGTATGTTTCTGGGAAAGGGGCATCGCGTGAAGCATGCATGGAACGCATCAGCACGCGTGGGCAGCCACGGTGCCATGCCGTGCCACACGCGACAAGCCACTTCCCCCTCTGAGGTTTCCCGTTGTCCGCGACCAGTCGCCTGCTGGCAAAGCGAAACAAGAGTGATCAGAACCCGGACCGACTTCCTTATGCTCGCAAGCTCTCGAGAGGCGCTGAGACAGTGTTTGCCATGCGCTGAAACTTTCACACGCCGAGAGAAGAACAGAAGGGTAGGATGGCCTGCGATGGCCTTGGACAGTAGGTGGTGGTGCCGTCAGACCCTCGATCCAATCCACCAGCCGTCTGTGAGCTTTCCTCGAAAGGGAGGGGTTCCCGTTGTACTGTCTCAGTCAGCGGGCTCGCGCCATATGCAACCTCGTCCGCATGAAGCAAGGGCGCCTATCAGTCCCCTCTCTTGAATTGCGTTGTCACTGTGGCCGATCCCCATTTCGATGACTAGCAAATCCCTGCTTCTGACTCCTGATTGAGCATTTTCACTTTTCTTTGCTTTTGCCTCACTTTACACTGCACTTGCACCGACAGCTGGACAGTCTTAACAAGGTGTGGCTCAACGAACCTTGTTCAACCCCCTTGCGCTCCTGAACTTCATCCAAGACCAGGACACATCGAGGCATCCACCTCCCCGGACGGGGCTGCGGTGACTCCCGTTGGCCATCAAGCATCATCTCCGCTAGACAATTGCCGCCTGGTCTTCACTCACTGACAGCTTCTGCATATGGATCTTTTCTTTTGCTTCCAGCTCCAACATCCCGACTCGCGTCCTGATTTAAGCAGGGATTCATGATGATCGTCGCCAGCCCCGAAGCTTGGCCCTTGATTGATGATCTCCCGAACCACAATACCCTGGTCTTTGGCTTTTCGTAAAGCCTTATTTCTCCCCTACCGGGATTTACCAGCTGCATATAAGACTCCAGTCTCTCGCTCGCTTATCCGAACTTGTTTGGAACTCTGAGCCAAAGCAAACACCCTCCCTTACTCTCCTTAATACCTATCCCTTCTCATCCACCGACTAATCGGGGTTGCTTTTTGTTCTGATCTTGACCAGCACGAACATCTTGTCATCATGGTCAAAGAACTCTTGTCCCGGGCAGCCGGTGCGCCGCCATCCGGTCTGCTGATGGATGGTGTGAGCGTCTGGTGGATTACCTTTTCAACTGTCTGGACTGCCATCCTCATCGGCGGCATGGTCTTCCTGTACACCCGCCGGAAGATGCCTATCCTCCGTATCCGTGGACTGCCTCTCTCTTTTGGTGCTGTTATTCTCCTTCACATTTACTGGCTGGCCGTTCAATGGGGTTATACCTATGGCCATCTGATGCCTGCCTATGTCGAATTCTGGATCATGGGCCTCTGGCTCCCCTTCGGTATCGCCCTTTTCCATGCTTCAAACAGCCGTTTCCTTTATGTTGCCCAAGCACAAAAGCGGTACCTCCGCACGAGCGGCGAATCACTGGACCGAGTCGGTCGCAACAAGACTCTCTGGGGTCGTTTCCGTGCAATGGACTACACCAACCGCATGCTTCTCTTGGTTAGCATGGGCATGGTCTTCCAGGTAAGCTCCACTCCCTCGGAACTATGACATTGAACTACGCTCACAATCATAGTTCTTCCTTACTATCGTCATGTTCCTCGTCTCCAAGAAGTTCCATCCTTCTTTCGGTGTTCCCGGCACCGAGGTTACTGGCAGCCCGAATGAAATAAAGGCCGAGAGTGGTCGTGGCTGGGAGTGGTGGCCTTCAGTTTTCTGGCAGTGCTTCTGGGCCTGGATCGTTGCTCCTATGATTCTGTGGCAGGCGCGGGACCTTCATGACTCTCTCGGCTGGAGGTTCCAGACCATTGCCTGCTGTGTCTCCAAGTGAGTTAACCAAGCCCTGGCGTTCAATGTATAATGCTAACCAGACCCAGTCTTCATGCGACTCCCATGTGGCTTGTTGCCCTCTACGTGCCCCAGATGGCTCCAGTTAACCAATACTGGATTCCTCCCCAGTGGTTAGTCTAAGAACTACGCCTATTGTCATTCACTCGCTGACCGCCCCATAGGATTGCTGTTTCTATCATGCTTTTGGAAATTTTCACAATCTTCCTTCCATGCTGGGAAGTTGTCAAGGCTCAGTCTCTTCGCCAGGAGACGCTCGACTCCATTGCCCGTTGGGAGGCTCGCAACAAGGCTGGCGGTGCTGGTACTTCCGTCGATACTGGCTCAAGCTATGCTTCGTGGAAGAAGGGGCGTTCTAAGAGGGCCACATCGGTCAAGAGTGACTCAAACGCTAGTATCCTGACCATGGACGCTCTGGAACACACCCTCAGCAAGAACCCTGAGCCGCTCCAGCATTTCTCTGCCCTCAGGGATTTCTCTGGCGAGAACATTGCTTTCCTTACCCGTATTGCCAAGTGGAGGAACCAATTCTATCCTCGTGTCGGATCTGGCGAGCGTAAGAGCTCCGTTCAGCCTACTGAGGTCAACATCCGCGAATGTTTCGAGGTTGCGCTCCGCATCTACATCGACTTCGTCAGCTCCCGCGGCGCAGAGTTCCAGGTCAACTTGTCATCGACTGATTTCAAGAAGCTCGAGGCTGTCTTCGAGGATGCCGCCCGCGTTGTTTACGGCGAGGAGACCTCGCCCGATCCCGCCACACCCTTCGAGACTGCCAACTGGCGCATCGGTAGCGAGAAGACTGGACTCCCCACCACCGGCTCCGAGGATGCCATCATGTCCCCTGCTGAGCAACAAAGTGTCACCATGGACAACATTCGCTACTGGGGCGAGATCCCGGAGACTTTCGACGAAGCTGTGTTTGACAACGCTGAGGTTAGCATCAAGTACCTTGTGCTGACCAATACTTGGCCCAAGTTCGTCAAGGAGAGGAGGTCGCTGGACTCGCTGGAGGCTCTTGAGTCTGGACTGTAAAGATTGTGTAATTTTGGGTATATTGGAGTTAACAAGGTTGCTATGGTCCGCGTCGAGGACGGTACCAGGATTCAAAATGTAGATACCTTTTGTCAATGTCATTAATTCACGACACTTGTATGCTCTTGAACATGCGGCTGTGAACCTTCCGACTGGCCTATCGATCTCAAAAGCTCTCTCGATGCGGTCCTTTGCCATCGATGTGCCAAGTCCAAGCAGTCTAGGTACCCTGCGGCACATTCTGGTACGTAGCAAGGCATAATAGCCCAAGTTCGGAAGCCATCACCGGCGATGCAGCACCGTATTAATGGGGACTACATCACTTCAAATTACTAGAACTCTTGACATCTGGAAGCTCATCTCGTCGGCGAGCCGGCTATACACAAGGTTCGTGAACAGCTGTATGCATCGAACAGGCTCAGCCGCGTGGCTATCGGGGAACATACTTGTCCATGCCAATTGGTATACGCAGGGACTGCTCTGTAGATGAGCCAGACTAGTAATGCGAACGAAGACCGACGATGGCCAAGTCTTTGATACAACCCGTGAGGTTGTGCATTGACTATTTAGAGTCGCTCCGCTCGTACTTGCTCATTATGTTGTGTTTGGGTATGTGCTTGTGATGTAGACGGCGAAACCATGTTGAGCGACAAGGGCTACCCTATAAGCAGTTAGGGTTGCTGCCGTAATGATGCTTGAATAGGATGTCATGTACAGAACCCCATTTTGACCATCAGCTTGCGTTTCTTTCGCCACTGAGCGGAAACTCAGGTGATGTCACGGTCATATATGTGATAACTGCTGTGTCGTAGCAGCCAGCTTCATGATAGGCCTGGTGCCTTGGCCACGAGTCTTGGTGACAGGTCCAATTTCGCGTCAAGCGTGATTACGACGTTTTGCTACAAGAAGTTCCCAGGTGTTTGCTACCCTGAATCGAACATTTTGATTAGACCATACACTACTCATAAACGGAGGAATGCTTCTATCCAGGATAGATGATAATGTCTAACCGTGTGGCTGTCCTTACAGCTGCGGTGTTAAAGAAGACATCTCTTCTCCGACTTCCAATTGTTATTTGACGATGACTCCATTCGTGGAAGAATGATATTACGTTGAAGCTCGCGTCACCGCGGCGATGAGCTGAGTACTGTGCGACTCAAACCTAGAAGGCATGTCCACGATCGAATTGCCTAGGTTTGTGCTTTCCCGTTCTCAGTCTATGCTTCTCTCAGCTCTATGACTTTGCTAAGCCAATGCACAGTCGTGATCACTGGTGTAAGCAACGGCCTCTTCCGATGTACCTATGAATGCAGAGAACACGCATGACATGCGCCTACCGCCATTTGACCATCGAAAAGCATTGTAGAATGAAGCAAGCCAGTCGAGAGATGGAGTTCTGTTCAGGCATTACCCTAAACCGCCGATATTCCGGCCTTCATCCTTTTGCCGAGGACGCGGAGACCTATGTCTAGCACACATAGGAGGCAACCTGTGACTCAACACACATGGGTGAGTGAAGACTCGTTACTTGTTCACCAGACGCAAAATGGATCGTTTGCATATGGCGGTGTACTGATGGCCTAAGCTAGAGATGGACTTTGCGATGTCAGTTGAGCCAAAATGGAGCCAAGGTCGTGTGAACACTATCGTGATCCTTTTGGGAGTGTCACTAAGAGGATCCATCTTGGTTCCGAAACTTGGTGAGCCCATGACCAGATGCATCTCACCGGAATTCTGCAGAAAAGCTCAAAGGTCGACGTGAATAGCGTGTCGATCACATAGTCGATCATGCAGTGATGCCAAGAAAGGCGTCTGCTTGCTACTTTATCGTACTGATCGGGTTTCGGCAACCACTTGTATTCCTTACCCTGGTCAAGCTACGGATGAAGGTAGTCAAGTTTGTTCCACTTACACTGACGTGTTGCATAGATCCATCAGTCCGGTCTCTGTACTAGTAGGGGTTGATAAACCGATGGATCATTGAAGATTCAGTAATGCAAGTGTCGTGACTAGCAAGGCTCTAAGGCTGAGCGGTGAGTATCTCCGTCGGCTGCAAGCCAAGTTTGGTCTAAGCAGTGACAGGTGCGTTAGTAGTGATCGAATGGTGAAGGGGCATGGGGTCTGTTAGGCCAATTACTGTCTGTTAGTCGTTGAAAACGTCTAGCCAAGCTCGCATGGTTGCCCAACAGAACAGATTGAAAGCCATATTTCTCCCTCAAGTCCAAGCAGCACGTCGTCCATCGCCGATTACATGCTCAGCCTGATACCCCGGCCCCCACGCTCCGGCAATCTTCAAAGCCCGTCGTCATGTACAACGCATGTCTCACAACTCGGCCCCAACTATCACACTACAACCGACTACCGGTCAACACAGATTTGGAGGGGGGGAGGGAACCCCAACTGCCGATACGAATGTTACTAGCTCAACGAAACCACCTACCTTACTCGTAAGAATGGTGCGTCGCCATGGCATGACTCAAAAGTCAATCTTGCTCCAACTGCCGAAAAAGGGAGGCTTATTGTCTCCTGCCCTTTTGTCCGCGCCCGTGATGATCTGCAACAGATGGTGAAATGTCAAAAGTTACCCTGACACCCCCCCTCCCCCCCTCCCTTTGGGTGTTCATGGTTGGGCACGCATTCCTATCTGCAAGCCTGAGACATGCTGAAGGACTTTGACAGCTGGCAACAAATCTGCTCACATGTTTCGCCATAGAAACAGAACACGACCAAGTCTCCAACTGGGGGGGACCGGGGGAACGTCATGTCTCGTCTCTACTTAGCTTCCCGGAGAACAGGCCGTCTACCGGTCGGAGAGCAAGCTCTGTAACTTCCCCACAGTCACGACGCCGAGCCGGGGATCAGGGCTCCTTCGGGATAGTGGAGAAGGTGTAGTGCCGTTGCCTCGGCATTGACGCGCTTGTAGGCGAGGCGACAAGGGGAAGGGATCGATCCCCAAAGGGAGGAATACCTGTCAGGCCAGAAAGGAAACAATCCTGCTGCGAAGAGGGAGTCTTGCGATCCGTATCTATTCGTGGGAATCTACTCCTCTCTGTCCCGTGGCAACAAACGGGGTCGCAAGTATGCACGACCAGAATCCTTCCGTAAACCTTGTTTTGTTTTCTGCCTTGGTTGGGTCAAGAGTTGGCTTCGTAACGCCTTATAAACAGAGCTAGACCTTCTTATTCAGGAACCGCCCCGTTCCGCTCCGCATCTCACTGGTCCCAAAGGCGGAATAGTAGAGGTTCCGCTCAAACAGATCGTCCCGCCCTAAGTCGTCCGCTATAGGATCATGTCATGTTTTGTCAGCCTCTCATTCGCCTCAAGCCGTGGAGTGTGTTTAGAGGACAGGTATCGGGATCAGGGTATCGCGTGTTCGACAAGAGAATGATGCGACCGAGGAAGGGGGCGTGCGTGAGGATCAAACTGCAAAAGAACATCGCATAGGCCAACGTACCTCGGAGTATAGCTTCTTTGGCCATTTGCAGTGCCATCGGAGGTCGTTGCGCCATGGCCAGGGCCGCCTCAATGGCCCCATCGAGGACCTTGTTGTCTTCAAAGACGTCGCATACCAGCCCAGCCGCTAGTGCCTCGTCGCTGGTGATGGGTTTTCCCAATAGAATGGTCCTCATGGCCTAAGAGGTCTTAGACATGGACAACGCAAAGTGGTCCGTTGGACAGGAAACTTTATTGAAGTGCAGGATCTGGGTCTCGGGGCCATTTCGCGACTTACACGGAACTTGCCCAAGGCGGAAGTCAGGCGCTGAGTGCCCCCGGCGCCGGGGATCAGGCCAAGAGTCGCTTCTGGGAGGGAGAACTGGGTTCCCTTGGAGGCGAAGATCAAGTCGCACTGTAACGAGGCGAGAACAGAGGTATGAGAATCAGCTGGACCAGCAACACGAGAAGGGAGGAGGCTCGTGCCAGGAATGCTTGGAGGTTAGGCTTACCATGAGCGCAACCTCGAAACCGCCTCCTAGCTATTGTTCGTTTCACCGACGTCAGTCATTTCTCCAATCTTCTCCAATCTTCTCCAATCGTTCACCATAGATTGAGACGAAAGATGGGACAAGGGTCGTGGAGGAGGAGTAAACGGGGCGCATCGTGGCGCACTGGCTCGACAAGACCCCAGTGCTGCTGCAGGTAAATTGAGGGGGAGTGCTGATCAACTCACAGCATGTCCGTTGACAGCGGCCAACAGTGGCTTTCGCATGGCTTGCATGCCGTGGCAGAGGTCCTCGAGATAGCGACAGGCCCGTGCGGCCTCCGAGTCCATTACGGCTATTTCCTTGATATCGGCCCCGGCTGATAAATCCGCGCGTGATTAGCGAAAACGAAGTCTGCAACGGAAATTCGAGAACGCGAACACCCGGGGTGAGGTGTCGTAGCGAGGCAAGCTTATTAGATTGAAGAGGGGCCTTTCGTTGAGGACCCCCGTTCGAAAGAAGCATGTCGCTTGCCAGCCACCCCCAGATCGAAGGATGCGTGATCTGTGCCAAGGTACCCCTCCATGAGGGGAAGGAGGGCTTGGGAGGTGTCGCAATAAGGCAATGGATGAGAGGAAGATGGATAGAGACGTACCAGAGAACAGAGGCCCATTGCCGGTAACGACAACGGCTCGAATGGCAGAATCAGCAGATGCGCGATCCAGCTCAGCCAGAAACTCCTTGATGAGTTGCTGAGATAAAGCATTTCGCTTCTGAGGGCGGTTGAGGGCAACAACGCGGACTCCATCGACTGGAGTCGAGGCTTCGACCAGACTTGGTTCGGCCATGGTAGCAAAGCAGCTTCTTCCGTTCCCGTGTCTTCTGCTTCGAGCAAGGCTTCCTTCGCAATCCAAGGCAAGGCAACAATTCTCGCAGGGAATAGTTGATGAGTAAGTGTGCTGTAATGGCTTGTGAAAATGGCGCCGAGTGGGATGGGATTTTTGAGGGGAGGTTTGTGCTTCTGGGGTTACTTTGAGGAATGATTCGGATCACGAGGCGCACAGTACACAAGGCCGCCTTTAAGAAGCAAAAGCGGTGGCTGCAGATCCGGAGACCGAAGAGACATGCATCCCTGGAGAGGGGACTAGACCGGGTCGAAGAGCTATCTCCCTCTTCTTGGCCTGCAGTTCATATTGCGACAATGTACCTGGGGGCTTTTCACTGGGTAATTGGTAATTGCGCTCCTACTAGCTCAGACCCGGTGATTGAGGAGCAGCAGTCTCATGCTATGCTGTTCATGGCCCTTTGGTTGGCGTGTCCTGGCTGGAGACTCGCTTAGAGCCATGGATGTGATGGAGTCCAGTTTCAGGAAATACGTGCGGAGTATCTAGACTAGGTGTTCTTTTCGAGGACGCTATTCTTTGACTTGTAGCAGCATCCCATCGGCAGCATCCTTGTTCCGACTAAGCTTCCTGCATGCATGACAAGTCGTCAGCGGGAAACTCAGCCGCCGCTTGCCTGCCGGCGACCAAACAGAACGAAACATATCCGCTCATGCATTTTTTTTTTTCTTCACCAGTGCTTAGAATCGGGGGAAGCAGAATGTGTGATCGCTGCCTCGTTACGCGCGGCACGGCCATCCATGCAGGTTGAGGCCCGGAACCACCCCTTCAATAGGTAGGTTCCCTTCCTACACCCCTTCTGAGACAAGCTATACTCTAGTAAAGTGGTTGCAGCTCACCGGTGACGGTTCGCTGCAAATGCACGGCCGAGCAGGGATTCCAAGTCGGAACCTTTTTTTTTTCTTTCTCTGTCTCTTTGTCACTCTCGTCTGTTCTTCTTGTCGATGATGGAGTTTGTAAGCCTAGTCACAGTCACGTTCCCAGAAGGCTCCGCAACTAGTCTGTACTGTGGCGAAGAGGCCTGTTGAGCTGATGTGCGACACAACAGTCTTTAGCAGAAACTATTCTCGGAGCTTTTGAGTAAGAGAAAGGGAAGACAGCCCAGAGGATCGACAGCAATGCAGCTTACCGGCGATAACAAGTCGCATCCTTCACGGTGACAGCGCGGACAAAGGGCACATACAAGAATGAAGGCTCTGCATCCGCGAGACATGGTATAGAGGTTCCTTTGATGAGGCGCCCTTCTGACTCGAAGATACGTGCAATATCACTTACGTTACTGTACCACTATCTGACCTTTTTTCCTCTTCTCGCATGTCTTTCTGCACCGGCATTATCGTTTCCCCCTCACCGAGACAACCCAGTGCCCACCCCAATTTGGGGTCTGATCGACGCCGCCATTTTCTTTCTCTTTGCCTTGTTGCTCTGGGTGAGACACGTTCTCAACACAGGTACCTGAAAGCCGGGAATGTCGCAGGGCCCTCCGCGTGCGATGCCCGAGACCCGTGGGATCGTTGGGCCAGGAAGACAGGTGAACAGGGCCTGTCTGCTGACTTAGACGGGAATGCATAGCTCCTCTAGTTCGTGCGGTAGTTGTCATTGGAGTTGCAGTAGTTTGCACTTTGACCTTTGTCTGGCTATCTACGCCCAACACTTTACACAGACAACCAAGGCAACCTGCTCTCTCTCTCTCTCTCCCTCTCTCTCCATCATCGGCATCTCTCTCCCTTGTCGACCTGAGTCTCCATTCTACCCCTTCGTCCGCGAGCGCGCATTCATCCCTGCCCTCTGACTCCATCTGAACTCCATGAGCCGAGACGGACACGGGATTTCTTAGTCAACCCCAAGAGAACAGAGCACGCAAAAGCTGCCGCCACAATCCCCACGGCTTGCCTAATCAGTACCCGTCAGATCACATTCCGAAGCCATCCCATCCTCCAAATTCCCGGCCTGGAAGAATGATAGCAACGCTCGCTTCTTTCACGTTGCTACTCTCTCCTCGGGACACCCTCTCCCCCCACTTCATACCACCACATTGCGTTCCGCTCCCGCAAGCCGGTGACCCAGCCCGCCCCGCCGGCAGAGAGAGGAGAAGCCCCCATCCTTGTTCCCTTTGTGTCATATCCCCATACCGTTGTCACAAGCTGTCAAGGCCGTGGCAGAGGCTGCACAAGGCTGCGTTGGCGTCCTCGATCTTCTTCCCGTTTTGGATTGCTGCGTATGGAGAGTCACTTAGACTGACAGCCCGTTGTCCTGGAATTGCCCACCCCCTCCCCTAGCCAACACCACACCCAACATGCATATTGAAACGCCCGGTGTGGAACACTCGTCCAACAGCTGCTTCTTCCTGTTGCCGATTATACGTACACGCCGTGGGACCCCCCCCGGTGGTTCCTCCGTCTTTGCCCCCATGGTGACCAGGCCTCCGTCTCACCTACAGTATGCTGTTCGTCGTCTATTGTACGCTCTCCGTATATGCGATGGCCACGACGTCAATTCCAGACGCATCACCAGCCGGACCGATGTGGGCGGATACATTTGTCGCCTACTGCGGAGCGGCGTGGGTTACGTTGATACTTTCTGGTCCAGGTCCTGGTCCTGGTCCTGGTATGGTACGCTGCGGGTGTCACGGTGTAAGTGACCTTTGCCATGCCATGCCACCCACACACATGCTTGAGGATAGGCACTCTATCTCCATGCGGCCATCGCGTGCTGATCGAGAGAGGCACGGCATGTATAAAGAGGTCGGCTGCTGTCCTCTCTGGTTAATGTCGTTTATATGAAGCTGCAGGCTCGCTCCTCGTTTAGGACAACACAACTTGTTGGCCCTCATATCATACCCTCCCGCCACTTGTCTGTTCCCCCTTCGTGTTCATAAAGACTCCAATATGCCCCGGCCTCTCACAGACTCGACCCTTCCCAAGGGCATGGGCATGGGAGAGACCGTGACGTGCCCCTTCAAGACCACCACCGAAGCCTTCTATCATCATGCATCACGCTTCCCTAACGCCACCGCCGTGCTTGACCTGTCCGATGGCCAGAAGCAGTTGACCTATCAACAGCTGGCTGCTCGGGCTCAGTCTCTGGCTAAGGCTCTCCATGGCCTCGGCGTCAGGCCAGGGCAGAGGATTCCTCTTGTTGTCAAGCGTGGCGTTGAGATGGTTGTTGGCATCTGGGCAGTCCTATCATGCGGTGCCCAGTACGTCCCTCTTGACGGCGGAGTCGTTCCAGACTCGAGTCTGCGCCACGTGGTCGACCAGGCTGGCGATTCGATCATCCTGTGTATGGGATCAACAGAGGAGCGCCTACGTAAACTCCTCCCATACTCGCAGACTGTTCGGATTGAAGACCATTGGAACCCTACGCCATTGACAATTGGCACCGATGTCATGGATCTGGCAACGCCAGAGCTCGGCTGTTATGTCATCTACACTTCTGGTAAGTCAAGCCTATGAGACAATGCACGTAAGAGATCCCAGGAAACTGACAGTCTCTCAAGGCACAACGGGAAAGCCCAAAGGCGTTGACGTAACACACAAGAATGTTGCAAACCTCGTATGTCTTTCACCTGGTGGTCTCGGTGTTCGTCCCGGCATGAAAGTCGGCCAAATCCTCAACATCAGCTTCGACATGGGTGAGTACCAGCAACCTGACCTTCAAGATGCACCCAGCTAACCATCGACCTTCACACAGCCGCATGGGAAGTCTTTGCTGCGTTTTGCAACGGAGGAACACTCGTCATCCGAGGATCAAAATGGGAGCCCACACTGGAGAAGGTGAGTGATCGTCGCCAGGATGAAGCCACGAAGGGATTTGCGACTTACACGATGCGCAGATCGACGTCCTCATCTGCACACCAACCATTCTCTCAAAATACCAGCCTTCGCAATTTCCCAACATCAAGATTGTGGCAACAGCTGGAGAGCCTTCATCACAGAAGTAAGTGCAAGATGATATTGTCTAGTCAAGTGCACAAGCTAACCTCCATGTCTAGCCTCGCTGACCTCTGGGCATCTCATGGTGTCTACTGGAACTGCTGCGGTCCTACTGAGACCACCATTGTGAATACCATGTCTCGTCACGTCGTTGGCGAGAAGCTCTCCATTGGCACTCCAACGCCCAACAACACCGTGTACATCCTCAACGACCAGATGGAACCTGTCAAGGTTGGCGTCCCAGGTACCATGTGGGCTGGCGGCCATGGCATCTCACGAGGCTATGTCGATCTTGACGAAAAGACTCGCGAATGCTTCTTGCCGGACAAATTTGCAAATGACGGGTAAGCAATCCTCATTGTTAGAATCCGAATCGCCTTTGTCTTACAATACTGCAGGTCCTTGATGTACAAGACCGGCGATCTCGGCCAGTGGCGCGCTGATGGCTCAATCGACATCCTGGGTCGCGCAGACGACCAAGTGAAGATCAAGGTATGCAGACTCTCGAACAGTGATATTTTCATAAGCTGACTCTTAACAGGGCTTCCGAGTTGAACTGGATGGCATCTCAGCAACACTGGCCTCAGCGCCAGGGGTCGCCCGTGCCGCAGCAATCGTCATCGACGGCGAAATCCATGGCTTCGTCGCCCCGGAGCACGTCAATACCTCTGAGATCATGCGCCACGTGAAGGGCCGTCAACCCTATTACTCAGTGCCCAGCAAGCTATACGTCCTTGGCGAGCTTCCAAACACACCAAATGGCAAGATCGACAAGGTCAAGCTACGCGAACATGCTGCTGCGACCGTCATGCAAGAGACTCTCTTCGACGAAAAGGCAATGGTGCTCTCCAAGAAGAGCAGTCTCGACAGGGAGACGAAGCTGGAGGTTCGGTCTCTTTCATCTTCCTCTGGCTCGTCCTCAGACGCCTCCGAGCTCGAGAAGATGGATCTGTCGAGAGATATTCCCGACAAGAAGCAATCTCGACCCGTTCGTGGACTCAGACACCGTCTTCTCATTGTCTACCGCCAGCTCTTCAGCTTGATCTGGCTCCTCAATCTCGGCGCCCTGGTCGCCATTATCGCACTTCAAGCAGACACCGAATGGCTCGGAATTCTCACAGCCATCAACCTCGTTCTCGCAGTCATTATCCGCCAGGATGCCGTCATCAACCTTCTTTACACCATTACTTGCTCCGTTCCCAAGAGCTTCCCCCTCTGGATCCGCTCTCGCTGCGCCGAGATCTACCACCTTGGAGGTGTGCATTCTGGTGCTGGCATCTGCGCAACGGCTTGGCTTTTGGTCTCGACCGTCCGCGCAACCATCGCAGAGGTCATGCTCGACGAACATGACCCTTACGACCTGGCTGTCCATGCTCTCTCTTGGGTTCTCTGCATTCTCTGCTGTTCTATGGTTGGCTTCGCCTACCCGACTTTCCGGAAGAAGTACCATAACCACTTCGAATGCATCCACCGTTTCGTCGGCTGGACCACCCTGGGCATCTTCTGGGTCAGGACAATGCTTTCTATCGAAGCTGGCAGGAAGGCGACTCAAGCTCTTGGAGATGCTGTGGTCCGGAACCCCGTCTTTTGGCTGCTGATCGTGGCCACTCTCAGCATCGCATCCTCCTGGTTCTTCCTTCGCAAGGTGCCTGTCCGCGCTGAAGTGCTCTCCAACCATGCCGTTCGTCTTCACTTCGACTACACTCAGCCTGTAAACGGAAGCTTCACGCGCCTCTCGAAGCGACCTCTTCTTGAATGGCACTCCTTCGCGACCATCCCCAACACCAGGGAGGAGCCTAATGGATACTCTCTCGTTGTTTCGAACGCTGGAGACTGGACCAAGGCAACTATCAACGAGGAACCTACTCATCTCTGGGTCCGTGGTCTGCCAACGTGCGGTGTCATGCGCATCGCAACACTCTTCAACCGCGTTGTGGTCATCGCAACTGGTTCAGGTATTGGCCCTCTACTTGGACACATCAATCAGCCCAGCTGCCCTACTCAACTCATCTGGTCGACTCCCAAGCCAGAAGTCACCTTTGGCAGCGGCATCATCAAGTCTATCCGAAAGAACATTCCGGATGCCGTCATTCACGATACAAAGCTGCTTGGTCGTCCCGACCTGGTTCGCATGGGCTACAACATGGCCAAATCATTCAACGCCGAGGCAGTGATTGTCATCGCAAACGAGAAGATCACCAAGAAGATTGTATACGGTCTTCAAACCCGTGGCATCCCAGCATACGGCGCTATTTGGGACAGTTAGAGAACTGCCCAACACTAACAATTACGCATTGGCTTCGATAGCCACCATCCATCATTTGCATTTTCCTTACGTCTCATTTTTCTTCATAGGCGTGGCTTGGAGCTTGGAGTTGGAACTTTCACTTTCTTTCTTTCCGTCATTTTCCCTTATCCAGGGTGTTCATTTTGTCTAGACGTCAGATACCTGATCAAAACATGGTCAGACGGAGAGAATACACAGATTGTCATGAATCTTGTATTTGCAGATGCGTGACTAAGCCTTGACGTTAAACACCAGGCCAGGGAGCACTTCGATCTTGCTCGGGCTTCCAGCGCTACCAACGAGTGTCACAGACAGCTTTCGCTCATCCGGTGTGCTGTCAACAGTGATTGCTGGTGCGCCAGACTCAAGTAGGGTTGGCACCACAGCCTCCCAGCTATTTTCTGATTTGGCGTGGTTCTTGCCGTCCAGAATCCCTGCGTAGACCTTCTTGATATCCTCATACTTCGCCGCTGGTACAGCAACCCGGACCTCTGCGATGCCCAAAATACCGGATGGCTGATTCGTCTGTGGGTTGTTCTCATATGGCACACGCAGGTTGCGCGGCGTCTGGTCGAGGCACCAGAATGGCACGGTACCGGGAGGTGGAGGGTTGCCATCAGCCTGACGGGAGGCTCCAATGGACCATTTCAGCTCAACACCATCTGGTCTCTTCCTGCCCATATTCCACGGGTCATCATAGGTAATTCCTCCCTTGGCCTCCGCGACTCTCCTTTGGACATGGACAAAATTTGCCTCATCGGGGAGAGTGAAGGCCCAGTCGACAATTGTATTCTCCTTTGCAGAACCCCAGCGATGAGCTTTCCGGTCTTCAGGAGTGACGCGGTCATAGAAGGCAATCAGCTCGACATAACTGCCATCTTGGAAGAAGATGAGCTTGTTGAAAGTCTGGCCACCGGTGTGCTCACCACCCGTGACGACAACGAAGGAATTCTTGAGCTTCTCTGAAAGGGTTGCAAGTGTAGTTTCGGACACGAGGATCACAAGATGGTCCAAGACGGGCCGCGAGTTGGTCTCTTCAGCAGACATGATGATTGAACTCTAAGCCTCAAAAGCAACGGGATAATGTTTCTGGGGAAGCAAAGCGTCGTCTTTCAACGGAGGATCGTGAGAATGACACGGCGATATCGGTCGCAATTAGCGCAGGGAGGAGGCCCGCGTCATTCCCGAAGCTATGGCGCGATCGCACGAAGTGGACTGAGGTCTTGGCGATGGTTTGACAACTCACTGATAGGGCAGAAGAGGGTCATTTTGAGGCAATCTGGACAACAATGGGGTCTTGGTGAAGATGGATCTTGCGGATGAGGGTTATCAGTGAGCGGCGGCGGGTAGGGGCCGCGCACGTGACATGGTGATGCTTGGCTAGCTGTGCTAAAGCTCGACTTGATTGAACTGCAACAACCAAAGCAAGGACTCTTCAAGTCATCTTCAACGCTCTAAAGACGAAACATCATTCTTTGCTCTGAATAAGGCATTCAGCTTATAACAACAATGATGCCAGTTTTGTATGCTTGGCCTGGCCTGAGAACCTCGGCCGCGTTTCCCCGTCTGCACTACCCTATACCAGCCTCTTGTACTGGGACTACGTACAGTCGACGGTTCACGAGGTTGAAGTATGAGCAAGAAGCAAACGTTCCGAGGCTCAGCATGTGGCTCACGTCAATCAGACTTCGGTCCGTGAACTGGTTTGAGGATTTTCTAGCTTCCATATAGCGCATTGTTGACCGTATATGACAAATAAGTCTCTCTCAAAATCCAGTCAAATGCGGTGGATTCTGTTGCTGAAAGCATTGTCCCCCATTCACTAGACGAGTATCATGTGCTAAGGCCTGAACAGTAGATGGTCTGGACAATTGGAATCTCACCATCACGTGTTAATATCTTTATGGAGGCGAAGGTAACGCCCCATGCAAGCCACTTGCCTGGACAACACCCTCTCGGCGATGACCTTCGAAGCTTTACGAGTAAACTAATGCCAACTTTCCAGGTTGTTCCTGAACCAACAGTGACAGTCAGTGACATACCTCAATTTGCGCAGGAATCACCATGCTGACCACACACCATCCAGCAACATCTCATCGCGTTGGGCCGACAAAGCAGCCACCTCGCCGAGGGTCCGCGAGCGCCAACGTCGCATTCCCGCGACGCCACATGACACCATGCGCACAACGTCCACATCCAGGGGCCCCTTCCAAGATTACACCCTCGCTTGACAAAAGTATAAACTCATGCTCAATAAGGCGATATGCATCTTTCGGGCGAGAGGGCGGACGACAGAAAGCCACCGAAATGAACCCACTCACACCGTCCCCTCCCCCGCAATCCTTTCCCCGCGTTGGAACCAATGTTCCTTTGCATGGGCAAGGTTCTCGAGGGGGGGTCGGCCACTCAAGTGATTGGTGTGGGAGAGTGATGACCCCTGCTGCACCCGTTCAGTGTTCCTGGGGAGCGACAGGGGCGTAAGGGACACGGCCGAGGCACTACCGCACGTTGAAGGTCTTGACATATGATCGTGACGGGACATGCGCGAGGGACTTCCCTTGTTGGTGCAGCTTGGCTGGGCAGGGTAGACTCCCAGGGCTGAGATCTCGCCACAGCGAAATGGAAGACTCAGTGTCAACGTGATCGAGTAGTGTTCCTGCTCTAGTTAGTTGAGTTGCCCATAGAATCCCCGCATAATCATCCGTCTACATGGAAGAGACTTGGAATGAAGAGGTGAAGTGAAATCTGCCGCAACTCAGCTCCTATTGACTTCAGCAGCCTGCATCTTCCGCCCTGTCTTGGCAGAAGTAAACAGGCTCCCCGCATCCGAGCCTAGTGGATCTCGATTAGTGTGTCCGCTCGATTGAGCAATCCTTGACCAGGACGAGTACTCCGTAGGTTATGCCCGGAAGTCGGCACATTGTGCTTATTGGCTGTTGGACCGATTCGGTGCAATTTCCTGCTAGTTGGACGCCAAAGAGACCTCCTTTGTACAAGCTTAAATTGGTGCAGAATTTCAAACTTCTAGAATTCTATGCGTTCCCTCTCCCGACTCACGGCGAGAGGGGACGATAGAGTTGATCGAGACCATGTAATAGGGTTGCATGATCATCATACTGACTGGGCAGCATGCTCGCCAAAGAAGGCGGGTCTCCCAAGTATAGCCATCCAGGCCTCCTATACTCCCCGAGAAGGCTTGGTGGACCTCACGATGCCTGTCCAACGTCGTAATGGCCCTTGTTTCCCAGTCTCGGTTATCCAATCACTCGTCGATCACCACCTCCATCTCCCAGTAGGCGAGCCCCAATAGTCAATCAAATTCAATTCACTTTTCCACAATCGGTTCTCGACGAGGCTGGAAGCTGGGTCTGGTGCCTGTGTGCCTAAACACGAACTGTGCCTCGTGCCGACAGCTGCCCGTAACCCCTGCCCAGGCACTGTAATGAGAAGCTTCGAGCTAGGTAAGCTCATGCACTCATGCAGTGACATCGGCAATTTGACCAGGGTCAGAGCTGGACGGAAGACGATGATCATCATCATGTGTCGATGGCTGTCCAAGGCAAGGCCGAGGTTCCGTGATCGCTGAGTGGAGTGATCTCGTGTTGAGAGGTTCGTTGGGGATATATCTGGGTGTCTGCTCCCCCTGGGGTATACACCTGCTCTTTTGCTCCCAGCAGGCTTGCTTGAACTCACTCGTTCAGTTCTTCGCAACCCGCCTTCGCCGATTGACGCCCATCATGAGATCAACCATCGGTGTTGTGGGCATTTTGTCCCTGACCAAGGCCGTTGCCGCCCAGTCGGCATGCATCAGCCTGACGACCCTCTTCCCTGCCTGCGCTGTATGTTTCAGCTCGACTGTTCCATGTCACTTGCCTGACCAGAGGCTAACACTGTAACAGCTTCCCTGCGTCACCAGTGCCGCAGCAGAGGTTGGATGTGGTGCTACGGATGTAGCCTGCCGCTGCGACCCTACCAACTCTGAGAAGATCCAGGAGACTGCAGTTCCTTGTGTCCTCGAAGGTTGCAACTTCGACTTCGATGCCATTGGTTCCGCTATCGACGCAGGTGCCGCTGTCTGTGGCTGCGTTGCCACAGCTGTACCTGACCCAGATGACGAGCCCACTCCCACGCCAACACCTACGCCGACGGATCCTGATGATGATGATGATACCACAACTGAAGAGGACCCTACCACAACCGATCCACCGACCACCGACCCTGCTGGCCCAACAGAGACCTGCGACTCCGAATCACCTTGCCAGGCGAGCGCTGATGCTGTTCCTGACTGCGCCTCGTCCTGCATCGAGTCCGCTGCTGTCACCAACGCGAATTGCGCCACTGACGACTTCGAGTGCCAGTGCTCTTCAACTTCCGTCATCCAGGGCGCCGCTCAAGGCTGTGTCATCAGCGGATGTGGCGCCGTTACTGGTATCCGTGTCCTCTCCAGCGTTTCTGCTCTTTGCTCGTGCGTGACTGCCAACCCTACTGTCCCGTGCGAGGCGACTGCTACTCCCACCGACACTCCCACCGACCCCGGTGACGACGATACCACCACCACTACTACTAGCAGTAGCAGTAGCAATACCGCCACCACTAGCGTCTGCTCGGCCGCGACAACCTCAGACTGCAAGCCCATCGCTTCAACTGCCATCCCGTCGTGCGCCCAGGAGTGCTTCATCTCCGCTGGTCCCCAAGTCGTAAGTGACCCTCGGATCATCACTGGGCCGCTAATGGACTCGTACTGACTCGCTTTGGAGGGCTGCGACGATCCTAGTGACTACGCCTGCCGCTGCCAGGAGGAGGCTCGCTCCTCTCTAACTGGCATTATTGTCCCCTGCGTTGCCACCGCCTGTGACAGCGCGCTTCTGCCTTCCATCATTGCTGGCTCCGAGGAAGGTGAGTTGGACCCCTGATACAACTCCGTGACATCCTGCTCACCACGTGTACAGTCTGCTCCTGTGCTCTTGCTCCCCCATCCGGAGGTGACTGCAGCACAACCAGCGGAGGCGGCGGCGGCGGTGATGGCAGCAGTAGCGGCAGCTCGAAGCCAACCAAGACCCAAAAGCCCAGCGAGCCGACAACCTGCGCCGAGGCCACTACCTCTGACTGCGGCCCCGTTGCTACTTCTGCTATTCCCGAGTGTGCCCAGCCTTGCTTCTCTCGTGCTGCTCCTTCCATTGGCTGTGATGTCGACGAGTTCAACTGCTACTGCCAAGAGGACGCTCGCTCTCAGCTGACTGGCCTCCTCGTTCCTTGCGTTGCCACTGCTTGTGACAGCAACCTCCTGCCTTCCATCATTGCTGGAGCTGAAGAAGGTAAGTCTCCTAAACCCTAACCTACTAAGCCAGACACATTGACATCTTCCTTAGTCTGCGCTTGCGCTACTGCTCCTCCCTCCGGAGGTGACTGCGATGGTGGCAGTGGCGGCGGCGGCGGTGGCTACCCATCGAAGCCTACTGAGGCACCCACTGGTGGTGAAGGTGGTGGCTCCGGCCCTGGCTCATCTTGCAAGCCAGCCACGACCTCTGACTGCGCTCCCTTGACCACCCTCGTCCCTGATTGCGCCCGGCCCTGCTTCGCCTCTGCCGGCCCCGAGGTCGGTTGTGACGACCCGGAGGACCTTGCCTGCAGGTGCCAGCCCGAAGCCCAGGCCAGCCTTTCCCAAATCCTTGTTCCCTGCGTGGCTTCGGCCTGCGATGCTGCCCAGCTTCCATCTGTCATTGCTGGTGCTTCTTCCGTCTGCGCTTGTGCTACTGCCGCCCCCGTCGGTGGTGACGATGACTGCCCTGGCGAGGGTGGTAACGGCGGTGGTGCTCCCAGCCCTCCCGAGCCCACCAAGGCTCCTGGTGGTGGCTCTGATGATGGCAGCTCTACCTGCGTCCCTGGCGAGGCAAGTGCTGCTGACTGCAAGCCTCTCGCCAGCTCTGTCGTCCCCGAGTGTGCCCAGGCTTGCTTCACCAGCGCCGCACCTGATGTCGGCTGTGAGGTCAACGAGTTCGGCTGCCTCTGCCAGGAGGAGGCCCAGGCCTCCCTCTCTGCCATCCTCGTGCCTTGTGTCGCAAGCAACTGCGCTGCCTCTCAGCTCACTGAAGTGATTGCTGGCGCCAGCTCTGTCTGCCAATGCGCTCTTGCTGCACCTACTGGAGGAGCAGACACCTGCGAGGGAGGCTCTGGCGGCGGCAGTGGCGGCGGCTCAGGAGGCGATGAGGGAGGTGAAGGAAGTGAAGGAGGTGAAGGAGATGAGGGCGGCGAGGGAGGCTCTGGTGGTGGTGGTGACAGCGGTGCTCCTCCACAGGAGACAGGCCCCGAGGTCGTCGTGCCCGGCTCTGGTTCTCGTCTTGAGATGAGCATTGTTGCTGCCGTCTTCGGTAGCTTCTGGCTGATCGCTGTGATGCTGTAATGATTGATCGAGAACGGACCTGAATGTTGTCAACGCATAGTCTAATTCAAAGTGGTTCTATACCAAGCCTCATTGAGACTCATGCTGTCTTCCTCCCCGTCTATATCTATGCTTCGGTCTTCGGCTTCTGTCTAAGGTACTTTGTATGCTGACCCAACGTGACAATCGTCTTCGCTCCATCCTCCGCGACTTTCGAAATCGTTATCCTCACAAATGAGATACTTCCGCCGACCTTGTCCGCCCTGCTCTCCACCTCCAGGACGTCCCCTTCCTTTGCCGCACTCACGTAGGTGATGTGCATATCCACACTTGCCCCTGTTGCGGGTCTCAGATCCCAAGATGCAATGGCAAGACCGGTTGTGAAGTCGATGATGGTAGCTGAGACGGCGCCATGTAGCCCACCTCGAGAGTTGAGGTGCTCCGGGCTGAGGACCAGTCGGGTCAGGACTGTGCCGCGTGTGACTGATGTGAGAGTCATCGTTGAGAGCATAAGTTTGTAGATTGGGCTCGAGGTCCGTAGATGGTCCATCAGCGACTGGACGTGCTCGGTGCGCTGAGTTGCGACCTCTTGGGTCTCATCTTGTGCGGTCATGGTGTGATTGGACGGGAGGCCTTTGCTCGTCAAAGTCCAAAATCTCTGAGATTCCTTGGTCTTTTGATGATCTTCCAAAAACGATGCTATCAAAGCTTCAAGTAGAGCAACGCTGTAAAGATTGTGAGTAGTGTTGAGACGGAGAAATCCCGAGTTGCCAATGAGTGAAATCTTGAAAGTTTAGCGTCAGGACTCGCGACTCAATTGTTGAGCCTGGCGACAAACCCTAACCCTGAGCACGATTTCAAAGGTCCGATTGCTTCTCACTGAATACGCAGCACAAATGCAAGGGGATGACTTTGATGATTTAGATGAGGCAGCTCTATACGATAGATTATATTATGACAGGCAACCGTCAAGCTCTCTGTGTTGTGCGGAGGAGGAGTATGGTTGAATCCATTAGCTGGGAAGATGAGACCTGCTCCTGGAGACCCTTCACTCACCAGGCAGTCTTAGTATTGCAGCTCTAATTCAACTCTAGATTTCTACCTCGATTATGGCTTCCCTGTCGAGCTCGTGATGCCGCCATCAACAACAATCTTCTGTCCCGTTACATACCTCGCTTCATCCGACGCAAGGAACAACGCTGTATTCGCCACATCCCAAGCATCTCCCATCCTACCCATTGGCACTTGTCTATCCCTCATAGCCTTGAAGGCCTGATATCCTCCCTCAATAGGAAACCTCTCCGACAAACTCCTCGTATATGGCGTTTCCATTAGCCCCGGCACAACTGTGTTGAGCCGAACACCCTTGTCAGCGTACATGACAGCCGTGGCTTTCATGAACTGCATAATGGCGGCTTTGGCGGTCGAGTAGCCGATCTGGGGCTTGCCGATATATCGAAGACCAGCGATGCTAGATACTGCCACAATAGAACCGCCCTCTGGTTGCGCCTCCATGATCGGCAGAACATGGTGACAAGCAAGATACACCGTCTTGAGGTTGATATCCATCTGAGCATCCCAGGTTTCCTCACTCATGCTGGCAGGTGTTCCAGGCTCTGACTTGCCGACATTCGCCAGCAATATGTCGATTCTTCCATGCTTCTTCATGCAGGCATCGACGAGCGCTTTGACTGAGCTCGATGACATTGCGTCACAAGCTACGATATCGCAAACTTGACCCGCCTCCTCCACAGCCTGCTTTGTCCTAGTTGCGGATTCAACGGTCCTGTTGCCGCCAAATATTGTCGCACCTTGTCTGGCGAAGAGAACGGCGCATGCTGCGCCGATACCCCATCCTTCAGATCCGGTCTGACCCAGCCCAATGACTAGGGCTACTTTGCCTCGGAGATCGTGCATTATTCGTCGGATGCGGGGCGGACCAAGTTTTCAAATGTGGAAGAGAGGATGAGTGACGGAATAGGCAGCGTTGAGAGCAGGCAAGATTTTTCAACAGGTTGCAGATATTTAATAGGCAGACAATTGATTAGAAGGACGGGTTAGGAGTGCAACAGCAGTTGGCCGTAGGCTGTAGCCAAAAGAGCACTGGCTTGAGGGGTGGTATGGCTTCTCTGGCTTGAGACATACAGCTGGGGCCATACGAGGCGAAGTCGGAGCAGTGATATTCTTTGACTGACAATAGGTGATTAAAGCCCCATAACATTCCTCTCTGATGGTATTCTGAAATGGCAATCGTGGTTCGCCATGGCGGAGACTCTCCGCATAGGCAACGGAACATCGCCGTGCATCGACGGCCTGGCCTTGTCAGTCAACGGAGTAGCCCCGTCGCTTCCTCGCAGACTTTCCTGTCTCCAATGAAAATAGTCATGAATTTGAGCCAATGTGAGACGCAGAATACTTATATCGGAGCATGGTTCTTGGCTCGCCGATGGCTGCCATGCGAACGGCGGATAAGTCAGTCATCAGTCCCGCTGCGACGGAAATAGGCGCGGGGTTCCAATCGACACCATCGCCAATCGCAAGCAACTCATTGCAAAGCCAACCTCGATAAAACACGATTTTGAAGTCCACCATCATCTACTGAGAAGACGCTTTAGATAAGTGTCATACACAAAGCTCGACATGGCAGAGTCAAAGAAAGCCGACAAGGCTGCCAACCCGGACTACGACCTCGAACAGCCTATCTCATCGACCACCGGCCTCCGTCAAGGCCTCACCTCATACGGCGACGCTCACTTCTCCCTCTTCCTCCGTAAAGTCTTTATCAAAGCCCTTGGGTATAGTGAAGATGCTCTCTCTAGACCAATCGTCGGCATTGTCAACACCTACTCCAGCTTCAATCCTTGCCACGCCAATATCCCACAGTTGATCGATGCCGTCAAGCGAGGCGTACAACTTGGTGGAGGGTTGGCGGTGGACTTCCCGACAATCAGTCTGCATGAGTCGTTCTCTTCACCCACAAGTATGTATCTGAGGAACTTGATGAGTATGGACACAGAGGAGATGGTGAGGGCACAACCTTGTGATGCCGTAGTTCTGATTGGAGGTAAGTCATCAACAAAGCTTGTGATCCAGCTCTGTTCTGACAAAGTACGACGTGCAGGTTGCGATAAGACCGTGCCAGCACAACTTATGGGTGGTATCTCTGCGAACAAGCCAATCTTCCACTTGGTCACAGGTCCAATGATGCCAGGCAGCCATCGTGGAGTGAGGCTTGGGGCCTGCACTGATTGCCGCAATAACTGGGCATCGTTTCGCGCTGGCAAAATTGATATCGAGGATATCTCTGCTATCAATGAGGAGCTCGCACCGACTGTAAGCACAGCCTAAGTCAATACCTTGAAGTCAGTTAACTCACTCCAGTAGGGCGGAACATGCGGTGTAATGGGCACAGCAAGCACTATGGCCTGCATTCTCGTCGGCCTCGGTCTCATGCCATTCAAAGGCGCTACAGCACCGGCCGTCTCAGCGACAAGACTACGCATAGCAGAAGAAACCGGCAAGAATGCGGTATTGGCGTGTCAGAAGCTAGATGAATTGCGACCACAGACTATCCTGACACGGGAGTCGTTCCTCAACGCCATCACTGTTCTTCAGGCCATCGGTGGGTCGACAAACGCCGTCGTACATCTTATGGCGATCATTGGAAGACATCCCAGTGTTGCTGGCACAATCGACTTGGACACGATTGACGAGATTGGTCGCAAGACGCCTTTGCTGGTTGATCTAAAGCCTAGCGGTGATAACTACATGACGGATTTCCACAACTCAGGTGAGTTCCCAAGTCTTGCTCTTTGCAAAGTTGTGTAACTAATAAGCACAGGTGGTATGCTCGCGCTGCTCCATGAGCTGAAGCATCTCCTTCATCTCGACGCTATGACTACCACCGGTCGGACCTTAGGCCAGGAAATGGCCGCTGCGACATTGTTGGAAGTCCCTCGCGAGCTCAGTGTTATCCAGCCCTTCAAGGAGCCTCTTCACCCAACTTCTTCACTCGTGGTGTTAAGAGGCAACATCGCACCAGGAGGTGCCGTCATGAAGGCTAGTGCTTCGAAGGATAAGAAGCTCCTTACGCACACCGGTAAAGCCGTGGTGTTCGCAGGATCAGCAGACATGGCGAAACGCCTAGACGACCCTAATCTGGACGTCTCTCCAGATAGCGTCTTGGTTCTCCAGAACATCGGACCTGTGGGCAACCCAGGAATGCCAGAAGCCGGCATGATTCCGATCCCCCGAAAATTGGCAGAGAAGGGCGTGACGGACATGCTTCGACTTTCAGACGGGCGTATGAGTGGAACAGCAGGTGGCACCATCGTGCTGCACATATCACCCGAAGCGGCTGATCCAGAATCCGTACTCGGTGTAATTCAGGATGGCGATCTGATCACCTGCAATGTTGAGCAGCGGCTGCTGCACCTTGATGTGTCAGACGAGGAGCTGGCTCGTCGCATCGAAGCTCGGCGGGAAGTTATCACAGGGCCCGAAAGTACCGCGCCGTGGGCAACAAGACACGAAACTAGGGGCTACCGGGGATTATATCTGAGGTATGTCAACCAAGCTCAGAACGGTACCGACTTCGACTTCCTTACTGCTGCTGGACCAAAGGGCAAGTGAGCTAGTGACGGAGATTTGATGGAAATGAGTGATATTATGATCATGTAAAATTAGGGTATTGAGCAGGGATAAAACCCTGGAATAGACTTTGCACAATGCTGTCCACGTTGTTAGTTTCGTTCGGATCGAGAAAGTCAGGCAGTCCTTCCATAGAGAAGAAGTCTGCTGTTTGTTGAGGTATGAAGCCGAAGGGGTCGTCCATCATCCCACTAGATGGCATGTATGTTTCTTGACCCGAGCTCGAGTTCAGGCCCGGTGTTGCTTGCATAGTCGAAGCAGATAAGCCTTGATCCATCTGCATGTTGATTTGCTGCTGCGGATCGAGATCGTTCCCCGTGCCACCATTATCAGGCGGAAGGTTCTGCAGCCACCGCATGGTAGACCTGCCTAGCTCGTCCAGAATATCGCGACTGCGCTTGGCGCCTGACCAATGCTCCCCAGTAGCACTGAGCATGCTCATGGCACTTCCCAAATCCATCATGAGGACATCTAGGCGGGTGTTACGTGCCACCTCTGGCACAGTCTTGATGCAATAGATCATGGTGATTGTTCCCAAGACCAACGAATAGAAAGTGAACCAACTGTGAGTCAGACAGTTCTTGCGGTACATTCGAT
Source organism: Sarocladium kiliense (assembly GCA_030734395.1). Lineage (NCBI taxonomy): Eukaryota > Fungi > Ascomycota > Sordariomycetes > Hypocreales > Sarocladiaceae > Sarocladium > Sarocladium kiliense. The sequence continues at coordinate 342,099 of JAUZTG010000023.1, forward strand.
CCATCAGCCGAATAGTCGCGCGAGCGCTGTCGTGGCATTTGGTAAGAGCCTCTGTACCTGGCTTCGGTATGTTCGGGCTCGGTCTGAGAAGCACCATGCGTAGACTGTGATAACGGAGATGGCAAATTAAGTACATGAAGGAGCCTGAATCCCCATCGTTGGGGATAGCTGAAGCCCATTGATCGAGCTGGTGCAGCATGTTCTTATGCCAATCATTGATGTCGACAATAGCTGGGTAGGCATAGCTTGGGCTGCCGCTGACCACGCTATTGGCAACATACTTGATCTCAGAGTTCAACTTCGCGAGACGAAACAGGTGCACAGAGAATGCCAGAGGGCTCGTTCCAGGTGGCGCATCACCAACGGGCACTGAACTCGTTGATGATAGTACTGCATCATCGTAGCCTTCGGGGAGCTTTACACAAGTTAGCAAAACGTCTTCAAGAACCCGGTCATCGTGCCTACACGGAGCTCACAAGCCTCGTCGCGAATACCGATTGGTCTTCCCATCATCGTCGCGACAATGCGATCGAGCATAAAGATGACCCAAAACACCCGTGCTCGCATTTCTTGCTCCAGAAGAGATATACCAGATTGAACCGTGATGTTTCGCTGCAAGCCAATGTCGAGAAGAGCAGCAAGGCACTGATAGTTGAGGTACCATACGTTGAGTCGCATGTAAGGATTATGAATAGTAAAGATAAAGAGCAGCAGGAGGCATTGTACGCCTTGAAGGGAGTTCTCCACATTCAGCTGCTCAAAGTGCTCCATCGCGGATAGACAATAAGACTCTCCCGGGATACGGGCTTTCGATCGACCTGACAACACAGTCGCACCTAATGCGAGAACCATTTTTACTTGAAATAGTACCATGTGGTCAACGTCAACACTTCGATAAGCCGTGTCGAGCATCGCCATGAAAGTTGGTTTGTGTAGCAGTGGATACTGCGGGTGTATGTATTCGAAGTAAGATTCTGTGAGACGCAGAGCCATGTCTTTCGCGGGTAGAGGTAAGGAGCCCTGCACGGCTTCGACAAGTTCGCTAGGTAGTGGTGCATCCCTTATCAAGTGAGAGGACTCATTTTCCTTCTGAGTAGGCTTCGTGAGCATCACACGAGCCAAGAAGAAGCCACTGGAAGGACCGATGTATCGTTGGTCTTGGTTTGTTCCAAGAGATACAAGACCAATCTCGTGGGATAGAGCATTTGGTCCACCAAGCTGCCAGCCTCGGGTGTCCGAATTGGATGCAATTGGAGGTAAACTCTGGTCTTGCCTCTCTACGGGCGCTTCGACTAGCCCATTATCTCTTGGGGACGAATGGCCTTCAATGGCCGGCCCCTCGGACAGATCAACATCTGGGCATCTCTCCCTTACGATGGACTCTAGCCAGGTCACACGGCTTTGCAGACTTCCGATGTAGCTCCGTGGCAGGTCGCGAAGCCTTGCGCTCTCACCATCAACACAGGCCACCCCGGCATTCTGGCAATTCTTGCATGTCGGGATTTCTCCCCCACACTTGTTTGACTGTTAGCTAGGGCCAATGATCTTTCTCTCTGCCAATGCTTCCTTACCTTGATCTTCCGGCGCTGGCAGCGGGCACAGGCCAGTCGCAGTCGGGGATTCCTGGTCGGCTCAGGCTCCTGTCGATTCCTCTTTCGCCCTCTCCGTGGAGGGGAACTTCCGTTCGTATCCACCATTGGGCATGAATGGATACCTTCGGCGCTCAAGACTGCGTGTTTGATAGCTGAGCGATGATACAGTTTGCAAGGGAAGAGTGATGGGAAGGCGAGGGCGGGTGGAAAAGATCCGTTTAAAGCGATGACTCGCGGAACTTGTCCGTGGCGCGGGAGAAGTCCGCCAATCCTTGTGGCGCCAAACTCTCTCCAACCTGCATCGCGACTCACACCAAGACATCATTTCTACCATTGACACTTGAGGAACGACTAAGATATTGGCATCTGCTTTCTATTCTACTATCTATTTTATCTTCTTCTATATCTTAACCTTTACCTCCCTTTCTACTCGCGCTTCTACTTCCAGAAACAAAAACTTGCGCTTCCGAGACCTACAACACATCGCATCTTACAAACACAACATTACCATGGCTGAAGAAGAGCAACAAAAGGTCTATGTCGCGCCGAGTGAGGCTAGACGCCTGGTAGAAGACATCCTCAAATGCAATGGCGTCACAGCACCCAATGCATCGATCATCGCCCGGTGTCTCGTCGCAGCTGACCTTCGTGGCGTCGACACCCACGGCATGCACCGAATGCCAAGTTACATGATCAAAGTCCGCAAGGGAGCAATGAATGCCACTGCCGAACCAATTCTCAAGCAGGTCACTCCAGTTGTGGCCCAGGTTGATGGACAGAACGGGTTTGGCTATCTTGGGGCTTATGCTGGCATGAACGCCGCCATTGAGTCCGCCAAGGTGTTCGGTATCGGCATGGCGAGCATCAAACGCTCGAATCACTACGGTATGGCGGCGTGGCTGGTCCAGCAGGCTATTGATGCCAACATGATGAGCTTGGTTTTCACAAACTCAAGCCCTGCGTTGCCAGCATTTGGTGGCAAGAGCAAGCTTATTGGCGTGTCGCCGATTGCTTGCGGTGCACCTGGAAAGGACGATGCTTCCAACTTCATCCTCGATATGGCTCCATCAGTGGCAGCGAGAGGAAAGATTTACAAGGCAAAGCGCAGGGGAGAAAAGATCCCTATGGATTGGGCACTGGATGGTGAGGGCCGCCCAACGGATGATCCGGAGGCTGCTCTTGGAGGCGTGATGCTTCCCATGGGAGGACCTAAAGGTTCTGCCCTCGGCCTAATGATGGACGTCTTCTCAGGCGTTCTCTCAGGATCAGCATTCGCTGGCCATGTCGCAGGCCCTTACGACCCCTCGGGCCGCCCCGCCGATGTCGGGCACTTCTTGATGGTCATTAAGCCAGACTTGTTCATGAGCCTGGAAGAGTTCCGCGAACGGATGCAATACTTGTATGGAAGGGTCACAGGATCCGACAAGGCTGCCGGCGTGGACAGAATCTATTTCCCGGGCGAGATTGAGCGATTGGTACAAGTTGAGAGGGAGAAGTCTGGTATCCCAATGGTGCAGGCTGAGCTGGATGCTTTGAATGAGGAGGCCAAAAAGGTTTCGGTAAAGGAGATGCAGCCACTATAATACAAAAAGTAATTTGCTGTTTGAGAGTAAGATCAAATGCTGGTCTAGCTAGCAAGTGCTGTGATGTGTTTACTCGGTAGCGAGTGTTTTGTGTCGACGCCTGGTTTTGACCCTGACAGCTTCCAATCAAGAAATAAGAGTAGAACAGCTACCGTTGTTCAAGGATTACTGAAGCTTCAAATCCTATTCAAAAGAGTGTCGCCGGTAATGGCCGAGTTCAAGATGTGTGTGTTCTCTGTTCTGGCCGATGTGCGGGCGGAGAATTTCCGTTTGCCAATACGTGCCAACGCACGGCAAGTCCCCGTCCTAATTTCTCGAGCAGAAAGGAATCTTTAGAAGGACTCATCCATTACTTATCAGCAAGAAGGTACTTTAATACTTTGAAGGATTTGTTCGTCACCAGAATCAAGCCCAATATAGTGTAGAACTCTGACATCATGCCTAACCGAACCGTTGTCCATATTGGTACGTCCTCTCTCAGCAGCGTTGCCTTCACCCAACAGCCAAGACCATATCCAGCCGCTGACAGACATCTTACAGTGCTCTTCAAGTTCCGACCCGAGGTCACAGCGGCCCATCGGGAGACCTTCGCTCAAGAACTGCGAACCCTGCGCAAGCTGCCCAGCGTACTCAACGAGCGACTCATCGTCGGAGGACCATCGATCACAGACCCGATCGAGAGAAGCAAAGGATGCCACTATGCTCTCCTGAGCTTCCATGCAAATAAAGAGGCTCTCGCAGAATATCAGGCGAGCGATGAACATCACAGGTGCGTAAGATGATCACTACACTCACAACAGCGTGAGGCATGGGCTGACGTCGGAAACCAGGGTGACGAGCAAATACCTTTGGCCATTCAAGGAAGACGTCACGAGATTTGACTTCGAAGTCGAGGAGGCAGATGAGAAGATGGCGCATTGGCTCATGAATGGCATAATGCAAAACGGCCACAGCTGAAGGCGTGCCAATCCCCGTCGACAAACCAGCATCATCAGCGTTGCACAATGTACACCAAAGCGAATAGAGAGAAGAGGATGGATCGTGCACAGATCCGCTGCATGATGTATATAACTATAAAGTAGTTCAAGAGTCGAACGCATGACTGAGTCGCTCTCCTGTGAAGGACCACTCACAAGTTCAAGGTCAACACTATTCAAGGTGCCTTTGTAAGACGCCAAGGTCATCTCTCCAGTATCTCTTTTTCGACAAGACACTTCTACCTCATTCCAGCAAACCCGAAGTGCAAAGCCCCCGGACGCGTAGACGCCACGCCATATGCAAGGGAACGGAAGCTGCCGCTGTGTGGTCAAATTGGGGGTGTTGTTGACCCCTCATCGCTGATAAGCAGCACCACCGCGGGGTTCCTTATCAATACCATAAACCTCATCACCACCGACTTCACCTCACCAATCACCCTCTCCCTCTCCTTCATCCTCACGACCATCACCAATTGACATATCCCCTTCCTCCTCCACACCGCCCACCATGCACTTCTACCGCCGCCTCGCCAACCTCCCCAAGCCTCCCCTCCCCCGCAACTCCCTCCTCATAATCTCAACCCTAATCCTCGTCAACATCCTAATCTGGTTCGCCCTCGCCCTCCCCATCCTCCACCTCCATCCAAAACTTATCTCCCCCGCCGCCCTCTCATACACACTCGGCCTGCGCCACGCTCTCGACGCAGATCACATCGCCGCCATTGACCTGACTACTCGCCGGCTCATCGCCGCAGGGCAGAAGCCTGCTACGGTGGGGACGTGGTTCTCACTCGGTCATAGTACGATCGTTATTGTGACTTGTGTGGTTGTTGCGGCGACGAGCGGTGCCTTGAGAGAGAGATTCGATGGGTTTGCTAAGGTGGGGAACATTGTTGGGACGTCGGTGAGCGCGGCGTTTCTGATAATCTTGTGTATTGGAAATGGATGGGTGCTGTATAAGCTCATTCAGCAACTGCAAGAGACTCTCCATGAGGAGCAGCGATTCGCCGACAACGATGATAGTGCTGCTGAGCGTATGGCAGCTGGGCAGATGAACGTCGAAGGCGGTGGTTTCATGACTAGGGTCCTTCGAAAGCTGTTCAAGGCCATCGATCGACCTTGGAAGATGTACCCTCTGGGCGTTGTCTTTGGTCTCGGGTTTGACACAAGCTCTGAGATTGCCATCCTTGGTATTGCGAGCATCCAAGCCGTCCAGGGCACCAGCATCTGGCTGATCCTAATCTTCCCAATTCTCTTCACCGGTATGTCTCTCTACTTTCATCATGATCTTCCAAGCTAACAATGACGTCTCAAAGCCGGCATGTGCCTCCTCGACACAACTGATGGAGCCCTCATGATGGCACTATACACCTCCAAAGCCTTCTCACGCGACATGGTAGCCGTCCTTTACTACTCCATCATCCTCACCGGCATCACCGTCCTCGTCTCCGCCTTTATCGGTCTCGTACAGCTCCTGTCTCTCATCCAAAATGTTGCTGAGCCAGAGGGTCGCTTCTGGGACGGTGTTGAGGCAATTGGTGATCATTTCGACATTATCGGTGGCTGCATCTGTGGCGTATTCTTGATCATTGGCGTGGGATCCATTCTGGTTTACCGGCCATGGAGGAAGCGTATGGACCAAGGGAGGGCCAATTCGTCTATGCCACAAGACGAGGAAGCAGAATATTCGTCCTCACCGGTTCCTTCATCCAGCCAAGATCAGCCTGAACCACACCACGAGGCGCCACCCTTGCCGACGAAGTGATGACTGAAGGGCAAATGCATTTAAGACGACGCTACGATAGAGTAACTCAACTATCTGATACGCTGGGAATAACCCATCGCTGTGAATAGATGACCTGTCAACCCTTATTTGACTGGGTCAATTTTCCATCTGAGATAGCTCTAGTGCCTGAGCCATGTCCTGCTCGAACATTTCGTCCTCCACTAGATCCACAAGTTCCGAGTTCCAGCTGCTCCTGCGAGACCTGTCTGTGCGCGCCTTCTCCCGAGCCTGCGCAAAGTTTGACTTATGTTCCCAATTGATCTGAAAGCTTGTTGTGCCGGGGATGGGCAGCTCCTACTCCATCGCGTCGGTTTCATCTTCCGTTCCATCCTCATTCTCCTCTGCCTCATCAGTTACATCTTGTGAAAGCAAGAGCGTTTCCCCTTGATCTTCGACTCGGATGATTGGGAGGCAGAACTTCTCCGTCCGGCAGCACTGACATCCGGTTCTGCGAGCTTTGATACCTGGCGCCTGGTCAAACGGGGGCCATATAGAGAGGCGTTGACAAAGGTTCCGCGCTTTCATGTCATCTCTTTCATGGGCTGGTATCTTCTGGTTTAAAAACAGCAAACACGAAGTACAGACCCAGACATGTCCACGGGCATCATGTTGTGGTAAGCCTTGAGGCGAAGCAGTGCAGCTTCCTTGGTCAGGCATCGGGTGATCCTCTGTAAAGTTGTCGTTCACTTGGTCTTTCTGTGATGCATCAGACATGCGAGCTGGATAGCCTGTATTGTTCTGGGTATCATTGCCCCTGTTCCCATGGGTTTGGGCGTTGTTTTGGGCATCTCCATTGTCGCAGGCTCCGGACAGTCGGTCATAGGAAATTCCTATGCCGTCCAGATCTATCGTGTCGAGGACTATACAGTCAAGATCCTCGACTTTGAACCCACCGGAGCCCACACCATCTGTGTTTGTGTCTTTGGGGAGGAACCCATGCTCCGAGATTGTCCACAGTTGCCCGACACTAAAGTCCTTTAGAAAACGAATTCGTCGCCTCATCTTACGCTTGGTATACTGCAGTGTGTGACATGGCTGCTTCCTCGGGCGGCGAGACGCTTTCGAGACATGCCTCTTCAGCCCGCTCGTATACTGACATCCCCACGGCTTCTCACTAACGGCTAGATTGCGCATTGGATTTTGCCTAGGAGCACATCGGCCTCTGATGAGTCTTTCGTTTCGTGTAGGCCAACGCCAACGGCGAGCCTTGTCTGGATGATCCATGACTTCCTCATTTTCAACGTCCCCTAGACTTTGCTTGTGACGCGTGGGTAGGGTCAGACTTATACGTTTGGGGCTGGGCATTGGTATTGGCGGCTTTGCGGCGCTGTCCCATGATCTTTTCATGGCCAAGGAGCCATGGGTGCTTCTGTCACCTTCTGGGCTTGACGCTGCGTTGGAAGTTCGTGATTCATTACTTTCGTTCGCATTGAGAGAATCCGAGCTCTCATATCTTCGTACTCCATGGCCGTTTGAGCTTTTGTTGCCGTGTGGCTGGGGGCAGTCCGGAATGCTGCCTTGTACGATGCCGACCGTAACTGCAGCTAGAGCTTGCGGCCTGATACCGTTTCGGCCATCTGGAGTAGGCCATTCTTGCCCAAATAGCTGAGTTTCCCGAATCTCGTGTCTGGCCCAGGTGGTTGGGCCCTGTTGTCTTCGGGTAGGTGAGGAAGTAGCTTGTCCGTTCGATGACTAGCCGAACACAGTTCTCGTGGAGAGTGCTGGTATTATCATTTGTGATGGATTCAGTTCTGTATGGAGACGATTGCGAATGAGCAGGCTCGGGCTTTCTCTCCAATCGGCTCCTGGGTGAGAGACGCATCCGAGACAGTTGTCAATGCCATAATTATCGACTGGGAGGCCTTCTGAGCAACAGGGTGAGTTCCGTACGTCTTCATCGAACATATGTACTCGATGCCTGGGCTCGCTCATTTCCATCCAGGTTCTGGCAGGAGATACCGATGAGCAGTCATCCAAGTCGACTGGGACCAGGTTTGGCGCTGACTCTAGGCCGAATGGCTCGGTGAAAAAGTGCATTGTTGCTGGGCATACGTCCGCTCCGCACTGCGTTGGTGTTTTCATCACTCAATCCGTCGCAGGAGAGCGGAATGTCACTAAGCAATGTGTTCTCGATTCGTCTTCTGAGTAGTGCAAAATCGCTATGTTGAAGGAAAGTTTCCAATGTGCTGGGTTGAGCGACAGAGGATATGGTCTTGTCTGTAGAATAGAGATGTTCAGGCTTCCTATTGAGATACCTGCACCTAACGATGAAGGTATGTGTGTTGTGGTGGCTGTGATGATGCAGATGATCAAGATCAGGGTGCCGAGGAAACAGAAGAACGTCTCTCAACCTGATGAACGAGGAGCGTAAATAGTTTGGGAAGGCTTCAGAGAGGCGTGAGAGCCGGTGCTGCTTGCTTCGTGCAACGGCTCTAGGGAAGGTTGGGGTCGAATGTGCCTGTGATGCTGCAGCTGAAGATAGGTAGGCAATATGGTGACTGGCGGGATGCCTCACACCCTTGAACCAACGCCGATGCCCATAGAGATGGTTGGCAATCGGGGGATGTTAAAAGCTGTGTACCTTTCCGACTTCACCTTCATCTGTCACCCAAAGCTTCACCAGGTTGCATGAGGTACAGGACTATCAAATACATGCAGTTGGTGATGGATGCATGGTCCGGGCGATGACGTACCCTATAGTACCTTTAATGTCACCTAGCAACATTGGAATGGATAAACAAGTTGCACACCCAGGACCAGAACAGGGTCCTTGCCTTGTCTTTCGCACTGAATGAAGCTAAAAGTATAGGAATTCAGATCCCAGAGGAGTGTGTTGGGGCTACTCGAAAGCCACCACGATAATATGAGGCAACGCACAATGTAGTTACCTCGGGCGGGCGAGAGGCTCAGGCTGTTCCCAACGACAGTGTCAGGCTGGCAATTGCTCTGCGACCCCTCTCTGCTTCGCCACACCAGAATCCCATCACTCAACCAAATTGATCATCCAATTTCTGATACAAATACCATTGCATCGACGAGGCAAAACCGAGATCACCACGATGCATGAGCCTTGAGCTGCTACAGCCCAGTCAGTTGCTTCTTAAGCCAAGCCTTCTGCCGATCAGGTCCCACCGAGGGCGGCGATGCCCCGCTTGACAAATCACGGGGAAGCTGATCGTTGACCGGTATCGCCAAAGCGCACTACGGCTTTCCTTCTGCCCAAGAGCTACCTTATGCACCTGCAGAACGGATGCTTACTGAGCTGGCATCCGGTCGCGGAGATGGCAAGGATGAATCTTTTCTCTTTTATTTCCGCATGACTTGGCCGCGCCACGTACTGCCTGAAAGACAACCCTAGAGCCTTCGGTGAAGTCGCCGCCCCAGATGAGTCAGTGAGAGAAGACAAGAAACAGGCTCCACTAACCTGAGTCGTGAAGTGCCCCTGTAGGTTGGCGCGATACCATAACCCGGCTTAGGTGGTGTCTTTCACCGAAACCGCCTTGCCACCAGAAGTTGACCAGTAGCACAGTTGACTTCTGACAAGGACCCACGGCCACGCCTCTGCCAGGCAGGGTATCAGGCTGCCAGAAAGACATGTCGCGTGCACTACCCGTGGCCTAGACCAAAAGCAGCGGGTAACCGCAAGCCTCAAAGGGTTCTTTGTCAGGACTAGGCCTTCTGAACCCCCGAGAACCTCCGACAGTGCATACAGCAGAAGGCTTGGGACTATGAGGCATGATTCGCGGCCAGACGCTCCTCCAAACATGAAAACCGAGGTCACTGCTCAGGAGATTGCCAGCCTTTGCCAACCTTTCGTCCATCGCTTTGCACGGACATAAATGCAAGGTCCACCGTGGGGAACCCCCAAGTTCCAAAGACAAAGGTGACCAAATTGCGAAGCCTCTGCCGACAAGCGAGCAGGGTCTCGTAAGGCGGAAGCAGCGGGTGAAATGGAGTGATGGACCCTGAAAGACGCCATGCTGCACGCCCCCACCGCCCCCGATAGTTGCGCGGCTCACCCAGTCAAGAGGACAGGAGCACGACCCAGAAGGTCAGCGACCGACCCAGCAATGCCTCGCCAAGACACGGAGTCCAGGTCTTCGTTGGACTGTAGTTCTTCCGTTGCTGGAAAGGATAAGCACAGGCAGTCGGTCCACTGCGCCCCAACAGGGGAAACCCTGCACACCGATATCCCTCTCAACAAATCCGCCTTCCCACCCGTCCTGTGCGACAAAGAACCACAGTAGAGGCTGCATCATCCAGGGACTTCCGTGGTCGTCATGCGGCTCTCCGACCAGCCGAAGGATGTCATGACCGCAATGCTAATTAACCAGCGCCAGACTGTCGGACGCAGAAGGGGACGAAAAACTTACCCGACAAGGTTGCAGTGGCGAGTCAACGCTAGACCACTGTTCCACAGCCCACGACCGACAGCGATAGTCACGATCACCAACTCTCAGAGTGGGTCTTGGACCCTGAATCTTTGACCCCTGTAGCGTGGGATGCACCTTTCTTTTGACCCTGGGGAAGAGGGTCGGCGGATGGGTGTCCGCCTTTGTAGCCACGCATCCGATTCGGCCGTGCCGCCCTATTAGCCAATAACCATTCTGGGATATTGCGATAGCCTCGGGCTGGGGCCTGATGTGATCCGTGCGTTCTTGATAGGAGATAGCCAGGGGCACGCCTTGCCCTCGTTCCGCGACATTGACTCGTGGGCCTCGCTGTCGCCGGGGTCGGAGGCTTGCCTGCCACATATATATCAGCACCATCCGGGCACCGCACCCACCCGACTCTTATCTATGTCCTTCATTTACCTGTTCTTGTTCCATTCTCTCTACAGTTCGTTGTGCAATTTCGTTTCTGCGAGTTGAGTTCTTCGAACCGCTCCTTGCGAGCATCACCCACATAGTCCCCACGAGAGCACTGTCGCCGACCTCTGCCACGAAGATGCATGGATATAGTTCATCAGAGGAGTCGGACGACCCTCGGCGCCCTCGTGCGCAGCCGAACAACAATAACAATAATAACGACCAGAAGAAGAAGCGGAAGAAGAAACTGCCACCTCAGCAATCCATCAACCGAATCTGGAAGAAGTTCTCAAACCGCAAGTTCCACAAAGCATTGGCAGTGTTGCCATTCGACCCAGTACTCCCTCCCGCTAGCTCCGACCGACCCAACGAGCTACTGTCCGAAGGCTACGAGCGCGCCGCCGAAGAATGTCGCCGCAAGGTCCAGAAGATCGTCAAGGAGTGTAAGAGGGTTAACATGCGGTATCGCGACCCTGGTTGGGATCTGGTGAGTGATTGGTCGTGGCAATGTGATAGTCGCAAGACAATCCCCGCTGGGCGCACGCTGACCGCCACTTTTTTCTCCAGGATTGGGATCTCAAGTACGAGAAGGGTCATTGTCTTAACAGCCTTGGCCAGCAGAAGTTCGAGCTCAATAGCTCAACCCTGCTCAGCTCTAGCGCATCGGTGCCCAAGGCCGTGAAGCGCGTGCATGAGATCTTCGAGGCCCCCACTTTCATGGAGAACATCACCCCCGGAGATGTCAAGCAGGGCAGTCTGGGTGACTGCTGGATCATGGCCGGATTGACCTCAATGGCCAATTTGGAGGAGGGCATCAAGCGCATCTGTGTGGCTTATGATACGAGTACGTTGCATCTCGCGATTGGCTGAATGCATGTGAACCCAACTGACGTGGACACAGAGATCGGAATTTATGGCTTCGTCTTCTACCGCGATGGCGAGTGGATCTACTCTATCATTGACGACAAGCTCTACCTCAAGTCACCATGCTGGGATTCGCCAAGCATGCAGAGGGATCTCCTCCAGCAAATCGACCGCGAGGATCAAGAAAAGGTTTACCGCAAGACGTACCAGACAGGATCCAAAGCGCTGTTCTTCGCCCAGTGCGTTGATCAGAACGAGACTTGGGTCCCTCTGGCCGAGAAGGCATACGCCAAAGCACATGGTGATTATGCATCGATCTCAGGTGGTTTCTCAGGCGAGGGCCTGGAGGATCTCACTGGCGGTGTCACAACTGAGCTGTTCACGTCCGATATCCTGGACACTGATGACTTTTGGAACAATGAAATGTCCAAGGTGAATCAGGAATTCCTCTTTGGTTGCTCAACAGGTCTTCTAGAGCATGGTTACGGCCATCGCGACGGCATCTCCGAGGGCCATGCTTATGTGATCATGGATGCAAAGACTCTCAGCTCTGGTCAGCGACTTGTCAAGCTTCGCAATCCGTGGGGCAAGGTTCGAAAGGGAATCTGGGAAGGTGCCTGGAGCGATGGATCCAAGGAGTGGACTACCGAGGCTCAACAAGAGCTCGGGCACAAGTTTGGCTCTGATTCTGTCTTCTGGATTACGTATGAGGATCTCATTCGCAAGTACACCCAGTTCGAGCGCACACGTCTCTTCCGCGACGAGGACTGGAGGTGCTGCCAGCGATGGATCGGTGTCGACGTCCCCTGGAAGCCAGAATACCATGAGAAGTTCAACATCAAGCTCACCGAGGATTCCCCTCTTGTTATTGTCCTGTCTCAGCTCGACAAGCGCTACTTCAAGGGTCTTCACGGACAATACAAGTTCAGGCTGCATTTCCGCCTCCATGACCAGGACGAACCGAACGCCGAGGACTACATTGTGCGCTCTCATGGCAACTACTTGACCGATAGGTCGGTCTCGGTTGAGCTCCCAGATATGCCCGCGGGTAACTACGTTGTGTACCTCAAGGTCACTGCAGAGCGCGACACAAGTGTATCGTCGATCGAAGAGGTAGTCAAGCGAGAATTGAAGGGTCGCGTCGAAAACGAGAAGCTGGCTCAAGTTGGCTATGCTTACGACCTAGCCCATAGCAAGGCTTGGGATCACCTGGACAAGGTGAACAAGATGCGCAAGCGCCGAGACCAGAAGAAGGCATCAGCATGCCGTCAGAAGGAACGACGCCGCCACTGGGAGAAGCGCCACGCGAACCGTGAGGTCTCCAAGAAGCAGTCCAAGAAGAACGCTGAGAAGAAGGAGAAGCGTCGTGAGGCCTTCAACGAGGAGCAGCGCGCTCGCCAGGAGCAAGAGGATGAGAAGGAGAAGAAGCGCGAGGCAGAGGAGAAGGCTCTTCGGGCTGAGCGTAATGCTATTCAGGCCGAGAAGGACAAGCTTGCCAACGAGAAGGCCAACTTTGAAGCCCAGATGGAAAAGCTGAAGGTTGGCGAGGATGGTGAGGCTGAGCAAACGGCGCCGAATCACGATGCCGATGGCAGGTCTGAGGGGCAAGACCTCGGTGTCAAGTCTCTGGACTCTACTGCGTCGTCCAGCTCTATTGGCTCACCTCGCCTGACACCCAAGTCTGAGGCCTCCGTTGTTGTCGTATCGGACGACAACAAGGATGAGATAGGGCCAGTCTCCGGTCCTCCACCAGCCTCTCCAACACCTGCAAAGTCACCCAAGTCGAAGCCTGAGCCTCCGAAGTACGATTCGGCTGGTGAGTCTTCAGACTCTCCCGTCGAGGACTGGGAGGAACTTTACAGTAGTGACGACATGGTGCGCAAGCCTCGGATGGCTCCGCACCCGCCGCCGCAACCTCGGGACGACTATGACTCCGAGGAGGAGAAGCTTCCCGACCCTTGGAACGCGATTTGCATCGTTGGAATTCGTGTGTACTCCAAGGACGCAAACCTCGAGCTTCGCACTGTTCTTGAAGGCGGCGAGCTTCTCGAGGACGGCATGGGTGAGCGAGGTCAGGCTGATCTTGACAATGCCCAGGCCAATGCCGGTGGTGTCCGCGTCACCGGCAACGAGGATGCCAGTTCACCACAGTATCCTCCCATCGTGCGCCGAGATGGAGGAGAGCTTGCGAGCCAACCTGACGAAGACCCAAACTCGTCGATTCAAGAGTACCTTCACGTGGACTCGAGGGATACGTCGAGGTTCAATACACCGATGCCGACACCGCTTGAGGCGGACCGCCGGCTCGAAAGAATGACGTAACGAATCAGAAGATAGATGATAGATCGTTAGAGAGATGAGTTGCACATCATTGCATAGCGAGCGTTGATGCGTGGGATCAGATTGTATCTCTTGCTTGGTTTGAGTCTTGGTATTGGGTCGGTTTAGGCTATGATATGATGGGATATGATATGATATGAGAGTCTGCGATTACCTATTCGATAACTTACCCCGAGATTGCTTCAAATATTCAATTTGTTCATAAGCTCACTGTGCCCTTCCTGCCTTGAGAAGCGCCTGTGCACTCTCCAAGCAATTTACACGTGCATAAGCATAGCCATGCGCCGCGCTCGCTCGCCCCAAGCTCAGGTGGGTCCTGGTGCTGGATGATGCCGCGTGAACCATAGCTCCAGCTCCTACACCGCATCAACCCTGCCATCAACACAACCACAACATCATTATTTGTATATCGCGCATCATGTAGCCCTCCCTCTGATCCTCGAGCACCTTCAACAGAGCATCAAAATCCCTACAAGCCATTCACAACCATGGCTCCCTCACCCAGCGCCTCTGTCCGGCGCAGCCCCGCCTCGTCAGCCCAGTCCTTGAAACCATCCTCTTCCTCCCATCACGATAACTCCAGTAGCCGCCACAGCGCATCTCAAGCCGATGACGATGCCTCTCCCTCCTCTCCGACAGATGGTATCCCCATCGACACCCTCGTCAACCACCTCCTCGCCTCCAAACGCTCCCTCTCCTCTATGAACCACCTGCTCCGCGCAAACCACCTCGCGACCTCCGCCCGCCTGACCCACGAAGACCTTACTATATCGGCAGCGCATGCGACGTTTATCCGCTCATCGGTGATAGATGAGGCGGCGATACTGGTGAGGTTGAGGAGAAGTCTGCAGGGGGCGTATGATTGGGGGAAGAGGGACTTCAAGAGGTTGGTGCAGAGGATGGATGAGGCGGATGGGGAGTTGGGAAAGACGATGGGGATGTTGAGAAGGACGGTGGTGCAGAAGACTTTGAGACCGGAGGGGGAAGAGGAAAGGAACTTGTTGGATTTTGTGGACGAGGATGGGGTGCATGGGATGAGGGAGGCGATGAAGAAGAGCATCGAGCTGTTGCAGGTTTGTTTGCTCCTGGTGGTTCGCTGTACTACAGACACTGACGATAACGCAGGGCTACCAGCAGTCCTTCGACGGCGACCTCCTCCGCTTCGATACCGATATCCGAAGTCTCAAGAAGATCATCATCGACTCCTCCCTCCCAAGCGCATCCTCCATCCTTAACCCCGAAGAACCCGACGAGAACGATGAAGACATCGACGAAGACGAAGAGCTCTCTGATACAGCCGGTCGTCTGCTAGCCACGATCACTGACCACGCATCCAACATGGCGCTGCTTCTCGCTTCCCTTACAAAACACTTCGACATGTGCGTCACTGCCATCCGTACTACCGAAGGCGCGGCAGATCTCGCTCGTAGGAAGGTGGCTACAGGCAGCGGCAGCACCGACAACGTCTCCATCTCCGGCGTCATAGCCGAGCAGCAACACAACCCACAACACGAAGATCTCACCCCCAAGACATCACAAGACCGTGCAGAGATGCTCAAGGTCGTCATGCAGGACGCTCAGGAAGTCGACGACGTGGTCCACGAGATCACATCGCTACTCATAGCGATCGAACAATCACACGCAAAACTCACCGACCTCCGCTCCCTCGTTCGAAACTCCCTCTCTCAAAGTATCGCCTCCCACGGCCTCCTCCAAACCATCACACCCCGTTTGCCAAGCTACCTCGCCTCCTCCTCCGACTTCCTCACCCGCTGGGAACTCGAGACCTCCACCGTTCAAACTCTTTTATCCTCTATGCACTCCACCCGCGATTTCTACGAAGGCTACGCCTCAGCATACTCCTCCCTTCTGCTAGAAGCCGAGAGGAGGAGAGGAGTGGAGGAGAAGATCGCGGGAGTCTGGAGAAAAGCTGGAGAAGCGGTGGGGAAGTTGGTGGAAGGGGATGAGAGGGCGAGGGAAGGATTTAGGGAGGATGTGGGGGAGTTCTTACCGGAGGATTTGTGGGAGGGGTTGAGGGATGGGGGAAGAGTGAGGCGGTGGGAGGTAGTGCCTGTGAGGGAGGATGATGAAGGGGAGCGGGCAGGTGAGGTTGTGAGGGTCGGGAAGGGCAAGGGGAAGATGGTGGAATGATGGATGACTATGATTGCATGAGCTATAAGATAGGCGTTGGGAATCGGCGTATATGGTGTATAGCATAACTTCTCTCTAAATATCATCTCAACATATATACCTTACATGGCAGAACTACCTGTTGCTGTGCAAGAATAGAAAGAGTACAAGATGTCGTTGATATTTTAAAGCTATGAAATCAAGATTAATCTTGGAAATTATTAGGCAGATCAAAAGTGCTGACCAGTCTATCCTACTCTCACACCTCAAGCGGTGCGTAGGGAGAGTAGGAAGAATGGCAGCACCATTGACCGCTGGGGTTGTGTCGTGGGTATGTATGTATGCTCGGCCGTTCACGTCTCCAAGTTGGAAGACGATCGAGGTATCATTGGTTGACAGAAAAGAAAACCCGTCCAGCAAGATTCGACGTACAGCAGCAGATGCTGTTGACGTCCAATCTTCTCAACTTCCACCCCCCCTCATGTCAAGGACCACCATCTCCGCCTGCTTCACATATCCAAAGCTGCAGAGCAGACAGACGACCGCATGAAACTGGCAGACGTCGTGACAAACATGTCACGCAAGCTACTTTTGCACCTCCTAGCGCACAACAATAGCCTCCTGCACCTGCGGGTAAACCTGCACCATTTTGTGGTACAGCTCCGGGTGGTCACGGCCCATAACGGCAGGATCCCAGCCAGCAGCGACGAAGATGGTCTGAATACCGGAGGCGATCGGAGTGGTGAAGATGGTGCAGATCTGGAGGCCAATGAGGAAAGCGAAGGCCATGATGACAGCAGTGAAGCCGCCACCTTCGTTGTAGGAGGGCGCGGTAAAGTGGAGGTAGAGGTAAGCGAGGAGGGCGGTGGCGTAGCCGATGAAGACACCGCCGAAGGAGAGGACAGGGCCAATGAGGCAGTCCTACAGGGTTGTTAGTATCACCATGGAATACCGGCTTCGGATCGGGCTTCGGGGGTGAAATGGACTTACGTTGACAAGCGCATCGATACCACGGTCCTTCATCATGTGCCAGGTATCCTTCGCAGCAGGGATGTACGCCTTACCGTACAGCGCAATGTGGATGTAGGCATACTTGTTGAAGAACTCAACAAGCCACTCAATCAAGCTAAGCAGGCAGCCAATGATGCAGAAGATGACATAGCCAATCATTCCAAAGATGCCACCCTCGTCAGCAGCGGAGCTTCGTGCAGCGGAGCAGACCAGACGAAGGAACTGGATGATAGCGACGATGAGACTGCCGAAGCTGATGGAGCCGAAGCTGTAGGTCAGGGCACGGCGAGCGGCGGCGCGGGTGGCGTCCTTTGGGAAGTTGTGGACGCAGAAGTACCAGGAGCCGTAGACACCAGCAATAATGGTGTGGATGACATTCTTGATGAACTCGGAGATCCAGTACATGGCGAAAGTAACGAAGGCGACCAAACCAATGACAGTGCCCTGGCTACAGCCACCATCGCTGCAGTTGGGGTTGTTGGCACCAGGCTCCCAGCGAAGGTAGATAGCGACGAGAGTCACGGAGAACCAGGCGCCGAAGAAAGTCGCGATGAGACCACCAATGAGGCTGACCATGTAGACATGACCGTAGCTCTTGCTGATGTCGATAGCAGTGGTGAGCATCAATGCGGCGAACGGAATCCTGGGAATCCAGGTGTAAAAGCAGAAAGCGAGGAACAGTCCGAAGATGAGGAAGATGATACCCGCGACATACTGCTTCTGGTAGAGGTAGAAGATGGCGGTACCGATAGCGAAGACGATGTTGAGAATACCAGTGACCCAGATGAAGATCTTGGGAAAGGTGCGGGCGAGAAACAGGTAGAGGAAAGAGAGGATGAAGGAGACAGCGAGAACGATGCCGAAAAGAATGAGGGTGTTCGAGTTGAGACCGAAGTTGTTTTGGCCACCGTCGATGGCGCCGCCATTGTCGCTTTGAGATTTGGCGTAGCCGTAGATGGCGTAGCCAGAAAGGCCAGCGAAGCCGAGGAAGGTGATGATCAGCTGTGTCTGAAGTCAGTATGCGTTATGCGCGTGATGAGGCTCAAAAGATGAGGAGAGGTGAAGCATACCAGGATGCCGGCCCACTTGTCGTTGTACTTGGGCTTCTCGATCTTAAAAGTTTGGTCATACGAATGCTTCTCATCGTAACCGCCCTCATATCCACCATTAGGCGCGTATGCCTGTTGCTGTTGGCTTTGGTTGTAATCCTGCGGCGGCGGTGGGGGAGGAGGGTGCTGTTGTTGCCATTGCTGCTGCTGTCCACCGTACGCCTGTTGTGGAGGATAAGGCTGCTGGCCGTACTGTTGTTGTTGCTGACCGTACGGCTGCAGGGGGTAGTACTGCCCCTCGGGCTGCTGTCCGTAGTACTGCTGCCCACTCATTGCGACGTTCGGCTGCGATGTCGTCGCGAGTGAACTTTGGGTGTGATGGTCGAGTCGCGAGCTGTCTGAGTGTTGGGCTTCAATCCCGTCCTGCGGAAAGTTGACGATGCTCTCACGATGAGTAGAAGAAGAGTGAGGGAAGGAAAAGCACGGTGATGGGAGAGGAAAGGTGCGCGCTCGGTCTCAGGTGGGTTTTAATTTTGTCAAATGTTGCTGGGCGCGACGATGGGGTGGTCGCCAAGATCGTTCACAAGGGGGCGGTCCCGCTGGTTGATGACGACGACAGAGGAAAAGCGCCTGGCGCCGAGACAACGGGATTGTGCGAGGTGGACGCGATTGGGCGCTGAGAGGATAGAGGCGCAGTGTTTTGAAGGATAATTGGGATGAGGCTGGATGAGATGGAAGGATAAATGGTCTAGGGCGATGCGCGAGGAGGACGGAGAGCAGGCAAATATGAGGCAGACTCAGAGCTGCTGCGAAGCTTGATCGAGAAACAGCTTCAGCTTCAATTGGGCGGCGGTGAGGTCATGGACTCGGTACTTAGGCTAGCTGGTGTGCCGATGTACCGAATCGGCTGCTGCAGGGCGGAAAAAGAGTGCGTCTGAAATTGTCACGGGACTTGAACATTCCGGCTAGGCATGTATCTAAACAATAGCCCATGGGTCTCTGTTGGCCGGGGAAAAGGACACTAACAATAGCGTATGGGCGATGTGCAGGCCAGCGCCATAGATAGAGTTCGAGTCTAGAGATGCACCCGGCGCAGGGCAGAATTATCACTGCATCCAGAATGGGTTATGACAAAAAAAAAAAAAAAAAAAAAAAGATCGAGAGAGTTCAAGATCGGATGCGACTAAGCGGCACTGCTGTCCTGCATGCTGACTGCCTGGCTGACTGGCGGCGACAAGGTCCTGAACATGGGATTCGCAAATTCGGGTGGTTCTCGGTTCAGTCAGCCTTGGAGGGTTGCAGGGTTAAGGTCCCCCTTCTGGGGACCCTGCCAACCGGGAGTTTTGCTACGGCCATGGGCCTTAAGTTTTATTGCCGGTGAGCCACACGATGTGCCCGATCAAGTCGGAATCTCAGACGGTGACGCTCGTCTCGCAAATGTTTCCACTTCAAATTGCTCAAATAACATGTTCATTGAGATAGAGGCGACAGAACCTAACTATACAACACTGGTCATGATTTATTTGTAGTACCTGCCCTTAAATCCCGGCAAAATCTCCTTCTCTGCCTCCTCACTATAGGCGACAGTCTTTTTGCTTTGCTGCCAAGTCTGCTTCAACTTTGTAAACTCCCCCATTGTTGGCACAGGGTGGCCCCCCTTCTCAAACTCATTTTGAGTGAAACCTTCTCTCCGTAGGACTGGAGAGTTGATCGTCTTAAGCACAAGGTCGTTTTGCGGACGCGCAAAGTATAAGAGACCGAGGCGATCGACATGTCTTTGATCCTTTGGCGGCACGGATACCTAATGTGAGTCAGCGTTAGGCCCGAAAGAAAATGGAATCTTCGGTACTCACCCGGTGAATCGTCGATCTGATGTAGCCGCCAGTCAAGAAACTCAATGCATCACAAGTATTAACAGTAAGACTCCCATCAAGCGGCTTCGCCCACTTCCACTGCCCCGTCTCGTGATCCTTGATCTGCAAGGCTGCAACAGGCTGCCTGAACAGAAGCGTGATAGTTCCCAGGTCCGTGTGGCCACCAGCCCACATACCGTCGGCGAGCTTCTCGAGCTCTTCGGGTGTAAATTTGGAGTACTTCATGTACCTGAGATGCGACTCATCGTGCACGTCCCAGCGGTGTACCTTGGTGAAGAAATCCGGTGGAAGCTCTAAGGCAATGGCAATAAGGTGAAGGAGCGGGTCCAGCACTTTGTCGTGAAGCCCCTTGGCGAAGGACTCTATCAGAAGCTTGTTCTCTTTAAGAAGTTGAGGTAGAGGCTGAGTGATCCGGCCATTCGTAGCTGTTCAGCATGTCGTTAGATCGTAGGCATCAGAAAATGCAGTCATGTCATCATCATTGCTTACTTGCCATATTCCAAACCTCAACCTTGTCCTTTATCCCTCCGCTTGTGATGCGACGTCCCGCAGGACGATACCCGTTGTATTCTCCAGCATCTAGATTAGGCTGGTACTTGATCTTTTCCTCGAGAGGGAGCTCGTAGAACCTTTGCCCAAGCGCCAGCTGTGTGTCTACAGCATCTTGAGAGATGCCAAAGTTGGTCACATAAAAGAACCCTTTGGTTCGAATTGCCTCGAGGAGGGTTTTGGCGAGGTTCTTGTTGCCTTGATCGCTCCCGTAATGGGCTAAGTCGATGGTAGGCACTGGCGTGGTACACCATAAGTCTTCGCTGTAACTCTCAGAGCTGAAACCTGGAATGTCCACGTACAATCTGCCCAGTCTAAATTCTCCTTTGTCTCTGGGACATGGCTGTACTGGTAAAGCTGCGTCGCAGAGGGCATACTGGCAGAGCTTGGTAGCTAGGTGTTGGGAGCTGGTTCTTCAATTGATCGAGCGGATTGAGAAGGATCAAAAGACTGTGTTTTGTTTATTCTGATTGTGTCCGATCCAAATTGACTACTTAAGCCATTCGGCTTCGGCTCGGGGCGCGTAACTACCGGCCGAATCGCGGAGGTGCGATACCCAATGGTGTAGAGGGGTTCCATCACGTCACATATGTGAAGATGTCGTGACCGTCTTATCATAGCACGATGCCCACACACTGACCAACCCCAGGTTTCCCGTTGGCCATTGAAACGGTTGCAAGCGTGGAGCCGGTGCTATTGCATGCTTACATGACTTCAATTCTAGATTACAACGAGTAAGAAGAGCGTTTATCATATCTTCCCATTCGTCACTTGGGCGAAGCCCCGAGTCAGAGTAGCAATGAGAGCCCCTATAGCCGTGCTATCGCCTTGGCCTAGCGGGGCTGACTCAATGGCATCATCCATCTCAGAAGCTTCAGCACACAAGAATGATGCATCTCTAATCCCACGATAAGTATTCTCCAATGGAGAGTAGCAGAGATGTCCACTTACTGCAACGTTGACGGGGCGCCGATGGGTCGATGGGAGCTCGCCATCGGGGTTTGTGGCCCAACAAGAAGAACAATATCTTGGCTCAGATATTGACATCCTTTTAATGCTCAAGCTTTTCCCACCATGAAGCCTTGTCATGCTTCTTCAACCTGGTTTCATCCCTTATTCCTTCTATCCTGACAGATCCTGATTGCGAAACTACAAAATGGGAGTCATCGCGGCTCTGAAGAAGAACAAGGTCGGGGCTGTCGTAGTTTCCGTCTTTGATTGGTATCGTAGGTTCTTCGTCTGCATTTCTCTTGTCACAAGAGATTCTAACACCAATAGCTTCGCATTACCCGAAAGAGGAAAGGAAACTCCTCCGAAAGCTAGATCTCGCGATTCTCGTATTTGGGTCTCTGAGCTGTAAGTGAAGGGAAACATGGAGCTCCGCGAATCCATATTCACTAACTCGATACTAGTCTTTTGCCGTGTTCGTTATTCCGACGTCATTTACGTCTGCACATGAACTCTAACATAGCGAAATGCAGTTCCTTGGACAACAGAATGTTACAAATGCATATGTTTCGGGAATGAGGGAGGACCTCAATGCCTTTGGCAACGAGCTCAACTACTACGTCGTGTCGTGTGAGTCAAAAGCACCCAAAACTCCCAATTCCGCAAGAAATACTCAAAAGTGTGTCCTCAGATAACACGGCGTATGTTCTTGGTCAGATCCCATTGATGACCTTGCAAACTAAGGGAAAGATGTGAGAACATGCAACTTGCCAATAAAGGCAAGATCGCTGATCGATACCTCCAGTGCCCCATTTCTGCTCCCTTCACTCCAGGTGCTTTGGGCTGTTATCGCCTTTTGCCAATCCGAAATCAAACATAACTGGCATCTGTACATGCTCCGCGCTCTGACCGGTTTCCTCGAAGCATCATCTTTCGGTGGCACCCATCTCATTCGTGCGTACCCTTGACCCTTTCTTTATGCGTCAGCCTTGTGCATTGTAAAATATTGACGAGTTTTAGTTGGATCATGGTACAAAAATGAAGAGCTCTTCAAGAGAGCTGGCGTTTGGTTCATGGGCAACTCTCTTGGCTCCATGTTCTCAGGCTATCTTCAAGCTGCAGCCTATAGGAACCTCAACGGCGTCTACGGTCGTGCTGGCTGGCGATGGCTCTTTATCGTGCAAGGCATTATAACCTTGCCTCTGGCCTTCCTAGGCTTCGCCGTCTGGCCTGGACTACCCATCTCACGTAGGAGGTGGTACATGACGGCGGACGAACACGCCATTGCCTTGAAAAGGATCCCTGTAGTTGAGAGGGAAGGCATCACTTGGAAGACGTTCAAGTACACTTTAAGTCGACCTATGTGGTGGATCTGTGTGCCTTGTTATATGTACGTCTTCCGCATCTGTATACGTATGAGCCTGATTACTGACACTCACCAGTCTTCTCTGTCAAGCGTTCTATTGGGTTTGTGCTACTCCTTCCTACTATGACAGGATGCAACTAATGACTTCACATAGACAGGTTACATGGCCCTTTGGCTTCGAAGCACCGGCCATTCCATCGAGATGGTCAACATTCTACCAACATTTATTGACCTCATCCGCGCTTTATCATCATGGCTTGGCACTACCCTTGCCGGATGCTTGTCGCTCCGTGGCCTCTGGACCTTCCAAGCATCACTCGTATTCTTTGCATGCATCGTTCTTTCAGCGTGGAACGTTCCGGATGCTCTCAAGTATCTCGCATTCTACCTTGGCGGTTTCTCCGGCATGGCATCCCCGATCCTGTACTCCTGGGTGAACTCAACGCTCAAAGAGAATTACGGCGAGAGAGGTCTCATCATCTCATCAATGATGACGCTGGGGTTTTGCAATCAAATTTGGATTCCACTGTTCACCTTCCCTACAGTCGAGGCGCCGCGGTTTCCGAATGGATATCCTGCCGCAACCGCGTTTCTGTTCACAATGTGGGCGATTCTGATGGTAGGTGTCTGGTATATGCGTCGATGGAAGGCCAAGAACCCTGATTTAGAGATGCGTCTGGCCGCAAGTGAGAGAGCGGGGGAGGAGTTAGACTCTAGCGACCAGGCCTCGGATGAGCCGGACGAAAAGAAAACAGCAGTGACGTCCATCCGCCCGTCGCTAGAGACACCTGGGGTGCTTGTTGAGCAGCGGGTGCGGTGATAGAGCGATCCATCTACTCCCGCAGCGGGACAAGCCACAGGTAGAATATCAGACAGAATAAGCTTGAGGGAAATATGAGGCTTGACGACCGCCAAATAGGTCCTGGAAGAAATGATAAATATCATTTAAAGTCGACTGGAGCTCTCTGTGAGCTTCACCTCAGCCCTGATTCCAAGATGATCCGTCACCCACGCCTTCTCGAACCCCAGGGCCAAGAGTGTTTCGGTCTCTCTCTCACCCTCAACCACCACATCGCTTCCAAACCTCTCAAACTTCACCACCTCAAAAGCCCCACAGAAGAACAGCTTGTCCATCCTCGAGCAGCCATACTGCTCTCGAAGCTTCGCCGCAGCCTGCTGGCCCCATGTATAGCCCTCCTCGGTATCTTCTGTCCCGCCTAGTTCAAGGAAAGCATCTTTCAGGTTGTTGTCCGCGTGGAGTGTGCGGTCGAAGGGCTGGATTGCGTTGAAGTCACCGGCGACTAGACCGGCGTTGACTTTGGAGTCGTGAAGGTGCTTTGATATGATCTCCATCTGGGGTGGACGGAAGGGAGGATCAAGTGCCAGCGACTCGAGATGTGTGTTGCATAACCGGACGGTCTTGCTTTGAAGAGTGACATCGACAAAGGCAGCATCGCGATCCATGCGAGTCTTGGAATAGTGCACGCGGAAAGCCGAAGTGATGGGTAGTCGTGAGTCGACGAGCGTGACGGTGCCATAGTGATTTGTCGCCCAATTCGTCGAATCCAGATCGGTCATCTGGAATCGCTCTCGGACCCAAGGTACACTCGCAATCGTCTTGAGATCTCCAGGCGTGCATTCTTGAATGAAGATGACCGGAGCTGCTGTCGATGGGGTGGACTGAACGAGGCTTCCGAGGTGTGCCAGCGCAGGCATCATGCGAGCCTCGGCAAGCGGGAGCATGAAGTCAATGTTCCAACTGAGCAGTGAAATGGTCTGAATCTCCACAGACGGCCGAACCTCACCATCATGCTTTTTCCCAACCCAAGCCTTTGCATCAGGGTCAAACACATGCCAACCCTGGTGATGCGGCACATCACGCTCCCACGTCAGCTCCGTCTTCCGCAGCGCCACGGTATCCTTCATCGCCTGACCGAAAAGCGCCTCCATGCTGTTTCTTCCGTATCGCAGCGTGTTGTAGATGTACAATAGTCTCGCGAAGATGCCGAATGCGAATGTCGAGAGTGGCATGATTGTTGGAGGTGAGGAGAAGTGAGATGGGTGACGCTCGGCGCTTACCGGATGGGGTGGTGGTGAGAGGAGGTCGTCGTCTGCTGACAGCACGCGTTGTGCGTGTGGACGCGGCTATAAGCTGACGCGAATTGCTTCTGATGAATAATGTTTGCATTTCGCCGTCATTTTGGGGAATGAGAGATTCGGAGATTGAAGAGAGGCCAGGAGATCGAGCTTCGTTTCCAATTTTCAAGCGGGTTGCCTTTGGTGATGCGCCAGGGAATGTTCACTAAACCTGGAGCGAAGAGGAAGAACATGACCGCAAGTGCACCGTCAACCTAACAGAGGACAAAATTAAAAAATTCTAGTCTATGCAGCATCAATCTGCTCTCTCCGGTTACATTGCGTGCTCATGCATCTAGAGAAGAAGAATGACGGACGAACCTCATGAAGGAACATTCGCCTACGCTTCACGATGGGTCCGAGCAGCGCACCATCCATGCCAACGTCCTCAACAACCCACTACATCTTGATCCACCGGCAACATGAGCAGCTTGATGGATTTATCATGTTTTATAGACATGATCATCGGACGCGTAGTGCAGCTGTTCTGGGGCTGAGGACACCACAGGATCGAGGTGCTGTGCAATGGCGTTGGAGTCGAGAAGACCAAGCAGATCATTCGTCACTCTGCCACCTCTCTGTTATCCACCATCGACACTATTTCCGAGTGTAGAACCGTCTCCATTGTTCATTGGCTGCAAGTTATCGTAGCTCGGCCCAGTGGTTGCCAAGGGGGCCAGCAACGGAGGAACAGGCATGGAATGAGTCAAGTCCGTAGCCGGCTGGGAGCGGGAATGACTAACAACAACTTCACCAGGAGAGCTGCGACCCCGGAGATGCAGAGGCGAAGCTTTGTTCTCACCGGGGAAAGCAATCTAAACTAGTAGTTTGTTGCCAGAGTCCATACTGCAGACCTGGGACGGAGCCGTATGAAGTCACTGGGGTCTCTCATCACAGGTGCCTGATCATGATAAAGGTTGATGAGAATTCTGTGATTTCACTTCACCTCTGAGGAGGATCCGCCAAGCCGGGCGCGTCCGTCTCAGCTCTGCACAGGCGACATGCATGGTTAGCATCGGCAGTTAGGACACCATGCCACGCCGTGCTACGCTACCATGCAATACAGCAAGCATCGTGACCTCAGCCAACGCGCGCAGCCGTTGAAACATCAGAATCCGATATATCACCATCGCGCACCTCTCAATACCGGACGACGCCGCAGTCAGTTTGCCACACCAATCAGAGACAATATTTTCTCAACCATTGATCATCACTATTAGTGTGGTAGACATGGTTGAAGTGGTTCCACGGTTACACCCGGCCATTCCCGCTGCTGCTGCTGCTGCGCACCCACTGCCAAATTTTTTCTAGAAGCTGGGCCCCACTAAATCGAAGGGTTTTTCTGCCTCACTAACCACTAACACGAACACTAACACTAACACTCGACCACCCGAAACAACGCCTCTCCCGTCACAACCTGCTGCTCGCTCGCTCAGCCGCGCCGCCGCCCGAGTCAACCTCCGAGGCGAAGGCTCAGATTTTACTCACTCACTCACTCACATCCACACACCGAGACGAGCCCGGCGTCTCCACGATGCCACCGGCACTACCCACCACGCCATCCAAGAAATTTCTTTCCTTCCCTGTAGGCTGGCACTGTCTTGGCTTGCAACGGCTACGCGGTGGCGGACACAAGCTGGTCCTGGTATTCGGATGGGTCACAACTGAGTAGCTGTAGCTTGCAATATATACCACGTTCCCACACCACTCACTCTCACTCTCCTCCTCCTCCGTTCCTCCCATCCTCACTCATCCATACACAGCTTTTCCTGACAAACAGGCAAAGGGCCTTCCATCGTCACAATGGCCGACACTCCCCTTTCCGAGAAGACCCCCCGGGCCAGCATCGACCGTCTGCCCGGCTCACCCAAGCCCTCCCACGACCCCGAAACCGCCTCCGCTTCCGGTCTGAACCGTACCCTCAAGTCTCGTCACCTCCAGTTCCTCGCTATTGGTGGCACGATCGGCACGGGACTCTTCCTTGGTACCGGCTCCGCCCTCAAGACTGCCGGTCCTGCCTCTCTTCTCATCGCCTTCATCTTCCTCGGTTCAGTCGTCTTCTCTATCATGACTGCTCTTGGTGAGATGGCAGCTTACATCCCCGTCGCTGGAGCTTTCACCATCTACGCTTCGCGATTCGTTGACCCTACCGTTGGCTTCGCCATGGGCTGGATCTACTTCTTCAGCTGGAGTCTGACTTTCGCTCTGGAGCTCACTGCTGCTGGGCTCATCATCCAGTACTGGCCCGGCGCCACAGAGATCAGCATCGGTGTCTGGATCGCCGTCTTCTGGGTCATCTTCACTGCCGCCAACTACCTCCCCATCCGCTGGTTCGGAGAGTTCGAGATGTGGTTCTCCAGCATCAAGGTCGTCACCATCATCGGCTTCATCATCTTCTCCATCTGCGTCAACGCTGGCGTCGGTGACCAGGGCTACATCGGCTTCAAGCACTGGGGTGACCCGGGTGCCTTCAACTCGTACATGGTTGACGAGGGCGGCCCGACTGGTCGCTTCGTCGCTTTCTGGGCTGTGCTCGTCACCGCTGGCTTCAGCTACCAGGGCGCTGAGCTCGTTGGTGTTGGAGCTGGTGAGGCTGCTGATCCGCGCAAGGCTATTCCTTCAGCTATCAAGTGGACTTTCGGCTGCATCTTCACCCTCTTCGTTGCGACCGTCTTCTTCATTGGTCTCAATGTCCCGTACGACAACGAAATGCTTGGAAACGACGGTTACGATGCCTCCGCCTCTCCTCTCGTCATTGTCGCTCGCCTCGCCGGCGTCTCCGTTCTTCCCGACATCATCAACGCCGTCCTCCTCACTGCTGTCCTGACCGCCGCGAACTCCAACGTCTACTCCTCCAGCCGCATTGTCGTCGCTCTCGCCGAGGAAGGCCATGCCCCCAAGTGGCTCACCTGGACAAACCGCCTCGGTACACCTTACCTCGCTGTCGCTTTCTCATCGGCATTCGGTCTTCTCGGATTCCTGAACCTCTCTCAGGACGGAGCGGTTGTCTTCAACTGGTTCCTCAACATCGTCGCCGTCGCCGGCTTCATCAGCTGGGCACTCATCGGCCTCTGCCACGTGCGATTCATGAAGGCTCTGAAGGCGCAGGGCATCTCCCGCGAGAGCCTCCCTTACAAGGCACCCTTCCAGCCTTACCTGTCTTACTACGGCATCTTCTTCAGCATCTTGATCCTCATTACCAGCGGTTTTACCGTTTTCATCGACTGGAACACGAGCGACTTTTTCGCATGCTACATCAGTGTCATTCTGTTCCTTGTGCTTTACATTGGACACAAGCTCATTTTCCGCACAAAGATTGTGCCTCTTGCGCAGGTGGATCTGGCCAAGGGTTGTGTTGATTTCGAGCAGTGAGCGATTCGGTAGAAAAGCTTTGTATTTTTGTAAAGCATTCCACATAATGTCAAGAACGTCATTTTACTTGCCCGCGGTCCATCCACCGTGAAATATCATTTGAGGGTCTCGGATAACTTGAACTTGTCAAAATCCAGCCTGAGACGGTGATTGACCGTAAATCACACATTCCGATCCCTTATAGACAAGATCGTCCACCCCGGACATGCGCGTCAAGCGACGCAGGTTGACAGGTCGCGTGAGCGGTGACCGCATCGGTACGTCAGACCCCGCGATTGCTGAAATATAAACAACTGTGTTCATGGGCAGTCACACTTTTTGCGATGCTCAGTCGTTCTCTTTCTTTGTTGTCTTCGTTTTCTGAACGAGGAATTTGAGTATCGCGCTGTCTCCAAACTAGCACCTTGGACGCAACTCCCAGCAATTCACAATGTCCACCAGGCCTCTGCTAGGTGGGGACCGAGAGGGCAACGAAGGAGACGATCAGGACAAGAGGAGCAGCAGAGTGAGTCGGAACCAGCCTCAGCCTGCCTCGGCAAGCATGGGAAGATTGCTGACACTCCACGGCTAGGGATGGCCAGCAGCATTATTCGGGACCTCATCCTCCATCAACCTCTTCAATGGCCAAAGCACCGCGTACGAGGCCATGTGTTTGATACTCAATGCAGAAGACCCGAATGAGAGAGACGAATTGACGAAGACCTGGCGGAATCACAAGCTGGAAGAGCTCAACTTTGTTGGAACTCTGGTATGTTGGGGAAAGCGCCTACGTTCAGGCGGATTGAAAGTATGGTTCGTTCTGACCCGTCTTTTCCCACAGGGTGCTCTGCTCGCAGGTTGCTTGAGCTCCACGAGTTCATGGCCTGATGTACTGAATAACGGTCGTGAAAAGCCTTGGACAGTGCGAGCGCTTTGGCTCAGCGGCCTAGTCTTCGCGCTCTTCTCTGTCCTCATCGCCGGTCTACAGAGCATGCGTCTTCATCGCCTGTCTGCCCATAGAGATGGACTAGAGCTTATCAGATCAGGACTCAGTGGCCGTCGAGACTCAGCCGGACGGGTGCGACCTCAATGGCTTCATGTGAATGCTTGGGAATTCAGCTTGGCTTTCCTGATTACGAGCGTTCTCTGCATGGTCATGGGCATCGCAGTACTGGTGTGGGTGAGCACCGGGTACGGACCAGACAAGCCGGAAGACGGTGGGTGGTGGGACGAGAACTCGAAGGTAAGCGTTTTGAACTTGCACTTTTCGGTTGGCAAGAGTGGCGTTCACTGACTGTTTGTAACCGATGCAGATGGCCGTCACCTTCACCGTCGTTTTGGGCTTTGCGATGTTGGTTCTCCTCTCATCGCAGACTGCGCTGATGGGAGGTCGATCCTGATTCATACGTGCAACCGTGGAAACGCCGAACATCATATCTGAACGGATCGATGGAGGACGTTGCCTTTCCATCTGCAGGATGAGCGGCATGAGAACGATATCTACCAATATGCCATCGCGTTCATTGCATCTCATTTGCATGAGAGTAACTTCTCTCTCTTCTGCGCACTCGGGGCTCTATGGGGTCACATGGCTTCTAAGAGAAAGCGCTGCAGCTGGTAAGTACTCGCGTGGTACAGGTCAGACGGAGAGGCGAGAATGTGCGATTAGCTTGGGCCGAGCATATGATACGTCAATCAGGCGGATGCCACGCAGCGTAGCATAAGTCAGCCTTGGAGCGCGCCCAGACCAAGAGTCAAAAGTCACTGCTTGAGGTACTTTTGAGGACCTTGCAGATGCTAGAGGGACAGACATTGGAACCAAAAACCTTAAGCCACACCAGGAATACGAAACTGAGCCGGAACCAGCAAATATTTCATTTCTCGCGCCTTGTTTCCTCGCGCCCTGGATTGGGCAAAAACTAATTCCACGCACTTGCTTTGTACCTTCTATCCAGGACGATCGTACTACCAATCTGTAAAAGAAATCGCGTTTCCAACGCGCAGACTCCACCAGACTCCACCAATCCTCTTCCGATAGCCCCTACTTATTGCCTTCTGTGCCGGTAGTGCTCTGCGATCGAACCGGTTCCTTAGGTTGTGATGCGACATCTGAATGAGATAAGGTTGTCAGCCATCGTTCCAAGTGGAAGTCCACACGCGCTGAAGCAGCAAAGGGAAAGGTTGACATAGGCAGGGAACATACCAGTACTGGGGACTTGAGAAGACCTGGCGGGCCTAAAAGGTTCTTTGACGGGTGCATTCGTAGTGTCAGACCCTCCAGGAGAGGATGTGCTCTTGCCGACAGGCATGTCTACGCCTCCTCCGCTGCTTCACGCTGCTCTTTCCGAAGCGAAAGACACACTCTTGAAGTGATGCGGTGCTAGAATCTGTGTTCTTATTTCGTGTGACTGGTGGCTATTTGGCTCGATCTGCTTCCTTGTCCCGTCTTTCGCCTACACGATCAGGTTTCCCAGGCCAGCCTTTCATACGCCAATATCTGTATCACTCTCAGTCTGTCCACGACTCCACGTCGAAACTCACCGATAGCAGAACGTAGATGATGAAGAATCCAAGTTCCCTCCTCTACGATGGGGACGCGTCGACGCGCTTTATACTTTCGTGGGTCTTGTCCCTCCATCTGAAGTGGATCCTAGTGGGCCTATCACGACCGTTGCTATTGGCCCTCCTTACCATAGTCCTCACGCCCGCCTCTGGTCTGCCTCTGGTCCGCCTCTGGCTCCCGTCCTGGAAGCCTTTCTCCTTCATTGCACACTGGTCGCTTTCGCCAGATTTCTTCGGGCTTGGTGCCTGCGGATCCTACATAGAAAATGTGAGCTCATGCCTCGCGGCGAAAGGGTGTGGCCGTTGCTCATGGAATGGACCTCTACAGACTGATTGGGATGACTCGTCCAGTCCCGCGCAGCCCAGCTGGCTACCCTGTAGCTGCATAGCTATAGCACTGGCTTTCCCGTAGTGTTGTAGATATGAGTATTAAAAAGAATAGGTTAGGAGACTTTATGCCGTCGTCGTATAACTCTATAGATTGTCCTTGAGTCCTTGATAGTTTAATATTATCTAGGCTGAAGTACCGACTTTGTCGAATGGGTGCACTCGTTGAAACAACACTAAAGAAAGCTAAAAACCCTATCGTGTATCTTATTCCCAGATTACCGGGACCCCTAAATCATCTAAAAGGAGTGCTACAGTTAGGAATATTATCAGCCACAAGGAATTATCCAGTTGCAGATAGGAAAGCTCAGAAGGAGACGGAGCATCGGAGCATCGGCACCGTTATACCTCGCTATTATAGAGCGTTTTAAGCGCTAAAACCAACAATGTAGCAAAAGCGCACTTAGGATATAGAAACATTATTGAGGATATTATAAGGTGTTCATTGGACTCCAGCCTATAGGAAAAGGAATGCTTTTAATTACACTAATAGACTCATGTATTGACGCTTTATATGAAGTGTCTCGAGTCGTAGACGAGAATCCATTTACTCCTTAGCTTTATAAAACGGTTTCAGGCGATTGAAGATTTCGAACTCTCGCGGCTTTGCCAACAAAGGCTCAACTAACTTGAAGTGCTCTTGCACATATTTTTCCTGCGCCCGCACCTGTAGCATTTAATTATTAGCTGTATATACCATCTAATAGGAAAGAATAGTTATACCGTCATAAACCATTCGACTGATGCGTTCCTTCAAGCTATTAGCACTGAGTATATCTTGTTCAAAATTAGACTGACCAGTTTTCCACCAAACGGATATGACCCGCATCCTCTGTGGATTGATATGCCTCGACGAACAGGCATTTCGGGTCCGCCATAGTTCGTTCCATGATTGGTGTAATCAACTTGAAGAATTCGTCGAGTCTGTCTGGCGAGATCCAAAAAGACACTTGGATGTTGAAGCCATCGCGAACGGAGAAAGACATCTTTCCAAGCTAATAGACTTGTTATACCCCTGTCAAAGCCGATATGCTTTTTCATAGGAAAACCTTAGGATAAGGACTTCTCAGACAGACTAAAGGTTTACCAGGGAGCAGCACTACGTACTTTTATAGATGGAATTCAGGCTGGTTTAGCTCCTGAATCCTGAGCAGGCTGTTTTGTAAGCAGCTGCTCGGATGGAAGTTAGGCCGACTCTGAACCCTTGGCGGGCAGCTCGCATTTACTCCTGCTTGGCAAGGGAGCCTAGTAGATAACCAGTTGGCCTTGCGTTGAGTGAAGACCCAACGAGAGTAACTCCGAGTTCGAGACTGGAGACCCTGCCGCAGCCGGAAAGATAAGCACTTCTATTGTGCACTTCGTACATGCCAATCGGGCTTGGGCGCCCCTCTGCGACAACGGGCATCAGGTACTTGGACAGTCTGAGAAGAGTTGTCCAGTGAACGCGTATCAGGGACAGCTGTGTCGAAAGTCTTTTCTCGGTCCTGGTCTAGAGAATCATCGGTGCCATTAACCAGCAGGTGTCGGGGTAGATACAGGTGGAAGGACCCGTCTAGGACATCTACTACCCCAAGTTATACAGAATCACTCCACCTCTCTCCATCTCTTCTCAAGCATCGAGATCTGGTGCCATACACTTCCACCCGTAACCTCCGCGGCAAGGTCTCTGCCCTTCCGATCATACTCAGCCCCTGTCAGAGATAGTCCATTCACGTGACCATAGCCAGCATACGCGTTACCCAGAGTGTACGTATGTCCCATGACCGCATCTTGCGAAGCACCCATGGACTTATAAGACGAACCCATTGCACCATACATGGTAGCCTGCATCGCTTTGATCCGCTGCTGGGAGATCAACCGATCCACCTCTGGCATCGTGTGGATGTAGACCATACGTCTCTGTCCAGCGAGATCAACCAGCTCTTGTGCGCTAAATCGGCCATCACAAGCATCCGTGTACATCTTTCGCATGCGTGGTGAGTACAGATCGCACAGCCGGGACTTATCAATGACTTCACCCTTGAGGTGGAAGAGTGACTCCAGTGCGGTGCCCTTCGCAAATGAATGATAACACTCTTCACATATACGCAGGCTCTGCCAGCCCCAGTATCGGCGGTTCGCTCGAGTAGCGGTGCTGTCTCTCGGACAACGAGGCACATTGGCGAAGGTCGCAGCATAGTTCCCTAGCCTTTCCCAAGTGTCCGTGAGAATTTCCTGCGACAGGAATGTCATGAACTCGGCGAAACGTATGTGAGCTGGGTTAAAACAGCACAAGATGGTGTCGTCTGCGGAAACGTCCTTGATGGGAATGAGATGCTTCGACCAACCGATTGGCCCGGCGATACCAGCACGACACGCTCCGCACACAGCGAATCCCGGCGGTTGATTAGGCAGCGTGTACCACGATGTTGATCCGGTAATGCCTTGCTTGGAACAAAACGGATGCTTGTCAACCTCTTCGATCCACTTCCAAAACAACTCCGGGTCCTTCTTCGCAACGGCTTGCTGGGCGGGTATCTTGATATACAGATGGCCCATCAAACAGCAGATAGTCGTGTCTCCATTGAGAGCCACCTGCTGGAAACTGTCGGCGCTTGTTGTGCCGTAGAAGTAGTCCGCAAAACAGGCGTAGCAGATCTGAAGGGCTTTGGGCTCACGCGTGGACTTCACCCATGCATGCGCGTTGCCTGAGATGGCCTTTTCTTGAGGGCAGGGAGGAATGGTGAACCGGCCTTTGGCCTCAGCCGCGAACTCTTCCCAGTTGTTTGCTTCTTTGTGAAGCTCGTACATGCGCCCTATAAACGGCATGCTCGAGCTACAAACATGCGGCTGCTCCAGTGTCTCGAGATGGAAATGCGACGCAAATGGGCCTCCTTCTAAGTCGTCGCTCCAACAGGCCTGGCAGAATACTAAGCCAGGGACTTCCGGCGTCATCCACCATTCATGCTTCTCCAGTGAAGTCTGCTGCGGACACTCAGCGATTCGAGGGCGGGCTGTCATGTATCCCAGCATGTTGTCCATACTCCCGGCAGCAGCAGCTATCGGCCAGAGTCTGTTCTTGACATGGTCCGAGCCAAAAAAGCATTTCCGTGAGACTTTCTCAAAGTCGTCGAATCTCTGATGGGGGAACGAATCTTGCAGCGTACTGTCATAGATGTAGTCGACGAAGCACCGACTACAAACCAAAAAGTCCGGAGCGCTTTTGTGTACGAACCAGTCCACGTCCGCGTAGACCGGGGTAGTGATGCACTCCTTGATTGGTATGAGGACACCAGAAGAGGACTGTGGCACAGTCTCGGGAGCTCCGGGCGCTGGCTCAATTGAGGCCCTAGGAGGGTGTGCCGCCTCATCCTCCACAGACGGTGCAACATACTTGGGCTTAGGCACACTTGGTGTCGGAAGAGGTGATGTCGTTTCTTCCGGTTGACGAGGAGGTATACTTGGCCGTGGCGGGGGTTGCGGAGCTTCCTGGGCAACGAGTCGGCCCTGTATCTGCTGGGCGAGCTCGTTGTCGACACTACTTTTCTGTATCTGACCTGCTTCATATCCTGGAGGAACCGGCTTTCGTTGACTTGATGGCCGTTCCTCTCCATCTACCGGTCGTAGGAAACTTTCTCTGCTCCCTTCAGCCTCTGCAGCCCGAGCCTCCTGCTGTGGATATGCTGTCCTTTGATGACTCCCAAGATCATGCTTCGCTGGTTCCCGGTTCTGGGCGTATAATGGTTGCGGATTCGGTAACGCTTTGGCAGACCCCGCCAAACTCTGCTCAATTCCATAAGTATAGCCATGATGGACCGCATGAGTTGAATCTTGCTGTGACGCTTGGTGACTCAAGTTTGGTGGCGACGGTCGACGGGGAGGTAATGGCGGTGGAGGGTACGCAGCCTGCTGGGGGTTCTGAGGGTGTGTACTATTCGAACCATACTGCGAGCTCGTGTTAGAATAGCCATAACCAGGAGTCATGTACTGTGGATCAGGCTGTGCACTGTATCCGCTTTGTTGCTGTTGTTGATTCCTAGTCCTCTGGTATTCCTCGTTCGCCTGCTGCACCAGGTCACCCGCCTTGGCGACGAAGCTAGAAAAGCGCCCCATGATATTAACAAGACAGGAATGAGTCAGGGATCGGAGACATTTGTTTCGATGGCCAGGTCTGTATATAAACAGGTCCATGGAAGGGGCTTAGACTGCTCAATCCGCCCACAGGGACCGCTAACGTTCTCCGGTTCAGCCGCAGCCTCCACTCTGAAGCGCCCAATGTCCATATGACCGTTGCCTATCTACAGCAATGCATTGGTCGATCACGGGAGATATCGTCCCATGCACCAAAGACGCCTTTCGCAATGTCGCTCAGCTCATGGCATCAACTCTACAACTTGAAGCAACAGCGCTCTCCAACTCGTGACGGAACCAGGATTAGATCACACATCTGTGAGAAGTGGTGAGTGCAGGTTAGGGCATTGCTCTGCTTAGGTAATTATCCAAGACCAGCAATTATAATAAGCGCTATTAAAGCAGGCCTATGATATTAGCTATATAAATAATAAGCAACGGCTAACTATATTAAATACTATCCCCTGGATTAAAAGGTTAGAGATGTTATGGTCTGGGCTTGAGCCCAGCCTGGCATCAAAGAGATAGGAGGACGGGCTTGTGACGAGACCCAGCCACAGTGTGGCTGAGGAGACATGGCGTAACCCCTTTCCCTCACATCTCTCTCTATGAATAGCTTCCTACTCCTTAAGAATATACATAACTCTTATTGGCACCTAATTGTCCGTGACACTAGGGATAGCCCATTACATAAATAAATATCTTATTAAAGAAATATTCAGTATCCAGCTCTCTGCCGCCATAGCATAGCCGCCGAGAAGCCGCATTGCTATCTGTTTTTAGAAATAGCGAGAAAGAGTTGTTAAAGAGGTATTTCTTATATATTAATATTATGCTTTCCCTTAAACCAGATAACCCTTAATTAAAAGAGCTTACTTATAAGTTTTATACTCTAGGAGATATTTTTGCTAGAGGCATTTAAGCTATTTATCTATTAAGGCCCCGCCTTAGTATATAGTGTGCGACTTAGAGTTAAAAGATAAGATATACTTTTAGAGTTATGCTATAAAAGTCCATAGTATTATTTCTTAGAGGCTGCTTTTAAAAAGAGAAATAAATATAATATAAATATATCTAGCTATAATTGCATATGATATGATTACGTTAGACAAACCAACTATAACCTAGCCGAAACTGAAGACTTCACTAAGTGCTCGAACTGGGTCTAAAGATTATTTCGCCAGCATGAAGTTAAGGCTCTTACACATGGCTCTCATGATCCTCTGTAGTCGTAACACACAGTAAACAGTGGCCAACTTCACACACCATGGCGAGAAGGAAGCGTAAACGGGCGGATGCCGTTACCCATGCTTTCCTAGAGGTATGCAGAGATTTCGAAGCTGGCCTTTTGCACTTTATTGCTGAGAGATCAGATCAATAAGAGAACCAACGTTTGCCACAAAGTACCACAGGATAAATGGATTGGCCAAGACACGCTCTACTGGAGGCAGCTGTGGATGCTCGCATCAGCAATTTGGCATTGGCTATATCTGAGTGAGCATCCTTTCCCTTTGAGGGGGCACTCGCTTACAACGGTTTCAGATCCTTCAACAATGCCAGCTTTGCAGATATGCACATTCAATCGGGCACTGTGAACTACTTGCGCATCAGTTTGTCCTGCTGCTCAGAGCCTGTATCGGAAAAGAGGTCATTGAATCTCAGTAGTCAAGCATTTGCCTATCTTCTCTCAAGATAATGACTCCAACTGCCACACTTAACTGTGTTGTCAACCCTTAAGCTTAGTTGAGTATCGGACTTGAATCGTGCCCTCAGAGCGGTGTGGAAGGACGCGGAGCTCAAGTGGTACCATCTTGTTTCATCCTCCGAACAGTTTCGTGCTCTTCTGATGTCCATCTTCCGCCGGATGATCTTGCAACCGAGGCCGGAATCAGATTCCTCATCAAACCTCCGCCCTTCTTCGATTAGGACACAGATCTTTCGACATATAGCTCTCAGGAATCAGTGCCCCA
Organism: Sarocladium kiliense; assembly: GCA_030734395.1. Classification (NCBI taxonomy): domain Eukaryota; kingdom Fungi; phylum Ascomycota; class Sordariomycetes; order Hypocreales; family Sarocladiaceae; genus Sarocladium; species Sarocladium kiliense. Next base: position 379,492 of record JAUZTG010000023.1, read on the forward strand.
CTCAAACTGTGATTGCAATATCGTCTTGCCACGCTCCGTAACGCGGTTGTTCAGATGGCTCACGATAAACCAAGTCAGTCCCTATGAAGTAAAAACTACCTCAACTATTCCAGGACCGGCGGTGCGAAGATCCGTCTGGGCGCCTTCAGCGTCTGACCGTATGTAGCTTGAGCCACCTCCGCCGCCACTACAGATAACTTCCACCGCGCCTTGGGAGACCCAGGTCAGCGACGCCCCGCTGCCGCCACCATAGTAGCCGCCGCCGCCTCCTCCAGATCCTCCACCCCCCCCAGCAGTTTTCACCGTGGGGATACCATTTCCACCATTTTTGCCATTTCCAGGGTTACCGTTAGCTCCCACGTCGGCATAACCTGAGTATTGACCAGCAGCACCTGCAGCGTTTGCCGTACCACCGCCGCCACCAAGGACACGATTGTAGTAACCAGTTGTACCGGTATTGGTCGGTTCTACTGTGTACCGACTTACTCCTTGTTGGCCATCAAGCCGCCCGCCATTGCCTCTGTTGCTGTCGCTGTTGACCCGGAGGGCGGCCGACCCTCCCTGAGTAATAACACAGCCGCCACCACCACCGCCGGCGACAATGGCAAGGCTGTTGTCAATATAAAGGGCCGATGCGCCACCGCCACCACGACCTCCATCGCTGGCTTTGCCACCATTGCCATACGCACTTAAACCAGGCCCACCGACTTGTCCAGCACCGCCCGCAATGGCTCTGATTGACTGCCCAGGTGTAACGGCGAAAGACCCAGAGATGTATGCACCACTGCCTCCTTGATATTCACCTCGACCACCGCTGCCGCCCATGATGATGAATGACATGGTCCGGGCACAAGCGGGAACGGAAATGGTAGCCTCAGCGCCAGCCGCTTCTGTGGCTGATACGGTACTTGATGAAGAGACAACGCATGATGACGAGCTGGACGAGCTGGACGAGCTGGACGAGCTGGATGAGGCAGCTGGGATGGTTGTGGTGCTGGGAGGCGAGGTCGAAGGTGGCTCGACAACAGTCGCCGTGCACAGGGTGCAGCCCGACGACGGCAGAATTGTTGTGGGAGCGCAGCTATCCGTGCAGGTAGACGTGACGGTTGTTGATATAGCGCCGGGAGGCGAGGTTGAAGGTGGTTCGACGACGGTCGCCGTGCATAGTGTACAGCCCGATGGCGGCGGAATTGTCGTAGAAGCACAGCCATCTGTGCAGATAGACGTCACAGTCGTTGATGTAGTGCCGGGAGGCAAGGTCGAAGGTGGTTCGACGACGGTCGCCGTGCACAGGGTGCAACCCTCCGACGGCGGAATTGTAGTTGGTACGCACTCCTCTCCAGATACACAGGTGCTTGTAACTGTAGCTATAGCTGGAGGCGGTTCGGTAGTCGGCGGCGGCACAATGACAGTCGCCGTGCATAGGGTGCAGCCCGGCGACGGGGGAATCGTAGTCGGTACGCACTCCTCTCCAGATACACAGGTGCTTGTAACTGTAGCTGTAGCTGTAGCTGGAGGCGGTTCGGTAGTCGGCGGCGGCACGATGATGGTCTCTGTACAAGTTCCAATACAGTCAGAGGCCGGTGGGATGGTCGTCGCGACGCAGTTATTATCTGAGCAGATTGAAGTAACCGTCGTCGTGGTGCTTGGGGGTAGTGAGCTCGGAGGAGGTACAACAAGCGTGACGGTGCAGATACCGACGCAGCCATCAGCAGGAGGGATGGTCGACGGAACGTTGATGTCAGAGGTTTCGGTCTTCGTCACATATGTGGCGGTGGTGGGAGGAACACTAGGAACGACGAGCGTACCAGAGCCAGGAAGGCCGGGAGACGGGAGAATGGTATAGGTCCTAATCAAAGTTCAGTAAGGGGCGAGTCCAAATGAGCAATTCTCATTTTCCAGAGCCATACCGCGTGGCAGTCCAGGTGCTAGTTGAAATTCCGATGATGGATTCATACGGCTGCAGCTCTATCACACGCACGCCGTCCGGACAGTGTGCCATATCATCTGCGGCTATTACAGGGGTCAGAAGACCAGAGCCAACTCCAAGACAAAGAGTCAGGGAGGAGCGCATTTTGAGAGAAAACCAGGTACTTGAAGGTGAAGAACAGGGTAAGAAGAAGCCTAAAAGCCTATAGGATAAGTAGTCAACGGATTGTCAGATATCGATCCCAAGAGTGCTCTATATATGTCTTTTTCGACCTTGTTCGTCTGTCATCTACTCAGTCGTCCTTGGCTCACCTACTGGAAACGGCGCATATGACCCACTCGAAGGTCGGCCGCTTTGTCCAGGATACGAGCTTCACGGGCCAGAAGGTATTGTGATCTTTCTGTTTCTAGACGCTGATCTCCCATCCTGTTCTGAATGATACCCCCTTTGTGCTAACAGACTTACCATGTCCGGCAGGTTGCCGGCAAAGAGCTTGGATAGCCTACCATAGTGAGTAAGATCTTATACAACAGGAATGTAAAATACGAGGAATGTCAGCTGAGAACTCAGCTTTTAGGGAGATCGTGTGCTATTTCGTGTGCCATTGATGTCAGCATTATCCCGAATGCGGACGTCGTGAGCGTAGTTCGTGGCCTACACCGGGAAGCTCCTGAAGTTCTAGACACCAAGGCTTCCTGATCCGGGCGTCGTCGCCGTGGTTCATAAGTCAGGTAGACTTCTAACTCAAATGAACTCCGGATCTGTCAAGGCTCAATGCCAGGACTTTTGGTATTGGCCGGATCACAAGCTCTAGAAAGGATATCAGGTCATAGTAGGTGGCCAGGCCCTAGAGCTCCTTATACAACTACACAATATATATGAGCCAGTTGCTCCAAATTCATCATCTCTAGGTCCACCAGCCTGAATCTTCTTCATTAAGCATTCATCTTTGGGCACAGATTCTTTTGTCCCTTCCAGCCCCCTAGATTCCTCAGCCGAAAGACTTTTCTGCCAGCTTAGCGCCGCCCCTCTGAACCACACACCAAAATGAAGCAACAACTCTTTCTTCTCACCAGCCTTATACTTTCAAGTGCTGTATCAGCTCAAGAGGGAAACTCTTCAGACTGCATCTCGACTACTCTACTGCCGACCATCACTCTTCGCGGACCTGACGGCGATCTCCCCAATACTACCCCTACCTCCATCCCGGGTCTCCCCGGGAGCAGTGATCCCGAGACTGTACCTACTGCTGGCGCTCCAGGCTTGTCTGGGAGTGGGTCTGTCTTCGGATTAACCGGTCTTCTTTGCGTAGTGGCCGCAGTAATCTAAAGAAGTGGGTAATTGTTGGACCAAATTCTCAGGTCACAGAGCATCACCTTATCTCAGTCATAGAAAAGAAAGACGGGCGAGATTGGATTTGGTGCCGTGCTGAAAGACCAAAATGTTGGCGGAGATTTTTTTCATAACACCGCCCTCGATAGAGTGAATCAGTCGAATGCCTAATAGCAATCAAACTTTAACTTCCTTAATTAATCGAAGCCCACCCACGCAATTGTGATACGCGCAGACCTGCCCGACTCATACGTACTCACCTGTTCTTAACCACCAGACGTTAGGATTGAAGGCAGGGTTTGACACAGCCCTTCGCGTAGAGATTAGGATATGTCTTCCGAATGGGATTTCGACTGTGGCTGGGGAGCAGCCTGAATTGGACCGCACGTGTCAGCTAAAGTCTGCTCACAAACCTCAAACCGCCGAACTCATCGGCTCGACGTATATGAGTCCGAGGCTATGACTCGTTGGCCACCTATTTAGGAAGTTTAGGAAGTCTATACCGAAGTTTATACCTCAACCAAACTCGCACTTGTAGTTGATGCATTCCAAAGTATCATCAAGACTAGAATGCTTTCATTCTCGCTCCGGTCGTATTCAACCCAATTGGTAGTTGTTGAATCCTAACCAATTGTCATAGAGGAGAGTCCCTTTTTGCGGTCTCCCTAATAACGAGAGGGTCAATGTCGGTTGGATGAACGACTATTTTAAATAGGGCAATCGCTGGGCGCTATGCCAATCCCTCGGATCCTGAAGTTGAAGACCCTCTTGTTCAAATGCCCTAATGTGCATTTATGCAGCAGTCGGCCCTGCCTTGCTCAGATGCGTTGGGGATGGTGGCCCTTCTCATGACTCGGGAATAACAACGGACCAACGGTGGCACCTGCCTCGTATAATTCGTATAGCGAGATCACCAGGCCTACAGAGGTGGCACTGCATCGCTTGCTATGAGATGTGCCTTGGTCAATCTTCTGTGCAAATATGCCATCCGCTTTGCCCTTGTACCCACGTTTGAGATGCGCACCAGAAGGCGGTGGTCCTGTAATGTTACTGATATCTTCTGCTGCGTGTCGTTCGAGATTTTTCTTGACAGACAGTACACACATACGCAGTGGTAGATATGTAATCTCGGCCAGAAGGGATGTAAGAAGTTAGTTCTATTATATTTTCTGTTTCACCTGTCTCTCGCCAAACCTCTTAAATGTTCATCTTAATTTCAGCTCCCTATTAACCCACATTCCCCCTCCTCCTTACCGACCTCTGTTAAGAAAAGTTGACCACGCAGACTACGAGACCATAAAGGCATTAGGGACAAATTTCACTCCAAGAGGGAGTCTGAGCCCCCACTCAAAGTCCCTTGCTCCTACGTTAGACCTAGTTCGTTACACTCAAGAAGGGTAGCGGAGCACGGAGGATTTCGGGAAGGAGTCCAGCTGAAAGCATCCATTGCATTTACACATCTCTGCTCCACAAGTAGATGGTATCTGCCGTGACGAGCATCACGACCCTCTTTTAGAGTATTCTTCAGGTGCTAGTATGTTTGTCAAGAGGAAACCAAGATACCACTAAAGCTCTTAGCCTCAAGGAGCGTCGGTCTTGCATCATTCTAAGAGCTAGCTCACCAATTGTGAGATAAGCCGACCCTACACATCAAAACATCGAAGTGACTTATCTGCCTCGAATCAGTCGCAGGTATGAAATACGAGGCATGTTACTAGTAACCACTCACCCTGCTTTCGTCGGTTGGTCAGAACCAGCGTCGCATACTTCGTCTGCAGCCGGAGATCCACCAAATCTGCATCCCCAGTACTACCGTCTCCACCACGAGCCACAGCCCAGACCCCTTGACTTCAATCGCCCACGTCGGCGCACCTGCAGCTGCAAGGGAACTATGATCATAGTCATGAATAGCGAGAATCCCCAAAACATTGCTGCCCAGCAAGCCGCTGCTAAAGGGTATCAGTCGGCACACGACGTAAGTCTTTACACTTTGGCCGGTGGGCGTGCTCACATCCTGCTTCCTGCGAAGCTTGTTGTCTGTCACGGCTTGGCTTCCTCATCCAACCACTCAAGTTGTGCGTAATGAACTATTCCGGTGATTGATACTCAGTCTTTCTTCTTAGTCTCCTCTCGTCGGAAATAGGCTCCTATATGAGAATATCACCACCAAGATCGTCCATGTAATCCGTACTTCCGTAGAGCTCCAGCACCGAGTCGCGTTCCGAGGTTCCACCGACCCAATCACAAGGCCTACTTTCCACTCATACCCGAAAAATCTCATGACACCACCATCGTCCTCAGCACATCCGCCCCCGAATTCCATCTAACATCCGCAACTTCACCCTCCTCACCAGATCTTTGTCCTCGATTTCCAGCCATGGCTTCGAGGGTAGGCCCCCGCTCCGTCAAGGATGCGACAAGGTTCACATCGACGATTCCACACGCCACGTCCAAAGCCGCAACGGCAGCCCGAACGAGTGTGCAAAAGCTGACCACACCTACGTCGAGAAGACTCTGTTGAGCTATATCAACCGAAGTGATCATGATCATGGACAAGTCTCTTACTGACGAGCAATGCAAAGCCTGAAGGCTTTGCCACAAAGTTACTTCGAGTATCGGCCCCCGCGCGGCGATGGCAATTGTGGATGGCGAGGTCAGTATGCATTACGCAATGTCTCATTCCCAAAAATTGCGTTCCAGGTCCTTTGTGGCGTCTCGTTGCTGCCATCGGGATTGCCGCAAACTTTGTTTATCATGCAAAATGTGTTGTTCTCAGAGTCATCATAACTGATGATCCTGTTCTCAGCTATTGGCTTCTCATATTTCGAGAAGCTGGCTGAGCATGGCGACTAAGCTAAAATCGAGAACGAATTCACGCGGGTCACGGCGTAAACCTAGTTGCTTGACTCCATCGGAGACTGCAATTACTGGGAGGTTTTTGCAGAGCCGGCAATGGAGCTCCTGGCCGATCTTGCGTCTCTGATCAGAAATACCGAAGCATCCCTCTAAAACGCTATTATTGAAAGCGGTTTTAATTAAAAGCGCTGCTACTAATAGCACTAATCAAGAGCGTTATTGCCTCTTATTCGCAGCTGTGGGCAATTGATTGAATGGGTAAACTGACCCGGGAGGGTCAGGGGAGGATTGACCGGGGGACACTTTCTAGGCTCGCCTCATAGGGAGGCTCGCATCTCAGCCGCAGGCCTGCTTCGCTATTAATACGCAGAATTCAGACGATTTATTCAAACGCTTATGGAAAGACAATGAAGAGGGAAGAGAAACATCTAAAGACCGAGGGCTGAGTGAGAGAGCCCCCGATTTAACGGCCACGATTGTTGCAGAGGAGTCTAGAAACAGGCCTTAAAATAATTCCTAGTGGGATCAATTCGATCAAAGTGATGAAACCCTTATAATCATTCTTGGCAGGGATAATTCAATTGAGTTGATCAAACCTTTCGCAGCGCGATGCAAGACTCGAAGTATTGTCAGATGAAATGCGACCCGTTTCCTCGACACGCCTAATGACTATTGCTTCTCAGCATCCTTGTGTACAGCAGGAGCTATACAAAATGTGAAAGCTGGGAGTTTTACTGGCTACATCACTATTCGACCACTAGTAAGACTTCTGCATTGCTCGCTTGACCTCCGGGAAATCTGTCAAATGAGCCATGCTGGATGAGATGCCACCCGAGGAATCCCGTAGATACTCCTTCCTCCCAGCCTTGTGGACTCTCCCATTAATCATGATTATGTTGAACTTGTCATGATCCTGTAACACGGTGATGTCCTTCAGCGGATCACCGTCGACTAGAATGCAGTCGGCGTAGTAGCCCGGTTGGATTTTGCCAAGCTCTTGTCCCCTCATCATGAGTGCAGCTACCCCAGCAGTGGCAGCAATGATGCTTTCGTGTGGAGTGAAGCCCAGAAGTTTAACAAAATGTTCCAGATCTCGGGCGTATGTTCCATGTGGTGTCCAGGCGAAGCCGTAATCACTATAAAGTACACACGTCAGTCTTTCATAGTCGGTCTGAGGCAGGCGTGATCTCACCCTCCTGGAAGAACCACAATGCCCCGGCGATGCATTTCACGCAGCCCTGCGACTGCAACATTCAGTTCCCGCAAGTATCCTGCTGTCTCCGCAGCCGCCTTTGTGTAGCCGAACGCCTCTGCTTCATACGTCGTTGCCCAAAGCCAGTTGATAGCTGGAACAACGAAGTTCTTCTCTTTGGCCTTTTCGAGCATCTCCATACCTTTGCGTGGTAGTCGTCAGTGAAATCTGGGGCAAACATGGGCAGCACGGCAGTGGAAACTTACCTTCGTCATCCACGTACGATGCATGGTATATAACGTCGACATTGTGCCTCACACACATTTTCACGGAGTCCCGGGCGCGTGCGTGTGCACAGAGCCTTTTTCCAAGAGAATGAGCGACCTCTGCGCAAGCTGCGGTCTCCTCATCGGTGAAGTAGCAGTCTTGAGCGGAACGTGTCTCGGTAATCTCCTCCCCAGACATACTTAGTTTAACATTATCGACTCCGATATTCTCGATGTTGTGTCGTACAACCTGTCTCATTTCTGAATACCGGTCAGTTAAAATCATCCGGAGTGGTACTGCCTTTTCCGGTCAAGGAAAAGTAACTGATTTGATGAGATACACACCTTCAGGACCATCTGCAAACCTAGTGATACCTGCTACTAGGTCTCCCTCTGGCTTGGCGATCTCCCTCGCGTTTGCAAGATACCGAGGGCCGGGTATGTCACCCGCATTGATGGCATCTCGTGTAACAACGTCAAGACGATCCTTGGCTGCTGCGGCTCCAAAGCACCTTGAATGCTTGGTCAGTATCCGACATTGTGCCTCGGTAAGACATCAAGGAACACAGATAGGTGACGTACATCGTATAGCCAGAGTCTAGGAAGCACTGTGCGCTCTTGATTGTGAGGAGGACGTGTTCCTCCACGTCAATCTCTCCCAAGCGTCCGAGATCCCCGCCATTCCAACTGAAATGCGTATGCGCATCCCCCAGGCCTGACATGAGTGTCCTACCTCGGCCATGGAACGTCCTAACAGTAGGATCCTTCTCGTACTCAGCTCTCTTGGCGACTGTGCCAACTTCCACTATTCTTTCACCTGCAGACTCCGTTAGTCAACATTCTAAAACATAGCAAATGCTTTAACATTATAGGATTCACTGTCTCAGATTGCTATTACCTTTGATGAACACATCACCACGGTATGGCGGTCGTCCTGTGGAGTCAAGGATACTGACATCGAGAAACAGAATCTTCGATTCATTGTGTGTGCCAGCGATATTGTAGGACTTAGGCTGTAATTTTGGGTCGAGCCTGAGGTTGTCGAGGTATGCCAGGTTGCGTGGGACGCCCTCAACATCAGCAGTGGGCTTCCACTCCGAATGATGACCCTGTGGCCAGGAGACGTTCTCGAGGTACGGTGCAACAGTCATGGTGGGTACTTGCTCTGAGGCTGTTCGATGAGTTGACCCAAGTGCCGATGTGGTCTTGAAGATGTTTCGTGAATCGACCCAGCGCCTCTAACACTTCAGCGGCCGCTTTACTGCTATTTAGTAGATCGATGTTTGCCCCCGGACCGGGACTACCCCGTGGGGATGTACCAGATTGCGGGCACGTGCACTACCTTAGGGTGGTGTGCTAAGGAAATTAAGAACATCTGCCGCCATCACCGCTGATATCCGCAAACCTCCGCGCTTCTCCGCGAACTAGCAGAAGCCTGTTTTTTCTCCCCTCTCGAGAGTTTGGGAATGGTATCAGAGCTGGCATGTTTTGATCAAGCCATTTTTCATGAGTCGTCCATTTTTCTCACAAACAAGGAATTTGCCCTGCAACACCCGAGGAAACCCTTCCGATCGCTCCAGTATTTTTCGAAGAAGCTTCTAATAACGTCCCCGCATACTGGCTTCTTTTTCTCCCTATCCAAAGCGTCAAATTGCTTCGATTCAGTGAAAGCCATTGGTTGAATGCAATGGGTTGGATGCACCGTAAAATTTGTACGGAAACAACGTATACCTCTGCAGCGCTTCCAACACACTCGGCGGGTTCAAAAGGTTTCGAACAACCATCGGCTGAATACGTGGAAGATACAAAGAGGTCAAGCGGTTGGCCGACAATATCGATAGAGACGCCAGATGCGGATCTGCCCTTCATCGCAAGCACAGTTGTTTCCGAGGCTCAGCATTCGGGCTTCACCTGGCTGGTGATTGACAATATCGTATACGACTGTACAAGCTTCGTGGCTGAGCATCCGGGAGGCTCCAAAGTGATAGAAGCCTTTCGAGGTCAAGATTGCTCGTGGCAGTTCTGGCGGTTTCATGGTGACAAGGAAATGCGAGAGTCTGGGCGACCTCTTCGAATTGGCCGCACCAAGGGGGTGAAGAACAGGTTCACCGAGCCCGCGAAATTCGTTGGACTGAGAAGGTTTTGGCAATCGGATTGGTAGTCTACAAGCATTCGAGCATGGGCATAATCTGAATACTGCATGCAAATATCTGACTATAGCGCTATTCAGAAGACCAACTTGGCGGCTCGAACTGCTACTCCTGCGTTGGTCTTAGAGACATTCGTTTGTTCCTCGCAGGCAATGCACTCAGGATGTCATCGCCATTAGAGAATTTCAAGACTTTCTTTTCTACAGACGGCTGAGGCTTCAGGAAAGCCCCAGCTGTTTCGTGACAGATATGTTACAATTAAGGATTGCGTAGTTAGAACGATGCAAACCCATTTCTTTCGCCATGTATTGATCTCAGCTCTTTGAGTTTAGTGTTGACAGAGCAGTTCTGCTCGAGGTATCTGCTCTTTCCAGTCCCTCCAAACTCTGCTTGACCAGCATCTCTGTAGAGGATCTCGCGTGTGAAGATGTAACACGTTATGGAATCATCCTTGCCCGGTCGCTCATAGTAGATAGTTTCGTTTGCGCGTCGGTTCTTTGAGTATGCCAGAACTTGGTCTATCTTGCTACCTACTATCAAGACCTGCTAGATCGCGGTATCCTGAGTTATCACTCTCGGGCCAACCCAACTTAGAACCAAATAGCGGTACGCTCTAGAGAAAGTCCTTGATAGCCTGACTAGTTTCCACCAGGCTTTCATATACATGCCAATGTCCTGTCTCTTTCAGGACCGTCAATTGGCTTTGACCGATTCTTCCTACATAACCCTCGCACGATTTGGGCGGAGACACCTTGTCTTCGTCGCCGGTGATGATCAGAGTCTTCGTCTTTACAGACTCCAAATCCAACGCCTGCTGAGCCCGCGCTAACGCCCAACAGGCTTTGGCGTAGGCCTCCGGATCCTGTCCGAGGAGGCTCAATGTGATGGCTGCGATTGCAAGAGGGTTGTGCTTCTTCGAACGCTCCGAGGTACCAGCATTAACAACAGTCTGGGCGACTGCGTTCATGCCCTTTGCCCGGACGAGAGCTGCTCTTGCAAAAGTCCCCTCGGAAGCTGCGCTGGGGAGCGGAGAGGGTGGTGGCCCAACCAAGACCAATTTCTTCACGAGCTGTGGGTTGTCGAGGACAAACCGCATTGCGACCAAACATCCCATAGAATGGGCTACGAGAACCGCAGGATTGAGCTCAGATATGTTGCCTAGATCGAAAATGCCGCGAAGGTCTGCTGCAAATGACTCGACTGTCAAGTCGCTGAGGGGGTGCGTTGGGCTCAGACCGTGACCTTCCAGATCAAAGAGATGTAGTGAGTGAGTCGTGTCCAGGGAGAGGGTTGATATCAGCGGACTCCAATAGTGCAGGGTGCCTCCGAGGCCATGTACAAAAACAATGTTCTCCTTGCCAGACCCCTGGTGTTTGTAATTGAGGGGCTTACCATTGACTTTCGTTAAGCCAATGTCGGTCCCTAGAGACTTGGCAGCATTAATTGGTGTGATTGCGGATTGCTTCGTGATTTGCTGAATAGTTGGGTTGATTGAACTTGATGAGGCAATCCTGTTACGTAGCGTGCCGAGGCCTTCAACCGTCACGGTGACTTCATCTCCAGGCTGAAGATAGACCGGAGGCTTTCTTCCAATACCAACTCCGGCTGGCTAAGAGGCCGTGTAAGTAACCTATGAAGTACATTTGACAGGAACAGAGATGTGGGTGCTGAACGAACCGTTCCTGTTGCGATAACATCTCCAGCTTGGAAAGTTTGACCTTCTGATATAGTCTTAATGAGGTAAGGGATCGAGAAGATAAGGTCCTCAGTCGTTGCATTTTGTCGAAGTTCGCCGTTAACATGCGTCTGCAGGCGAAGGACTGAGGGTAGATTCTCTTTCGGAACAGCGATGGGGCCCTGAGTGAAAGTGTCAGCATCACAGTAAGCCGTCAGCTTGCGATACGGATTTCACACTGACTATAGGGCAGAAAGTATCTGGAGATTTTCCTAGGAAGAATTGTTTGTGATCTCTTTGGCGCTCCCGGGCCGTCATGTCGTTGATAATAGTGTAGCCCCAAACAAAATCCATGGCGTTTGCCTCCTCGATTTGGAAGCCGGGTCGAGAAATAATGACTCCGATTTCTCCTTCATAGTCGACGGTTTCCGTGAACGAAGGATGTGGGAAGATGTCCTCCCCGTCGGCAATGATGCTCGTGGCCCGCTTCGTAAAGATAACGGGGTGGGTAGGCTGGTCATTCTTGTCCGAGCTATCGAAGCCAGAGCTGTTAAACTCTTTGGCGTGCTCAGAGTAGTTCTTACCTACAGCGAGGATATCACGACCAGAGATGGGAGGCAAAATCCTAAGCTTCTTGGCGGACAGTGGTGCCCCATCTGAAACGATCTTAGACACCCCGGCCTCGATCACTTGGTACAGAGTAGAGACAGGTGTTCCTGAGGTGAAGGACAGTGGTTGTATTGTCTGTGCCGCCAAGTCGTAATGCCCAATGCGAGCAGAGCCGGTCTCGGGGTGGACAAAGGCAGCATATTGCGTGTAGGACCCCATGATGGATGGGAAGACGGTAGTTGCAAAAGTTGATTTGCAGTCAGTGATTTTTTTTCCTTGGTATGCTTCAAAGTTTATGTGCACCAAGAACATTACAAGTTGCGGCTCCTCATGTGAATTATGTCCTGGTCGTCCTACCCCTCCTCGAAGGTTTACCCCAACCAAGGGTGGGGGATGTGGGGACGGTCGGAGAAGGAGGAGATGGGCGGCGATGGCGGAGGATGCACGGCGATGGCGGAGATGGCGAGCCCCAGGTTTTCCCCAGATCTTGCAATTAGCTCGCGGATGGTTGCTGCGACTGTGGAGCCATGGGCGAATACTTCGACAACGAGCACGGATGGCATAGATTCAAGGTCGAAAATGGTCACCAGCATTAATGCAAGTTGTGTAGCTTGGGGGCTAGGGAGCAGCAGTCAAAAGGGCTAATAACCATGTAACCATCCATATAAGACCCTGACACCGTCGAAGTGGTAAGTCCGCCTTGGTGTATTCCGTCTCCTAAACAACCACCATCTTCCACTACATCTCTTGTCCGACGACTACGCTACTACTCCTATACGCATCCCTCTAAGACCGACAGTATGTCTTCCGATGGCCAGAGCAAGCATATCATCGATGTAGAAGCTGGTAGGCATGTTGAAAACGGGGGTCAACCTGTGGTAACGCCAACACCAACACCGCCTCGACGACCTGCGAATGCGTCGCCACTGGGACTTCTTTCCTTCGCAACTGGTAGGCATGCTATCTGATCCCTCAGCTCCTCCTCGCCAAAGTTTTACTGTGCTTTTGCCAGAATTCATCGCTAAGAGGTGACAACGCAGGCATCTTCTTAATATCCAGCTTTGGGGTGCAAGCCCGTGGGGTACAAATTCCAAATGTCATGATATCTGTGTTGATTGCATTTGGTGGCATCTGCCAATACATATGTGGCATCATGGAGTTTGTATCGGGAAACGTGTTTGGCGCCACTGTTTTTTTATCATACGGCGCCTTCAACATTTCCTATAGCTTAATCTATCTCCCGGCGACTGGTATTATTGCAGCTTATGTCGACACTAAGACGGGGGAGATCAGCCCTGATTTCCAACAGTCATTGGCTTTGTACCTTTGGGCTTGGTTTATCTTGACTGTCTTATTCACTGTGGCATCGATGCGGACTACCTGGATCCTCTTCCTTGACCTTTTTGCACTGGATATTTGCCTCCTACTCTTGGCTGTCGGTGCCATGATGCAGAACCACTCTATCAGCATAGCAGGATATGCCTTTGGTTATCTTGTCGCTATACTCAGCTGTAAGTCCAAATCAAACCCTGACGGCTTTCTTGTATTCTGCATTGATTGCATTCATGGCCACTGACAACTCTAGACTGGGCTGGAATTAGCGGACTCTGCGCAGATGGGCTCGTGCCGTTTAATGTTCCCGTCTTCCCGATGCATACGGCCGCTTAAAACCATCACAGTGAGCTTTGACGGGCATAATATGATACTCGACCCGATACGTCAATGTAACGCGATGCGTCAACGTACCATGCAAAAGCCAGTATATCCACAGGCCTCCGCCAGCGGGTGGTTGCGAATTCGATCAAGCAAAGACGGAGAATGTAACGTCGCCGCACTTTAGTCAAAAACTTCTAATAATGTATATAATTACAAGCACCCTATTCAGCACTTGACGATGTCGCTATAGAACGATAACGTTGTGAACATCGAATACAACGCGCTTGTTGTCCTTGAATTAGAACACCTGCACGCCCTCGGTTATCTCCAATACAGCATCTAAATTCGTACTTCGATCATGCTCCCATGACAATCGCATCCCATTCAGCCCAGTTGATCATGGCCGGCGATAACCATTGCTGCGCTTCAAGGTTCTCCAAGAACAGATCAGTGTTCTGTGCAGCCATACTACTATCTCCTTCGGGACCTTGCTGTTCGCAGAACCCGTGGCTGAGACTTCCTGGCCGTTGTAGTCGGTTCGAACGATTTGTGTTACTGAGAATATGATGAGGCGAGTCTAGCAGCGATATAGAAGGCCTGTGAAATCAGTTGATGGCTACCTTTATAGGATGTGTGTTGCTTACAAAAGTCCTCTTAGGACCGGTGCAGCCTTCGTGCAGAAGTGACTAAGCCCGGAGCTCTCGATCGCTGAGAAGGTGTCCACCGATGTTCTGATGGCGGATTGTGCTCTATCTCGTGACGCAGCGTCTATGTAATCGCGGGTGCGGATGATGTAAAGTAAGCATACCGTGGCGTGAAAGGCGTGGAATGAGCCCAGTCCGTGATTGTACCACTGATACGGCCTGAATCTGTCAACCTGTTTCAGGGTCTGATGAATCGAGATAAGGGCCAATGAGCTCTCAACACAACGCGTTGTGGACAGGAGGACGTCATCCAATAGGTAGCCGTCCTGGGCTTCGCTCGATGGCTCCTCCGTGAGAACCGATCGATGCAGCAATAGCATCAATTGATGAGAATAGCCGATGAGTATATGAAGATGAACCTCCTGAAAAGCGGACAAGGGATAAATCGATGTCTGGAGCACGTATTTGTCGTGGAACTCGTCCTGCTGGACCTTGATCTCAGAGTCTAGCTGTAAAATGGTGGTGAAGTTTGGAGGCCGGTCCTTGTTAAATAAAGCGCTGCAAATCTTTTCACAGATTCCATATAGCCTGAACTTGAGGAGCAGGTAAGACATTTGTGACGGACCCGGATTTGAGGAGGTAGGGGTGGTGTTGGTGCTGACGAGCTCGGCATCATTGACATCGAGTGGTAAGCTGACGTTAGAGGTAATCTTCGCGCTGTCTAGGTTGCCCATTGAGGTGTTCTGAATGGTATGAAGCATCTGGAGTGCGGCCCAGCATCTTCTCCGTTCTTCCGCTTCAACTATATCGAGATGGAACACCTCCGGGTCCAGATGACAGCCAAGTGACAGAGCGATGTGCTTGGTGGTTCCCAGTAGTGCCCAACATTGACCATGAGTATGGTTAACCCCATATATGAGTATAACCAAGGCCTGGAAAGTGTACATGTTATGTCTCCATAGATAGTTATCTGCTTCGAGGCATTGCATTGCGGCAGACCTGTAGCGAGCAGTAAGGAGCGAAATGTTTTCGAGAGTTGTCTTTCGATGGCCAAGATCTGCGAGCAATAAGTTGTCACTCTGGACCGCAGACACGGCCACACTGATAATGGAGAAAAGCAGCGCCAACCACGAGAGCGGTACCTCCTTCGGGTCCTGGCGGAACTGCGCATATGCTGCTTCGAATGTTGGGTCATGTAATACGTGGAAGAGCTGAACATGAAACGTAATCAGCCGCCTAGTCTAATAGGTATAATGACCACAATGAATACTATCAAGCAATCGAAGGTGGGGACGAACCGGTGCGTAGATAGTGAAGTACAAGCTCTTGAGCTCATTACAAGCAGAAGCAGGTGGCAGGAGGCTCAGATAATGTTCGACTCCGGAATTCTGTGGTTGCCAAGGCATAGCATTCTCAGACTCCTCAAACTGGGACAATGCACCGTGGAGTTGATGGTCTCCCGAAAGCACCGATGACCACCTAGACAATGACGGGACATATCGCTCATGCCCAGATTTCGACCGAAGGAGTGTGCCGCATGATCTTGTGGATGACCGCGGGGTATCCACGTCGGTGAGCAAGGATCGGTGGCCTTCGAATGTGAAGCCTTCGCTTGAGGTTGGATAAGACGAAAGGTTGGTCTCCGGCGAGGGTAGATGAGAGCGAAATTCGTTGGGGATCGATGATGGCGCAGTCGTTCTGGCCTGAGAATCTCCGTCATGGCGAGACTCAAGCAGACGTTCAAGTTTATCCACACGCTCAAGCAGCGCGGCATTGGTTGCATTCTCGCTCACATGCTGCACCCGGGAGCGTTGATAGACGTCCCGGAGGTAGATGCACTCCATCGACGGCACACCTCGTCGTACGCACGTTGCGCAGGGGCCATCCACGCCGGTCGCGTTCCGGAGGCAGCGGATCTTTCTTTCTCTGCACGGCTCGCAGCTTAGTGGCATACGTCGCCTTGCCATGTTCGGCATTGTGTTGCCAGAGGCGATGCCAATCCAGAGAGTTGTGAATAGGCGGAGAACGGATGCGACGGTGGAGGCGAGAAATTGCAGTGAGAAGCAAACGTCCGAAACACCTCGCTACAATAATCATGTGAACCCCAAATGGCAGACTAATGTGATTGGAAAATCGCCGCCCATGCTCATTAGGCGTCACCTACTTTAGCTAGCAGCAGTATGGAGTGCAGTGCGTAGATCAGCAGACCTTGAACACTAGCTCAGACCCTCCTTCATGTATGGGTAGCTATTTGCCTAATGATGAACTTCCCGCGTTGATTTGCTATTAAGTCTCACAGACTAGGTATTTGAGATCCTCCTCAAGATCTTACATCATAAGTTAAGTATCTTCTTCCTAATTTGTTAGATACTCGATAAACACCAGCTCGTTGCGGACGGGATAAAAGGGGACTGTCTAACAAATGTTCATAAACTTGCATGAATTGACGGAGTCGATGGAATTACATAAGCTTGGCAAAGGCCTAGCGGAATGTGAGCAGAATAGAAAAAGGATCGCTTTGAAGCTTTCGATAAATCGAAGTGAGTGTATCTGCTGAAGTGATGTTAGATTGGGGAGCAGCGGATGCCGGTCTGATGCATGCCTGTTCTGATGCCGTCCATCCATCTCCGCGATCCCCGCCTATCTCCGCCATCCCCGTTTTCCCCCTTCGCCCGGTCAACATTGCGGGGGATATTGGGGGCCACAGAACAGTAGCTAGTGCAAAACCGCAGGGACCGACTGCCAAGTTATTTGCAGGGTAAGCCACTAAACCGAACAACGCACTCGCATGTCGGAAGGGTTACATGCTTTGGATACTTGTGGGAAGAGCTATGTGCACCGAGCATTGGTTTGTAGGAAAAAAGTGACCTTGTGTTTTCTAAATAACAAATGAAAATTCTGTTCTAATAAATATGTGTGCATACCCCTGTCAGGGGGAATGCGCAGTTCATGGGTCCGTGTACCAGAGCAATGCCTTAACCTGCAGTCACCACTTCTCACAATACTGCTTGAGAGAACAAGATGCCGGATCGCGACCCACGTGACACTTTACTTGGTGTTATTGTCGATGGGCTCGTTCCATTCCTCGCAGCAGTTAATGATGCCTTCAAGGACTCTATAGTAGTCTCATTCTTGGGATAACGGGCTCGACGCTCGTCTCAGGGAGCCGGCGCGGTGGCCGAGCCGGCTGCTATTCATGCCATAAAAGGATTCATTAAATTTTGTACTTCAACCTGCAACACGAAAATAATGAAGCCTTCATTGCATCTTCTTAATATATCTAGCGCTTTCAGTGCCCATAAGATAATCCCACCATCTAAACCTCGACGAATAATTGCCTAGGAATCTCTCATGATATACATCGTGATGCGCTGCCCGCCCATAATGGTAGAATGTTTCTCAAACTCCAATGGAGATCGTACCCGCTGTGGGCATCAACAGCTTGGAATAGCCGCAACATAATCCAGCTATACATCGTTACGAGATGTAAGCCGCCCGTGAACAATGCCCATAAAATTAGTGCACCAATGGTCCCGGCTCCTAGTATCAAAACCTCGATTAGTGAGGCATATTGTGCTGCTAGTCTAAATGGTGCAGAGTATTTATGATGCCTCTTGTGAATCGCTTTATAGAACGGTCCGTAGTACAGAAAGCGGTGAATTTAATAGTGCCAAGCATCCTCCATAACAAAAAAATATAGCGACCTGTAGTAGCATCTTCCAGAAGCTTGGGAAAGGGACTTCATATCTCAGACCGTGCGGGATTGCAAAC
Source organism: Sarocladium kiliense (assembly GCA_030734395.1). Lineage (NCBI taxonomy): Eukaryota > Fungi > Ascomycota > Sordariomycetes > Hypocreales > Sarocladiaceae > Sarocladium > Sarocladium kiliense. The sequence continues at coordinate 397,573 of JAUZTG010000023.1, forward strand.
GGCCCTGGCGGCTTCACCTCTTCCTCGTCGTAAATCTCCGATGATTTCCTTCAACGGTTTTACTGCCTCGGCTATATTTGCGACTGAGGGCGACGCACATGATTGCGAAGGAGAACTTATGCGCACAGTGTGAGATTGCTATATTTTGGGCATGCTACAGCCTGTCGTAGTTACTTCTCTGCTATTAGGTTCAAATTATTAGCCCACTCGGGTCTTGGAAAATTGAAATAGCTTTGTTCACATCGGCAGCATATTTTGTGACGATTTCTCGAAGTAGTGTTGATAAGTCTCTTTGTTGTCGAAGCTGTGCATCTGTAGCCCGGCTGATTCATGATATAATTGGTGGAATTTTTCCTCGTGAGCATTATTGTAGCTGATCTCTTACTATCCATTATCTAGTGTAGATGTGATTGCAACGATGTGATGTCAGTCAAGTCAACTCTTATGTGCCTAAATACCACAAGGTCCCGACATAGGAGATGTGCTTGCTGTAGGATATGGCCTTCTTAGGAACCGAGTGTTAGCACTGTTACTGATCTTTTAATAATAAGCTCGATGTTCAACTCTATAGTAACATTGTGTTAGGCGATGCTGCTCCACAACTTCCCTCAGTCCCTGCCACTTTAGGAGCGACGTGCCGCGTCCAGCTCATGCACCCGTCCCGCTGCTGATAATTCCGGGGGCATGTAATCACCACGAAGCTCGTGCGCCGGGGAGGTGCCTAAATGAGGATCTTTGAGGAATGGAGTCACAGCTGTGACCGATGTCCCAGAATCCATTTCAGCCTTTTGCCACGCAGAAGGAGACCCCGAGGAATCTCCCCAGCTACCGGCGAGCTCGGGTTTTATCGATGGGTCGTTCGGAACCATAGCATCCTGCGGCTTTGGTGTCCTCTTTTTGCGTCTCCAGAAAAAGAACACAGCAATACCCACAGCTATCACGAAGAGTGGGATGCTCACTCCCATAGCGATAATTGCGCTCTGTGAGAGGCCCCCTCCTGAGCTCTCGCCGTTGTTCCCCTGACTCTCGGCATCTGCACTTTCCCCGCCGTCTGCCGATGTTGTTGTGACCGATGTTGTTGTCGCTCTCGACGGCCCTTGTACCAGATTCAGTTGCGGTGCATACAGGTCTTTGTTCATGAACTTGTCCTCGATCGTAATGGTCACTGGCTGGATGTCGCACTCGTCGCCCGATATTGAGCTCCCAGAAACACTCTCGCCCGCACTCAACGTCTTAACGCACTGAAAGTCCAAGTCCGTAAGGGTGGCGCAAGAGTAGCCCCTGCAAGGTATTAGTGAATCCGGGCAATGTAGACCCAACACACACTCCTCTCGCTACTTACGTTGGACAGCACCCGATGCCCGTCTCCCCATCTTTCAGCACACTCCACATCGCTGACTGCGTGTCCGTCGGGCCATCGTCATCAGCGCTGCGCTCAACCGAGCAAGCGGTTGTCCAGCCGCGGGGACAGTGAAGACCGGGCGAGAAGATCGCGATCTCGTCTGGGTGGCCACGGTAGTTGGTAGCAAAGGGCCCGGCCCAGCCTTCGGGAAAGCATGATGATGCGTAGACGCCAGTCTCGGCCGCTGCCCTCACGTCGTCTGACACGCAGCTCTCGCCCCAGTAACCGTTCACCCCCAAGACGCTGTCATAGTACAGGAATACTGACGAGCAATCCGGCGGCGGTGTGAAGGTTGTGGTCAGCGGACCGAGCTTGATAGCTGAAGACATTCTTGTTCCCTCGTGAAGGGTTGGGAAGACCAAAGTAAAAGGGTGAGAAAGAGAGGGGACCAGAAACTATGCCCGTCGCTTTTTCAGCACTCGAAACGTCTTGGTCCCCCCCTTGGCAAGGTGGCTCCCGACCGGCTCCAAACATCTATTTCGATTCTTGTCTAAGACGGCATGGCGGTTTCCGAAGCATTTCTATTTTAAACACAGGTTGGAGACAGCATTGGCCGCACAAGGATACTGTTGGCTTCGTGACTGTTACTCAATCTCTGGAGGGAGAATAAGCGCTGAAAGTTCCTCGATCATTAAGACTGCACCGAATTCGATTCCAATGCCTGCGGCGTTATACCATCTCAGGGTTTGCGCGTTTTTCCTTGCGAGTCTGTTTATGGCAAAAGCCAGCAGCAGCTCCAATAGTTCCGACGGGGTCATCTTGCCGGAAGAAGTCACCATGGACAGCGAATCAAGGCAATATTCGCGAAACTGACCCCGCGGAGCTGAAGGCTGGAGATTGCGCGAACGGGAGGACAACTATCCGCGCAGCTCGATGCTTACCCGCGTCGGCCCCACCTTTGGGTCGTGAAACGGGCCGGCCCCGAACACCAAAGCTCCCGATCCCCCCGACCAAAAGCACGCCACTTGCTGTCACGAAGCTCCCGGGATCCTGTGTGGGAGCTGTCGGTTAGTGAACTTAAAATGATTCCAGTAGATGTCAGGATTTAGCTCACCGATAAGCAAATAGGTGGTCGGAAAAATCTACATCTACCAGACCATTATGCCTTGCTACGTTGCAGGAGATAATACTCTTATAATAAATTCGCTTCTACGCGACGCCAGCTTTGTGCTTAATATTGCTCACGCTCTAACCCCTACACGGCAACTTCGTTTCTGCAGTGGCTAATGCTACTGCTTGTGCTTGTTTAGGAAGAACTGTGCTGCTTTATCTCTATGGCTAAGAAGACTTTCGCTGCGCAGTACGTCTGCCTTATTGAACACTGCAGGCATCTTAGGGACTAACCTGGCCACACAGAGCACCTCGCTGACGTCGCCGCTGCCGGCCTCAGAGGCCGCCGACTAGTCTTCCGTGATATAAGATTATATTTTTTTTTAGCCTACTCTTAGGCTTAAAAATGCCTTAAATAATTATACCTAAATAAGATTAAAATATCTTATAATATATTTAAGTAATATCCTTAAGTGACCTAAGAGCTAGACCCCTAGTTTATATTAGCCTGGTGTTAGGAATAAGCGGGTTATTATTAGCTATTATATAAAGCTCTCACACGAGCATCCTCAGGTCGTTACGTGGATTGTTATAGCCAGCTTTGGACTCATCGCGTGCCACAGGGCAGAACATGCGGTAAGGCCAATCAGTCCATTAGGTCCTCGTCCTATTTGCTAACAGGTGTAAACGAGATACAACCCCGCTGGGGTGTGCGGACACTTAAAGGACCCCGTGCTTCTTACTAAAGCCTGCAGTCACCCAAATTCGCTCTCAATTCGATAGCTGTCCGCTTTCAGCGACCCAAACCATCGAATCGTGGATGTATCCGGCGCAACTGGCCATGCTCAGCCATGCTCATTGCCGATTTCCTACCCGTTTAGTCAGTCTCGCGTTCACGTTACTGATGCCGCATGTGAAGCATACCGACGCTTTTTAGCGAGGCAAAGGTGGATCGCAACGCCGACTGAAGTAGTAAGGAGGTTTAGGAGCAAGGTTGTCATCGCGAGTATGGCTTCAATTGTCCACTCAGGTGGGTTTGGATGCATGTTGGGGAACCTCGAGCGTCGAATAGTCACTAATGCTTTATTTTCCTTCCGACTCGCAGATAGGTAGGTCGAAAGCTTCGGGTACAGGAGCAAAATAGCGAAGTCGCCTGTTAGATATATGATTGTAGATGTCTTGGACGCTGCGTTCTCTTATACCGTGATCTCGTCCCTCGTCCATGACTCGAAATGTCGCATATGTCCTATGACGGTGATCCATAAACATTGACCGGAAATATGTTGTGCTCAGCACAGTCGTGTCTGCCAGAATAAGCTGATTTCCGTAATCATTTCGCAACCTTCGCGAATGGGCTGCATACCGGGTACCCAGTTAACATCCTGGACTCGAACCTGAATTCCCTTTTGGGAGCTATAAGGCCCTTTGTCCTTAGGCGACCCAGTACGCCCTCACATACCATCCGTTGCCAACCAAGGCGATCGTCGATGACGGGCCAATCATATCGAACCGGAAATGCAGTTCTACGACAAGCTTCTAACTTCTTTAAGGTACCTGACTTCATTTGCACGACCTCATTGGCCCGCTCAAGCGGCGTAAGCTGGGGTCACGACCCTGGATGAGCTGAACGGTTCACTGTAGCATCATGCATGGACGATAAGGCTGTCGGCGCCTCTCCTCTCCCGCAGCATCTACCCTTCCTTCCTTCCTTCTTTTCCCAAACATTTCGGATGCGCTCATTTCTGGTTACACATCAGGGAGAAATGATCATGCAACACAACTGTTGCCGCGTGGCCTTCGCCGGGTTATGCGCGTAACTACAAAGAGAGCCTCATCAGCCCAGAATAATACCTGCGCTCACAACCGGATCGATACCATGCACCAACTCGAGCAGCTTTAAGGCTCGAGACTCACATAATGGATCCTACTTTCCTAATGTTTGATACAGCATACGACTCTGACGACTTGAGATGTTGTGCACCCCCTTATCCCCAACAACTGGACTTCGGCCCAGACTACAACTTTGACGCCGAACCGACATTGCCTTCCTGGCTCGGCAATGACAATGCCCCGGCGACCTCAATCGGCCCAAATAAGGGACTGGATATAGTTCAGATGCCGAAAAGACAGGCGGAGCATGTCGGCTATCCATGGTCTGGCATACACAAGCAACTCACCATCTCTTGTACCCAGAATACAGGTCAATCGAGTGATTCAGCATCGCTGTCAAGCCACTCACCAGGCCATCGAGAACTGGTCCCAATCGCTCCAAAGGATGCTATGTCAAGTTGCGGCAAGAAGCCGAGGCAGGAACATCGGATCACGGCCCGCTTTTACACGTTCTCTATCGATTCAGCTAATAGCAACGGATCGATGGTACCTAAACGGCAAAGACGTGGCCCATATGCTAAGAAGACATGTCTGAGATGCCAGAATCATGGATTGAAGGTCGGTGTGATGAAAAAATGTCGAAGGATAATGCGCTCAGTCCGCTCATGATCTCTCTACGTAGTGTTCCGGGGCATTCCCTTGCTCAAACTGTGCGAAGCACTGGAGAAGCATGGAGCAGCGATCAAATGGCATTGTTCGTTGGACAGAGTGTTTCGACTCCAATATCAAGGAACTAAACTTCATGCAAACTCGTGCGTGGCCATCTCTCCGGGGTTGCTAGCGAGGTCTGATACTGACAAAGAGAGTCTAGGTGCGGATTTCCTTTCCCGAATCAACAAACTTGCGCCCGACCAAGACGGATCAGCTGTCCAAGTTCGCAGTCTGAAACCTTCCAAGCGACCGCCAACGTGTCTTCTAGAAGTGGCTCAAGCTGCAAATTATATCTGGAGCCTTACCATCGGTGCTTCAGTAGACGCAGGAATGTCAGCACTGCTTGGATCTAATGAGATGGCGGTGCGTGGGATGTGCATCCAGACGCTCAACGTCGAGACATCACATCAAGATATCATCCCCTGCCAGCCACATTGTTGGATCTCCCCAACTTGTCCCTGCCAGGTATCCGGAGCTTGGCTTCTAGCGGTCATTCACACACATCCAGAATTTATAACCCAACGCGCCCGTCTCTCGGACGCAGAACTCCTCGAAGTCAAGACGTGGGTAATTTCCCAGATATTCTCCATCACTACCAGACTCATTACTCGAGCCAAGAAGGAAGTGGCAACGTTCAGCGAGAGGTTGTTTCTATACGAATGCCTCGCGACTTTTGGCACCCTTGGACGGTCCAGAACATCCTGGTTCGTGTGTCTTCAGAGCCTACAAAAAGCTATCACAGAACTCGTTGCAAAAAATGGCGCGGACGTACCAGGATTCGAAAGCTTGTTGGAGGACAACGTTCGGCATCTCGAGGAGTCAGTCAACCAGCAGGAATACCTTACCAGGTTCTGCGAGCACTGGACCAAGAAGCTCTTCGACAAGACCATGCCAGGGCTATACAAGATGCCATTCTTCTGTCTGGGGGTACTCTACCGACTGGACCTATCTCAGGAGTTACCGGGAGCCCAGGATCCAGTGAAGCAAGCCCTGCGATTCGTCTCTCATTTCCCAGAGACGGCGGATGCGGAGTCACTGGCTTGGAAGTTACAAAACATGAGCCTTGAAGAGGAGCCAAGTCGAATAGATAAAGACATGAACTGGATGCTGGCTATTGATCATGCCCTGGAGAGGGACGAGCTCAGCAGGAACTGCGGCTGTACCTGCAGGGGGCAGAGCGGCAGCCGCTAGTGAGCCTGGCTCAAAATGAGAAGCAATTCATGATGCCGGACACTCGCTCGCATGCACATCACGATCTATGCGGCCTTCGCAATGAGTACTCATGTTTGTCGGACTCTAGCCGATCTTGATGCCACCTCCGCTGGCACTGATCACGCAGCCGGTAATCCACCTAGCATCGCGACCACAGAGAAGGCCAACAATGTCGGCCACATCCTCAGACTGTCCGAAGCGAGGGATACTCTGCGTCGGGAAGAACTCGTCCTGGAACCTCTGAACGGCCTCTGGTCCACAGTTGACCACAGCCTCAGTCTCAGTCAGCCCGGCTGTCACAGCATTAGCTGTCGTGCCCGTTATGAACGCATATCTCTCATCCTTGCCGCCGAAAGCTTGAGCCCATGTCCGGCATAGCGACTCTCCAGCTGACTTCCCGGCGGCGTACATAAGCTGGTCACTCCAGGGCTGACGAGAGCGGATAGATGAGATGTAGATGATGCGACTATCGGGTTGGAAGTATCGTCTCCTGACGAGCTCTTCCACGATCATGACCGGTGTCTGGATGTTCCCAAGTAGGCTGCGCTGTACTTCCTCGGCACTCGTTTCGCCGATGACACCAGGCATAGGATCGCTGGCCGAGTTGACAAAATTATCTATCCTGCCATTGAACGAAGTATTGATCTCATCAGCAATGGTCTTTGCGCAGTCCTGTGAGAATATGTCTGCGACCAATCCCTTGATCTTGAGGCTCTCAGGCCGCTCCCTCGAAGTTGCCGCAAAGACTTTGTCAGAAACCTCGTTGCCCAAACCCCTTGAAAGGGCCTCAACGCCTTGGTCGCCAGTGCAGGTCCCTAGGATAGAACACCCGCGAGAGGCGAGGTTGAAGGCAATTGCGCGACCAATGCCGCGAGAGGCACCGCTGATGACGGCAACCTTACTGATGAGGTCTAGTTCCCGCATTTTCACCAGTCCTGAAGATAAGCGAGCTCCGAGATGGCTTCAAGCCCAAGGGTCGGTCCTGGTACTGAGGTATGGAGTGAGGGAGACAGCATCGTGGGCTGCTTGTATGACGCACCAGTACTAGTGTGTAGTGTGTACCGAATGGTGCCAGTGCTGCATGCACATTTTCCCCATCGGCTCAACACCCTGTTCCCAGCCGTATCTACTTTAAACTGTGGTGACTTCTTACGAAAGTGTTATGTCCGGACTTGTACGAGCTGCCTACATAGTACTACATCGTCACAACGCCACAGCCAGACATCATCGATCAAGTCCACCCGCGCCTAGCTGCCGAAGCCGCATCTCCACTGACATCACACCAACCTCCACTAAATAAACGTGCTTGTGCCTTTTATTCCCTCTTCCACGATTCATTCAACTCCTCCAATCCACCTGCATCCGTCCCTCTAACCACTAATGCATACGCCATCGATAAGAGCAATGCATTCCTTATCCTCGACGACCTCCTCCACACTTGCACCCCGCTCTCTCTTGCGAATCGCATCTCGACACTCCCCCATCACCACCATCCTCCACCGAAGCCAGCGAAGATCCGTCACCATGTCTAAAGGCCTTCACAACCCTCACCCGGACTTCAAGTCTGTTGAGGCTACCCGTCCAGAGTTCGACTCCTCCTCTCAATTCCATCTCACAAAGGTTCCCTCCCCTTCATGGGCCTTTGGCTCCGGCGCCAACGCCGAGTACCCGAAAGACCCCAAATCTCATGTCGCAATCGATCCTCACGAGGACGGCCGCCCCATAGGCTTCAACTACAAGCTCCTCATCTCCTCAATCATCCCCCGACCTATCGCTTTCATCAGCACAATTTCCAAAGACGGCAAGACCCAGAACCTCGCTCCGTTCAGCTACTTCAACTTCGTCAACCATGACCCCCCAATCCTCGTCGTCGGCTTCGCTTCTGGCATCGCAAACGCAAAGGACACTCTCCGCAACGTCCTAGACTCCGAGTCTGCCGTCATCAACATCATTTCCGAGACTTTCCTTGAAGCTGCCAACTCCACCTCCATCAATGCGCCCTACGGCGTTTCGGAGTGGGAGGTTGCAGGACTCACGCCTGTGTACGACTGCGAAACTGTAAAGGCGCCTAGAGTCAAGGAGGCGGTCTTCAGTGTTGAGGTCAAGGTCGACAGTGTGAGGGAGTTTGATAGCCGCGCCACACCGGGAAAGAAGGCTGGCACAATGGTGACGTTCGAGGGCACGAGGTTCTGGGTGAGGGAAGATGCGTTGAACGAGGAGAAGAACTTGGTCGACCCAGCGGTAAGTTTGATGTTCCCTTGATCGTTCTCTTATGGTTCTTATTATCGTTATTGCTCTTACTATAGTGTCAAAGTAAAGTGCTGACTCAGATTATAGGTCCTGCGACCCATCAGCAGATTGGGTGGTATCACCTACGCGAGGGTAACCGAGGCCATGGAGCTCCCCCGTCCTGATTTCCAAAAGGACCTCGGCGGACAGGAAGCGTACGAAAAGCTGAAGAAGGCAGAATAGATCTGTCGCGAGAACTGGGGCAATGGTCTCGCTGGCCGTCATGATCATAGATATACCATATACTAATAGAGTAAGGACCTATAGAACCTCCTTTGTGGGGATGACACCACCGATTCCTCAATTCCTCACTCCCGTCTGCGCCATGAACGCCAAAGACCTCTGTAGCAAGAGCAATAGCAATAACTCCGACCATATACCTGCTCAGCAGCGCTTCAAAGGTAAAAGCTCTGTCCCTGTTTCGCAATCACAAATTCACATCCCAATCCCACTCCTTCATCATGCTCATGTAACTGTTCCAGAATCAAATCACCCCGATGCGGCCCGTCCATCAACTTCTCCTTCACATGAATAATGACCACCTTCAAGCCTTCAAGCTGACGGTGCAGCTTAATAGCGAAGGGTTCTAAATCTCCCAACGAAAGGCCTTCCGTCGGTGTTGCAATATGAGGGGTTTCTGGCTGACTGACGGTTGTCGAATCCATGCCTCTCGGAGGTTTCGCAGACGTCGACTTTGGCGATAGCGGAATGTCAACTGTCGGCGCCATAGAATGCCTCGGCGTTGATCTTATCCGCCCACCATCCGCTGTTACACTCGTCCTCTTTCGTTTCCTCGATTCTGCAGCCTTCAACTCTTTGCGTGAAGCACCAACTTCCCTGGCAAGCGCACAAAGTTCCTCCACTACAAATATTGGCTTGAGGTGGCCAAATAGCCTGTCGTTACTTTGTGAGTCGTCGTAACTGCACTCAATGAAGATGGCGGTCAGGGTTCCTGCGACAATCTTCGGGGCCGCTTCGAGCCAGATGTTCAGGTTCCGGGGACTGAGCGATACGCTGTCCGGTTCAACGTCGCCAAACATGAGCACCTCTCGTCTCGATTCCTTATCTTGGATGAAGTAAGCGCTCGAGTCGACAACGCATGTCGATGCCCGCTCTTGGTCTCCTGCTTGAGAGGATCCGCTGCCAGCTATAGGCATGGTTGCTTGGCTGAGAAGACTAGGCCGCCGAGCACCAGATTGCTGATGAGGGTGGCTATACTCGCGCCGTGGAGTCTGCGCTGATGCATCATGACTCCCGAACCGTGTTGACGTACTTGACACGGAACCCCTACGCCCGTGCTTCTCAACGCAAGTACCGTGGCTCACACTAAATCCTTTGACGAGCAAACCATCACAGATCTCCGAGTAACCTTTCCCTTCTCCATCTCCCATCGCTGGACTTCCCCCTTCAACTAATCTCAGATATGTCACGAGACCAGCACCACCGTTCTCGTCACTTAGATTCGGCCAAATGACTTCATTGAAGATGTGAGTCTTGAAAGCGTGGATTGTGTTTGGCAGCGCCGCCAGTTTCTTTGGTCTCGTGCCTGGAAGCCCAGCCGTGTTCATGACAAAGCCTGAGATATGGTCGAGATGAGGATGTGTAATGAGATGCGCATCGATCAGTGCACTGGTGATGTGTCCAGCATTGGCCTCAATTGAGCTGTGTGGTAGCGTCAGACCAGTGAACGGTCCAGTCTCGATGGTAAATGGCCGTACAGGCATAGGCGACGGGACCGCTTCTTCGAGAAGCTTTTTGATGATGGAGAGGTAGACACCACCGTCAACTGCTATTACTGATCCTTTGTGCCATTCTTGAGCTATTGAGCGCACGAGAAAGGCTGTTGCATTGCACTCCAACGGTCCACCGCCGGCTCCCTATGACTGAAGTCAGTAATCGCACGCCCTTGTCGCATAAGAGTCCCGGTCCTCGTCTCAGGCGGCTCGCCTCCCTGCAGCATCGCGACTCCGTAATAGCATTTGTAGCGACAAAGCCGACACCGCATCGGGAAGCGACTTACGAACAAAGGAACCCCGGCTGACGCACAGACAAAGAAACAGGAAGTGATAACTGACCAAAACAATGACCTGCAGTGCAGGGTTCTCCACCTCCTCCATTACGATATCACGATCTCTCTTCACTTTGACGCTTTTTGCTGTCCTTTATGCTGCCTTTTGCCACGGTGTCTTCCTTTGCCTTGCTGACGCCTTCAGCCTCAGCTCCGAGATCGCAGAGTAAGAGCACAGGCGTTCTAGGCGTTGTACACAAGTGAGGCCTGGCTCTGTCGCGTCAGTGCAGAATGCCTTCGAAATATTCCTGGGTATAAAGTTTTTTGTCGCCTTGAGACGCTGATAAAGATGATGAAAGTGGTCCGTCAAGATTGAGCCTGTGACGGATGCGCCATATGAGTAGCGGTGCCGTCGCGATGAAGCCGGTACCCTTCGGACGGTCGCCGTGCAGTTTGGCCGGGATGACGATGCACAGCCGGAATCCTGTCACCAAGCGAATCCTTGACCTTAAACTTCTGGAATTAATGCTCTATGGCGGTATCGCACAGGCGATGCTTCCGCAGGTGATGAAGATAAGAACTACCTTTGCGACGAAGGCTGCTCGTGTGTGCTCACCCCAAGAGCGGCAAGGGCAAGTGTGAAGGGCGCTGGTCTCAGCCTTTACTGACTGAGGTGCACGTGATCCCCAGCCAAAGCCGTGGTTTCTGCACCGCGACGCGAAAATGCTGCAGTGTCTCAAATCCCTAGGGTTGCATTATGTTTCGCTTGTATGATGCGAGTCAAATTCACCGTTGAAGGCGACTAAGGTCCGACTATAGTCTTTCCCTGGCACAATTAGAGCTGTTGGTAGTCGCTGTTGGCCGCGTGTGTTTCGCGCAGGCAAAAGTAAAGAAGAACTGCAGTAGGACCATCGATTCAACGTCTTCACAGCGGCCTAGCACAAAGGCAAACCAGCTTACCGCCATTTGCCTCGTCCCAAAGTCCATATTAAAAGACGCCGAATCATACCCATGGTGAGCAACCCCAGGGGCAAGCTGAAGCCTGGACCCATCTGAGGCATCAATACAAGCTGCAATCCCTCACTCAAACCCCACTGCAGGCTTCCCGGAATAGTTCTACTTTCGGCGACGCCGTTGCATGGAGGAGCGTTGGCTGCATATGCACTTACGAAGAGAGTTAAGCACCTGCGTCGCGTCACTGTTTGGCGCGGAGCCGTGGAGCCGTGGATCCAAGTGACGTTTGTCACTGCTCTGCCGGGCTGAGCTCAAGGAATCTTGTTACTGGAGACTGTCTTGCGCGTGCATGTATTTCTCACGGCATGGCCGAATGGCAGGCTACGAGTCGTGTCGTTGTGTTTCCTCTGGCGGACACTGCACAATCGTCTCGGTGGGTATGCCGCTGAAAGTGGCCTCTCGGCCATGATGACATGGACTCTACTTTAAGGCCAGAAGACATCAAACCTCACATTGACGCCACTTCGAACAACTGGTTGTCTTTAGGTATGTGCACATGACTGGCTTTTAATAAGGATAATAATTTTTCAGCAAACGATCTAAAAAAGGTAAAGCTTCAGAATATTAATGACTTACCAGGTGGACACCGCCACCCTAATCGAATACGTGATGCAATATGCGCCGTACTACTCCGTATGTAGAGATGATAAGATGTCGAAAGAGATGACAGAAGAAGATATCTGACTTACCTCTCCGACCACCACGGTTCAGAGGTTGAAGAAACTCACCATTCTAAAGCCAAAGGCCTCTGCACTGCTTCCCAGCGGCTCCAACTTTGAACCTTGGTTGAATGCGTGCCTGTCACCCTACCACAAACTTACGTCGCTTGTTGCTGGAGCTGCCAGTTATCGGAGCGCACTTGCGCTTCCGGGGATTATGAGCGGAACCATCAGATTCATCCTGGGATTCGTCAGAGTCAGCTGGTGCGGACTTACGGGCCGCTTTCTTCTTCGTCGGCTTGATGATTCGCTTGCGCTTGGCAGGGGCCTCGTCTTCGTAATCGCTGTCTGCCTCTGCGTCGCGACGCCGTTTACGAGTCTTGAGCTCCTTTTGTTGCATCTGAATTACCTCGAGGAGTCCATTGATCTGCTGTTCAATAGCCTTTATTCTTCCGTCAGCTTGTTTGCGTGAAGAGGTATTCTTGCCTGAGAGAAGATCTTCGATCTGCTCAGAGGACAGATCCTCCCTAAGTGAAGCTCTAGGCTCCCAAGTAGTTGTCCTGTGGCCGCGCCACTTTACCTCGTACTCAGTCTTACCATCCCGGCGGCGCGACCCAAGAATTTGGTCGATGACGTGCACTTCAGTTTCTGCATCGTCCATTTCCTCGTCCGAGTCTTCTGTTGTGTCGTAACTATCGAGGCTCGTCAAGCTGGATGTGTAGTTCCTGCGGCTCACAGTGGTTGCCTTCTTAGGTTTTGAGACCTTGGTGGTAGGGTTCGTGAGCTTGTACTCCTTTTGCGCTTTCACTGAATCAAGGAAAAGCCGGAGATCACCGAGGTGGGCAGTCATTGGCAGAGCTTCCACTTTCCCGGTTCCATCGTGCTCTTCCTGCGTTTTCAGTCGTCCAGGGCTGTGCCGACTGATATGGAACTGTGTCATTGCGTAGCTGAGGGATTGCTCGTGAGGACGGGGTGTCCACATGTGGGCAGGAATGTTCTGAGTATCTGGTTTCTCCATAAGCCATCGGTAGAATGCGGAGTCAATAATGGCTGTGTCAGGCGGGCGATCAATCTTCAATGGATTCTTCCTGCCCTCAAGCTCGAACAGACGCTCGTCAGGGATCAGCCGGCCGCGACGGTGCAGTTTTGCGACGTCAAAGACTTGCTCAAAGCAGTATAGGTGCATGCATCCCGCGACAAAGAAGGGATCCTTCTTTCCCTGTGTTGTGAGGTGAGAATATTCGTCAAAGGTGCAGCGGTAGAAGCCTGGCCGGATCGGGTGCCCTTTGTCGGGGCATTCGCTCCAACGACACGTCCTGTCCCATTCATCGTGCCTCTGATGACTGCGCGGGTTCGCCTGCAACCAGATGGTGAGGTTGCGAGGGCACCGGGACACATAGAAACGAAGCGCTTCGGTGCTGAAGTATGACCCCACGCTCCACTGACCGCGGGTTGAGTATTTGAAGGCCGGAGTCTTGCTCTGGTTTGGTCCCCAGGCTGCTGGTCGTGGATGTGCAGGGTACGGAGTTTCCTCTGCTTCGTTGTCTGAGGCGTCATCCTCCCCAGCCTCGCTATTTGAGTCATCATGCCCTTCGAGCTCCCGTACGCCTTCATCCCCTTCCACGGCATACCACTGGAGCGGACCAGGCCCAAAGCTGACCATCTCAGCTGATATTGAACGTGGGGGGCTATTGGGAAGAGAGCGTCTGGTGATGGAAGCCTGAAGAGGTTCTTGCGATTGTACGTGATCTACAGAGATATTTGCCACGCCGTCTTGGGCTTGGAGATGTGCAAGGGAGGTATCATCCAGATCCATAGCGTTCGCAGCAGAGACATTGTTCCCGAGCGCAGGATTCCCAGGATAATCCTGGAAGATTGCAGGATCAATCAGCGAAGCATCGATCTCAGCTGGGAGCTCTAGCCTCTCGCCGTCCAGAACCTGCTGTGGTGCAGGCTGGTTCAGATTGGGAAGGCAATCATCGTCAACCTCTTCGATGCTCGTGTGGCAATCAATTGTGGCAGCAGAAGGGACGGGCAACACCAGTTGATCATTTGGCGGACCAAGGCTGTTCCACCAGGCTTGAAACTCGGCGTCCTTTGAGTTGGAGGGCTCGGTTTGTTCGGGGGGGTTATCGTTCAAAGGATCAAGATCGTCTGGCTGGGACGGCTCTCCGAAGAGAGCATCGATGTCTTCGTCTGGAGATTCTCCAGAGATATCGCCCCCTTCATAGTCTGTCTCTGCATTGTTTTCAGGGGCGTCAGCTTCTGCCGTCATGGCTCGCAATTGTTGGACATAGGCCGGCTTCGGGCTGCCTGCTGAAGCTGCAGGGATAATATCGACTGTAAGCTCGCCTTGAGCATTGTCAGAAAGGGATGGTTGAAGATCATGAGGCCCAACAGTTGTCGATTGCAGTGTTGTCGGCGATAAGGTGTTCAGCGTGTGATCAGAGGTGGTCACGTCCTCGAAGGATGGCTCTGGTAAGTCGGGTTGCTCAGTAAGGGCTTGAGTGACAGTGGCGTCACTCCATTCGGTCGCTATAGGCGCTTCCATCTCGGTAGTCTGTGTTGGGGTCGGGATAGGTTCAGTAGGGGCAGATATGGTGCTTGCTTATTTCGCAGAGGCGTCCTTGAAGTTTCTCTGTGAAGTGAATCGAGAGGATTCCAAGTAGTTGTGTACAGTAGCGTTGATGTTGAAGGATGAAGCTGTTGGCTATCGGCAAATATTGCGAACAATGTTGATTGAACCAGAAGAAAGGTGAAAACTTGTGTTTTGCCAACGCTAAGTTGTAGTTGTTGGGATATGAAAGGCAACTGGTCTGCAGGTCAGGAACATCTTATACTGCATTCCGCATCGAAAGGTCGAAGTCAAACCTAAATGGAATGGCTCTTTGAGGAACCATTTGACGATGAATGCGGCAAAGGATTTGAAAGATCTCTGTAACTTGAGTAAAACTAGACTCCAAGAGTAAGGGCTGAAGAAAAGCATTGTGTCAAAAGGTCACGGACATGAGGGCTCGAAAATGGTTGGCTGCGCTGACTTCAAGTTGGATGGGAGTGAAAGCGTCGTCTCCACTCCCATGTATTATCGTGCAGTTCAAAGGCTCCGTGAAACTGTAGGTATTGAATGGTGTTTCTTTGTGACCCTGGGAGTCGAGATTGGGACAAATCCCTTTGTTTTCACCGGAACCACTCATCGTCATCGTGGCTTCTCGAAAACCGCTGTTTGCCATCAGTGTAGATCAGGGACAGTGCGAAGTGACAACCAGATCCCAACCTCAGTACGAACACATGCAGGCGAACCAGGATTCTCACAGTATTGAGTGCATGTACTTCATCAGAATCAGGGAACGTGTGTGGTGGAGCGCTGATGAAGGATTCAAAACTGTCTTTGTTGAACCTCATCACTGGGAGCACTCGAGGGTATTGCCTCCAAGAGACGCTGCTGAACTGCTGACATAATGGCTTTCTCCCACCTTTCCCATGTCAGTAGCCGAGGCGACGGGGGCAACAAACTCCTTGGCCACCTCGTATAAGCATTGGGATATCCATATACGGTTGATAACTAGACTTGGCAACACCAGCGATCCTACGACTTCGTATCGGAATCCCATGTCAAAGCGCGTCAAACACTCAGAACCTTGTCGAAGCTTACTGGTACCACTGGTACCTTAATACCCCTCATCCCCGGAACCTGCCAAGCTCAGGCGGTCCAGGCACGAATTTAGCGGCCTTCGCCCTGTAACACAACACCACCGTTGCCCCTCACCCACCAAATCCAGAAGCCCGCTACGTCACGAGACCACCAGCGGATCCTCAGAGCGAGAGGTGTGATGGTGGCTGACCATGTTTGGACCTTGACCTTGGCTACGACCCTCGTCGACCAACTTGCCCCATCCCACCAGTCGCTCGCTCGATCGTAGGTACAATCGTTGCCCAGGCTGTAGGGCTTCAACACGCGACCTTTCTTGCGGCATGGACAGCATTTCGACCTTCTACTTCTACTGAAACACACTCATTGACTCCGGGCTCCCCTGCCCGTCAAAATGGCCGACATGAACCCCGAGCTCCAGGCCAAGCTCGAAGAGCTGGAGCGCGAGTTAGAGGTACGTCAGACCAAGTCTTGTCTTGTGACTGTGTTGTAGGTGCTGACAATGTGTCATTCAGGAAGGCGATATCACAGAGAAGGGGTAAGGGCTCGAACCTGCTCTGCCGTACCGATACAAATCATTGACTCTTCTACCCGCAATCTAGCTATCAAAAGCGCCGAGCGAATCTCCTCTCCCAATATCTCGGACAAGCGAGCGCACCACAACCTGCACCTCCGTTAGAACCTCCGCGATCAGGCCTGCGATTGCACTCTCCCGACGACACCCCCTATGCTTCCAATGATGGCCACAGAGCAACTGCTTTCAACGCTATTGGAAGCGCCGGCGGTTCAATCACAAGCAGCCCGAGCTCGACCGGCTTTCCCCAAGACCAGGGCTATGGCCGACCGTCCAGCGCATATGGGCAGCCGGACTCGCACCCAGCCGGCCTCCTTCGGCCTGGAGGTCCCATTGCCGAGCGACCCGCTGTTGTGCAGCGCGATTCATTGTTCCTCGCTCCCGGTTCGAACGACGGAGGGACTCGAACCGGAACAATGGTATCTGGCGACTATGCCTTCAATCCAGATCAGCATGGCGCCTACATGGACCAGCAACAAAGGATGGCTCAACAGCAACCTGGTTACGACGGGAGAACAGGGACTCTGCTAGACTCGCAAGGCTACTTCTCTGACTTCGCAGGCCAGCAGCACTACGACCAGAATCAAGGCCCGGAGTATGGCGCACCACACCGATATTCAACTGGAGAGGCTTTCTCTCCAACAGCAGCTATGGCGCCGCCAATGCTTACTGCGAACGATCTCCCTCCCCCGGAGGTACTGGAGTATCAGATGCCTCTCGAGCCGCGAGAAGTGCCATTCGCCATCTACGATCCTCACGATAGCCACACAGCCATGTCCAAATTTGACAACATGGCTGCTATTCTGCGGCACCGGGCTCGGACCACAGCCAAGGTGCCAGCATATTGGGTGCTCGACAACAAGGGCAAGGAGATTGCATCTATCACCTGGGATAAACTGGCTTCACGCGCCGAAAAGGTTGCTCAGGTCATTAGAGATAAGAGCTCTCTTTACCGCGGCGACAGAGTTGCGCTCGTCTACCGCGACTCCGAGGTGATCGACTTTGCGATTGCGCTCATGGGCTGTTTCATTGCGGGAGTAGTCGCTGTACCCATCAACGACCTACAGGATTACCAGCGTCTCAACTACATCTTGACCTCAACACAAGCGCATCTTGCTCTAACCACCGACCAGAACCTCAAGGCCTTCCAACGCGACATCACGGCGCAAAAGCTCACCTGGCCGAAAGGGGTTGAATGGTGGAAGACGAACGAGTTCGGAAGCTATCACCCGAAGAAGAAGGAAGAGGTCCCCCCTTTGTCGGTGCCGGATTTGGCGTATATCGAGTTCTCGAGAGCCCCGACAGGCGACCTGCGAGGAGTTGTCTTGAGCCACCGGACCATTATGCATCAGATGGCTTGCCTCAGTGCCATCATCTCTACCATACCCGGAAATGGACCGGGAGACACTTTCAACCCGTCATTGCGTGATAAGAACGGGCGACTCATCGGAGGAGGAAACAGCAGTGAAATCCTTCTCTCATACCTAGACCCTCGACAAGGAATTGGTATGATTCTCAGTGTTCTTCTGACTGTCTATGGTGGACATACTACTGTGTGGTTCGACAACACAGCAGTCGAGATCCCTGGACTCTACGCCCATCTTATCAGCAAGTACAAGGCCACCGTACTTATTTCTGATTACCCTGGCCTGAAGCGAGCTGTGTACAATTATCTTGCAGAACCACTCTTGACTCGGAACTACAAGAAAGGCTCGGATCCAAACTTTCAAGCAATCAAGCTCTGTCTCATAGACACATTGACAGTGGACAGCGAGTTCCATGAAGTTTTGGCAGACAGATGGCTTCGACCATTGCGAAATCCCAGGGCTCGCGAGGTGGTCGCCCCAATGCTATGCCTCCCTGAGCATGGAGGCATGGTTATCAGTGTCAGGGATTGGCTTGGTGGCGAAGAGCGCATGGGTGTGCCCCTGAAGCTTGACATGGGCACAGATGAAGACGAGGACGAAAGTGAGGAGGAAGAGAAGCCAGCGCCATCAAATGGCTTTGGTAGCCTACTCGGCGGCACCACGAAGACCACAGAGCAACGGCCTAAGACCGAACTTTTCGAGGTCCTGCTCGACCGTGAGGCCCTCAAAACTAACGAAGTTGTTGTCCTTGCCGTTGGAGAAGAGGCTCGGAAGAAGGCATCCGCAGACCCAACTACCGTTCGCGTCGGTGCCTTTGGCTACCCCATTCCGGACGCCACCCTCACAGTTGTCGACCCCGAGACTGGTTTGTTGGCTTCACCTAACTCTGTTGGTGAAATCTGGGTGGACTCGCCATCACTTTCAGGTGGCTTTTGGGCACAGCCTAAGAACACTGAGCTCATCTTCCATGCCCGACCATACAAATTCGACCCAGGAGAACCCACCCCTACTCCAGTAGAGCCTGAGTTCCTGCGGACGGGCCTGCTTGGTACCATCATTGAGGGAAAGATCTTCGTCCTCGGTCTCTACGAAGATCGCATTCGCCAAAAGGTCGAATGGGTTGAGCATGGCCAACCATTGGCGGAATACCGCTACTTCTTTGTACAGCACATGGTGGTCAGCATCGTCAAGAACGTCCCCAAGATCTACGACTGCTCGGCGTTCGACGTCTTTGTCAATGATGAGCATCTGCCTGTGGTTGTTTTGGAGTCGGCGGCAGCTTCGACAGCCCCGCTAACATCCGGTGGTCCACCAAGACAACCTGACATGGCTTTGTTGGATTCCCTTGCGGACCGGTGTATGGAAGTTTTGGTGCAAGAACATCACCTGCGGCTGTACTGTGTCATGATCACGCCACCGAACTCATTACCACGAGTGATCAAGAATGGCAGACGTGAAATAGGAAACATGCTCTGTCGGCGGGAGTTCGATCTGGGTAACCTGCCATGTGTTCACGTCAAGTTTGGCGTTGAACATGCAGTGCTCAACTTGCCTATCGGCATAGACCCAATGGGTGGTATTTGGTCTCAAGTGGCATCAGAAGCACGTCTCGACTACCTGCTTCCAGCGGACAAGCAGTACTCGGGTATCGACCGACGAGAGGTTGTCATTGATGATCGCACTTCCACGCCACTCAATAACTTCGCTTGCATCACAGATCTCATTCAGTGGCGAGTCGCGCGCCAGCCTGAGGAGCTTTCATACTGCACCATTGATGGCAGGGGCCGTGAGGGCAAGGGCATTACGTGGAAGAAGTTCGACCTGCGGGTAGCAGCTGTTGCCATGTACTTGAAGAACAAGGTCAAGGTTAAGCCTGGCGACCATGTCATTCTGATGTACACACATTCGGAAGAGTTTGTCTTTGCAGTCCACGCTTGTATCAACATTGGCGCCGTCATCATCCCTATGGCACCGCTGGATCAAAATCGACTTAACGAGGACGTGCCTGCCTTCCTACACATTGTCTCCGATTACACTGTTCGCGCCGTATTGGTCAACCAGGACGTCGATCACTTGCTCAAGATCAAGCCTGTCACGAGCCACATGAAGCAGTCAGCGACAATCCTTAAGATCCCGATGCCCAGCGTCTACAACACAACTAAGCCCCCAAAGCAGAACAGTGGACTCAGAGACCTTGGTCTGACCATCGATCCCGCATGGATTAGACCAGGATATCCCGTCATCGTCTGGACCTACTGGACACCTGACCAAAGGCGTATTGCGGTTCAGCTGGGGCATGACACAATTATGGGTATGTGCAAGGTGCAAAAGGAGACTTGTCAGATGACAAGCTCCAGACCAGTACTTGGCTGTGTACGCAGCACGACCGGTCTTGGTTTCATCCACTCGTGCCTCATGGGCATCTACATCGGAACACCGACTTACCTGCTCTCCCCTGTCGAATTCGCGCAAAATCCCATGTCACTCTTCGTAACACTGTCGAGGTACAAGATCAAAGACACATACGCTACTCCTCAGATGTTGGATCATGCTATGGCTTCTATGCAAGCAAAGGGCTTCACTCTACATGAGTTAAAGAACATGATGATTACTGCAGATGCCCGACCTCGCGTGGACCTCTTCGCAAAGGTTCGACTGCACTTCGCTGCCGCCGGTCTCGACCGTACTGCCATCAACACCGTTTACTCACATGTCCTTAACCCCATGGTCGCATCGAGATCATACATGTGTATCGAGCCCATTGAGCTTTGGCTTGACACCAAGGAGCTTCGACGAGGACTAGTAGTTCCTGTCGATCCAGACTCTGATCCAAGAGCACTTTTTGTGCAGGACTCCGGTATGGTGCCTGTCTCAACCCAGATTGCAATCGTCAACCCGGAAAGCCGAATGCACTGTTACGACGGCGAGTACGGAGAGATCTGGGTCGACTCTGAAGCATGTGTTAAATCATTCTACGGATCAAAGGATGCCTTTGATGCGGAACGCTTTGATGGCCGGACATTAGATGGCGACCCAACTGTTCAGTACGTGCGCACGGGCGATCTGGGCTTCCTGCACAACGTCAGTCGCCCGATTGGCCCAGGTGGTGCGCAGGTCGACATGCAGGTTCTGTTCGTACTGGGCAACATTGGAGAAACCTTCGAGATTAATGGCCTCAGTCATTTCCCCATGGACATCGAGTACTCGGTTGAGCGCTGCCACCGTAACATTGTCCCGAGTGGCTGGTAAGTCTTCCTATATGATATGCTTCAAACCCAGCTCACATCGTTTCTAGTGCCGTATTCCAGGCTGGAGGTTTGGTAGTCGTGCTCGTCGAAGTGAGCCGTAAGCCGTATCTTGCTTCGATCGTTCCCGTTATCGTCAACGCCATTCTGAATGAGCATCAAATTATCGTTGACATCGTCGCGTTTGTCGCTAAGGGCGACTTCCCTCGGTCGAGACTTGGAGAGAAACAGCGCGGTAAGATTCTTGCCAGCTGGGTGACGAGGAAAATGCGCACACTCGCTCAGTTCGCTATTCGAGACCTGGACCCTGATGCTATGGGTGATGGGACTGGTAACGGAGATGGACCAGACCCGAACCGTATGTCTACAGCCAGCAGCGTGCGTAACAGCGGTGGACCAGCAGGTGTCTCAAGCCTCAGGAACGTGGAGCAGGCACCGCAGATTCTTGAGCAGGAAGAATTCGAGCAGCAAATGGATCACATCTCCAATATGCCCCCGGCTCGCCCAATGGGTATGCAAGATGAACAGACCACACCGACTGGATACACCCTTCAAGACGGCGACTACGATGACGTTACGACTCCCCTTGCGAACCCTCAGTCGCACTCTTACATCCAAGAACAGCAGTACCACGACATGCAGGCCCCACCACCTCCTGGACCCAAACCTGGCACACGTGGCGGCGATGGCGATACCTCAACGCCGCATATTCGCCTGCCAGGTGTCGATGGCAGAGAAAGCCTTGACCTTTGGAGCAAGGGCGGCCCACCGAAGGACGGTGAGACGGATGAAGAGGATTGGACAGCCGACGCCATCATGCACATGAACCTGGCGGGGGATATGAGCCGACCCCAGGGCCCTGAGCGATGATCGGCGGGGCAGACGAAAGGCAGGAAGAATACTGATGAGTGATTTGGCCTGCGAAAATGGAGTTGGCTAACGATGAAATGAAGTGCTTGCCTTTCCGAATAGCTTGAATAATGGTCGCTGTATGAGCGATGTAGATAGTCTCATGGATATACTCTCTTCTGTTTTCTAATGAGCACTACTGATCACACTAGCCTGTGGGCATTCGACTTGCACGACTTCTATATTGGTGATGCAGTTGTGTACAGACTGGCTAGATGGACAGAGAAAAACGCTTTGATTGACAGAACGCCAGGAACGCCTTCATCGAGGCAGAAAGGAGAACACCAACCCGCTTTCCAGAAGTATCTCAGTACCGCACCGATGCCATCTCTTGTGGCTGAGGATCAGTGCTCATCTCATATGGTCTCTCCCTTCTAATGGACTGTTGCGGGTGCAAGTGTTGCTGAACATGCACCTGCTGCTGCGGCTGATGCGGATCATACTGTGCATTTCCTCCTGGTTGGAAATACGTCTGCTGCGGCGGCGGTTGCGGCGTCTCCGACCAAGCCGGCGACGCAAGCTTCTCTGGTGAGGCAGGGTACCCATTCGAGGTTGTTGGCATCTCGCTGGGAAGTCTCTTGTCGTTGCGTCGTCTGCGGCAGAGCCAGAAGATGAGGAGACTGAGTGCGACGACGGCGAGACCGACGCTGGCGCCGATGCCGGCGGTTGCTGCTGGAGAGAGGCCGCTGTCGTCGGAAGAGGAGGATTCGGTGCTGTTGCCGCCTTCGCCGGTTTCTTGGGAGGATGGTATTGATTCTGTTGAGGATGATTCGCTGGGTCGTGGTGTGCTTGGTTTGGAGCCCTCCTATGTCGCCAGTCAGTCAGCATCGTGCAACACATACATCAGGACGCTCGGGGAACACATACTGCGCTGAAGACTGTTGAGTACGCCTCGTCGTTGACGTCGCCCACACTCGTGTATAGCCACCTTTGCGCAGGGTTGTCTTCACTTGTATCCGTGTCGCTACTCATAAACGGCGGATTCCCCTGGTGCACATCCAGCCAATACTTCGTGCCGTTACCAACATTGATGAACCTCACCATTCCATCTCCCCAATCCGCGATATCCCACATTTGCGTCTGCTCTCCCGGCACCGAATCCAACAAACATGGCTTAGTCTTCCCCACCGATGCTTCTTTTGCATCGTAGCATACCGCGAGCTGTTTATACACACCCATGAAGTTGTGACGAAGGCTGTAGCGACCTGGATGCTCGTCTGGATCTACAGGGTGGAACTGCCATGTTTGTTTTTCGAGGATGCCGAAGACACGGAGTTCGCCGTCGCCGTTGATGTGGAAATTGGAAGTGAAGGATTTACCGTAGGTGTCAACGCGGAATTCTGTGAGGTGGTACCAGACGTTTGGATCGATGTCCGTGACGGCTGTGAACTCGATCTTGTCGGAGGACATGATGGACGTTGTTTCACGACGATGGCTTCGTCTCTCTCCGATAACTCCAAAGAAATGAAAGCTTGTTCTTGCTGATAAAACACACAAAGGAGAAGATCATCGAAGAAAGAGGAGAAGATGGGGATGGACTACGCCTTATGGTGGCAAGCTGATATAGCACAATGTACTCCGTAAGATCCCAGCACTCTCCCAGTCAGCTCCCTCCACGTTCCCAACCCGTGTCAAATACGACCCTGCCCAAGGCAAACGTTAATAAAGTCAGGAGCGTGACCAAACTGTCTCAGCACCCTGTCCCTGTCCATCATTCGCCTCCAAGCCCTACACTCGCCAGCGAAAGAGAAACGCAGGCCCAGCGATCCTAATCTGTCAGACTATAGCCAAGCATCCTCAATCGGGACATATGTTTGACGCCGGGTCACGGTTATGGGGGATTCGGGGCCCTGGGAATTACCCGCTTGGAATGGACAGGGTTCCAGGAGATGAGGGATTGGGAGTCAAAGGGGGCGAGCCACTCAGAAGCTGTTGTTGACGAGCCGGAAGAGAAGCTGCGGCTATCAGGTATATACGAAGAATCCGTGCCGCTTACTTGCAGCTTAGGTCGCTCAACATGCAGTTATCGCCGATCCTGCTCGGCAGTTCCTACATCAAGAAGATGCCTTCCTCCCACCGCTTTCAGCTGCTTGCAGTCTCGATTGTCCGCTTGGCTCAGCTCCTATCAGTCGAAGAAGCACTGCGAATCGTCAAGCATACTCATTCGAGGCGTGCTATCTCATCTCAAGCTGTTGCAATATGATTTTTAAGGGACCTCGAATCCTGGGTTTCATACCTGCACGCCAAGCTGGTTCCGAGACACTCCAGCCCTGTCAGCCCATCAGCCTAGCAAACCCCCCGAATTCGGACAAGAGGATTCATGCCCTTGCGCAGTTAACGTTTTAAGCTTCGTGCTCGTGCTCGCAGATCAAATCCATGCCTGTGAAGAAGAAAGAGCCCAGTGCTTTGTCTATTCTTTGCGCCGTGCACGCTTGTCTACCGTATGTGTATAATCATTTAGCTTCCCTCCCAACAACGTCCATCTTCCAAGTTATAGTTAACCCCCAAAGACCCGAACCCTCGGCAACCTGCAAGCGAAATCACTGGGATCATCTCCTTCCCTGCTGTTGTTTCCTCCTCTCCACATCCTCCATCGCCTTCTTCACGATCCCTACCGCCTCTGCCACCACATCCTGACCCCTGCGCCAGGTATACAGTTGCACACCTTGCTGATCCAGTTGTTCGTGTGCCCTTGCCAGCCGCCGCTTCCACATCTCCAACTTCTTGTTCACGGCGCCAAGTGTTGGTGAGCCAGTTGGCGTCGAGTTGGCGGATCTTGTGCTCGAGCGCGAAGGAATGAAGCCTTGGGCGCTTTGCATTGTCGAAGTCGGTGGTGCCATAGCGGCTGGACCAAGTGGTTCATAGTCGACATCTGAGTTGGAGTTGAAGTTATTCCGATAGTTATTGAGTCGCGGGCTGAGACCTTTCACCGCGGGAACAACGCGTCTACGTGGAGGCGGCGGCGGTGGGTTCTCATCGTCCTTGGCTCTCAAGGACGTGGGACCCCTTGACCCTACTGAAGCATTGCTTCGGGGCACACTGCTGTTGCTGCTGACCGTCTGCTGGGATGAGTTGTGCATTTGTGCCAGCGGATGTGATGATGCTGCACCTGGTCGCGGTGGCTTAGGTGGTGGCACATCAGTTGGGTCATCATGCTGCATGCCTAGGCCAGCGCCTCCGTCCTTCTTTCCAGCAATCGATGGCGAACTTCTAAGGGCTATCGGTTTCGCTGGTCTCGGAGGTGGAACGCGTTTGCCTGCAAGGAGATCGGCCGAGCTCAACTGGCGAGGTTGAGATTTGACCTGACCAAGAGCTTTCCCAAGATCGACCTTTGTCTCCTCCGGCTCCTCAGAGAAGTCGATGAGGGTGCCCATAGCTGGGCCTGTTGGTGTCTTTATGCTGCTGACAGCGCCAGGAGCAGAGTTCTGGCGCCGCTCCCCGGGACGAGGCGTCTTGGCATCATCAAATGCCATCAATGACGCCTTTGCCGAAGGCATCTCAAACCCACTGTCAAAATATCCGGGCGTCTCGGGGGTTGTCACATCTCGGATGAATACGGCCAACACTCTGCCAGGATGTGTCAACACTAGCTCAGTATAGACTTCCAGATCAGCTTCACCGCTGTCTCCCACCAAAATGAACTTCCGCTCGGGGAAATCATGCAAGAGACGGTTGAGTGTGCCCTTCTTTCTCTCTGCTACAGGCTCAAAGATGCCTTGAAGCATGCCCGAGTACTGCCTCAGATGGAGTGACCCAGGGGGAAGGCCGACGAGCTTGAAGTAGGTAGCCAACACAGGATACAGTTGCCAAGGGCTGTTGGAGCAGTAATGTATGCTGACGCCAAGATCGTGCATCTGGTTGTACCACTCCTTAACGCCCTCAACCATCTGGTCCCCAAGCTCCCGCACAAAGGTATTACGGAAGATTTCTCGGGCGCCTCCAGAAATGTTGGATTTCTTTATGGTATCGTCAACATCACTGATCAAGCTGACTCCGTACGGCTCAGTAATCTTGATCTCCTGGATGGTCGACAGCTCCTCGTTAGCCAACACCCGAACATGTGTAGGCACAAAGTCCAGTGGCGCACGAAGAATAAAATGGCCTGCATCGTTGGTGATGACTGTCTTGGACTGCGACTTCTCGTCATTGTAGAAGAACACCGTCACAGGGTGTGCTACTGTGGGGTTGGTCATGAAAGGCGCTATCCTGGCCATCAGATTGGCGTTGGCGACGGTGAGTTCAGCATCCGACAGTTGACCACCAGTCGAGACCTGAGTGGCTGACAACGTTGGGCTGGTTGGCATCGAGTCTGGTGTCTGACTGCCGCGATGAGACCTAGCGGTGTAGATGCTTTCTGCCTCCGGATCCATGTTCTCGCGTGGCCGTTCACTATACTCGCCATGATACGCCGCATGTTTCTCCTCTTGACCGCGACGCTCAATCTTGGCGGCTTCGTGCCGGATCTTCTCTTGTTCTCGGCGTTCCTCGTGCATCTGAAGAGGGTTTTTGCCTTGGAAGTCTCGCCCGCCGGTAGCCTGCTCTGGTCTCGGAGCAGGAATGCCGCTGAGCTGGCGAGCAAGACCGATGAGCATGCGATTACGCCTGGTCATAGGTCCCTGGTTTGGTGTATAAATCCAGCCGCGAACGTCGACATCGACTACGGCCTTCTCGTCCTCGTTTTTTTCCCACTCTTGACGCCAGTAATCCTCCGCCCTAGCCCCTCCCGCTTCGTCTCCAGTGGGCAGCTGCTGCTGTATACGACTCCAATCCTTCTTGACATGTCTTTTGGCGTATGACGGGAACAGAACCATCTGATATTCGCCTTGTGTGACGATAGACACCTCTGGGAATGCCCCAGGGATGTGCGTCCTCCCGTGTCCGTCTGTCCCAGCATCCATAGCCCGCACTCGCGACTGAGCATACTGATCTCGCATGTCCGTCACTGCCTGTTGCCCAGTCCGATATAAGCTCCCAGCCATTGCCGCCAGCTTCCTCCTTCTGTATCCTCTTCCTCCAGACCCTGACGAATCGTATGAGCCATCATCAGGGCCGGAGACATAAGTCCCAGGCATTCCCCCCAAGTTCGGCATGTTTTGCGCCCGTGTCACCCTCGGTCCGCCTCTTGCATGATTCACTCGTCGGGCTGGCTGTGGGCCAAGGAGTACCCTTCGACTATGCCTTGAGAGGTAATCTCGCAGCCGCGTTTGGGAGGCACGCTTCTGCTGTTGCTTGAGAATATACTGGTATATCCTTGACTTGAACTTATGTTTGTAATAAGGAAGAGTATCGAGTCGAAAGTTGAAAAGTCGTTCACGGTATCGTTCTCGGACGGTCGGTGGGAGGAGATATCGCAGAAGGCTGCCTGTGTTGTGAGGGTGTTGGCGCCGCAGACCGAAGAACCGAAATGGAGCCAGCTTGTCGCAGTTTATGACGCAAAGGAGCTGCAGAAGCTCTGAAGCGTCCCTCGCACCTCATATACGGACGCAAGGCTCCTGCTCATGCACTCAGTCTGTCACCGAGACAAAGCTCCCCGCGGGCCCCGCCACGAGACGATACGCCTAGGTGACAATAGCTTCCACTTCGGATGCAAGGGTCTCCTGACAGCGGCAGATTGCCGATAGCGCGTGCGGCAATTGATTCTGACTGGGGCAGGTGACTTGGGATAGTGTGCGATTTAGGATGGGTGGGAGCTGGCCAAAGACGTTCCAGGATGGGAGCTCGTGATCGTGGGGAAGCAAGGCTACGAGTCGATGGCTGGGCGCTGGTGGAATTATGTCATCACCAACTTGTGCCTTGGAGGCGACCCTGTGACCGCTGGGCAACACTAGCTGCGCGCCCAACCTGAAATAAACTCGACGATAAATATCATATGATAAGGTCTCATTTGTAGCGAGCCTACAATCCTTTCCCTTTTTCAATTCCGGAGTCTCTATTGATGGTTTAGTGGTCTTACAACACCATGCAAGTCAAGCCATGCCTAGCATTTACACGCTGGCTTGGCGAAATGACGCCTCCAGGGCATCGCTGGATCAAGAGTAACACAATGCAAGTTTTAGAGTTGCGCTAGAGGACATAATTACATGCTTTATCGTATTTACAGACGCCTCAAGTGCTTCATCTCCTGCCCTTGCCCTTCGCCGCTCCTTTCCCGCCCTTCCCCTTGGAAGCCTTACTATCCTCTGCAGCCGTCTTGCCCTTCTTCCACTCTCGGCCCTCCGATCTTTGAGTCTTAGCATCGAGCTTCTTCTTATCCTTGTTGCTCAACTTCCCACTGCCCTTCTTCTTCAGAGACTCCCTAACCCCGTTCAGCTCAGCCTGGCCAGCCTTTGCAGCTTTCTTCTTGTCGTCCTGAGACTCAAACCACGTCCTCTTCGGCCTCGCCTTGATCTCGTTCTCGTGCCGAATGATGTTCTCGCCCTTCTTCAGCTGCATTTCGACATGCGCTATCTGCTTCTCTTCCTTCTCCTCCTTCATGATCTCCTCAATCTCGTCTTCCATCTCATCGATCTGGTCTTGCATCTTGTCCGCATCTAACCCTTCAATGACTCGACTGATGATCTTTGAGCCTTGTGCTTTGCCAGCCTTGACAGCAGCCTTGACAATCTTGCGATCAGGCTCGGCTGCCAGTGTGAGCGCCACACCACTGCGTCCCGCACGAGCTGTACGACCAACACGATGAACGTAAATCTCCAGTTTCTGTGGTGCCTCGTAATTGATGACTGTGTCGATGCCCTTGATATCAAGACCACGAGAGGCAAGATCGGTGGCAAGGAGATAGGAGACTTTTCCGTCTCTGAATGACTCAACGCTTGCAATACGCTGTCTATTGTTAGTATATGAATGATGGAATCAAGTGTCTCGAATACTGACCTGAGTCTGGTTCATGTCACCGTGTAGCTCTGCACATGACATTCCTAACAAGCCGAAAATGATGCGTGCGCGATGAGCCTCCTTCTTCTGCCTGAAGAAAATGATAACCCTCTCCGTGTACAGTGTTTTGCAGATGTGAGCTAGGTAGCCCATGCGCTTCTCCTCCCTGCCAGGTCGTAATCTGACAAACTCCTGAACAAGCGTGCCGACGGTCTTCCTTTCTGAATCAACCATAAGTCTTGCTGGTCTGTTCATTCCCACGCGGACCAAGCGATCGACGGTAGATGTCATTGTGGCTGAAAACAGCATAGTCTGGCGTGACTTCGGCAGCGTAGTTAAAATCTCGTTCAGTTCATCCGCGAAACCATCTTCCAGCATGCGATCAGCTTCGTCAAGCACCAAGATCTCCACTGTGTCGACCGCAAAGCTGGCAGAGTTGCGCATGTGATCAATGAAACGACCCGGGGTGGCTATAATGACATCTGGTCTCAAACGGAGCTCTGCCTCCTGGGCCTTTAGGCTCAGACCACCAACTGCCAAGGTGAACTTGATGTCAGTATGAGCTGCCAGCTTTGTAGCGACAGCATGACACTGAATAGCCAGCTCACGGGTTGGAGTGAGGATCACGACGCGAGTTGTCGCAATCTTTTTTGGGCGATAAAGCAGACGTTCCAAGATAGGGACGACGAAGGCGCCTGTTTTACCAGAACCGGTGACGGCACCACCAACCAGGTCCTTACCCATCAGCGCAATAGGTATCGTCTTAGACTGAATCGGTGTCGGTTTTGAGAAGCCGACGGCGGCGAGGCCGCGTAGGATGGGTCTCGACAGTGACATGCCCTGGAACGAGGACACATCGTTCTTCTTGCCAGGCTTGGCAGGTTCTTCGGGCGCGAAGAACGCATCTCGCTTGGCTGCCTCCTCCGCATCCACCTCGGACTCCCGATCTGACATGTCGTCGTCTGGATGCCCGACAGGCGTGGCTACGGAATCATCGTCGGAGGCGGCTTCATCTTCATCCTCGTCGCCAGATGGCTCGTCGCCCTCCGCTTGAGACTCCTCCTCATCCTCAGAGCCAGCATTCATTCCGAATGCATCATCAGCCAAAACCTCGTCGTCGTCATCATCCATCTCAAGGTCCACCTCTTCGTCAGCCTCCTCAGTGTCCTTTGCTCCATTCTCCATGTCTCCCGACTTCCCATTCCTCTTTTCTCTTCGGCGTCGGATAATCTCATCGAGGTCAGCAGTGGCATGTTGCTTGCCCATGTCCTTCTTCGCCCCTTCGAAGCCCCAGCCCTCGAATTCTGCTTCGGCAATCTCGCCAACATTGTCGGTTTGGAATTCGAAATCCGGGTTCATAGCGCCATCATCCTCGTCATTCTGACCCCAGATGCCGTGAGACTCTTCCTCTTCTGCGGACTCATCTGGCTCGACCTCTTCCTCTTTGTTTTTCTTGTTCTTCTTGCCCTTCTTTGCGACCTTGGTCTTTTTCTTGGGAGGCTGTGCTGGGATGAACTCCTCCTCCACAGGAAGGACGGCTTCCTCGTCGTTGTCGGAGATAGTATGGATGAAGTCGTCCTCAATTGCCTTCCTCTTCTGTGAGGGCGCCATGTTGAAAGTCGTGAAGATCTGTAAATGTTTTCCGAGTCGTATCAAAAGACTCCGAGCTGTACGGGTAAATTCCTAACTGCCAGAAGCTCTGGGTGGATCGTCTGTTTTTCTGCCGCCTCAAAATTTTGGCGGTGACGAGTCCAGACGTGGTCTCCACAATGGAGGGGTGCCAGGAACAGGTACGCGCACGTGATAAGGTGCAGGGTAATCTGAGGGGCCCCGAGCTCTGACATCGATGGCGGGCAGGAGGGGCAGCTGTTGCTATTGCCCCACCAAACCGGTTGATTGGGCGACGGCACACGGGAGAGAGGCGTACCGAATCAGCGCGAATCCAGGGCATCACCTTTAATTTCTGCAACCTTGCTACTCCAACCCGTCCCTCCCCGAACTTAGTCGCCCGTCACGCTCACCGATCCGTCCTGTCGCAAAGTTATCGACCTACATCCATCCGCATCGTCGTGCTCCTGGTTCTCCTTTTGCTGCCGGCCCTAGCAACGCCACTACCGACCCCTAATACCGCCCTTTGTTCGATCGTACAGCAGTCAAGATGGGAGAGTCACGGTTGGTTTCCAAACCCATGCCCTCGGGTTCCTGACATTTTGCTGACGCGTACCACAGGCAAGAACTCGTTCAGTGGCTGAACAGCCTCCTCCAGCTCAACATCACCAAGGTCGAGCAATGCGGCACTGGGTGCGTTTGGTTCAACCCCTCATCGGCCGGTGGCCGCTTTACTGACCCTCGATTACAGAGCTGCGCTATGCCAGGTTTTCGACAGCATTTACATGGACGTTCCTATGAGCCGTGTCAAGTTCAACGTCAACGGTGAATGGGCATACGTCCAGAACTTCAAAATCCTCCAAAGTGAGTTTGCCAGTCGACCAGGCGTGGGCCTCATAATAGTCGCTAATCACTTCCGTCCAGACACATTCACCAAGCACCAGATCGACAAGCCGATCCCCGTCGAGGCCCTCGTCAAGTGCAAAATGCAGGATAACCTCGAGTTTCTCCAGTGGACGAAGAAGTTCTGGGACCTCAACTTCCCCGACCACGACTACGACGCAGTTTCGCGTAGAAAGGGTGCCCCACTAGGTGCTGCTGGTGGTGCCGCAAGACCTGCGCCAGCTGCTACACGACGAGCTGCTGGTGGCGGTGGCACAACCCCAAGCGGTGGCCCAAGAGTCGCCCGGGCTGCTGGCCCTGGTACTGCCGCTCTACAGACCGAGAACGCGACCCTGAAGGAGACTGTTACTGGACTCGAGAGGGAACGCGACTTCTACTTCAGCAAGCTTCGGGATATTGAGCTTCTCATTCAGCAAGCTGTTGAGGAAGACCCCAAGTTGGAGGAGCAAGAGGATGGCCTTATCAAGCAGATCCAGGCCATTCTGTACTCGACAGAAGAAGGCTTCGAGATCCCGGCGGAGGGAGACGGCCTCGACGATCAGGAGACATTCTAAGTGGTGGATGCTTGGAAATGCGTCCAGGCAGAACCGGCTGATGACCATGATGTTTTGAAGAGCGAATCAGTAAGGCAGGCAGCAAGATTTGCGCGGAGGCGAGGACTGAGCTACGGGCTACTTGTTTGAGGCATGGCGAGGCGCTACAAGTCATAAGAGTGACAGGAGCACATGATGTCTGAAAAGTACAATCAATGACCAAGTCTTGTTAAGTTTCGTGCAGGACTTCTAGTGGTGATGCCCAACTTCCCTTAGTCCTAGTGAGCTTTTCAGCACTTCCACTTACTGGGTCGCTTGCCGATGTGTGCAACATGGCTTTCTACAGGGGAAGACTTGACACCACTGAACACATCGTATTGACATATCGGCTGAATGCAACTATAGGAATTCGAAGCTGAGATGTGCTGGGGCGATTTGGAAGGTTACAACAGAGCTAGGCGGTTGAAGTGAGCGGCACACGACTGTATATCGCAAAGCAAGCTCGCTTGCAGATGCCGAGTCTTAGGGTAGACCGCGCAAATGAAAAGGGCTATTGGGAGAAACAAAGGCGTTGAGTCCCCCACGATGCCCTCGTCTTTCACGGATCGGATGACATTAAAGTTTGGGGAAGGCTAGAAGCTGTGACCTCAGTAGTGATGAAAGATCGGGGCCATTATTGCACCCGGCGCAGGTAGCAGGTCATCACTACCAGGCGAGGTGGGTGCTATGATCAGGGATCAACGGACCTCAACCCAGTGAAGAATAACCCAGAGAGATAAACTGGCTATTGATTTGTTGTTTTGGAATCTCTGCCGAAGATTCGAACCGCGAATAACGTAATTCTACAGTGCACCC
This sequence comes from Sarocladium kiliense, assembly GCA_030734395.1. Taxonomy (NCBI): domain Eukaryota; kingdom Fungi; phylum Ascomycota; class Sordariomycetes; order Hypocreales; family Sarocladiaceae; genus Sarocladium; species Sarocladium kiliense. Next base: position 430,261 of record JAUZTG010000023.1, read on the forward strand.
GACGACTTAGTCAAGAGTCGCTCCGCTCTCCAAGTCTCGCCCTGGTACTAGCCTGGAGAGCAAACCCGGGCGTTTACTATTATATTAGCCTCTGCCGAATCTCCACCACCTCGTCTCTCTCCGTTCGCGTTACTCCATCATCCTTCTTACCCCATCTGTTCTCATTCGGTGCGTCAGACATTTGATCGCCATGCCAGTTATACGACGGATACCCGATAATAAAAGACGGTCCCGCAAAGGCTGCATTCCATGTCGGAAACGTCGGAGAAAATGTTCGTCACCCCCATCGCTGCAACGGAGTAGAACTCTGCATCATTACTTACAGTTTCAGGTGATGAACAAAGACCCCAATGCGGGATCTGTCTCGCGAGAAACGTGACATGCGAGTACAAGGAGTGGACTTTTGTATCCGGTATTCATTCGTCGCTTCGTACAGATCATGATATGCGACAACAAAGTATCGATGAAGCCGATTCATTAATGGTTAGTCCTTTCGCAGCTCCTAGCCGCTAATTCGTACTGACTCTACCATGCCAGCCCGTGCCTGATGGATTGCAATCCTTCGCCGCATCAAGTCCTGCTCCAGATGAATCGCACTTAGAGAGCTCTATAGCTAGTATTGCAAGAGCCGAGCCGTTGGATGCTCCTCAAAACGCAACATCGGATAATCCCCAATCAGTCCCATCAACTAGTCGCTCTCAACAACTACACAATGGTGGACAAATCCCAACACCATCCCGATGGAACGAAACTGTCTTGTCTGAGCAGAACTCTTCGGAAAGGGAATTGGCTATGCTTCGTTTCCGGTACCAGATAGTACCCTGGCTCGACGCAAATGCCCCAAGATCCACCTTTGGGCCAAAGATCACGACATTGGCGGCTGAGAAGTCAGTCATCATGGACGCTATCATCTGGGTTGCTATGCGTCGAAGCAAGAGTAGCTCGAGCTCTACCAGCCAGGACGCAGAACAGCACCTTATCCAACAATTACGACACAGGTTGTCTTTAGAAGACAGTTTTGTCAGTGATATTGGACAGTCGCTGCTTGCTCTAGGCAACTTCTTTTACACCTGCCCATGCGACTGGCCGAACTTGTACTCCGATAGCACAACAGTGAGACAACGGTACCAGTTCTTCGATAGCCAGGAAGAGCCATTACGGACCCTTGATCGGTTTCACTTCAAAACAGGTACTTTTGTTTCTCTCGAAATAGTATTACAGACTGCAGACTGACTTCAGCTGTACAGAACTCGCCGCTTCTATAATAGCGACCAGAGTCCCAGCGCTACCATCCATCACGCTGCTGAATGAGACTTTCCTGAGCCTAGCCCATTCACCATCAGAGATTTATAACGACTGTTTGATACACCTTGCGGCATGTTGCCGCCTCATCCACAACGAGATCCTACCACTCTTAAACGGTGCTACGCCGTTACAATCGCCAGGTCACGACTCGTACCCCCTAGTATGGGCGACATGGACCACACTATGGGCTCGATGCGTGCAATGGTTTCGCGACCGTCCGCCAGATATGCTCCCCCTTCTTGAAAGCCCCGAAGTCGACCAAGCCTCTTCCACCAACACGCCATTCACTGCAGACATCTACTCTAGCGCCATCGCGATGCAGGCAAACCTCGCAATTCACTTCTCCTCGCTTCTCCTACTGTCATACAAACCAAGACTGGTCAAGCTCTCGTCGACACCCCATCGCTTAAACTCAAGGGGTTGGCATGCTCAGAAGCTCGCTAAGTTGGCTTTATGGAATAGGTTTCCTGATCTATGGGATCCGGTCGTGGTAGCGACAGTCGTTCGCATAGCAAGAGACATGACCTATGCTTCTCAGCAGGAAGCCCTTCTCTTGTGTCTTCAGCGAATTGAAGACGCGACCAAAATTCCACTTGAAAGTGAGGTTGCCGATCTGCAGCAGTTCTGGTCGTCGTCTCGGCACACTAACGCGCCTACACACGCTCATGCCTATAATGGCGATATTGTGACTCGATGAGATGGATGGACACGGTACTTTTAATGGACGAGTTATTTCTCTATGGCGGTGTGGATGTCATTTCATCTTTCCATGGTATGGAAACCTGCGCTCCTAGTCGAGAAACCGTCTTCGACGACGCCCGAATTCCAGACCGAACTGCGGTTTCTATATCGAACTGCTCTGATCGTTGCTCAACGCCTGCAACTTCAACTGCGTACGCACCAATGAACGTATCACCAGCGGCCGTTGTGTCGACTACCTCGACCTTGGGAGCGGGAACGAGCCCTTTGGCACCCGGTTCATTGGCGTAGTAAGCGCCTCTTCCACCAAGAGTGATAACAACATTTCGCACCCCCCATTCAAGGAAGCTGGCGGCTGCTTGCTCAACAACTGAGTCATCTTCGAACTCAGACTCGTTTTTCCCTAACAACAACGCTGCCTCGGTCTCGTTGAGAATCAGATGTGCCAGGCCTTGGTAGACCTCGGCTTGGAGAGCCTGGGCGGGTGCAGGGTTAAGCAGCACGGAAGTTCCCATTGCATTTGCGGCTTTGAAAGCCTGCATGACCGTGTCCAAGGGAATTTCGAGCTGCATGATGAGCAAAGCTGGAGTAGGGCCTGGAATCTCGGTGAAGTGGCCTGGCCGAAGAGTGTTGTTGGCTCCTGGTGAAAGAACTATGCGATTCTGGCCCGTTGGTTCGTCAACGATGATCATGGCAATGCCAGTCTGCGCCTCGGCTCCGCCCTCTCGATTTACCGTGACTGAACCTATTCCGACATCGTAAGACCTGAGGCTATTGAGCAGAACGGAACCATATGCGTCAGCTCCGACAGCACCGATCATCGATACATTTACGCTTGGGCTCTTCAGGTCGGAAGACCTGGAAAGTTTCGCACAAGCAACGGCTTGATTCGCGCCCTTTCCACCAGGGAAGACGGAAAACCGAGTTGACGTTATTGTCTCTCCAGGAAGTGGATGGTGTGGAACGTAGGATACGAGGTCAATGTTCAGAGAGCCTAGAACACTGATGACAGGGGTGGATGAAGACATGGCTGTTTCCTTTGAGCCCATCAATGTGCTTAGATTCGAACATTTGAACAACATTGTTTCCTACTTGGCCAAGGCTTTATATGATGAGTAGAAGACCATAGGGCCATCGCAACATACTCCACACTGGCCTGGATGCACTATGCTAGAAAAGGGTGTCTTACGCGATGGCTGGCAGACAGTAAGCACGCCGGAGCAGGGAATACTCATCGTAACACCTGGATGTAATTCGGTACTAGCTGGTAGATTGCGCTGTCCACTACTGTAAATGCTGGCCGTCGTCGGGTATCAGCTTGCCGCATGATCTTCTATGGTTCCTACAGCGTGTCCAATAAGGCCCCAACATCGTAGCCCCATTCCGCCTCGAGGTCTGTCAATCTCCAGAGCGCGCCCCATCCTGTAGTGTGATCAATAGACTTCAACAACCTAGCGATCTGTTTCCTCTCATTAACATGCGAGAACAACCTCCCCGCTATATAAAGCGGCTGTATGGAATTCACGAGGCTGCCCGGATGAAGGCTTGCACATGAAATACCACAGACCTGTCGTGCATGCCACAACGCTAAACACTGTGAGTCCGAATCATGGCGCATCTCCAACATGAGGATACACGCAGTGTGGAAGATTTGGGTGCTGGAGATGGCGGCCCAGTGAGGGAAGAGCATGGCTGGGAAGATCTGCTTATCGCCTGCTTCTGCCATGCTGATCGGCCTCATCGATGGCGGAAGCTGTTCCAGCCAGAATTGTAGTTCATCCCAGAGATGTTGCCACTGTTCTTGAAAAGGCCTACTATCATGGAAATCTGCTCTTCCAAGCTCTAGATTCTGCGTCCTTCGGAATCTTAGATCGCAGACCTTTATGCATAGATAAATGGCCCAGTTGGCTTGCATGTCCGGTGAATCGCGGCTCCTCCGACGGAACAGGTCTTGCACATAACCTTCAATTTGTTCAGAGGATGTCAACGACTTCGGGGCTGATGGAACCCATCTTGCAAGAGGAAGCACAGCGGTTTCTGTTCCATCGGATATGATAGCTCCGCATAACTCCATTCTGGCATAGCACCAGAAAACAGCCTGAGGGAGGCCACCAGAGAAGCCATCAACTCCAAAGAACTCGAATAGGGAGGCACAGCCCTCAACATGGCGTTTCCAGTTCTTCGAGCCGCCCGACATGAGCTCGAAAACAGCAAGGATGCAGGCTGTCACCAGCATATTCGGATCCTTGGCCTGTAACCCCGGGCTTAGTAGCCTGATGCTCTCTTGATATAACTCGAGACTGTCACAGTCACCCTCACGCGTTAATCCTCTGCGTTCCATCTGTCTGGACGAAAAGGCCAGCATAGCATATAACAAAGCCGGCGACTTCTGTGCCATGCGCGGCACATGGATTTGGAAATGCTTGTCCTCATCGAACTTATCCAGGTAGGGTGCACAATCTGTGACCCAATTCTGGAGATAGGAGATCAGTCGGGCATTAGGGATATTGACAGTGACGCTGGAGAAGTTGAGAGTCTGCGGAGACTCCGAACCTGGAGGTGCTGACTCTGCTTCCGGGGTGCAGGATGCGCTGGGTGAGAGGCCGGAAAGGCCAGCGAAGAGGACGGAGCGGAGTTCTTCTTGAAGTTCGATAAAGCGTGGATCAAGGGAGAAATCCTCGGCGGGGAAAAAGCTCATCCTGAGCTGATGCTAGGGTATATGTTCTGATCCCTTACTCAACATCGCCTGTTGAAGGCGGCATGGTTGACGATGTCGAGGAGTGTTGCACCGCAGCCGGAGTACATCCCAAATAGGTGCCGTAGCCTAATTCTTCCTGCCTTTCAATTCCTGTCCTGGAGAAAGTATCGTAGCAATTTTGCTGATCCCCGTGACTTCGAAGGCTCCATCTTCGTGTAATTGACTTCTCACTAGGCCAGATTGAGGGGTCATACGCGACACAGGTCCAGAGCCACGACTCGGGGGCCATTAGGTCCTGTTTGCACGTAACTTTAATCTGAATCGTGGAAGACATTTCGTGCAATCGTAACACTAATTCCCAAAAGCAACAAGACACGTGAGACTGAAGAACTTAACCAGCTGAGGTCTTGGCTTTAACAGAGATAGGTATTCTTTGACTGAACACTGATCTACGTACTTGCGCTTGAATGCGCGAGATTACCCTACATTCCAACAGTCCGGCACATATGACACCTTAGATCATCCAAATATCTATCAAGGATGTTGTATCGTAGATGAACGGGCTGTCTTTCAAGGATGATCCCGATCTTTTGGTATGGTATTGCCCTTGTTCAGTCAATAGGATTGTACTCTGTTGTGGAAAGTAAAGAAAAGAGAAAATGTGCCTTTGTAGAGATGTCGCCGAAATCCATCTAAAACTTCTCCGGAGGCTTAATATTTGCGATATGAGTGGCGGATGTATAAGTCTTGGACTGTGATCATATTCAAGGTACATGCCAGTGGTTGGTGTACCAGACGTTGGCTCTGAGACGTTCTTTGCCACACTTTACTTGTTAATCAACATGGTACACTCATTCAAGGCTTTTCATGGCGGCGAGGTATACGGCGCCACAATCTCATTGCTATAGAAAGCCGATTAAGATCTCCAGCACCCCCTCTTCTGATATGTGAGCGGCTACTCTTATAGAGCCTGGATATGCTTCGCCTCCTCCTTCTCAAAAGAAGTCTTGCTGCCAGTCGCAGCACCGAGAAGTCCAACCTCAGCCTGTGCCTCCCGAAGCAAAATAGCATCCTGCTCACCAGTCCGGCTTTTGAATACACGGTCCATCTCCTCGAGCGAAGCGTTTTTGGTCTCTGGCAGGAAGAACCAAACCCACAGAATACCTGCGAACAGGAAGACAGCGAAGAAGATATAGGTTCCCCACTCCCAAGCCTTGAGCATGGGAGGAACAAAGAAAGCAATGGCAAAGTTGTTGACCCAGTTGCTTGATGCGCCGATGGAGGCTCCCTTGGCGCGGATAGAAAGGGGGAAGATCTCGGAAACGAGAGTCCAGGAGACGGGACCCCATGTGGCACCAAAGCCAGCGATGTACACCCAAATAAGTGCTGAGAATCATGTCAGTACTGGCCTTTTTAGGGGGGGTGGGAGAGCAAAATGCATTACTTACCTACTGCAATCCAACCAGCAGCGACGTGGTTGGGCCAGTCGTGGCTGAACTTAGCGACAATGATGCCAACTGTGATCATGCTAACGCCCATAACAACAGACCCAATTAATAACAGAGGCTTGCGACCAACACGATCAATGATCAACTATAGAATTTGGTTAGCTTGCCTTGTCCGTATCAGATACTCGAGAGACGGGGAACTAACCATAGCTGGAATCGTGCTAATGAGGAAGACAACACCGGTAACACCAGTTGCAAGCAAAGCGATCGTTCCACCCGTGAGGCCCAGGCTGATAAAGACATTAGATGCGTAGTAAATGATGGCATCGATACCCGACCACTGCTGGAAGAACATAATGAGCCATGCAGTACAGACTCGCTTCAAGTTGTCCCTCGATCTGAAGCAGGTGGCATACTGCGCAATCTGCTGCATGAACCGGTTCTTGTTTCTCTCCGCGAGATGAGGAAAATCCCTGGCAAAGACCTTTTGCTCAAAGATAGCCTCAGCCTTGATCTCGAGATACTCGGCCTTAATGAGGTCGTGGTCAAGGGGAAGTTTTCGCATCCAGGCTAGGGTGGATTTGGCCTCTTCATCCCGGCCGACTTTGACGAGCCAGCGGGGAGAGAAAGGCATCCACCAGATGCCAACAGCGAGCATGGCAGCAGGAATACCTTGGATGATGGAAGGAAGTCGCCAGGCGAGGTCGGATTGCGAGTCACCGGTTCCACCGATGTAGTTGCTCCCGTAACCGCACCAGAACGAAAGCATGATTCCGAGAATAGTGGCGAGCTGGTAGAATGATACGAGAAGACCTCGCATCTCAGGCAAGGAGAGCTCAGCGTTGTAGAGAGGCCCAACACCGCTGAATAGCCCAACTCCAACACCAGTCAGGAACCTCCCGGCGTATAGGAGCGATGGGTTTCCCTCCGTCGCACCAACGTAAAGGTAGCTGCCAGCGACGACCCAGCAGCAGGCGATGAACATGGTGTACTTTCGTGAAAGGAGTTCACTGGCAACGCCAGCTGACAGAGATCCTAAGATACCGCCTAGTTGGAGGATAGACGTGAGCCATCCAGTGGCTGAGGAAGACTCGACCACAGTAGGAAAGTTGTGTACAAAGCGGCTCATGACGAGGGATTGGCCCAGAACACCCTGCTGGTAGCCATACTCGAAACCTCCCAGTCTATGTCATTTTCGTTAGCCATGATCAAACAAAAGTCCCAATGTTCACAATACTCACGAGGCGAAAAAGGCAATAAAGACATATTTAGGATTCTCCCGGATAGATTGCCAGATAGGCTTCTTCGCAGCAGCTGCAGCCTCAACGGCGTAAATAGCGTCTTGAGAAGGCATGATTGACGAAGAGAGGTCGGAGTCTGGGGAGAGAAGTTGACTGCGAGGAAATCCGGGGTACGGCAGAGAAACCCGGGGTCTTTTAAAACTTTTTCTTCCTTCTCCTTACCCCAGGCAATCGGGATCCCGTTCGTGTGATCTTATGGATTCAATGTGCGGGCGAGTGAAGAATCGTGGAGAGCCGTAGGCTATGGCCCCTTGTTTGGGGTTAGACTGCTTGTTGGACTGACCACCTTCGGCGAGTCTGTGCCGGGATCATAGCGCTAGAGTAGACTAATAAAGGGATATTTTAAGGCATCAGCATTTGTTGCACGAAGTCGAACTTGCTGCATCATTGTCATTCGAAAAGCCCTCTGAAGAGTCCTGGTCAGATGCTACTCGTCCGTACACCGCACGAGGATATCCGGTCCAGGTCCGCACTGCCAGCAGGCGAATTCACGACTATAGGGTCTGTTCGCTTTAGTGAACTGATCGAATAGATCAACTGGCCCCCCTGATTGCTCCGTCACACCATCTCGCGATCCAAAGGCCAAACGTGGTGGCGGCTTTGGTCATCTATTACCTAAAAGGGGGGGCCTTTGGCGCCAGCAGGGTTCGTCGGGTCCGCGCTGCATTTTGGAGAATGGGCCCCATGCCTCATTCATTGACCCCGGGCCAATAAGCCGGACAGAACATTACACAACTATTCCAATCCAGATCAGATTGCACGAGAATTCAGTGCAATTTGTCCTACAAGATAACTACACCATTGTTGTGTGCGTATGGGCCGTGGATAGCGTGGAGCCGCCTTCGAATCCTTGATTCGGGATTCTAGACCAGTGGATGCTACAGGGAGATATTCTCTTAGGGATATGATTATCGATGCGGCCACCTATAGGGGCTATGTCCCTCTTGGTCAATGGGCATATGTCATCTGGAACAACAGTTACACATTCTCCGACTTATTATAGCAGGCCGGCATGTACCACTTTTGGCCCGTTCTTGTAACATTCCCCATTGAATGTCCAGCGGATAGGCATTCAAATGGTCATAATGTATCCTGTTCTACTAGACCGCCTCTTAGCCGCCTTGTAGTCGAGGCACGGCCTCCAAAGAGGATCGTGAGATCCTATTCCGCCTCGCCTGACCATGTTCTCCTTGACCAACGAGATCCATCGGCGCTTATGTCTCAAGGCACACCCCTGGTCTTCACACCAGAGAATATGGCGCGAACTTTCGCCGAACTGACCGATGCAAGACTCGCCGAACTGACCGATGCAAGACTCTTCATCAAGGAACAATAGCCAAAGTGGGCTGGTCGGGTCGCAGGTAACCCATATATACCTATGGACCAGGTGCACACGGCCAGCCTCCAATTGCCATGCATGTACCGCGCCACAATCCCCGCAAGTAAGATACCTTTCGCGTTCGCAAAAGCAATCATATCTTGGGTCCTTGGAAAAGGGGGCCAGAGTTTGTCCAGGCTTTGCAAAGCATGCACATATTCCTGAACGCACAAATTTTCGATGAAGTTCACGGCTCTTGACATGCCTGCAGACGCTATAAGTGCTGTTTTCGTCACCGAAAATGGTCAACACGGCCTCTTGTATCTGCTCAGGCATCGGAGTATAGCGTTGATCAATATCGAGCAGTGGCGTATCGCAACCATACCGAAGGCTCGTAGAGTCGTTCCCTTTGAGAACAATCAGTCGGGGCGATGCTGAGATGTGTTGCCTGAGTTTGACCTCACTCAAGGGGCGATGGAAAGAATGCGTGCATATACACTCATCTGTTTTGTTATTCCAGTTCTGAGTATCGTCCCGAGTAATGGCCCATGTGATTTGGGTCCGAGGTGTCTTGTGACAGCAAAGAGAGACATAACAAAGCCAGTCAATACATAACAGTTCGCCGTGATTGTTTTGATAGTCATGGATGCTTTGAGGGGAGAAAAGAAACCGAGGATGGTTATCATCACACCCATGGCAAAGAACTTTTCCTCCAGATGTCCCAACTTCCATAACCAATCATGCCTGTTGCGGGTCTCGAAACACGTACTGCATAGTAAATCTCGTTGCAAGATTCTTGCTGCTTCTTGCTTCTCTATAGCTGTAAGCGAAGTAATAGCAAAGGGTAGAAGAACATCCCCTGGTGTTTTGCTTCCATGATATCGAAGAAAAAGCTTATCAATGAACAAGTTTGAGAACACAAGAGCCGTTTGTCTAAGTAAGAAAAGGGTAGCAGGGTCTACCTGCATCATTATGTGTAGAAGAATTTCAGCTGGAAGAAGGTATAGTGCAGAATTCTTGCATTCAAATGTGCGCCTCTGAATTGTCGGCATCGGAGTCAAGAGTTGGAAATAGAGGGGTTCCTGGTGGCGCAGCACAAAGCGAACAATCATGTCCCATATGAAAAGTGCTCTATCTAGCAAAGTTGTGGTTGAGATGGCCGGTGAAGCTCGATCCGTTCCTCGTAACAGCGGAACCTTATATCGCTCGCCCTCTTGAGGACTCAGCAGGGAAGTCTTCTCGGAGCAATACTGCCTCTCGACTCGGTTCGTAAAGCTATCAAAGAATTCAGTATCTAGAGCATTATATCATCTGCTGGCCGACACTGTGTCCATGGTTGAATAGATGTGAGGAGAGCGTAGCGATGTGTAGGGAGGGAATCTGATGGAGAGTGACGCTATTCCCTGCTCCAGAGAATATAGCCAAGAGGCTGTCAAGAACAGGCGAGGTGCAACTTATGACAGCTATGGCGTTCTTAAATATTCTTTCGAGAAGAAAGTGATGATCAAAGTAATCTCGAATCTAGGCTATTAGGTTTAGAAATAAAGTTGTAAAAGCTGAAGTAGCTTGTAGCCAAGCACCTTTCTTGCGACCCCAGGGTGCCACTTAAAAGGAACCGAGCCTCTTCCCGGCCAGTAACATAAGCCATCACGGTTTTCTTGCATAGAAAGAGACAAAGCTTGTTGATCAAGTGCTTGTACTGAAAGCCTTGCTCTTGATAAGTTCGGAAGACAGGCCCTACTATTCCAGAATTGACTTCCTAGTCGGTGTTAGCTAAGAGACTAATTATCTGACGACAAAGCCGCATGTACAATGCTGCATTCAAGAGTAAGCAATAAGACTCTGCCTTCTGGACGGAATGTACCTCTTATTCTGTGTGCTGATTTCCCTGCTCCTTGTCGCGCAGGCCCGTAAAGCTAGAAATCTGCGGCCGACAATCGCCGGCTAATGCTCGAGATCACGCTGATCCACAGTGAATGCGCGGTGTTCCTGAGTCATGCCCGATTTCGGTCCCAGATTATCATCCTACCGGCTTAGCAACACTTCCTCGAGCGACAGCACGGCTTTCTCAAGACTTCAATAATTCCTGTTCATAATCTGTGCCTGTGAATCTTCTTCGATGGACTTCACTATCAGAATCGCAACTGTCTCCGATTTGGAACCCATCAACCAGATCATCTACGATGCCTACCATCACTACATACCCCGAATAGGCACCACACCCGGCCCTATGCTGGATGACTACGCACCAATGATAGCCTCCAATAATCTCTACGTCGCCGAGAACCCCAATGGCGATATTCTCGGGCTCGTCGCGGTCCGTCCGATGGAAGACCACATGGTGCTCAGCAACCTAGCGGTCGCGCCTCGTGCCCAAGGCGTCGGTCTAGGTCGGAAATTGATGGAGTTTGCGGAGAAGCTTGCAGTGGACACCGGATATACAACCATGAAACTTTATACGAATGAAGCGATGACGGAGAATATTGATATTTATGGGAGGAAAGGGTATGTTGAGACGCATCGGGGTGTAGAGCGAGGGCTGAAGAGGGTCTACATGTCCAAAACGTTACCGTCAAAAGGTGCCGAGATCGCCACCGGCCAGCATCAGTAACGATATAATGTAATCCCGTAGTACGGCATAAGTCCCAGTGGGATATTCAAGGTCGAAATGAGGCAATTTATTTCACATTCAAGGATTATGCCTGTGTTCAAGCTGGCGTTACCGCCCAGGTTGTTGGGCGTGTGCCTTTAGCTTGCCGGCGAGTGACGTTGGGGTAAGTAGGTGGCTTACAGTGGCTCATGGCGGTGGCTGGTCCCCACAGGAGCATCATCATGTGCTACCGTCATCGCCAAAGATCCCTGAACGCAAAGACCCTGCCTCACATCATCATCACGCTGCACGCATCCGGCCATCCTCCATCACCACCATTCCACCATTTACCCTTCCACAGCTCAGTCCACGCACGTGGATGCCTTAACCTCCCAACCCTCTACATTAAAACGCCGACACCAGCGACAACTTCTCGACCAGTAACCTTCGCATGCCTCGCCCTTCTCCCAACACCCGCACACGACAACGCTGACCATGGCACCGCCCCCCGAGATCGCCATCCCCTCAACCAGCGTCTCCAGCGAAGGCTCCTCCAAGCCCTACACCCTCTACAACATCACCCTCCGCCTGCCTCTCCGCTCCTTCGTTGTCCAAAAGCGCTACTCCGACTTCGCCTCCCTCCACAGCACCCTCGTCGCCCAAGTCGGCGCCGCGCCACCCGTGTCCTTACCTGGCAAACACTGGCTCAAATCGACTGTCAAGTCCACAGACCTCACACACGAGCGACAAGTCGGCCTCGAAGCGTACCTCAAGGCTATTGCGGAGTCGCCGGATAGACGATGGCGGGACACGTCGGCTTGGAGGGCGTTTCTGAACTTGCCGAGTTCGAGCACGACGAATTCGGCGGTGTCGGCTGGGGGGATGGTTGCGAATAAGGCGGCTGGGGCGGCGGATCCAGGAACATGGTTGGATATGCATCGAGATCTGAAGTCCTGTCTTCACGAGGCTAGGCAGTCATTGTCACGGAGGGATCACGCGTCAGACAGCGGGAACAGCTCAGCAGCAGCCGAAGCAAGCACAGCAGCAAAGCGCTCCATCGTCAAAGCCGGTACAACAATCGCCATGCTCACCGACGGTCTCCGGAAGATACAAGAGTCGAACCGCCTGGGAGAAGGCGAATTACGACGCCGACGAGACCTCATCTCTACAGCAAGAATGGAACGCGACGGCCTAGACAAGCTCTCCAACAGCATGTCTAGCACCACAGGAGCCGGCACCAGCAGCGGCCAACCCTCCTCCGCTGACAAAGCCGCCCTCCTCTCAGGCGGTCGTCCAGCCGGCCGCGTCCTCGGTGGTCCCGCCCCCGAAACCGATAAAACCCGTGAACTAGACAATCAAGGAGTCCTTCTCCTCCAACGACGCGAAATGGATTCCCAAGACGAAGCTCTCGATCAGCTCGCCGCCATCATCCGTCGACAGAAGGAGATGGGCATGGAGATCAACGACGAGGTGGAGAGGCAGAACGAGATGCTGAATCAGCTGGATGAGGATACGGACAGGGTCCAGGGGAAGTTGAAGGTTGCGAACAATCGGATAAAGAAGTTCTGACGGGTTGGGCTGGGAGCTGCGGTGAGGCTGGTGCTGCTGGCCGTGAGAGTCATGGTGTGGTGGATATGGGTCTTTGGGGAGGTCAGAGAAGGGTTGGCTTGGGTCCTGGAGGTGATGCTTGCGTTGGTTCTTCCGCCGAGGTAGAGATTTGCGCGGAGAGATCCACGCGAGAAAGAGGGGCTTAATGGTTGTGCATTGCAGTTTGATATTGGGGACTTATACCCGGTGCATGGAAAGCGAATCAGAGCATATCAATTCAACCTTTTGTCGTAAAGACTCGTCTATCTACTACATCCACCCCATCTGCTGATACCATGCCCGTTGGGCGGGAGTGAACTGCTCGGGGTGGTTGATAATCGCGGCGGGGTTGATTGTTGGCGCCATCTTCATGAGAACATAGTACGTCCGTTCGTCAAACATCACCTCATCTATGAATTGCTTGAACCCGATTTTGAAGAACAGATCACGCCCGGCCGGTGTTGTGGCGACCCAAACGTGTTTGCGCTCAGCTTTGGCCCGGTGAACCCAGTCTCTCACAAGCAAAGTACCAGCGCTACGGCCTTGGAACTCTGGGTGCACGACCAGATCCAAAATAGCTAAATATCGTGAGCGTTTCGTTCCGAGGACAGACTCGGACGGGGTGGTGCTCATGAGATAACTTACCCCACGTGTTAGCCCAAACGTTGAGTCCAACAGCTTTCTTCGTAACATAGCACAGCGCCGCAGAGAGTTCTTTCGCCGTGTTTGATGCCCGTAGGTCAATGCCCATGTTCTTCTTCGCTCCGAAGAGGCCATCATCCCAGGTGATACGATGTACGCCTTCGAAATGTGGGTATTGCGACAACGGCAGCACCTGGGCATACCCAATGAGATTCTCTGCGCTAAGAGAGATGACAACAACTGAGCCGGGGTAGTATGACAGGAAGAACTTGAACTTGCGTTCCATCCAAGCGAGCTTTTCATCTTCTGACGCCCCTGCGGAGAACCGGTATGAATAGTAGGGAGAGTCAGAGCACGCTGCTAACTAAACGTTTGCGATGGAGACAATGTCCCCGGAGCTGAGGTCCCTGGCGGTCACTGCGTCTGTGTTTGCTGGAGATGACATGTTTGCTGAGGATATTCTTATGATGATGAGTCTTTGATGATAAATGCAATAGCGAGCAGCTGTCACACACCTGTCAAGACGCAGGTATTTTGCTTATGGCTGTGAGGCAGGGGGTGCTTTCCCTGGAGGCAATGCTGACCTTCAACGCATATTTGCGACGCCTCCCGCAATAGCAACCCGCCCCAGCCATCGCGATACCAATTGATTTAAGTATGCCCTTATCAAAAGCCAGTGCGAGTCAGCATACCCTTTTCATGGTCCAAACCCAGTGCGACTTTCAACAGGGTCTTCATCACAGAGCGCCTCCATCGTGGGTAGCATCCAGTAAACGGAATGAGGGACCCGCAACGGACCGTTCCCGGCGCCGTGCAGCTGCCAACACGCAACGGGAGCGGGCCTGGGCAGCCGGCAGGTCGCCCGAGACTGTGGGTTACCGGCCAAGATTTTCCTGTGGCTGGCATGGCATCAATACTCTGCCTCAAAAAGCTCAGCCGACAAAATTGTTGGCCACCATTGTTGATTGTAGTCATGCCATCATGTCACCCTGCCGCTGTCACGTTGCGGGTGGCTTGGGCTGTCACGTCTGATCCTCGTGGGGGCAACACCGGTGGATGTTACGTCATTGGCTACGACGCGTGCGGTTGCTGGGCAACGCGCCTCCCAATCACACTTTTAGCTGGCGAGCTACCCTGAACGAGAAAGTGTGCCAAAAGCTTTGATGACGCCCGAGACACGCATGATCGACAGGATCCGTGCTTGTCCGAAGGTTTCCTGGAGTCAATGATGTGATCTCCATGAATGATCCTACTGTGACTTTGACTCATGCTTTCACGCGGTGTTTACTCGAAGGTCTTCTTGTTGTGTGTTGGTGGTACATCTGCTCTTGGTTCGCGTCAGTGGGGTTGTTACTTTGCTTTTCCTGCTTGACCGCTTCCGCTGCCTCAACTTCTCCAGTCTGCAGCGTCAAGCGGGCCTTCCACTTGCATGTTCAGAACCTCCATTGGATCTTCACGACCCGAGGCGGAGGCGGAGTGACTGCGTGGCCTGATTCGATTGGAGTACAGGTGTTCGAACGGCGGGGTCCCTGCTCCGGGCACCTCAGTCTCGGCTGGTCTAGCTGGCTGTCAGAGGCAGCTGTGAGCCAGTGAGTGCATAAGCGAGACGCCCCCGTGATTCATCCATCTAAGTATCCGAGCAAACACTTTCTCTGTCTGAAAGGAAGAACGGTACAAAGGATGTTTGAGAGTTTTTGAGTTCTGGATCCTTCGTTTGTCGGCGGGCGGCAACGACGGGATGGGCCCACCACCCACGACTAGTGCGACCAGCAGGGTACTTCACCCATAGGCAGCTTCACCGCTAAAGCAGAGGTACCATCGTAGAAGGGGAGGGGCGCCTAAAAAAGATGGGAGTTCCACCTCCGGGAAGTAAACAGAGAGGAATGTGAGATCGAAGACAATTCAGATGCAAAGGAATGGACGTTATAGATCTTGTTCGAACGCCCGAACAGAGAATACAGCTTCTCAAGGATGTTGAGAGTAGATGGAATTTCAAATGGATGAATATTCTCATTCCCATCCCTCTCCGAGGTGACGATCCAGGCGGTGCGCCAGGAGCTTCAGGGGCCACACACACCGCTCCAGGGCTGCTCCGCTGCCCCCAATCGTCATCTCCAGTGGCTCTCCTCCTCTTTTCTCGCTCTCGCTCTCCTCCTCTCCGCTTCTCTTTCTCCCCATACTCAATATTTACGATCTCACAATTTCGACTTTTGCTCCCGGCGAACGAAACGACAATACTAACCCGGCAGCTTCATCCGATACCCACCTTCGAATCCGACCTTGGCGACTCTTCGCTTTCATTTCTTGCCGACGAATCTTGATCTTGAGTTCCTGCGTGCGGCCAACCTCCGTTGGACCTGACAGCGTGAGCTTCGTGGAGGTCTTATTTGCTTCGACTGAATAGGTTCGTCTTCCCGGCAGTCCGTTGGTCACGGGTGCAAGCGTCAGATCGGAGCTGGTTCATCCATGTTGTGCTTTCGCTAACAGGCCATGCAGACCGTTTCACGACATCACGACCTCCACCCTCCATGCCCAAGCCTACCAACGCAACCGTCACGATATCGAACCGATACATACTTCTTTCTTAGAATCACCTTGCAAAGTGACGACGGCCTTGCAGCACGTTCTGAGACACAGTCAGGATGAGCGCCCCGCCGCCGCCGCCACCTCCTCATGGCGGCGTGCCAAAGGGTTCTGGTCTGCCTCCGGGCAAGTATGACATCTTTGTCATTCCAGAACACTCGGCTGGCTCGGGCTTCCTCTATCTTCCTTCTCTGCAGCCCAATGTCAATAGTTTTGCGGCAGGTTTCGCTTCAGCACTAATCCTTGTGGCCCTGTTCCAGAGCATGGCACCTGCATTCCGCGCATGGTGGGATCAGTTCCAGGGCATGGGCAATACAGGCATTTTGCTCATCATTGCAGGAGTTGGATTTGGTGCTTGGGCTTTGGGAAGGACACAACAGGATGGCGCAAAACACCCGCCATCAGGTGGGCATTCGGGGCATGGAGAGGGTGCTGGCTTCGGCACACATACAAACGGAGCCGCACCAGGTCCAGATTCGAATGCCGGTCCTCCGCCACCTCCACCACCACACAACGAGCAGCCGAAACCCCAACCACCGCCTCCTCAGCAAGAGAAGCCAAAACCTTCGTGGCAACAAAGACAGGCACCACCACAGCCTGGAACTGCGAAGGCCGAGTCAGCGAAGGGCTCTTGGGAGAAAGCACGCGAAGAAACGAGAAAAAGAGAAGAGGAACGCAAAGCAAAAGAGGCCGAGCAGAAACGAAGAGAAGAGGCAGCCAAGCGATTGGCAGAGCTCAGGGCTAAAGAGGCTCGGGAAAGACAAGAGCGTGAGGCAAAACGAGAGAAAGAGGCCAGGGAAGCGCAAGCAAAGAAGGATGCGGAGCAGAAGCTTGCTGAAATTAAGGCAGCGGCAGAACGTAAAGCTGCAGAGCTCAAGGCCGCTGAGGAGAAGAAGAAACAGGAGGAGGAAGCTGCACAGAGCTCCCGCAAGGGAAGTAGCTATGCCTACTCAGGCGTTGGGGAGAGGACAAGCATGTGGCCCAACGGTCGCCCGCCTGTCCCTCCTCATTCCCCCTCAAAGACCCCTGCCAGTCCTAACAGGCGGCCGCCCGCGCCGACCGCAAAGACATATCTCAGCACAGATGAAGACCAGTACTCCTTCCGGCCTTACGATCAGCCGAAGAAATCACGGCGCAAGCCGTCCCTATCATCGTTTTCTGGGTCCGAGGCGTCTTGGGCCCCATCACAGACGACGGCCAAGACAACACCCCCAGGATCATTCCGTGGTCCATACAGCACCAAAGATCCTGACAAGATTGTCATCTCAGGCGTGTACCTGTTCGCGAGCCAATTCGCCAAGGAACCTGCCAGCCAGCTTCTCTCGGGCGTAAACCCCGTCACAGACGGCTTGATCTTACGCATTACCACGGAAGGACTGTTCATCGACGATGACGTCCGAGGCGTCCCCCAACGTGAGTGGGACGTCAAGGCCTGGACACTGAAACAGGTCGAGGTATGGTGCCCCCCGCACTGTTTGACTCCGTCTTCCTCTACGCCATCACTGGCGCAGCCGAAGGCGGCCCCCAATCTTTTGCACAAGATGGCTGGGTCCAAGGGCGTGTCGCGCTCGCAGGCTGGTTCGCCGAGAGTCCTCACCGGGGACGAGGCGGAGATGTACCTGACCGAGATGTTGCGCGCTTGCAAGGACTGTTGCCGTCTTGGGCTTTGCGACGAGCATAAATTATCCAGCATTGCTGACACTGTGCTTCCCGCTGGCCAGACTGGCGAATGGAAGGCCAAGGGCCTTCATGTGTTGAGAGCCACTGTGAAGGATCAAAATGGGAAGAGGTATCTGTTCGTGGTTGAAGATGCCGAGAGTTGGAAGCTGGCGGTTGGCTTGCAGAGGCTGAAGAGGGGAACGCAGGCAAAGCATATGGGGGTGAGTGGCATGTCAGCCACAGACGCGAAGGGGACGTTGGAGATGTTGGGGTATCATTGAGAAGTGAGCTGGGGGAGTGTATATATGTGAGGAAGCGTGGATGTTTGTTGACAGAATACCAGTTTGAGGAAGAAGAGGGCGTTGGAAGGAACAGCATAGCCGGCACAGCGAGCAAAAGACATTTTCGAATCATTGTGGTACATATACAAATTGACGTCCATCATGTTTTTGTGTGGTATTCAGTCAACTCAGCAATAGCTGACCGCTGAGATAACGCTGGCGACGTAGCGTGGCACCTTGCAAGGCGTTTTCGGCCCTCTGAGCTTGGCTTGTATCATGAAGCATTTGCAGAACGCGATGGAGTCAGAAACGGAGATGCGAACGTTTCGCTTCCAATAAGCCGTTCTGAAATCGGGCATGGCAATAACAGCCGAGACACCTTATATGAGTACTGCCTCAGTGGTTCTCTCGCATATTACAGCAACTCGTAACTGGCAGGAGGAGTTCAAGGCTCTTTTATTGTATCAGAAAAATAGATGGTTGAGACAACTCCGGAATATGGATACATGCAGCGCTACAACCGTCCAAGTGGCCATACTCGTCGGACACTCGGAACCATGCTCTGGAAGAATCTCTTCGGATAGCGCAGGCCAATAGTACAAGCACTGGCGAACATGCATGCGCCCGTGAATATGATAACCCATCTGTACGATGATGAAGTCAAAGAAGCAGCGGCGGATGAGTTCTGCAGCGCACTGCTTCTATACACTAGCAGACCACCAATTGGGCCTGTTAGCACGTTACCAATGCCTTTCCCAAGATTGAGTAGGCCGAAGACAATCGGGCCCGCAATCACATCATCTGTGATAGCCGTGCTCATGCGTGCCCAGACCGCAGTAAAGCCAGCGCCGAAGAATCCATATAAAATGGCGAAGCCGATGAGAATGGGCATCGAACTCGCCAGCCTCCACATGAAGAAGGATGCTACTGCCGCAACAACGGTCGATGTGCATGCGAGAATGTCGACCGAGACTTTGCGATCTGACAAGTATCCAAACGTGAACTGACCGCCGACCTGGGAGACGCTCATAGTGGCCAGGATAACGGCACCTGACTTCCCATTGAGGTCGAGCGATGTTGCGAACGACGGGAGGTACAGAGCAGGAAAGAAGTATCCGAATCCCTGGAACAGGTTTGAGAGAGAGTACAGCCAGAAGACTGGGCTTTTGAAGAAAGACCAATCGATCCTAGGTGAACTCGTGTGCTGCGATGGCGGCAAACGGCCCTTGAAGAATGGGAGGAGGGGTACGGTCAGGATAGCAAGACCGACAGCCACGATGCGAAGCGTCGTCTGGTAGCCGTACTTCTCGAGGAGGGTCTGAACGATGAACGGCATGACGGCGCCAGAAACACCCGATGCGCCGCAGAGCACACCATAGGCCATACCACGACGTGCAACCCAGTACTCGTTCACCATCATAAGGATGGGATAATAAAGTATCAAGAAACCTACGCCATACGCTACACCCTGGGTGAGGATGAGTGTCTCGAGAGTAGTTGCGAAGGACCCCGCGACGAGGCCACCCAGGCATATCGGCACTGCAGAGAGAATTAGCCAAGGGATCCCAGAACAAGGGCTTCGGACAGAAGGTTGAAATCATACACCCGACCCAGATCATCTGTCGCTGCAAGTGCCTGTAGCGCTGGATGAAAGGCACGATGACGGGAGCACCAATATATCCCAGACCAGAGGCTATGGTGCCGACAACGCCAATGTACGGATTGTCAGCGAACTGTGGAATTCGCGAATAATAGTCCTGAAAGACACCGAATGACAGCGGAAAGCCTATGCCTTGTCAATGTCGGGTTCTTGCAGCATGGACCCGAGACAGGAACTGATATTGACGATGCGGGATGATGACGAGCAAAGGAGATGACGTACCCCATAACAGCGTTTCAAAGACAAAGGCCGCACCGAGAAGCCTCCATGCGGCAAGGCCACCATCTACCGGTGCGAGTCCATGTTCAGTTTCTGTTCCGTTCTCAGGCTCTGTGCGTGCGGTATGTGAAGCAATGGGAGAGACTGCTGCTGGCAATGGACCGAGTTCATAATCATTGCCAGGAGCTGCAGACATCATGTAAGTGGTTGTCGGGTTTACTGCACTTGGTCTGCTCGTAAACTATGTCGGCAAACTTCGAAAGAAATGAGATACGGGTTGTAGGTGTTGCATTCACGTCGACACTTGGAAACCATGACCTGAGAGTGTGGAATAACGAAGCGTGTGAGTAGATGAAGCGGGGTGGCCCGAGGGCGACCGACGGGTAGTAACCGAGGCTTGATTGCTAAAAGTTCCAAACCGAGCCAGGGACGACGACAATACAGTTCCAAAGCCCACAAGAGTCGTGATTGTTTTGGAATCTACCAAGTTTCAAGCATGAGAACTAATCGACGATGGCGGATAGATTGACTGTTCAATACAGAAAAGCGGGAAACAGTTTCGGAAATCTTCAGCATCGAAGGATGACGCCACCCAACGAATGGCTACTGCACGTGGGTGTATTGACCATGACGAAGAAAAACACGAATTTGTCCCTGAAAAGAGCCTACTCTTATATGTAAAATTCGAGATCAAAATCGTGCCCTCGTATCCAGCTGATGGCTCATTGTGAACAAAGCTGCTCAGAGATAAAAGTCTTATTTACACCCCCCTATCTCCTTCAGGCGCTTAGATTGACGCCAAACCCAGCGAGTCAATAGCTCCCAGTCGTCCTTGTATTGTTCTCAAAGAAGCTCACGCAAGCCTACCTGGTCCTGACCGGGCAGTTGCTGCACCGGACATGACTACAGACTGGGCAACTCGGGGTAGTTGCAATGAGCAATGGAATATTGGAGGTGCAATTGTGCTAAAAGAATGTCCAGCCTGGGTCAGTATGGATTGATTCGAAAAGTTCTCATACAAAGATTACGGTGAATGGAGCGAGAGCACGTACACATATCCAATATACACTAGTCTTCGGCTTCGCCGGGCGTGTTTGGAATGAGTTCGGAGAGGCATAGGTATTGAGGCTGTTGGCAGCCCTCGCTGGCTCACTGGCCGTGTTGGAACCCTCCCCGGCTTTCGATGCGGAGTGATGCTTTCTCGGACGTCTACGACTCTGATTTCCTACGGAAAGAGTATTGTTGTAGTCAGCCATCGGAGCTGCAAGAGTTTGCTGTCGCAATGCCGTGTAGCGCAGTCTCAACTATGGGTGTCGTCCGGCTCGTAGCATAGAGAGATTCGCAACAAGGCCCAGCGCGAGGAATGTGAAGTGTTGAAGGTCGACAGTCGCTCGCTGAAGGTGAGGGACAAGTGGGAACATCAAATTTGGAGGGGGAAGGACGACCTTTTTGCGGACAGGATGTAAATTGGCGAACCACAATGCGAACCACTCTGGCATGAGGCTCTAGGCATCTTCAGTATGTGACAGAGCCTGATGATGCGGGGGTGGCCCCAGGTACGTTTCCATACCAGAGGGACCAACACGGAAGAATTCACAGGGTTGAACACTGAAGGAACAAGTACACAGGCATGATAAGGGTGAATGAAGCAGACTTCATTTCGCTAGCGCGAGCGCAAGAAGCTGAGAACATCACATCCAAATACTAGCCTTCTTTGTTTTACCCTAACTCATCCCGTCTACTGACCACGCAACAGCATTATTGAGGAATGCAGCTGAGATACAGCCGATAGTGAATGGTATACTCTCTAGCCTCGGCTAATAGATAAGGATGAAGTCAGAGTGTCCTTAGGGTGCCAGGTACTTATGCTACCTCCCACCCTGGCTGAAAGTCCAATATGGTTCATGAAGCGGAACCTGCCGGCAATATCATCCATAGAGGGCCCTGAATTGGGTCGAGGAGACCTCGCAGCTGGAGCACCTCAAATGCCCGCACTTGGTACAATATGGGGTGGTGCTGACGACCATTGGGTAGGCGCGGCAATTGTGCTGCAGCGAATGTTAGATTCATCTTACAGCGAAGGTTACTCATACTCTCTATGGGAAGACTAGGGACAAGCGTTGGTATGTGGAAAGCTTACACACATCCATCTCAGCGCAGCTCGCTGTCTCGAGGGATTTATAGCGTCAGTGTGATTGAAGTCACGAGTCGTAGTGACAGGCTCGGTGGCGCTTACCGATCGTTGTGCTGCTTGCTTAGAAGATGCCTGCTTTCGTGTAGAAGCGCGCTTGATCTTCCAGACTGGCCCGAAGCCGAATCGATTTCTCCTTCGGGCCATAAAGGTTAGGGAAAATCAAGTAGGTGTGTTGCTTGATGCCTAGAAGTTGGAACATCAATGCTGGTCGTCGTAGGTGTTGCGCGGTCCAAGGCTCAGGCGCAGATTCAGGGATGAAAGGGGAAACAGTTATGGGGGAGCCAACAAACAAAGGGGATATGGAAGGTGATTCCGGCGGGGAATGGCGCACCGCTATGCGAACCACATCTGCCTTGTGGTGGTACGCTTGATGCGGGCAGTCTCTTGGTCCAGCGCCTTAGAGCCCAACTCCCTCGAACAGCGCCTTGCGGTTCGCCTTGTCCCTCCACCCACAGGATATAGGGATAATATCGATCTTCACATCAGCCAACACAGACACGGCCACCCAGAGATTGAATTTGATCGTACTTTATTACAACAGGGGCAAAATCCGTTTGTGCCCTGTTGCCAGCAGCGCCCGACCGACATCATCTGCCGTGCCTCCGTGTTGCCTCGGGGGGTTGGCTCCACTACCGGACACCCCGGCGCCGGCGGTGGGTCAGAACAATCGGCTCATTCGGGATCGCAACCCAAACTCGAGTTGACCTCAGAGCAGGGAAGGTTTAGCGACGTTCAGGATTCCGTACGAAAGTCAATCTAGGATCTTCCTCCAAATGGAGATAGCTAGAAAGATGATGGGGGGAGTGGGCACACTGATGGTGGCGGCACCACACAGCTCATCACCCGTCCGCGCATGAGAACTACGATTGGAACGCCACCTTATTGGCGGCTGGATGCAACCAAATGCGCCTTGCAGGGCGCCTGGCCGATTGACACCTGCATGATGGACGTAGGCGTTTATTCCAGCACCTAAATCCACAGATTATGTATGTCCATCTTGTGTCTCAAACGGAACATGCGCCAACGAGGTACGAGAAGTTTTGGAAGAATGAGTGCATGCAATGGGTTACGAAGGAAGTCGACAGTTCAAGGGAGGCAAGCATGTAGCCTCAATGGCTCTAATCTGACTGCCACAGCCTCATCTCCCGGAACTGCATTCCCTCGGAACATTGCCTCGGTCTTCGCAACAGAGCGATCGGTAGGCGAGACATTGGTTTGCAGCAAAAGGCATGGGCATGGGCTGTCTTCAGATTTTCTACAGTTGTAACACTCCCGATCTGATTATTTGTATTCTTTCAGATAAAACTAGTAAGGCTGGGGTGCTTCGTGAGCATCTTGAGCCGGAGGACCTGAAAGAAAGCCATGCCAGACGGCGCTCAGGGATGTCCTTGGAAAGAGATTGTTCACGGAGTCTGGACTCCATTCTCTAATCTCGGGAAGCGGGTAGCGAGTATACTCGCCGTCCTTGGAGTTATCGGGACCAGACATAGTCAACTGATCCGGCTCAGAATGCTTAGTAGGGTCGAACCTTTGTCTTAGGGCCTCTTTGGCTTTTTCCCTCGATGCATGTTCCTCTTCGCGCTTGGAGACAGTAGTCACTCTTCTTCGCCGTTTCGCACGTCGCTGATTGTCTCGTCGAACCATTTGGTC
Organism: Sarocladium kiliense; assembly: GCA_030734395.1. Classification (NCBI taxonomy): domain Eukaryota; kingdom Fungi; phylum Ascomycota; class Sordariomycetes; order Hypocreales; family Sarocladiaceae; genus Sarocladium; species Sarocladium kiliense. The sequence goes on from JAUZTG010000023.1 coordinate 454,095, forward strand.
CAGTTCATCGGCCATCTCATCCGCGAGGATGCCAGCATCCATGCGGCGGTTCGATATGGCCACGGGTTGGACCTCTGGATACAACGTCACCTCGGGCCTCTCCGAATCCTGAGCCTCTTCTGGCTCCCCCACCGCTGGATCTTCAAGCAAATGCCGCATTGGATTCCACGGCAGGGTTCCCTCCTTTGACCTTGGTTCAACTCGTCCCAGTCGATGAAGAATAAGCACCCAAAATCCAACAAGAATCAGAAAGGCAACGACCATTATCGAGCACCTGACCATCGCCAGACGCATAGACGTGGCAGTACTCTGATCTCTGTCCCAGGTATCCAACGTCGGCATCCGAGCAAAGAGCCTACCGGCTCGTTTGCCGACATTGACGCCAGGGGGAGGGGGCAATGGGCTCTCGAGCGCCACTCTGCACTGTTGACTTCGGTTCGCTGGCTGTTGACCATCTTTGTCAGTACCCGTTACGTCGTTCGATACTCAGGTGGGGTGACCGTGCATATAATTACCTTCGTCTTCAAACATTGCTCTCTAAAGTCATTGAATGCTGTCCATTGAGCGAGCTTGAGCGCCGCAAATGCGGGAGGTACAACAATCAAACCGAGAGCAAGAGTGATGGCAGCCCCCACAGCTGGTAGCGAAAAACGGCTCAGCCACTCCCATATCTTGTACGCTCTCCTAATGAGGGTGCTTTTGAGGCTGACACTGGGGTCGATGACGGGGTCGGCCATCACTGCGTTGTTTGTGTCGCCAGAGCTGGCTATCGACCCTGTTGGCCGCGCTTCTGGCTCGTGTACTGCTGGCGCTGCCTGGATGGCAAGGTCGTTCAATTCGAACTCTTCATCCATTAGCACCATGGCTCCCGAAGGAAGAACAAGTGTGAGAAGAGCAAGTGTTATCTGAGGTCTTTTTCATGTAGACAAGAAGAACAGAAAATGTTGGGCGGGAAGGCTCTAGTGGGATGCTCAGGTTAAGGGATGCCGCCTTGACCTGCACATCTGCACGCCTGCATACAACACAACCAATGAGGGCGCAAACAATATCTTCAGCCCTGGTGACAGACAGAAAGCACGTTTTCATTGGTCAAAGTGATCAAGAAAAGAACTCTCGTGTACCGTTCCCAACAGAATAACTTGAGCGAGTGCATCCGAAGTCAGTCACTGCTTCCCCACTCCCTGTCGAATGGTCGTCTATGCGTCAACTCGGTTCCGTCTCCTGTGCCTCTGAGACATGGCCTTGAATTGTCCGCCTCCGTAGTCCATTGTGATTTCTTGAAATGTTCCAAGGAACGTTGGACATTCTCTCTTTGCCATCTCTGCAATGCCAACGTACTTGCCAAACCGATCTCATCAGACGGGTTGCGACGCGAGTTCGTGGCAACAGGGGGAGTCCGGGAAAAACACATGGCAACGGCATGGGCACCAGCACTGGCTGGTGATACGAAGTTGCCATGCCGTGTCAGGTCTGAATATGAGCCTGAAGCCAAAGACTGTGACTGTTCAATGGCCGACTGCCCTGCTTCATCACGATGAACTTGCTGTTCTGTTCGATCTCTTGGTTCCCTTGTTAGTCCAATAGGTGTTCACAGTGGCTCCCGCAAGAGGTTGAGCAGGATAAGAATCCATATCGGCAATAACGCACAGAAGGTTACCAAGAGGATCGCGCTTCTGATCTCGGCCGTGGATGTGCTTCCGAGACTCATCGTCAATTCTTCTTGGGTTCTAGACCATGGGAAACGAGACCATAGTCTTTCCCTGTGGGTATCGAGTCGGCTAGCGGGCGGAGGGGGCAACGGCTTGGACAATGCCTCATCGCAATAAGCTGAACGGTCATTGGAAGTCTGAGGTTGTTATTCAGCAATATAACCACAAGAAGAAAGGGAAGATATGGCCCCGGAACCTACCGCATCGCGACAGTGCTCCACAAAGTCTTTCATAGCAGTCCATTTCGCCAGTTCAATCGCTTCGTAAGCTGGCGGTACAGCAACAAGACCCAGGATGATGGTCACTCCAGTCCCAGCTGCCAAAGCCACGGAATTGTCGCGCAGTCTTTGGATTGCGTTGCGGGCAAAGAGAGAGACCTCATTGTGCATGTTGATCACCCAGTCGTACGAGAGCCAGCGAGGCGGCCGAACTGTGCGGTGGTCTCTCTCAGCATGGTCGGCTGGATCAGATCCTGACCCGGCGGAGTTGCGCTGCGTCGGACTTTCTAATGCATCATCGGTCGCTGGGTCACGTCCAGCGAGCTGTATTGGTGATTGATCGGCCATTAATCAGGAGTAAGATGCTGACGTTGGGTCAGAGTGACTGCCCAGCCAAAAGAAGTAAGAATCTTGAGAACCTGGCGGGAGGATAGCTACTCGGTAGGAGGACTCTCGACTGAATGCTCCCGCGTCCGCCTTTTGGTGTTATCGTACAGAGCCTCATCAGGAGGCTTCGTGACACAAACTGTAGCGTTGCACATGTCGTGCATTGTTGCTCCTCCCATAACTGTGCGTAGCTACTGTGCAAGCCTATTCCAATATAAGCGAACACGAACCGAAAGCTGAGGACGCGTATCGGTTCGAAGAGACCCATCCTTGTTATGGTGAAAGTCAGATCTCCTTGAGCTCCTGGACCTCACAACGTAGACAGACCGAGGAACGGATCTCTCAAACCGATTGAGCTACGCTGACATCGGCCCTATACGAGTACAAATATAATGGTGATAGAACAAGATTTGTTCTGCCTAATGGTCAAGCGGCTGACATCGTCCATACTCTACTGCCGAATGTGGTGGACGATGACTTACACGAGACATACGGCAGTGTCAGATAGTGCACCCTGTATGCCCACTTTGATTGTCACTCAATGCATCATCTCACAATACTCAAGATAAATAAAGCGCTTACATAGCTAATCAGAACAAATGACTCGCTCGCTAGTGCGTGATGAACACCCTCAAAGCTCACTCATCCCTTGACCCTCACCTCCCAGACCTCAACAATGCCATCCATTCGGCCCATGACAATCAATCCCTGCCCTCTATCCCCGGCATTCTCAATCCATGTGCCAGCCGTATAGACGATTCCTTCCTCTTCTCTCCTCTTCACCTCGCCAACTACCTCTCCAGTCCTCAGGTCCATCACATCGAACCCATCCTCAGTCCTGCTGACCATCCATCTCCCATTGGCACCTCCGAAGAGAGGCCATCCCTCATTCGTCCTCTTCGCATCCATCTCGTAGGTGTCGACGGTTCCAAGGCGGGAGTCCCAGATGTAGACGCTTCCTCCGCCCCAGACACTCATGACGGTTCTTCCATCCTCACTCAACTCCAGTAGCTTTGCGCTTCCTCCGCCGACAGGGAGCACCAATCTTCCCTCCGTTCTGCCTCTCTCCACGTTCGTAATTCTCACCACACCATCATTACCAAGGCTTACCAGCCGGCCGTCAGGAGTGAACTTCATCTGCGTCACTTTCTCAGAGTGACCAAGCACCCTGCCGCGTCTCTCCCCCGTCCGTGCATCGAACACCCCAACGCGGGAACTGTCCGCCCCTTCCACCGCAGCGATCATTCTCCCGTCTCTGCTCCATGTCACAGGACCCCTCTCAAGACTCTTGATCTCCAACAGCGACTTGCCTCCACCGCTGGCCATCACATCTCGAACAAGGACTGAGCTCCCATAACGCACCTCCTCACCGGCCTTCCCAATTGGAGCAGCCCAATCTCTCAGCGTAGCAAGTCTCTGCTGCGAGCTTCCAACTGCCGTGGGAGCGAATGCAGCTGCAGATCCTGTGATCTTAGAGATTGCCGCCCCAGATCGTAGGTTGAAAACGTCGATCCAGGACATGGTGACGGAAGTGCCCTGGTAAATTGCGAAAACGGAGGGCGCTGATGAGACTGATGAGGATAAGGATGAGGATGCACCAATTGCTTTGATCTCCGTACGGGTGCAATTGCGCTGGTAGAGCAGGGACAGGGACATGCGCATGCCCTCTGTCCCTGTTACTTCAGGTCTTGATGATGATGAGTTCCTGCGGGGTCTTAGTGTTAGTTCCATCATTCGCAATTGATGTCTCGATGGCAGACTCACATTTTGTCAGAGAAGAGTTGTAGTTGAAAAGTCAATTGTAGTAGTAAGTCATAGTTGATGAAGCACGAAGAGAACAAGAACCTGCAAGATGAAGGGCAGACCTCGCCTATTTGAACCCACGAGCAAGCCACCTACCTAACTGACTCCCTGCTATAACTATTGGTAGTTCACCCTGCTCGTCTTACCAAGCTGCACACGCTGACTCAATACAACAACCATTCCCCCGACCAAGTTGCCAATCTCTTTCCGCACCTCCCATATCCTCACATCGCTCGTTTCTGAAGAGTCACAACCCAAATAGACATTCCGAGTGTACTGTCCACGGAGTTGCCCGCGTTAAGCTTATTCTCACCCAAATTGCCTATTCGGGCTCCGCAAAGCCCGACGCAAAGCGACAACCCAGCTCCCTAGATCCTCTAAAATCGGTGCTACATTTTCCCAGCGGATGGGTTGAATGCTAGACCGAATGAATCACACCCTTGGCAGCTCCGCATCGGTCGCAGTAGTAGGGCTGGGAGACTATTCTTTCGGGATGGCATTGGCCGCTGGACGGTGAGCCTGAGCCTGAGCTCGACTTACACCGCTGGAGGGGACTCCGCGATTAACGTTACGGAGTGCCCCGTTTTGGAATTTCTCATCCGCAAAGCAGCACTACCAACGCGAACAATTACCCAGATCACGTTATCAATCAGATTTCCTGAAGTTGTAGGCTACAATAGTATGTCCTGCTCAGATTAATTTCACTCGTCCCGGTCTGTGTCTCACGTTATACTCGCAAGTGGTGATCACCACGAATCTTCGCTACCTCACATGGCGACTCATACTTGCTGACGCGGCCAGACTTTCACCCGACCCCATCCCCGCAGTCGGAGCAATCCCAACTGTGATTGACTCACCAACCAACGAGCACCCACCACCTCGACGTCTCACCTCCTTCACCCTGCTAACGTTATTCTCAAAGACGTAGGCATGGACCGTGTTAGCAAACGTGGCAGGGTCTGCACGGGACTCGTTGAGCTTGGGCACTAAAGGATCCATCCCTGGCCGATGCATACCATTAAGCTTCTAACGTTGACTATAATTCGCAATAGGCAATAAACAATAAGCAAACGAACTATTGGTCATTGTCAGTCGCGTCAACATGAACATGTCAAATTAATCCTCTCTCACGGCATCTCCTGGACATCATTCTCCCTTCTCTCACTTGGCCTCCCCGACACCTCATACACCGGCGCATCCCTCGCCATCTCCCCCATATACATCGGCGGACTCTGCCCACTCATATAACTCACTCTCGGATCCGTCAGTGTCGGACTGCTCACAGTCCCGGTCTGGGAGATGGAGTGCTGCGCTTGATGAGTGCAGCTCTTCGGGTAGTCATTGAGGTTCGCTGGCTGCTGCTGTTGTTGCTCCTGCATCACAATGGTCTGCTGGTGATTGTCGCGAGACCTCCTCGTCCGTCGACGCATGTAGAAGAATAGTGCGAGCCCGCCGATGACAATCGCTGCTACGCCGCCGACAACACCGCCAACAATAGGCCCGATCGGCACATCATCGCCATCATCGGGTCTCGGAGGAACTGTAGGTGGCTCTCGCTTACTTGTTGTTTCCGACGATGGCTCCTCAGAAGTAGTTTCAGTCTCAGTTTCTGATATTTTCCCCAGCGTGTTCGTCATTGTCTGGCTGGCCGTGGTTCCATTGCGGAGGTAGATCGCAATGAACTCTCTAGATTCGTTCTGGCCATCGTACGTCACCCAGGCTTTATCATCTGTCGAAGGTTCTCCGGCAGTGCAAACGTGAGCCATGAAGTCTGGGTAGATTGACACTGATTGACAGTACGGACGACCGAACTCGGTGCTAGCAATGTCGATCAGTTCAAAGTCGACGAAAGCTCTCGGCGTCATTTCCACTTACCAGAATCCAACCAGCTCATCGTAGACGCTGGTGGTGATTATCTCATCCTGGCCAACGCATGTCGTGAACAATAAGCAGCTTCCTCCGTCAAGCTCGCAGCACATGGCCCGCCCATTGCCTGTCTCGGAAGTCTGAAAAACGCACCGGAAGTCCGGAGCGCATGAATATGCGTTTCTGAGTTCTGCATCGATGAACGCACACGTGTTGTCTGGGGCCAGGTATCGCGTCTCTCCCTCAATGAGATCGCCGTCGATGATTTTCCGGCGGCGAAGATCGGAGAGATACGGGGCGGTTGTTGGCCTTGGGCTGGTTCCGGAGGCGTCGTAAACTCCCATGCCCTTGGTAGGAGCAGGCAATCCCGGATGTTGAAGACCTGCCCTAGCACCTGAGGTCCATACCAACAGACTGGGGAGTGTGAACTTAGGCTTCATGGCAACGGTGATAGACTGAGAGGCGAGAAGAGCAGAAATTCAGATTCACGACGAGCGCAACCTCAGCACGAAACGCCAGAACTCATCCTCTTAAGCCAACGAAAGTAAGACACTCAGCCAAGCTCTGCCACATATTTCGAGCCTGATTCGTACAAGGCGTCACCGAGCCAGCCACGTCTTCAGCTACAAAGCCCAGGCCTAGGCTAGGGTGCGTTGTATTTAGGTCGAGGCTCGCAGACGTGGCGCCCATACGCTGCCTCGTTGATTCTGGCCTCCGCAGGTGCGGTATTCGGAGGCGTCACTGACCACCATGCATCCTCCTTTGTCATTGGCAGATTATGCATTAGCTCACCCAGCTGAGTACCGAAGAATACATCCCTGCAAGCCAGTCAGTTTGTGACCAAATGGATGCTCTGTCCCAAGCATCACTTACTACTTGACTCGCGGTGGGATGTACGAGATTGTCTCAATAAGTAGGGTTCCTCAATGCAAAGTCAACGCATTATTGACCGTGTTGCGTACTATTCATGTCAAAAATACAGTGCTTCGGCTTCAAGAAGACCAACGCGTGAGGTGTGGCTGGCTTTGCCTGAGACATGCATCGACGAGAGCTTTACCATCGCAGATCAGCCGCAAGCGACCAGCAAAGAGCACAAATCTAGCCTCGCCAGTAGAGGTCGAATTTGACTAGTGGGTTGCATCGAAGCCGACATCCTGCCACGAGGCCCAGCAACACACCGCAATCTAGAACGTTTCCAGGCACGACTTTGTGATCGTAGCGTCTGCATTTGTATATACTGCTCTCAAAGCTCATTCCAAACTATGTGCAACAAGAAAGATGCCATGCCATGTGCCTTTTCAATCATCTTCCATCCCCAAATATGCCGAGTCCACTCATCATTCGTCAGCAAGCTATGGCCCTTGCTCTTGACGATGTCGGGCCCTGCCCGTCAACGCCGCCTCAGCCGTGTCGGCCCTACGACTGGAAGATGGCGAGAGTCGCGCAGAAATTGTTGTCATTATCAGCATGAACTGCCACGACTTCACCATTCACATTCAGCATGCTTACGCTGGCCTTCGTCGCCAGAGCCAGTAGAGTTGCCTGGCTGTTGTTCACCTCCACCATGTTCTGCTGGCAATCCTCCGTATCCAGGCAGTCCTGATCGTAGTTGTTGAAGAAGCTGTACAACCCACCACCGTACAGGAAGATGTTGCTTGAGTCGAGCACGCGCATACCCCAGGTACGTGCACAGTTCTCCGATGTGCAGTCCGCAAACGTGGGGTCATTCCAGGCCTCCTGAGGTGCAAAAGGAACGAGTGCATCAGGGTTGCCCTGGTAATACGCAGTTTCTGTTTGTATGCAAGACAGGAAGACGTTCTCGGCCTTGTCAATCTGATAGTTGTACAGGGTGTTGTGTTCGGAGGCTGTGCCCCAAAGCCAAGCTCCCTTTGTGCTCTCAATCAGAATGCCGCGACCGTTGTAGATGTTGATCTGGTTGAAGTCGGAGCGGTCCAGCTCGTGATCAGACACCCACAGCCAGTTGTTCTCCATGATGATCGAAGCGTCAGCGGTGACATGCATGAGCATGAAAGCACCAATGCACTGAGGGTCTGCCGGGGTAGTCTGCTCGGGTGTCTTGGAGCACTTGTCTGACTGGAGCTCAGTGCCTGCCGAGCCACCAACACGGAAATGAACGTCGAACATCCCGGCGGAGCCCTTGGTCTCGCCAGCAACGTTCCACTCCATCAAGATAGCTCCAGGCTGAGGTCCCTTGGTCTCGATCATCAGATCTTGAATCTCAACGTTGCCAGTGGATCCAGGCTCGCCAACACGGAGCATTGGCTTGGGGTTGTTCTGGTCTTGGAAGTTAGAGTTGCCTCCAGCCATGATGAGGGGCCAAATCTCGCCAACGATGCGGACACTGGACGGAATGTTGACAGTATCGGTAAGAATGTAGGCACCATGGTCAAAGTAAACGACCTCGTCGGCGGCAATGTTGTCAAATACAGCCTGAATAGCAGCGGTGTCATCTGTGACACCATCACCCTTCGCACCAGCGGCCTTAACAGAGACGAACTTTGATGCAGGAACGTCAGGGTACTGAGGCTTCTCTTTGGATACCATGCGACCCTCACTGTCAAGGAGAATGGCAGGCTTGTTGATGGCGTCGCGGGTGCCTTGAACAGCCTGGCCTTGATTGCCGGTGTAGTCACGACCCTGAACAAAGGAGCTCACAAGAGACCCTCCCTCAAGAATGGTGGCGCCGGAGCCCGGGTTTTTGATAGCGACTCCAGCGCCAGACATGTCGACGTTGTCGAGAATGACAGTGCCATTGGTCCAAGGACCCTGTTCAGGGCTGTAGTGGGAAGCGATACCGATGGCGGTGTTGGTGAAAGTGCTGTCCTGGAGCGTGATTGAGCCGACCGTCTGCTGGCTTTCGCCGGAGGTTAAGTCGATTCCCACACCGCATCCGTTAAAAGTCAGGCCATGGTAGGCCCAGACCCAGTTCCAGATTTGGTAGATGCCAGTCTTGCAGTTGTTGAAAACAAGATTCTTAGCTGTGAACTGTTGGCTTCCAAAGAACGCACCATAGTTGCCACCATTGAAGACAAGGTCAATGAGATAACCTCCAGAACCATTCTCCATGAAGATTCCCTGCTGGGCGTTGTCCTCACTCGAGTCCTCAACCATGTCGAAGATGATGTTCTGCAGCGAGGTGGCTTGAGCCACTTGCCAGTGAATGCCGGTCCCTGTGGTCATAGGAACATCTCTGAGGTCGATGCGGAAGTTGCGGATTTGACGGAAGAAGTTGTTTTGGTTTGTGAACCAGTTGTTACCCTGGTTATCATAGGGATTGGCATCAATGACAGCCATGCCCGCAAAGTTGGGAGCAGCCTTCAGGATGGGGAGATCATTGAGATCACCGACCATGTGAGTGTAGTAGTACGGGATGATGGGCGAAGAGACGACGTAAGTACCGGGCGGGAAGTAGACGAGAGCAGGGGTATTGGTGCTGGAGTCGCACCCAAGGCCACATCGATTGCCTCCATCGGTGATTGCAGCATTGATGGCCTCAGTATCGTCGGTGGATCCATCGCCAGTGGCACCGTAGTCAGCTACGTTGCGGAACACTTTATAACCATCGCCGCCGGAGCCAAAGGGCACTGCGCCGTTGCGCTCGATATTGGCGAACCACCACTCAGAAGCAACTGCCTTCACTTGGTCTGGTGAAGCAACAGGGCTTTCGGCAGGAACGGCAGTAACAGGCGACGCAAAAAGTCGCAGGGCGAGAATGCCCGCAGTCAGGGCGGTCGAAAAGCCCATGATCAGAACCTTTCACGTCCAAGAGGTGTCTTCCTGAATAACAGGGGTATTGTCGAGCCAGCAAATGATAGGAAGTGCTTCACAGCTGCAAACTGAAGCCAGGTCAGCTTTCGGTCTAAGTTTTGTTCCAAAGAACTATTAAGAAGCGCAAGATATTGCAAGCTCAGAATGTCAAGGGAGAGGCAACAGGTGCAGGAGGGGGAGGGGGCTATTCAGCCTTTTATAGGGTTCAACATACTCCTGACAGTGGGCAAGACTGGGCCAAGGGTGATGAGAGAAAGCGATGCTGATCTGAATAGCAAACAATAAGGGCGGGATGGTAGCTTTTATGCTGGAGGGAATGTCAGCACGGGGTACAGTGGAAGTGATTGTATGCTTCGGGCAAGCAGCGTGCTCTCCAACAACTGCAACATCAGGAGGATTGAGGTAGTATTCCCACGGATCTGATCTCCATGAAGCCAAGAGTTGGGGTATTAAGTAGAGCCGACATAGGGACGAGGATGACGGGGGTGTCAAGCCACCGGACCCCGTGGGCTAGCCTGACTTCAGACGCTTGGAGAGGGGCCGAGATGGACAGGAGCGACGACATGCCACACCGCCGCCCATGGCAGCAGACCCTTTCCGTGGCAGAAATGACGATAAATGGGGGGTCATGAGGGGCGAAGGCATGAAGGCCGGTTGAAAGCCAACGTTGCACCCAAGTGGTCAAGAGGTCGATGCCCCATCACCAGAGATCTGATGGATCTCGGGGTGTACACAGAGGCAAGCGCCACATCGCGATTATGCCCGCAAGAGAATGACGCAGGACTGAGAAACTGATGGAGAACGTACATGAATAGCTTCAAGCTGCTTGGAGGCTAATACCGTGGTGAAAGCGGAGCTGGAGCTGATGAAGAACGATGATGATCCGGCTCTGGTGCGTGGCAGAGACGCGTGTAGCGAGGCTTGGTTGGAGTTGGAGGGAGGAAAGAACGATCTTGCGTCGAAGAAAGAGAGGAACCTGCCAGAGGCAAAGCAGAGAAGGTTGAAGGGAGATATGAAGTAGAAGAAGAGAATGAGGGAGAGAGAGTAATGGTGGAAGGGTGACGTCAAAAGAGAGAGAAAGGAATCTCGCGACAAGTGAAAGAGTGGAAAACAGAGAAATGAGGGGGTGATATTTCAGAATGGAAAGAATACGCAGTAGCAAGTGCGAGGGAGGCAGGGAAGTCATCAGAGGAAGGAACGACGAGTGCACCTCTCCTGGGGCAAGTGGTGGCAGGTGTGGTAGGTGCAGCAAGCGATGGCGGCCGATATGATCACCTGGCAAAGAATAGACCGGAGCAGATGCCCACGAATGTCTCACCGCGGCGGAGGCATCGCATTGTTTCTTCGACATTGATGTTTCTGATGGCTCTGACTCAATCGTGAGCCGCTGCTATCTGCTGGCGAGCAAGGCCTTCAGTGGTCGCCGGCTGCTCATCGCCCCTTGCACGCATGAATCATCTGCCGCTGGTGGTGATCCTCCATCTCATCTATGGGCCCAGCCTGATCCTCACCATCAGGACCCATGGCACGACCCGCCCGCAGCTCAGGCACAAATCGCCCTCGATTGGCTGCTGAGAATCATCGAGTCTGTTTCGGCGAGTATTGTCCGCATGGGCCAACCTAGGGGGAGGCAAGGGTGAGGGGTTAAGGGGGATCACATTCCGGCAAATCTCCAGAGGGGCCGATTAGGCCAGTGCGCTGCCCATCGACCAGGTTGTTTCAAACCGAGGGTGTCTTCAACTCAATCTGGAAGCGAGAAACAAGGAACAGATGGGCGTTTCGACAACGTTGGGTTGGCTGCAGGGCTGCCGGCATTTCCACGGTTGGCGCCGAGTGTCTCCATTCCCCAATCCCCATTCCCCATTCCCCATTCCCAGCTGAGGTTCGTTAGTGTGAAGGGTCGTCATCTGCATTCCTTCGCGCGGCAGACAAAATATGGCAAATGCTGACTCGAATCGCCGCCAGAAACAATGCACGCGAGAGGAGAAACAAGTGACGACTCATTAGTCTCATTTACATGCTGCCGGACAAACGAATGGTGTCGGTCCACGAGTAGTGCGACTCAGCCAAGAAAGGCACTTCTCGAATCCCACAATGGGCCTGAGCCATGGTAGCGCCCGTTTCAAGGGACCAACACCAGGAACCAATCATGCCGAGTGTGGGGAGGACATGCACCAACTCTGCATCCCCCGTCCCTTGCAGCTCCGCCCTCGTCATCCAATGTTTTTGAAATGCCGTAGGCCTTCGAGTCGCTCTTCATTCTTTGTGCCCTTTGTTTGAGTGCACTCGAGACTCGAGGAAACGCAACTAAGGTCTCAGGAAGACGGGTTCAAGACCAGTCAAGTCTCCACTGTGTTTCGTGCGACGGTTATGCTTATTCAATTCAACCTCACACGAGCATGCTGCCCCAAGATACTTTTATCCGTCAACAAGGGGTTGGGCCCAAGCAAGTACCGGTAAATCGCTCCCAGTGTCTACAGTGGAGGGAGCGCAAGCTACGTAGGCTGGCCTGGGATTGCCCTTGACTGGACTTTGCGGTACCCTTCACTTCACACCACCTTTGACCTCCCCCTTTTGGCCTCGAGCCATCGCCAATCTCCCAGACCACTCCACGTCGGCACAGAACTTCAGTGTCGGCAGTCAGCCTAGACAACACATTAGCAAACTTTGCCGACTCAGCATGTATCAAAACAACAAGGTTCGAGTGATGTTCGCGAGCCTGTGCCACAGTTCCGATGCTGTGACACTTCCAGTGTCGCTGGAGTCAAGAGCCATCTGTCAAAGCTGCATCTCAGTTCCACAGCCAACTGTTCCGTACCTTCTCCCCAGCTTGTCCGACAGCAACACAGCGTCCATAACGCAACTTCTCTCCGATCGTGCATAGTGTGACCAAAATGGTCAGCATGTCCCCAGAGTCATTTCCCAAGGTAAACTTCGGAGCCTTTGGTCATGGGCTATTCTCACTGGCTGGCCACAAATCCACAGTAGCTGCGATGCAACACAAGCACCTCGATCCCTCTAATCTATCCCCGCCGATCATTCTCACTCATGACCAGCTCTGTTGCAACTCTACGCCAAGGGCTGTAATTGGTTCCTTGCAGGGTCGTCGGCCGCCTCCAACACCGCAACACATATCCTCGTCCAAAGAGGCAACTGCCCTCACATGCTCAAGCCGCAACTCCACAGCACCTACACTTGCCTTTCATGGCCTATTCGCCGTCTTGACTGCATCCTCCACACTGCCGAATGCCGTCATTTGACCTGGGTCCCGCGCATGAGCAGGCGTCTCATGCTACCGTCTCTGCGCACAGCCCAAGAGTAATTCTCTCACGATCTTGGCTTCGAGCCATCACGGCTCCAACTCGGCCCCATCCCGCTTCGCTCGGTTCATAGTTGCGCCTCATCCATGTACGCGCGAACATAGCGCGACTTCCATAGACACGTTTCTGACTGCAAGCCACCTTCACCGCCACAGGCTCGGCCCGTCAGGATCGAGGTAGCACCAGTGAAGCCATCCCCAGCACGCCCAGTCGGCCTTACTTGTCAAGAGCTCGCAGGTAAATCTCGGTCGTTCTGATGACATGTGCACGCGCACAGCAACGTTGCAAGCAAGCCGAGGAGTGACAATTCACGGACATCCACCATCCGGGATGATCTTACCCGTTCTTTACACTTAACTCCACAGGCTTTCGGTACGATCCGCAGCAATGATCTCTGATCAACATGATGATCACTGAAACGATGAGTCCCGGGTAAGTTTGTTGCACAGGAAGACGCAGATGCATGCATATGCAATGTGATGCAATTCTCCCCTCGAATGTAGTCTAATACCCGAATTTAGTACAGTAAGAAGAACAAGCTAGACGCCTCCGTTGCAGATGAGGTTCTATGAAGAAGGAATATGATGTGAAACAAGACGCTCGCCAGAAATGTAGTCCAAACATGGGAGGAGCGGGACCCGTGATCCTCCAAACGTATGCGCCCTTTCGAAATCCATGCCGCGGACAATGGAAAACAAAGAAACGCCATGATTCCTAGCCGCCTTATCTTTTGTGTTGATACAACTCCTTGCACAAGCTCAACATGCGCTTCTCCATGCGCAGCAAATACAATTTCTCCCTCATCAGAAGCAGGAGCTCGGGTTGACAAGCTCGTCCTCATTCTCGCCGGAACGTCCTTCATTATCCGGATCATCACTCTCCAAGGCCTCGATCCCCTTCACTCCCGCGCCGAAGTCCATGATCAGGATCTTCGGGTCCTGTCCTGTGGAAACAATCCTTCGGTAGTCACACTTGGCACTCAAGACCCAGCTTGCATGCCAGTGCGGGAAATCTAGAAGCTGTCGTCCAGTCTCCATATCCCACACCTTGATGTCCGTATCGTAGCTTGCACTAACGAGACGGCCACTGACACTGTCGACATGGAGACTGCGGACGAGACCTTCGTGTGCGGCAATTTCGCGGATGAGTTCGCCGGTGTTAGCATCCCAGATGCGGATGGTTTGGTCGTTGCCTGCAGAGGCGATGAAGCGACCGTCTTCGGAGAATTGGGAGCATGCGAGGCCTTTCGTATGACCCGAAAATTCGCGGATGTTCTTCCCTGTGTCAATGTTCCAGAGCTTGACCCGATAGTCACCTGAGCAGGAGACGATGGTGTTACCTCGCATCTGAACGGCATTGACGGGGCCGGTGTGGCCCTTCAATTGGCGGAGGAGAGCCCCTGTTGCGCGGTCCCAGACGCAGATGCTGATGTCTTTGCTGCAAGTGACGATATGCTTGTCGTCAAATGCGAGGTCGAGAACGGCGGCGGTATGGTGCTGGAGGCGACGAATGGGACGGTAGCCCGATTTGATGTCATAAACAATGCAGGACGCGTCAGAAGAGCCGGTGACGAGAATCTCGTTGTCATACTGGAGGCAGAGGATGGATGCATCGTGGTGAGTCGGGAAGGAGACCAACTGAGGCATGGACTCGCTTATGATACGGTTGTCAGAGCCAGTCGCATTGTGTGCAACCAGTCCGTCGGCGTTGAACAGCATGTCTTGTTGGTGGAGAATCTCTTCGGGTCCGATGACGAGACGGCACTTGAGAGTATGCAAGTCCCAGACACGGACGGTTTTGTCACGCGAGCCCGTGATAAGCTTGTACCTGCTTTGGTGTCAGTATGATGTCTGCATTACATCTGTCCAGGGTGAAAGACTCACTCGTCGAATTGCACGCAGTAGATACTATCCTTGTGTCCATTCAAGTAGATTGGCTGGGCTTTGCCTGACTTCCAGCGCTGGTTGAGCTCGTTCTTAGCGCGATAAATCTCCCTCCAGTCACTCCATGGGAGATTCTTCGGGATACCGAGACCTGTGTTGGACCTGACAGAGCCGCTGGTAGCGTATGTTGTCGTCATCTCGCGCAGACATGATTCGCGCCAGACGTGGTTATTTCCGCATATCTTGTTCCAATTCCGCGATACTGCGCTGGCTCTGCTCAAAGCATGCGCATCAAGGCACGCGAGGACATGAATCGCGAGCTCCAGCGGGAGCTGAGAAATGAAGTCAACCCTGCTGATGTCTGGCTGGCTCCCACTTGCCTCAAGCTCCTCCACCTCGAGATCGGGCACGGAGACCGCGATCCCAATTCCACTTTCCCGATCGTTTCCGTCATCACTCGACGAAGCGCTGAGCCACTTGTTCTGCAGGCTTCTAGCCAGATATTCGTTTTGCAGCGCAGCCGATGCCTTTGCCGCAGCACCCGTATTCTCGGGGATGATGGGGGGCCCCAGGCTTGTTCCAGGTCTCAATGTGTTGATGTCTCTTGGCCGGGAATCGAGAATGGGCAGTGGCTCATGAGTATAGTCTAGCCCGTAGAATGATCGCGAATGCTGCATGCTCTTGTTGCGTTGTCTAAGCTTTCCGGTCCAGAGTGAGTGCGATGTTGTAGGCCGCATCGTCGCTGATCGAGATCCCAGAGCTTCGTCTGCTGCGGCAGACGGTCGTCGGTGAACCATGCCCTTGATGGATTTGGAAGCACGTCGAACCATGGACTTGAGCCCGGAGACGGGATGACCATGATTCGATGCGCCGCCATTATATTCAGAACCATCGAGCTCATCCTCGATTATTACATCATTTGTGTAATTCGTCGCGTATTCTGAATCCATACCCAGCGCCAGAGAGGACTTTGGACGTGACCATGGGAATGAGGAGCTAAGACTTCGTAGCCTCTGGCGCTGTTCACGCGCGAAGCCAGCTTTCCCGGAGTCTTGGTGGTATGGCAGCGGTGTGCTCGAATCGTAGCCACCATCGAACATGCCATCCTGCGCATGCCAGTCATATGAAGGTGTCGTGGCCCGCACCATGTTGCTGCGTCAACGATATCGGAGGATGTTGGGAATTGACTTTGGCGTTGCTGCTGAGCTACGAAAACGGGGTCGAAGCCTAAGGTCGTTACGATGTTCTAGAAGTTGCGAAGGTTAGCATTTCAACGGCTGAGGATAAACCGGAATTCAAACGGCGCAAATAAGCCACTTTGCACGCTGGAAACAGTATTCCAATGCAGCGAATAGGTGCTCACCTGCAAGTTTGCGAAACACGATGTTGCATGAAGCAATGACGCGGGTTCCAAGAAAACAACAAATGAAGGATCGTGTGTGTTGATGTCCAAGTTTGTCTAACAGTTGATCAAGCCAAAAGAACGCAATGAATGGGAAAGACAGCCATCCAAGAGCCGCAGTTCGTTGGCAGCTCGCGATATATAGGAGCGTCGATGGGCGGCGCTGTCAAAAGACAGGGTGTCGGGGTCGGTCGCGCGCGTTCTCGGCGAAACTGGGTGCCGTCGTGATCGAGATAGGTAGGTAGGTGCAGCAACCGAAAGTGTGGCTGCCTGCAGGACAAAGGAACGACTTGATGCAAAAAATAGTGACAAGGTCTGTGTCGCAAGTCGGTGCTGGTCTGGGTACAAGGAGGGACGCAGCGCAAACGGGAGAGAACAAAGCAAGGCGATGAAGAGAAGGAAAGAATCTTGAAAGAAAAAGGACGCTGTTGGCGATGGCGTCGTTGTCTTCTGGGGGAGAGAAAGGAAAGGGACGTGGCATGGGGACCGATGGGTGTGATGGGGGTGGTGGACTCGTGGAGGGGGGGGCATTACAGCACTAATGGAAGGGGGAATGGAACAAAAGAGTGGAGCGCAAACCCCCCAAATGTCTCTAGTAGCGCCTAAAGTGCCCTAAAGCTGGAGCCCCTTGGCCGCCCCTGCGCCTGGATGGCAGTGCCAACCCAGTGCCAACAATGAGATCTGCCAACGCCCGTGCTTCAGATAGAGACACTCGGGCTCAGTGGGGTTTAGTGCTGCCACCATCGCATTTTGCACTTTTCTAGCGTCTGGCCACCGCCCCTGGACAATTAGCATGTTCAACTACAGGAATTCGGTGATCTTCGCGCTGACAACTTGAAGTATATCTTCGTGGGTTGCAGCTGGGATGAAACTCCTGCAGCAGATAACCTCAACAGAGTCACTGCAGTTGTTGTTCAATAACATGAAGCGGTCCTTGCCATGATGGACTCTGCTGTCCTTCATCAGCCGGCGCCTCCGTCGCACGTGGCCGAAGTCACAGGAATGCTGTGTCCAGAGTGTGATCACGTCACGTACACGTAGCGAACTTTCGGCAGAGATCACGGGTTGGGCCCCTATCCGCGGCATTTGGGTTCACTGGAATGTTGAGAAAACGTGTAAAGTAGTTTCCAGGCCCGTGGGAAACATTCCAGGCGTGGCTATTGGGCAGCGGAAGCTTGCTAGCGACGGAACGGGGAGGCCGATCGACTAGGCATTGCCACGGCATCCGATCTTTTTCGCTGATCATGGAGCGATTGGGTTTGACACGACTCGAGTTGTTTCCTGATGCGTGATCCGAGCAAAGACCATCCCTCGCAGAAGGACGACAATTTCTCTCAACTGAGTCGAGTCGACTTGAGCACAGATATCATGATTGCGAATGCCGTGATGTCATTTTTTCGCATGATGAGAGGTATAGGGTAGGGATTCAGCCACAGCAGTCTTGTGATTGATCATGTGGCTGGCTGTGGCGAAGCAATCCTCAGCCTCATTTGTGATTTGTGTTGATTCTCCCAATTTAAACAGTATCCAGTTGGAGCCACCAATACCTTATTGATGTATCAGTTGCGATCACACAAGTCAAACATGGGGTTAGGTGCTCATGAATATGATGAGGAGCCACAGTCTCAGCCATTCCAGACATGAAATCTCAGCCAGCCTCAGTAACCCCATAGTAGGTTCTTGACAAACAGTGTCGATGCCCACTCACTGACCAACGACGGCTGAACGAAACAACTATCAACAAACGACGTAGCTCATGAGCACCAAGCATGGACGAAGCTCTTGATTTGACGTTATCGACACGTGCCATCCGTCTGATGAGAAAGCTCACTGTCGCCAGGCTCCGTCGCGTTCTCCCATTCAGGAAATCGCGACGACCCACGCCAGCGACCGACGTTACCCCAAAACGACCAAGCTTGCCCAAGGAAAACATCGTGACGACTAATATGCAGAGCTCTTTTTGCCTGGAGGAACCGTGAGCTGCAGACTTGTCTTGCTTGGACTGACTAGTTATGAAGGAAATTACCCGATTTGAGCATCCGACGGTATTTAGCCTTTGGCACAGGTCTGTTTCTCAAACATACATCTTTCGTGGCCTGTGATTGATGAAAAAAATCGTCTGGCTCTCAAGAGTTCATAGCGATTAATATCCGTCCAGGACAAGCCAGATGGAAGAACGTGCCTACTACACGCGCCTCGATGGAACAGTCCCAATAGATAAAGGCGAGGCGGGGATAAGCGGCATCTCCTCCAACTACTCCGACGAAGGCCCAACCGGACTACTGTGCTCCATCCCTCTAGAGAGGACGACACCGGACAGCCACTCTGCGGCCGTCCCCATCATCGCGGTGGGGCGAGGTGACGTCCAAAAGCGCCATCATCCGCCTACAACCACCTTCAAGCGCCGCACATCGGGACTCCAACTGGACACTATGTTACATCTGTATGTCCCTGTCATCGACTCCGATGCCTGAATGGTGGGGTACGTGCAGCCTGCAATGCTCGTCGGGACTCCCCACCGAGTCCAGTAGCACAGGGCGCGAGAAAATCCACGAAAGGCGTTGCAGCGATGATGCTGTAATGCCCCTCATTGCCCCTCCTTCACACGCCTTCTTCGTCGCTCTAGGTTGTCGCGCCGACTGTGGGGTGTCACTTACTCCGCGACGACACACCCATTTCTCAGTCTGGGAGCGAGGAGAGAATGGGGCAGCAGAAATTGGGAGACTCTTAAGAACGAACCACTTCCTTCCTCTAGCTCAGTCTCCTTTCTCCTCCCTCCCTCCTCCTTCTTCCCCTCTCTCCCCCCTGTGAAAACTTATCCTCCCCATCAATCCTCCCAAGCAAACCACTACACACATCCACAATGGTCAACTACCCCGAAAAGTTCGAGGGCTACCAGTCCCCCAGCCTCAAGAACTGGACCGACTTCGAGAAGAACGCCTTCACTCCTCGCCCTTTCAACGAGGAGGATGTCGATGTCGAGATTGAATGCTGCGGTGTCTGCGCCAGCGACATGCACAAGATCAACGGCGATTGGGGTGACTGCCCTTACCCCCTCGCTGTCGGCCACGAGGTCGTCGGCAAGGTCGTCCGTGTTGGTTCCAAGGTTACCCTCGCCAAGGTTGGCCAGCGCGTCGGTGTTGGTGCTCAGATCTACAGCTGCTTGAAGTGCAAGCAGTGCCAGAACGACAACGAGACCTACTGCGCTCACCAGATTGATACCTGGGGTCAGGAGTACATGGACACTGGCCACATCACTCAAGGCGGTTACTGCTCTCACATTCGTGTCCACGAGTTCTGGTGAGTAAACTCTCTCTTCCCCGGAGGTTTTATTGGGAGCGTTATCTAATCATTTCTTATCGCAGGGTCTACCCCATTCCCGAGAAGCTGAAGAGCGCACAGGCTGCACCAATGCTGTGCGCTGGTATTACCGTCTATAGCCCCCTGAAGCGTTTCGGCGCCGGGCCGGGCAAGAAGGTCGGCATTGTGGGTATTGGTGGTCTTGGCCACTACGGCATCATCTTCGCCAAGGCCATGGGCGCAGAGGTCTGGGCTATCTCCCGCTCTCGCTCAAAGGAGGAGGATGCTCGCAAGATGGGCGCCGATGGCTTCATTGCCACTTCCGAGAAGGACTGGAATGTCCCTCACAAGATGACTTTCGACCTCATCGTCAACACCGCCAACACCACCGACGGCTTCGACCTTAACCAGTACCTCAGCCTGCTTGACGTCCATGGCCGATGGAACTCCGTTGGTATGCCCGGTGGTGAGGGATTCAACGTCAAGAACCAGGACTTCACAGAGAACGGTTGCTTCATCGGCAGCACACACTTGGGTAGCCGCAAGGAGATGCTCGAGATGCTCGAGCTCGCCGCCGACAAGGGTCTCCAGTCATGGGTTGAGGAGCTCCCGATCGGTCAACCCGGTCTGAAGGAGGCGATGGATAAGCTGAAGAACAGCAAGGCCCGCTACAGGTCTTGCATGGTTGGCTACGACAAGGAGTTCGCTTAGATCCGATCGTCTCGATGTAGCAGAAGGTGTGGGGATGGTGGATAAACATAAAAAGCAGGCGGGAAACGACGGGAAAGATCTATTTATGGTTTTCGCCAAACTAAATACCAAATGAATCTAAATGAACCAAGCTCTCGGGACACCGATGTGACGTGACGGTGGGGGAGTTGGATCATCCGGGCACCCTGATGTCCGGATTACTGACCCATCTGAGTTCACGCCCAGTTCAGCTAAGGCCAGCTGACCAGGCCAAAGATGTGGATGATGCATTATATAAGTCAAAGTGGACATGGAGGGAGGAATTGATTCTGTGTGACTCGATAATAATGCTACCATAAGACTAACAAAGACACTTAGGGTTATTTACCAAATAGTTTAGATACCAGAGTCTTCCTGTAAGATAGAGTGCTCTTCTTGGAAGGCCGACCATGTAGAGCATGTCTCATTCATCCGATCCTCGTCTGAGATCCCAGCAATCTCGCTGTACCTCTCGATAAACTGCAGGGCGAAGCCTTCGGATGTGTGCCATCCAATATGACAGTGCATAAGCCAGACACCAGGGTTATCGGTCTCCCATGCCATGACCAAGTAACCTGATGCTGGCAGAAGAGCCGTGTCGCGGCGTGGCGGGTTGTCCGTGTTGAGGGTGACGGAGGAAGAGTATGTACCACTGCCTTGGGCAAGTACGAAGAAGTCATGCCCGTGCAGATGAATTGGGTGAGGAACGGCGAGGGTGGTCTGGACGACGAGGTAGACCCATTGGTTGGCCTCGCTGAGCTGAAGGACCGCATTCTCCGTTTCCCACTCTGTAGCTCCGCTGAGAACTTGACCAAGGGTCGGTTCGGCCCAATCTACCAGAAGACTCGTGCTGTTGAGGTACCACTTGAAAAGACCCTCGGAATTGCGACCGACAGTTGCAACCGCAAGGTTGCTCCAGTCAGCAGTCTCGACAGTCTTGGAGACGTATGGAACAAGGTTGGATGTCTCGTCGTCACAACTGTCAGAGAACTCGTAGCCAGTAGTCTCAGGCGTGGAAGGAGAATCTCCATAGTACACGACGGCCTTGATATTGTCGACGTTGTCATTGTCGGAACAAGCCGATTGAGGGATTGCACGCATCCAGAAGTTGTCAGCTACATCAGCTTGATCAGCTGTAACAATGATATCGTAACGCTGACCTATATGAGCAAAAGTCAGTCTACGAAATGCGAAATACTAGGATGAGGGTACGTACCCATACTCAGGTCAAGCAAGGTAGTTGTGTAGGGCTCGATGGGGATCAAGTCAGACGCGATGACCGTCATGGTATGGTTGTCGAGAGAGAACTTCCAATGTGTGTCCACGGCAGCGTTGACAAGTCTCATGCGGTAGGAAGTGCCAGAGGTGAACGAGATGTTGAGGCGGCTGCCAGTCTGAGAAGAGTCACCATCGTCGCCAAAGACATTCGTTCCATTGATGAGGCCAGTATCGAGTGTCGGAGGACCGCTTCTTTGCGCGGAGGCGTATAGTTCATCCACTGTCTGATGATCCCAATCATTCAGGAAGATCACACCGAGATCTTCATCATAGTTAGCCGAGGCTGGGCCATTGATGATAATGCCACCAAAGACACCTTGATAGGCTTGAAGAGCAAAGTGAGAGTGGTACCAGCTCGAGCCATATTGGGTCGCTTTCCAGGTGTAAGTGATGGACTCTCCGACTGCAACGGGGCATTGGGTGACAGCAGCCACACCGTCGTGTTCATTGGTGTAGTTCTGTCGGATGCCGTGGAAGTGAAGACTCGTTCCGTTCAGAGAAGTAGACATGGAGTTGGTGACATAGACTGTGACGGTATCACCCCAGTCTGCGAAGATAGTTGGGCCAGGGATGGACCCGTTCACGGCCATGGCGCTTCGACTGACACCATCAGGGGCCATCGTCACATCTGTGAGATCGAACCAATACTCTCTGGTCACACCTGTATCCACAGGCTCAGTCCAGTAGTCTGTGGAAATAGAATAGTCACACCATTCATTGCGTGTTGAAGCAGTGTTGCCATCACAAGCGGCACGTCGGCCGAGGGCTGCGTTTGGTGCAGCACTGGCGAAGCAAGGCGCACACGCCGTGATAACAGCGACGATGAAGAGCAACGAGTGCATAGTGTTTTGAATGAGTTATTGATAGATAAAAAAGTGTTCAAGGAATGAAGAGACAAGCTCAAGGCACCTTACAAACACCTTTAGCTGAGAAGATGATGAGTGAACGATTCAGGTTCGAGCTGCTTGATCGCGACGCAGGCGGCTGATGATGGCAGAAAAAAGCTCCGTATCTCTCAGAGACCTTCAATCTTTTATATCGTTCTCCTACCTAGACCCTGTATCATGTGGGCGCAATTCGAAGCTGCGATGTCCTTTGATCCCCCTGCTTAAGCTTGCCTATAACAGAGGTGCTCGAAGTTATTGAACGCGATTGTGTTCCCCTGACGCGCAGCTTCGCTGTGCATCTCGTACCCACCGTCAAAGCAGCATTCCGCATAAGCGGCGAGTATTGAGGAGATGATGTGGCACCCTTTGCTGTTGCACTCCATAGCCGCGGCGTTGATAATGGCGCAGCGGTGACAACTACTAGTAGTTACCATTTTTGGAAATGCGAAAGGAATATGCTTGCTCGGGGAGACGGAAATAACGGGACTGAAACGATAGATCAGGCGCTTTACTTGATCCGTGAATATCACCGTACAGAATGTCCATGCGCATCAACGGTAAATGTCAGATAGCGTGGGGTCCATCGGTCTATCTGCCGACACCGAGATGGAGAGCCACTTCAGCTGCGCCGACATGCGCCACTCCCGCTCACCCCTGCAGTCATGAATAGTAAGGTGACTTGCGTATGTCCCTGTCAGGTCAACACACTTTACCATATTCGGTCGTCTATTCATCCACCGTAACAATAGGAGTTGGCGGTTATAGACTGTTTGATCCCTGGGGGCTGTGGAACAACACGTAGAGGCTGACGTGGACCCTAGCCTTGCTTCACGAATAATGGCTCCAGAATCTCATTGCGCATGACCGAGCCACACCGCGGGACCGTCCGTCGAGTCATGAGCATGTGTCGCGAAAGCACAGACACAGACCTCGCATCAAGTCCCTTCTCTGTTGAGACCGAGGGACATTTGCCAAAATGAAGCTCACGCTACGACAGGTCCTCCTGCTACCGCTGATTTGTACATAAGTCGATTGACGCCACAAGGAGGACCGCGTGTATCTGCCAACATCCTTCTGGTGAATACTTTGAAAAGTATTGGAAAGCTCCATCGCTACGTATAGTCTATTAACTTTCGCTTGTCTTTCAGAATGCTTGCACGGAAGGTGCTTCTCTGTTCCTTTGCTGCAGTAGCAGCCGCTGGTCGCTTCCACAAGCGCCAGGATGCCGAAGGCTCAGTTCCTTTCAACCTGTTCGCCTACAATGAGGAAGTCGGTGGTCTGCCCATCGTTTCAAACGGAAGTACGTCTTGAGCTCCTTCCCCTGATACAGGGCGTCTGAAGATCACTAATATATCTGGGGTAGCTGATGTTTTTATTGGGGACACTCGAGAGCTGAACGATACTGAAGCTGCGGTTGTGATATGTAGGTGATGCTTCGACAACAATAATTCCTGTGCAGATCACGTCTAACATCTTCTCACGAAGTTACCGAGGGCGACGACGGCATTTGGTATGCATCGCCTAACACTACCCTTTCGGTTGACGGCGAGCCAACATGGGGCAACCTCAGCCTTTCGATTCCTATGCCTTCATCGCCACCCGCTGCTGTTCAGCTCGAAAGCACATCCAATGCCACTACCGGTCGAACACACACTGGCTTCGGTTTCTACGGCACTGTTGCCTTTCACACGAAAGAGGACGGTTCCTTTGAATCACTCTGGTTCGCCAGTCCTGTTGCTGATGGATTATGGGCTCTGCAGTGGAATGAGACCGAAGGCTCGGAAGCTATGCTGCCTGTAACACTTAAGTCTACTCCTCCCTCTAGCAGTGTATCTAGTTGAGCCTTGGGCAACCCCCCCTGCTTTTGGTGGAGTAGTCTGGAGGACTTGTGTTCGACCCGAGGAGGCAAGCGAAGGCACCTGGAAAGTCGGTTCAAGCTTACCGGAAGCCTAGCATATCAATTTACCGGCGTCATCATTGAGTTATCATCTGTAAGAAGAGAAAAGCGATCTTGGATGCAAGCTAAGAGGTTCTTCAATCGACCTTTGCATCGTTAGAGGCACTTTTGACCATCGGTATACAATCGATTCCGCATACTTGAGGCTTTGAGCCGCGAGCCGTACTGCCAGTTCTGAGAGTATTGCATGAAAGTCTCAGACAAGGTACCACAAAACCATGAACTAACTGTAGCTCATTCCATATAGTGAGAGGCACAGGAACCGTCGGGAAATGGTGAAGAAGTAGTGTAATTGATGGCAGCATCGAGGGTGCTCTACTTTCTGCGTATTATTTTTAATTACTTTCGTTGGCTACGATGATCGAGTCAGGTGTTGTGATGGGAAGTCGATCTTTGGCACAAGCGAATATACCCCATCTGGAGACCCGGCAAGTTAATGCCCGCTGGACCTGAAGGGTGACAGACGGCCCTGTAGAAAAGGGCTACTTCATCGACGGATACCACAATTGAATAACTACATAAATAAGATTGGCTCGGTCAGCCCAATTAGGAAGCTGTCTGGTCGAGCGAACGGATGATCCATTTGCTGCACATTGGAGGCCTTCGGAGGCCGTCGGAGGCCTACGACAGTCTGCACCAAGCATGCCATAGGCCACCTGAAGAGCACCACTGGCTGCAGGAATGCATGGAAGACTGTCTGCAGGAATGCATGGAAGACTGTCTGAAGTGCGAAAAGAGCTTTTTCAGAGTTCGGCGGAATTCGAACAGAGGGCTTTGTCGTCGGTGAAGGTGTAGCTGGTCGACTGTGGTTGGACGCAGCAAAAAGCGAAGAACCACGCCGGTAAAGACGTGAGTTGGTAAACTTTTCTGACGTTTGAGAAGTCGCTACTTCGCTGATTTTGTGATGAGTTTATTTTCTTTATATGTCTTTGCATGACCACCGTGTGACTTGTTGCAAATGTAGCTCAGGTCCCCTTGTAGCACTTTGTGAACATTCGATTCGCTGGGAAGGTATATTGAGACCACGATAGTACCTTCGCTTTCGTGAGTTCACCAAAAAGAGGGAAATATACCAAAAGAAACTGTGAGACGGGCATGCATCGAACATACACATCAGGGAGGCTTTCCACATGCCCATGTGGTCAGCGTCAGTACCAAAAGAGCAAAGGCCAGCCCTCAAGGGGCTGGCAGGGATGAAAAGCTTCAGTTGAGTCATGCAGCTACTTTGCTGAAAGGAAGAAGTCTAATAATTGCTAATGTACCTTGTTAAGGGGAGGGAACGTGGTGGGCCTTGGCCAGGGCCTCCGGTGCAGTGAGATGAGATGATGGTGGACGTTGAGACTGAATGAGCCTGTCGCTATGGCCCCGAAAGGTGAGCGGCAACGCGACGAATGGTAATCGCAGTAAATGCACGTCTGTATCTAGCATAGGGGAAAAGGATGCAAAAAGAACGAATAAGATGCAGGAGCTGTTCTGTCCCCAGTGTCGAATCGAACTACAGACCTCAACCCTGGTGTAGGCACCCGAAGTAGGGCGGCCCGATCTGCAAAAAGCGAAGTTCGGCCCTGACCAAGGCCGAAGAAGTAGTGGTTCAGCTTTCAGTTGAGCTACTTCGCTGAACGTAGAGAATAGTAAATCGGCTTATAGAGGGGGAGTGGTGTCTGGAGACAGTGGTGGGGGCCGCAGGCTGCAGTGTGGTATGGTGGGAATCGGGACAGCTGACGACTACAACCATAGTGATGTCTGTTTATAAGTCTCCAGATGTTCCAGCGCTAATAGATCCCTTGAATGACGCGATGAGGCCAAAAAGCAGGTGAATTGAAGCAAAAAAGAACTGATGGGTTTGTTCTTCCCAGCTTCGAACAGAGCCATCTACATGCAGCGCAGTGTTGCCAGATCCAGCAGGGCCGCGACCAAAAAAGCGAAGTCCGACCGGGGTCGCCGGTGTTTTCCATTCAGGCCTTTGGGCTGTATTTCTTTGCTACTTCGCTGGCAGTATCTTTGTTTCTTTGACTTATGAAGGTAAGCAAACGGCGAATGCTGATCAGACGCGGACTGCCGGGCTTGGTGGGGCGCGGATCGGGGAGGCGGGGCCGGAGACCGTCGAGGAGCTGAGTCACTCAGGCACCAGACTGACGGATGATGTTCCTTGACGCAGATATGGGGGGAAAAGGATCTCTTGAAGCATGCTGGATACTGAAACTCGCTTTCTAGGCGCTTATGAGATGGTTAAGATGCATAAGAACATGGACAAGCGGGTTGCTGGTGTTTAATCGAGATAGTTAGAGCGGCCTTGGTTGCATTGACGCAGATGTAAGCATTGCTATGTGAAGTGAAGTGCATAGTTGCACACAAATCGTCGCGATGAAAGAATGGACTTGAAAGAGTCAAATCTTATTTTACCGGCAGGACACCAAGGGGAGGAAAAGGAGGCGACCAGTTGGCAGGACTGTGGTTCGAACCATCACCCAGCCCGACACAGTCTCCAGGCCAAAAAGCGAAGTTGCCCACCGAGGGTAGGCACTTTTCCATGACTGGACTGACAATACAGTTGAGTAACTCGCTACTTCACTGAGACAGGATTGTGGGATTACATCCTATGTACCCTTCGCTCGCCGGTGACGTGTTCCCTGCCAGGAACAACACCGTGGGGGACGTCTGCGTGTTAGCGTGTCTCAGTGGGGCCTGCGCTGTGGCCCAGCCACTTTGCAGAAGCGAAACAAAGAAATAGTAATGGAAGTCAATTCAACCTGTAGTATTAAAAAATATATATGACAGATTGATTTAGTTGATGTGTCATTGGCGGCTCGAACGCCGAGCTTCGAGCAAAAAGCGAAGTCTGCCTACCAATGGTGGACAGAAACTGACAGGAACTGACATTGCAGTCGGTGGCAAAGCAGCACTCCTGGTCCGATGACTTAGTTGAGTAAATCAGCTACTTCGCTGAGTTAAGGAGCTTGTAATTATGCCTTATGTACTGTCTGGCTGTGCCGCAGCCGCTCTCTGCGACTCAGATGGGAAAATGGTTATGGGCTGTTCGTTGACACTCTCTTGGCGCAGGTGGATGTTGACTCCTTGCAACCGCACGACAGTAAGCGAGGCGAGCGACCGCGAGAGAAGAAAGTATACACAGTAGCTAAAAAGCCAAAAAGCACCAGGATCATCTAACTATCAGCTTCGAACGCCTTGTTCTCGGCAAAAAGCGAAGCATGAGCCCTGCCTAGACACTCGTGAGTGAGTCACAGGTTTGCCAGAGCGAACTGGCCATCCGAAAATGTTCCAACTTCAGCTACTTCGCTGAGACTCACTCTCACATTATTGCTACAAATGCCTTCTTCTAGCGGCTGGAGCTCAGACTGGTGTACTTCATGTCAGAGGTAACATACAAATGGAGGGTAATACCATGGGTATCCAACCAAATGCGCACTTCGTCACGACAGGCTAGCTGTCAACCAACCATCACCCAGCCCTTTCTTTTTGTCCTTTCAGGTATCACAGCAATGCCAAGTATAGTTCTGCGACAGAATAGAGCCCTGATGATTATGAAATCCCACCATCCTAGCTATTTTGAGCATCACAATGGAGGATGGACTGGGCCATCCCCCATTTCAGCGACATGGAACCTGTGTGGGCGCCTTGAGTGTCAGGATGGGCCAAGGTCTTTTTTTCGAGGAGATGGGTATACGGGTGCCTCGGATTAATGTCACGAGAGCTAGTGAGATATTTTACCAGTAGGAGAGACCGTGAACTGGAGTCTGCTGCCAGGATTAGGTGCCAAGGGACTGCCGCACTGTGCAGTCAATACCTGAGAGTCGGGGATGCCTTGTAGTGGCCTGATAATATTAAATTAAAGTAGAGATAAGATCGTCAACAACCTTGTTCGAAACTTGCAGCAAATCCCAGGCAGGCGAGGACTCCCTGCTCGGAGATCATATGTTATGAGCTGATCATGGTGGCGATCCTCGCCAACTGTAAGATGCCTCGCTTAGCACCAGCGGTAACGGGAAGAACCATGCATGACCTTGGGTTTGTCTAAGTGACATGCCCATTCAAACTTCTTCAACTCCGTGTTTGGGATTTCCTCCTGGTGGAAAACATCCGATTGATGGAATTTAGTTCCCGAGATTACAGCTTGGGACGAAACGGGCGCTAGATGGGACGCAGGCTGATATCCGCCTAGAAACCCCACGTGTGAACAAGGGGTTGTTTCTGACATATTGGTCAGGTAGGTGGGTTATTATAAAACGAAACAGCCAAGACACATGCAATTCTAGGTTTTCTGACGCATTGTATGGAGCCACCAGGTTGTCTACAGACGAACCGCCGTCATGGAGATCGGTCCCCGCCGAACTCTGGTTCGATTCAGCTGCAGATGATCCACAGACCTGAAGCATTAGAGCTGGACAGATTACAAGCCCCTCACCTCCCGGTTCCTAGGCGCTTACTAGATGGAGCTGTAGATAGAGCCAAGTCGCGTGTTTGTAGAGTGCTGGTAACCAAGGGCAGATGTTATAAAACGATGCTCCAAGCCACCTGCTCTCTGACTTTCTCTTAGTCTTCTTCAACGATTTTGTTCATTCTATCTCTTCATTTTCAGCTCTCCTTCACTTCACTTTCATTAACTTCACTGGTTGAAGCTGGTCTAACATTCATTCTTGCATTCACTTTCACATTCTTTCTCACCTCAAAGAACTCGAACACCCCCAGGTCCTTCCTCCAATCCTGTCAAGATGTCCTTCAAATCCGCCACCGTTGCCATGATTGGCGCTTTCGCCACCTCTGCCATCGCCCACGGCACTGTCTCGAGCTTTACCACGGACGGCACCGAGAACGGCGGGTTCCTCCTCGAGTACTTCTACATGAAGCAGAGCAACCAGCCTGTCCCCGACATTGCCGCCTGGCACGCCGAGAACCTCGATAACGGCTTCGTCAGTCCCGACGAGTACAGCGACGTCAATATCAACTGCCACAAGAACGCCAGCCCTGGTCCCATCACCGCTTCCGTCGCGGCTGGCGGAACTGTCGACTTCCAGTGGACTGACTGGCCCGAATCTCACTTTGGTCCCGTATTTACCTACGTCGCGAAGTGCGACGGTGACTGCGCCGATGCTGACCCTGCTACCCTCAAGTGGGTGAAGATCGACGAAGGCGGCATCGATATTGCGACACAGAAGTGGGCTGCCACCGCACTCATCGAGAACGATAACATCTGGACCACGACTGTGCCCTCTACCCTCGCGTCTGGCAACTACGTCTTTCGCCACGAGATCATCGCCATGCATGATGCTGGCAGAGTTGGCGGCGCCCAGAACTATCCCCAGTGCTTCAATATCGAGGTTACTGGCGGAGGCTCTGACAACCCTGAGGGTGTTCTAGGCACCGAGCTTTACACCGCCGAGCACCCAGGCCTCAACTTCAACCCTTATACCACCATCGAGAGCTACGAGATGCCTGGCCCTGCTCTATACGGCTCCAGCGGTGGCGGCAACCCCAGTCCCGTCGAGCCCAGCCCTGTCGAGCCTCCAGCTGCTACTCCGACCGTCGAAGCTCCTATCAATGCTTCTACCAGCGCTGTCCCGGAGCCCACTCCTACATCTTCTGTTCCTTCAACTCCTGAGGAACCCGGAACTACTGTCCCTGAAGAGCCCGAGGCAGGTTCTGGCGAGCTTCCTGAGACCTTCACCGTCGAGACTTTCATCACCTGGCTGCGCGAGCAGACCGGCACCTCCAACGCCCGCCGTCACGCTCGCGCCTTCTTCTAAGTGCTTGGGTGATCGTTGCCCTTTCTCCAAGACTTATTCCATGTTGCTTTCTTGTACATATAGATACTTCAATTTTATAGAGCTTGCTGTGACCATCCTCATTTCACGTTCCGATGTCCGAAAGATTCTTGATCATTATTGTGCCACAGGTACACCGAACACCTTCAGGCCGGCCGAGGCTTATCCATCGACTCGACTGTGTAAATTCCAGGTGGAAGCCTCGATCTGGGTTCTGTCAACCCCTCATTATACACGCTTTGTAGAATGCGCATGTTCATTGAGGTAAGAAGATGTAGGTTAGGGGAGCACAGAGAGCGAGTCGATTCTCAGAAGGTGTAGATAGCCAACCGCTCAAAAGAATGCATATATGCTGAAAGAGATGAAAGCTTCATGATCTACCAGTGAGCCTAAGGGCTAGGACTATGCGCTTCACGGGCCTGAATGTTGTCAAGACGTAAAGTTGGATCTCAACAACTGTAGGCGACTGCAGTGGTTGCCGCCCGAAGCCATTACCGTTAGGCGTGCTGGCCACTCCATAAAACTTCCCATCATCCGAAACTTATCACCTTTACGGAGGAGATAGGCTTTTAAGGTTTTGACATGAGGACGTAATGACGGCGATTAGTCCGCCGCGCGACAGTGCTGTTGTCGTCTCGGTGCTTCTGTTCCGACTTCAGACCATATGAATTGATCGCCTCGCTTCCTTTATATCCAATGCAGACTTCTGGGCCAGCAACTTCTTTCACTTCCGCTGCGTCCCTCATACTGCTTGCGTTCATTGACATCGTCCTCTAGACAACGCCAAGCTTGCTAATACATTACACGCATCGACAATGCCTGCGTTCATCAACATCCTCTACCTCCGTTCTACGACCGGCACAGACCGTTTCGACGAAAACTATTACTTGTCCAAGCATTTGCCATTGGCCCAAAAGTCGTGGGGACCACATGGTCTGCTTCGGTGGCAGGTCGCCAAATTGGCAGATGATCCCGAAAGCCCGTATTACTTCCAAACGATCATGGAATTTGAGAGCATAGAAGCATTCGATAAGGCAGCCAAGGAGCACGGAGCGGCGATATTCGAGGACGTCCCGAATTTTACGGATCTGAAGGCTCTGCTGATCAAGGGAAGCCTCCTGGGAAGCTGGTAGAAGTAGAGAGACTAGATCGCAGTGGACCTCGTGACTGGCTGCCACAGGCGTGAGGGCCGCGCGGAGTGGGTGCGGCACTATAAACTTACATTAACGGATCAAGAGTCTATTTCGCGCCATTCGCCCGCTTGCAACATTGTGCAGTAATTCTTACCATGCGAACGAAACCATGTGGAAATATGCTGTATCTGGAGCAAACTATACCTCAGCCTACCAGGGCAAGTTCCTAAGCGTATGTACTGGAAGTCCGATGTCGCTGCAGCCCATGGAGCAATAGTCGATCTCTGGTCCATCTCGAGGTCTACAGGGTCTTTAGCTATGGGGTTTCCAACTACTACCAGTGAAGCGAAGCGTGCGATTGACCCTGGGTCCGACGACAAGCAACCGAGCATGGTGTGCTGTTACTAGCGAGACCGAGGGCTTCATCGACACAACCCGTACCAGGCTTGAGTGACAGTCCCAAGCCAAAAGGAAGGGACCTATATGAAATATATGCTTGGTCAGTAGGCAAGACTTCTTAAGAAAATCTACATCTAACCCCAGAAGTTCTATAAACCCTTGAAAACACGTATTGTTATTAAGGAGTTCTCTTATAACCTATTCAGATATACTAAGTTGAACGTCTACTAACACTTCCATTTCATAATACATCTTGTAAAGCTTCTGAAACCCCAATAGTTATGTACGGTTAACCTTACTCATTAATGCGGGTAGTAGTAATATAGCTCTTTCATGGCTGTAGCTATAACGCTCTTCCCTATCTCACTTATAAGACTGAGTGTAAGAAGAAAGCACTCAATATAGCTAATAAGTAGGATATTCAGAGCTAAGAGCCCCCTACAGGGAGTGCCTAAAGCCCTTTAGCTTGCCGGCTGTAGAAACGGTCTAGGGTTCACTACTGATACGTTAGGTTATTCTGATAAGAACTAGATACACGGGCACCATACAGAGCCCGAAGAGACTGGCATCACATAGTACCGGCATGATATCAGAAAGTATAACACTTTTAGACAAAACATCCGCAGTGTGAAATGTGCAGTGTTCTGGGTCTCTTGCATGACGTTGCCCTCAACTCTATCGCAAGAAGTAATACCCTCCCCAACCCACGAGACCAGCGGTCAGAATAATTAGAGCCCATATCAACCCCGCTTCTTGGAGGATCTGACCGGCCAAATTTCCGACGGCCTCAGCATCATTGACTCGAGGAAACGGTTCATCAGGGATGGGCTTCCCCAACGCCTTACACAGTGGTGCCCAGCCTTCGCTGAGCTCCATTGTGTGGAATCGTGCTGCAGGAGTGATGCGCTCGATGCGGGCGTTGTGTTCATCCATTCGGTCTAGGAGTCATTGAGGGCATGTAGAAGCGGCAGGAATACAGGGATGCATACCTTGCGTCATTGGACCAAACTCCTCTTCTTGCCTAAGCAGAAGTATGTGAGCATACCTTGTGGCAATCATCTGTAGGGGGAAAGACTAACATCTCCAGGAACTGCGCTACCAACTTCGGGTACCATCGTTTTCCGGGTACCGGTGCAAGGAACCAGCTGAGAAACCCAGCTCCGGCTTGATTCGTGACAGACTTCCAGCTCTCCCACCAGCGGATCTTGTCGCGGCGAACACAAACGACACGGGCATCTGGATAAAGTTCGAGTAGCTCCCCGACAAAACAATTCCCTGGCGCGTCAGTGATGGCGACGAAGCCTGCTGTGGCTTTGCGGAGGATCTTGAGCAGGCGTTGCCTATCGTGGCGAGCGTCGAAAGCCGCTGTCCATAGCTTCACATAAGCTGGTCCCACGGTCAGATGGTCGGGCACCATGCGCTGATGCAGGGAAAAATGTGGAACTTGCCGTCTTCTCGGTTGAGGAGTTGGGATCCGCCATGCATAACAGGTCCGTCAAGAAGTTTCTCAAGGGCTATGGACATAGAAAGGGTACCGGTGCGAGAGTAGCCTGCACCGATAACCTGTAGAGATCTGGATGGATCCTGAGGAACAGAAGCTGTGCCGCCCATCATGGATGTGCATCAGATGTAGTGGGCTGACAGAGATGTGGATGAACGCTAGTTGAAAGAGAGAACAGAGTTGCGAGCTTGTTGGTACATTATAAGAGGTTCTTCGAGATTGCTGCGGCCCAGCCGATAGTGAGCTATGACGTTGATTCTGCGGCGCGGTATGGCGTTGATCAACTTCCAGGAAAGGTGCCCTATGGGTAAACCAGTACCTTGAACCCATCGGCATCCTTTGAAAACTGACTTTGATCATCATATTGAATTGTCCACACCTGGATCTTGTCAACTATAGTAACTGTGTGTTCTTTTCATCGCCCTTCATGTGAAGCAACCCCAGGAGAGTTAGACCAGTACCTAATGAATCAAACGCTTTCTACGGCGTAGTTGTGCTAGCTGCAATGTCGAGATGGTCGGAACTTCCAGTTACAGAGAAGAAATTCTATGACACCTAATAAGGCAAACGACAATTTTGTCAGGGTAGCTGGTAAGACTGAACCAGCAACATTTGGTAACAGAGTGTGAGGCCTCTCCAACCCCTGTAGATTATTGACTCAAGAAACCATTAGTCGTCGTCGACTGACATTTATTTCCTGGGTGTAGGTCAAGCCATTCAGGATATAGGTCATGATCGGGCGGCGCATGGACACTACAGGGGTGATAACAGGATTCCAAGTTCAATTGCTGATCGGCCAACAACTCCGTGAGTGAATGGCTGCGGTATATTCGCCCAGAGTGACGTTGTCAGTTGTACTCGGGAGCTAGTACATCCATTGCTTAGGTTCACCGACTCTAGATATAATTGGCCAGGAAAATATCCCACGATGGCATTTCGCAATGAGTCGGTGTTAAGCATTAATCGACCCGTCACTAGACTGCATGTGGCATATCCCGACAATGTGGGCTACGGCCAGGTCCATCCGTTCGAATCCTTCGGTATTCATGCTCGGTGTTTGCCTATCCTGACAACTGTGCCTCTTTTTAAACCCCATTCGAACCCCAGTGACGCCATTAGCATTGAAGCATGATCTACCAGAGGCGAAGGTCGTGTGTGGCGCAGGTATGGTAGCCGATCACAGGATGAGTGGCCTATGACAAGAACAACAATAACAACATATCACTCATCGTCTCCGACCCTGGGAAGAATCGAGGCGCACGCGAGTATAAGCGAGCTGACCCTTGCCGCAATTGAGATAGGTGCTCGCAATTCAACGCAGGAACCGCTAAGGCCGACCCTTCCTACCATGACGACTGACGTCTCGGAAGCAACTTGTGTAACTTAGGAGCCGTGGACTTTTAATTTCCCGGATGAAGGCGGACTCCCTACTCCACAAGGATCAGTTTGTCAGTTGCGGTAGTTACCTGGTCTTAAACGTGGGCAAGGGTTGATAGGTCGAGATGGGAAGTATAAGAGGACACAGCTGTCGCAGCATCTGCAGGCTCTGAAACTACCTCTATTGACACATACACTCAGACTTCATCTGATATTTTCCATGGCATCTTCGCAAATGATCGGCTTCGGGCTCTGCCTGATACTCTGGGCGATGGCAGTGAGTGCCGGGAGGGAACTTCACGATCGACCGACCCTGCAATGGGGCAGCTGTCCCGACACAGCGGCGTACCTCAACAGCACCGCGCAGATTGAATGCTCTACCATCCGGCTTCCGATGGACTACACTGAGCCCAACTCGACTCTCCTCTGGGACGCGCCTCTTGTGAGGGTAAAGGCCCTTAAGCAGCCGTCAAGGGGATCCATTTTCGTCAACTGGGGCGGCCCTGGTCTACCTGCCATCCCGAATACCGTTTCACGCGGCCAAGAGCTACTAGAGTCAGTACCTTGCACCTTAGTTCGAATTAGGTTAGAAGAAAAGGCTAGCTGACTATTGTTGTGTAGACTGTCGGGCGGTACGTACGATATCGTTGCCTTTGATCCCCGCGGCACCGATGAGACTCTCCGCTTCACCTGCACTTCGGACCAAGTCATGCAGGGC
This sequence comes from Sarocladium kiliense, assembly GCA_030734395.1. Classification (NCBI taxonomy): domain Eukaryota; kingdom Fungi; phylum Ascomycota; class Sordariomycetes; order Hypocreales; family Sarocladiaceae; genus Sarocladium; species Sarocladium kiliense. Next base: position 489,531 of record JAUZTG010000023.1, read on the forward strand.
CTCATTTCGGCTTCACAGCTCGACTCCTACGAATCTCCGCCTCTACAGGCTCGCATGTGGGCCGCGGCGAGTAGGATCGCCAGCACCTGCGCGACGGCAGGGAACGGTGCCCAAGTTGGAGAACTGTTAAGCACGACATTCGCAGCTAGGGACATTGCCCGCATGGCGGACGTGCTTGACGAAGACGGCCTTATTCGCTACTGGGGCTTCTCCTACGGCAGCGCTCTGGGTGAAACCATCGCCGCCATGTTCCCTGACCGTATCGACAGGATGATCATCGACGGCGTGGTCAATCCTCACGAATGGTACAATGACGTCGCGTAGGTCCCCCCCCCGCATATCGACCCCTAGCCTTTCGTGAAGTGTCAATTGCTTACATTTGAGATTCACAGCGATTTCCAGCAGTGGGAGACTGCTGACGCGATATGGGGCTACTTCTTCGAAACATGCATTGAGGCCGGTTCCGAAAAGTGTCCCATGGCTGCGCTCAACAAGACTGCCGCGCAACTTGAGAGCGACATGTGGGCCTTTTTTGACAGGCTCCTCGAGGTCCCAATCAGCAATGGTACGACGGGTATGTTTCTCGACAGCTTCACAGCCAAAGGTGCCTTTTTCCAGGCGTCATACTCGGTAGCCAACTGGCCAAAGCACGCAGCACTCTATACACCACTCATCTGGGGCAGCCCATCTGAAGGTATGGCCGCCTGGACAGCGGAACAAGAGGCTACCGCAAAGCAGGCGCAGAGAGAGAGCGAGGCCCAATCTGAGGCTCTTAGAAAGACGGCAATAATGGAGGGCAAGGATCCTGTCGCCGTGGCCGCGGCCATGGCGCTTCTCGAGCCCCCCAATGCGCTGGACCCCATTGACAAGTTCTGGGCCATTCACTGCTCCGACCGGAACGTACGCGTAACTTCGTACGAGGAATTCGCCCCTGTATTCAAGCGTCTCGACGAGACCAGCACCCTCCGCGGTGCATCACAAGCCATCACGGCTGCCGTATGCGCCCAATGGCCAATCACGGCCAAGGAGTCGTACGAAGGTGTTTTCAATGTCGAGACAAAGACCCCTGTGCTGCTGATGGGCTCAAAATACGATGCACCAAGCTCGATTGCTGGAGCGTACAACGCGAGTGCATCACTTGCCAACAGTGTGGTGATTGAGGTGCAGGGTGCCGGTCACACGTCGTACAGTTTACCTAGTATCTGTGCCGGAAGACATATTTTGGCGTACTGGACTAATGGAACATTGCCGAAGGACAACGTCAAGTGCGAGGTTGACACCAACCCTTGGGACAAGGTGAGAACATGGACAGATGTTTTCGAAAACCTACGCCAGAAGCCAGAGGAGTAGGAAGAAGGAAGTATGTCTTTAGAGGATAGAGCGGAGGACAGCAGTGATTCCATAACGAACATGTCGCACTTGATGCTCCAGTATGTTTCTCCGGAATTATTGGCCAAGTCGCAGGAGAAGCTCGTTCACAAGGCTAAACTCGGTACCCAAGAAAGATCGTCAATGACACGCTCCAGCAAGCAGCAATCAGGCTTCCAAGAGGTGTTCGTTCATGGGAACTTCAGTGGCATTACATTTGGAGGAAAGTGACTTATGTTGATTATTTTTTATATTGTCTGTCCGTCCTGGCCTTGGAAAGCTGGTCGATTAGGCTTAGTCTAGGGAAACAGGCTTCGTCTGTGAAAACTTCCGCAGTTTTAATCTCGCATGTGTATATAGACTTGTTATGACGTTTCCTTTCTTCGAACGCGGACGTGACGTCGGGGTATAATCTATAGAGAGCAGACTCCTTGTCTGGTGCCGAACGATGCAATAGTATACTACAGAGACCCGAGCAACATGCAGGCGAAGATCAGTGGCGGCACAGGCGTGCGCCTTGGCACTGGCTGTGTATTCGACTTATGACCGTGCCATTGCCCCGGCGAGCGGCTTCATGCGATTGATGCTTTGGACACTCGTGTGAGATGAACTTGGGTCAGCTATGGGAGACATAACTCAAGCATCTTACTTGACGCCAATCGGAACTGTGACTCTGCAGTCAAATATGTAGACCGATCGTCCCAGCGACTTACCTATGACCTCACAACTCAAGTCACCCGTATGGAATGTAATTGTGGGCTTGTCACAGGCGCACCCGGATCCATGGGCCTGGTCCCTGTCAAACTACCTTCCACCCGTGTTATTCCCCTCATCGACTGACCCAGCCCGGGTCTTGACCAGGGAGTGGGTGATTGTTCACCCAGCCTTGGATACTATCGCAAGACTATCGCAAGAAGGAGTTTAGTCGAAGCCGGTCGGAGAGGAATATGCTAGTGCGAACCAGCTCCGATTTCGTTCTTGAACAGCACCCCGCATCAGCTATTGTATATTGCGGGGATCCTGGGGAAGCCATGTCGAATAGAGGAATCATTGCCGACATCCTGGGGATAAACAAAGAGCCGCTCCTTGCTATAAGATTGGCGATCCGAAATGGTCTCACAGCCAATGGATTTGGCTGCTAGATAGGCTGACTGTCATGATTGGTGTTACAATCTCATTAAATTGAGTCAAGACAACGCGTTTGTGTCTCTCACCAAAGTACTTCGACAGTTGCCAAGTCAAATTCCATCAGCATGTCTACTTCACATCTACTTCTGGCATTCGCCTTCCCTGCGTTGGCTTTAAGCCATAGCGTTGCTAAACCTCCAGCCCATAGTGCTGTTGAACGCAACTTTACCCGGGCCAACTTGTACGAGAATTGGCCCACGTATGACGAGTTACCGCTCAACGCCAGCTATCCGACAAAGGCGGCTTGGGGTGTCTGGGGCGCGAACGACGAGCTCGGTGCGCTCAACCATATCACCAATGAGACAATCATCTCCGCAGCTTCTGAAATCCAACTTGGCCTGGCTATTCCGCTGAACTTGGAACTTGATATGCCCGGACCCCCGCCGAATCCGAACCGCAAGCCCCTCCAACACATCTTCCAGCCAGGTGATGGCTACACAGATGATGTGGTGGTCATGAACACGCAAGTTTCAACTCAATTTGATGGCTTGCGACACTTTCCATACTCAGTCAACAACAGCGTTGATACGTACCAATGGTATAACGACCTTATCGCTGACTACAACGATGTCATCGGTAGCGCACCTACCACGGTCCTGGGAGTACAGGCATCGGCACAGAAAGGCATAGCAGTGCGCGGGGTCCTGTTTGACTGGGCCGGCTGGAAGGATTCGAAGAATGAGACATTTGACGCATTTACGGCCACGTCAATCTCCACAGAAGAGCTTGACGAAGTTGCGAAATGGCAGGGCATGCCGGATGACTGGTCAAAGCCCGGAGACATGCTGATCATCCGCACTGGCTGGAACAGGCAATACAAGACCCTCAACAAGACTGAGGAAATTTTGCTACCGCAAGGAAACGGCAACTCTATTGGCATGGAAGCCAGCGATGAGTCTCTCCGCTGGCTGTGGGAAAAGAAGCTCAGCCTAGTGGGAGCCGACAACCCAGCTTTCGAGAGTGTAAGTACTTGGACCGTGCTTCTCCCCAGCTTGTTTCCTTTTCGCATAGCTGACGGCACAGGTTCCTTTCAACCGTACAATACAAGGCGAGGCACGTTCTCTGCACCAGGTTTTCCTGGCTGGATGGGGGCAGAGCATCGTCGAGTTCCTCGAGCTGGAAGATCTTGCAGCTCATCTTCACAGACTCGACCGCTGGTCTTTCTTCGTCACCATTCAGACGCTCAACATTGTGTCTGGCATCGCGTCACCACCCAACGCATTGGCAATTCTGTAAAGACAGGCAACTTGGACTCCTCCCGTGTATCGTGTCTGCATATGCTGTAGTCCCCGTATGCGACCAGGTCAAGCAAAGGCGTATTGGTGGGTATAGGCTAGATTCCTTATCGCATCTTGTCTGGAGGGACTGGGCAGACGATGTCCAACCCTCTATTCAGTAGGGTCCCCCCAAAAAATAAAAAAGGTTTTTTGTGAATCAGGGTTTCGAACGGATGGCGATCGGCAAAAAGCGAAGGTCCCCTCTCCGGCGCTGGGTGCGAGGGGATGTAGGTTCTCGTTTAAAGACAGTCGCCTTGCGCCGATGAAAGCAAGTTTAATGCCCCAGCTTGCGCTGGGACCAGCTTCACCCGGAACGGTCTTGAAATCCTCCCACAAGGGGAGGGGTCCTTAGACACATGACTTTGACGGTTGCGCTACTTCGCTGAGAAGCAAGTGTAATTATTTAACTTATAAGGGTATGTCTTGTTGGCCTGTCCTCCCGATCCAGTGGCTGAAGCGTGGGTGAGAAGTGTGGTGGAGAAAAGCGACGGCCTCCAAACTGACAAGCAAGGAAGAGGCGTTGGCTGTAGCCAGGAATCCCTGCGGCGCGTGTGCTGTGCTTTTCTTTTCCTCTTGAGGGGTGTGGACAATCGAATCAATGAGATTTGTTTCGTTCAAAGGATTGTCTTCAGCATGAGAAGCGCCCGCGACCCATGCTGAGGTGAGTTACATCACGCCGTGCCGGTTACCTATCAAGGCACCGGGGTGCCCAAGTCCGGGTGAGCCCAGGCATTCTGGCTTGATGAATGAGGCAAATGTAGAAATGTAATTCAAGATAGCTCGTAGTCGGGACAAGGTTACGGTTAGTACTCCCATATCACCACGCCCCAAAATAGGCCTGATGCAGAACCGTGATTGAAATCGCAGGATGATGAATCATGTGCGACAGCGACAGGGAGAAGTGTGAGCAGTCTGTCTGAACCTGTGGCCGTGACTACCTGCTCCTAGGGCCTCGCACTGACACGGCTATGAGCTAAATCTACATCTTCCCGACCAACAACATGTCGGAGAACCCTCTCTGCTATTACCTCGACTCACCTCAGTTCGTGTTTCCGCAGAGTCCTGGCTTAAAGGCAGCCATCTTCGTCCTGTCTAGCGATGAATTCAAACTCGAGGATCCAGTACGAACGTCATCACCGAACAGTAATCAGGGAAAACACAAGGTCAATCAGAGCGAAGATCTTCATGATCGACTACCACAGAATGCTTATTGATCAGTTCCGGCCGACCAGGGCAGATCGAGCTCGGAAGACCGTGAGATGAGCGCCGCTCAAGAACGGAAAATACAGGACCAAGAGGTGATAATTGGGCAACTGGAAAATGACATCAAGAGACTTCGGGATGAGAGCTGGAAGAGCGATCAATGGCTACAGGACATGCAGTTTGACAAAGCCAGGCAAGATCAACACCGGGCACAGATGAGCAAGCCTCCTTAGCGCCTCCGGTCGGGACGAGATCGTGCGAAGGAGTACAAAGGTCCAACAAAGTACACCAGTAATGCGCAATGAGCCCCGACTAGATACAGTGATCAGAGAATGTCTATACTCTGGATTGCTGCATCAACATTGCGATCTACACTGCGAAGCTGGATTGCATGTTCTGAGATCGAAGGCCGCCCGTAAATCAAGATGACACTGCGATTGTTTATCTCATACATGGATGCTCTCGCAGCCATGGAAAGGAACCTTCCCCAACAGAAGCCTTGGCGCATTGAATCGAGCACGAGGACGGGAGAGACGGACGGGTGCAAGTGAATCAGTCAGCGCTTCAAGACGTAAGTGGCTATAAAGAGCGGTGAGCCTCGTGCTTCTAGAACTTCTCTGCATACACAACCAACACCCTCGACAGAGCTGCCTGTCTTCATTACACTACTAGACTACAAACAAGCTTTCCCCTAAAACTCCCTTGTCAAATCAATTTTTAGACCAATCACAATGGCGGATAAGAAAGAGACACTGCAAAAGAGCATCTCGCTGAACAACCAGCTGCTCCAGAGCACAAAGGACTTGCTCAGGGACACTCAAAACAGCCACACGCAGATGTCAAAGAAAGGTTCGTCTCGCGATGCACTGGAAGATGTGCAGAGAGCGATTAATCTGTTAGAGGGCAAGGTGAAAAGGTACGAGGATCAGATTCGGTCGGATGAAAAGGCCTTGAAGAGTCTGTGAGACGCATGCTAGATTGGTGGAGCCCCTTGGAACGAGGAATTCTCAAGTTGAGACAAAGGTTTAGGGAGCTTTGTTGCTTTGAGAGAATGCAGATGCAGATGCGATTAGAGCCCTAAGTGTTTCTATTCCGTTGACGAGTGATGCTATGAGTCCTTGTCGTAAAGCGCCTCACCGCACAATCATGTTCTGTGAGCGGTTTTCTATTCATACACATTATTAGATGAACATTTACCCAAGTCTCACCATCCACAATCTTGCATAGTCACTTGAAAAACACAGAAGGCGGAAAGAACTCATCGTCGTGATTCAGAAACAGCGAAGGCCACAAGGACACGGCGAAGCCTATAAAGCCTCCTCACCGGCACTGCCCTGTAGACACATTTTTTTCCCTCAAGAAACGCTTACGGACGTCGACTTGATCCTTCTTTATAAAGCACCACATACCTCACAAACACCTACGTCTACCATCAATGGCAACGACAAAGATGTCAGCCGCAAAGAGACAGTTGATGTTGGAGATCAAGCATGACCGGGACGACGTCAAGCGCAAGGAGTCAAGCGCCATGACTCTGAGACGAAGCCTCTTGACTCTGCAGAATCAGAAGTTGGCGAAAGGCGGAGATCCGCAAACTGATCGGGCTATTGCGGATCTGAAGAGGAAGATTGACTCGTACGACAGAGACATAAGCGCTCTCCGAGCTAGGATCAGGACCAACGACGAGAGATTGAGGCACCTGTAATCTGCAATGAAGACAGACAGGGCCAGAGGGCGCATGGAGTGAAGCAAGAGTCCGGTTACCTGAGCATTGGATCAGAGTGTCTCTCCCCATGAAAGTCGTGCCCCAAAAGTGAGGCATAGTTGCCGTGTGAACAACAATGACAGTCATCGATCCGCAAAAACAATAAAAATGAGACAAGTAAAGCTCTGAATCCTGCCGCTGAACACGACGAGAATGATGAAATAGATTGCCGAATCATGTCACAACGCCTGTAAGCATGTGGCAATGCAGAGAACCACAGGTCGTGCAGCCGACATGGATAATGCGAAATCACTCTTGAATAATGTCAACGAAGCTATCAATCGTGAAGTGACAGTCTTCAATTCCTTAAGAAGTCAAGAGACTTGAGTATGTCGTTGATACGTACAATCTTCTTTTGGAGGTACCACAGAATGACCTCGAGACGAATCCTACGCCCTACAGGAGAGGCGGGACTTGTTTGAAGAAAGTACACGTAGAAGCATGTTGAGAGACTGACGTCGCACGCCGGGCGGTAAATAAATGAATGGGAGATGTTCTGTCAAAAGGAGACATTCGCCTTTTACTCCTCCGACTCCATCCGGACAGGTGCGATTACATTGACAAAGTCCGTGGGCCCAAGTTGAGAAGTCGGGATCTGTTACACGTCGTGATTGACATCTTGCTCGGCGTTCACCGCTGCCGATGGCCTAGTTCAGAGTGAAGTCAGTCACAAACACAGCTCGACTGCTGATCATATGCAGTGTTCTATATAAGAAGTAGGTGCTTTGCACCACATCCGAGTAGAAAGACCATCGAACATCAAAAGTGGTTGACAACTTTGCCTTCACGTTTATCCTAATCCACAGAGCGACCTTACGGCTACATATTTAACGTCAACAGGCCCTTGAAAAAGCAGCTGTCACGAGCCATGTCCGATCTACCTGCCAACTGGCGAATCCACGGGATTAAGAAGGACTGGGAAACTGCGAGCAAGAAGCTTCGAGACTGTGAAAATGAGTTGCAGGCCGAACAGAACTTGCTCAAGTCGCTTCAGAAGAATGCGCCCCTATGGAACCCTACGGCGGTGAAGATCCAGTCGCTCAGGCGCGAGAGGGATGGACTTGCTAAGAAGGAGAAGGAAGCCAAGGCGAAACTTGATGCTGTCGAGGCGGAGATGCGCAAGTAAAGGAATGTAACAGACCGCAAAGTGGAGGTTTGCGGGTTGCTGAGTGCCTTTTTTAGCACAATTCGCTAGTAGTAGCTCCGAGCAAGAATGTTAATCATTCGGCCATATCTGGAACATCGCTACTGTGCCTCGTACTCTTTGTTCTGAGATCAACGCCTCGAACGCCGATAAGTGCTCTCTAATTGAATCGATAAGGAGTGTGAAATTGGTAATAGAACTTATGCCATCCAACCAAGCCTTATGTTGCATTGTGGTGGAAACATATTATCGTTCACCAAGGCAGCATCTGAGTACCTTCCTCTGTAGCGACCATATACATTAACATCTGTGAAGATGGTAGGTACAGGATTTGATCTCAATCGCTATTTCAGGCTAGACGCAAAGATTCCTTTTGCAGAAATTACATCATGAACCAGATCGAGCCCTTTATTTAGACCTTCTTGCTCTGTGGCGGTCCTAAAGCAGATGATTTGTAGCCACCCAAGTCAAGAGCCACCTTCTGTAGAACCACGCCGGGCTCCAGCAGCCATATCTTCAACTCATGCTCACCAGACTCAATGCCGTCAGCCAGCGACTCAACCGACGTCCATCCATTTTCCACAACGGCCTTCCTCCAAGCAGGTCCCTCTTTGTACGGCGGCTGTGTGGACACTGGGCGTACCTCTTTCGGGGCACTTCCGTCGATAGAGTAGGCATACTTGATAACGCGAGTGGGGTCGTGGTTATGCGAGGAACCCAAGCTCACGATCAGTCGAGGCTCGGACGCGTCCGTAGTTGTGTAGACATTGTACACCAGGGCAGGACCACTCTCTGGGTCCTGCGCGTCCATCGTTGCTGGCCATGGCTTCACTCCAGAGATTGTCCGACCGTAGTGAGGAATCTCGATGTATGATACGCCGTTCTTGCTCTCGGCTTCAGCAAAACCTCCAGCTTCGATAGCGACAACACCATTTGACTCGACAAAGCCCTTGAAGGAAGATGGCACAGAAGTCTTGTTGACAGGCAGGATCAAGCTTGCTGTGGAGCCCTCGCTGGTCACCTTGAGTTCAGTAAACGATAGACCATCAGGAGCTTGATCCCAATCAATGCTTATGACGCTTCGAGCATCTGATTGGCTCCCCGGAGCAGTCACTTTGCCCTCCGCTTTTGAGACCGATACGTAGGATGTGTTGGAAGCAACCTTGTAAGAGATGGTTGTGTTGGAACGGACGAAGACATCAAAGTGTCGAGAGTCCTCCTCCGGCATATATGGGTCAACGGATCGGAGTGTCAGGCGAGTTTGCTCTGGGAATGCGATCGCGCTTCCTTGTATGGCTACACCCAACGGCGTATCGTCATCAGAAGATTCGGCGATCCACTCCAGAGCCGGCATAATGTTTGTGTTGTTCGGGGGATCGTCCCATGATGTGTATCCAATGTGAACCTGGTTCACGAAGTGATTCCATTTGCCGCCGTTGAGGTTGTGGTAAAGGTCGGTAATCTCGTCATCCTCCTGGAAGAGGTCGTGCGCCTTTTGGGCCACGTGATTCGTACTTGCGCGGCCTTGTTGATGATACAGCTTGTTAATCGCGGTTTGGGTGTAAAGGTCCACGACTGTCTTCCCAGCGAGGATTGGGTGAAGGATCAGCTGGAAGAAAGAAATTTGGGTGGTCTCGTCCAATGTGTCGTACACGGCCTGGGTTCGTTCGAGAAGGTCCACCCACTGTGCGAGGTTCCTTTCGGCCTCATCATAGTTGGTAGTGCTGAAAGCAAAGGGAAGCTCACTCAGCAGCTCATATTTGCGGCGTCCAACGAGCGTTCCGTAGTCGTTCAAGATCTGGGCCGTGGTCTCCGCAATCTCCGACCCAAACTCATCGCTGGCCCATCGCTTGATCCATTCGGTGGTGGATTCGGGCGTCTTGTAGCGATCCATGTCGTACGCCATGTCCATGAAGTGAGCCAGAGGGATCTCCTGTCGTGAGGTCAGTAAGGATATCGGAGGGGTTGGAGATATGTGGCGTACCAGAGGCTTGATGTCTCCAACGTTTGCAATCCAAATGCGACGGGCATTCTTCTCATATGCGAGGTGCATCTGTTCCCAAGTCTTAACCAGCTGAATGGTGTTAATCCACTTATAGCTGCGAGGAGCTCCGACGTAGTCAAAATGGTAGTAGACGCCGGCTCCAGCGGTACGATCAGTTTCATTTGCGATTGGGACGCGAATCAGGTTCCCGGAGTTGTCGTCGGTCCAAAGGAGTGTCACCGAGTCAGGTACTTCTAGTCCAGCAGCATAGTACTCGCTGACCTCCTGTAATTATCGTCAGTTATAGTAACGTAAAAAAGAAGTATGACCGTCCTTACCTTGTACAAAACCCAGGTTTGCGGGATCTCGTTGGGATCAGTAGCATCGAAAGTATCCATCAGAAGCTGTTGCTGGAAAGCGATCAGCTCCTCGAGATCCTCGGCTGTCAATGTTGGTGATGCAACATCGCCCTTGCCCCTCATGCCCATCGTGAAGATCGTGTCCCAGTCTTTCGCACGATCAATCCCTTCCTGGAAGAAGACCTCGAGGTTCTCTTTGTTGCTGGACCAGTCCCAATCACCGACCGCGTAGAGTTGCTGCTCTCTTTCAGATCTAGCCATCGGCTCATGATGACTTGTGCCCATGATGACACCATAGTCGTGAGCCAATTGACCATTCTTCTCGTCGTCGACATAAAACATTTTCCCCCACATAGCAGGCCAAATGTAATTGCCTTTGAGCCGAAGGCACAGCTCAAAGACAAGTGCATAGAATTTGCTATTGAACTTGCTGCCAAAGTTCTCGTTCACCCAACCTGAGAGCGCGGGCGCTTCATCGTTGATGAAGAAGCCTCGATACTTGATTGATGGGGTGCGTCCAACTTTGCCTTTGGGGGAAACCCAGATATCTGTCTTGGTCTTGACTGGGACATCGGCCCACCAGTACCAAGGAGACACTCCCATCTGCTCCGAAATATCGTAAAGACCGTAGATCGTGCCACGGCGGTCGCTGCCCGCAACCACAAGGGCCCACGGGACGGAGGGAGTCGGCTTTTCGACAACTTGGATGGTAAAAGACTCCCATTCCCCTTTGATGCCCTTGACGTCAAGCTTGTCGTCAGCGATGAGGCCGTCGATCAGAGTTGAGTTGCCTATTGTCCCAGCGATGATCATGGGCTTGGTGCCATTCATTTTCCGACAATGACCTCCGACAACGAGCGTGCTGTTCATGCCGACTACGCGGCCGAAGTCCCACGCAACATCTTGTGCAGTTCGTTCCACCCCAACAATGTCATTCTTCGCAACCCAGATGTCCGGTACTGTAGTTTGGTCGGCAAGCTTGAAACCCGAATCACCAGGTGAGGTGAAGAGCAATTGCGCATGGCCGACAGCAAGCACTGCCAGCGCGACAATAGTATGCTGGAGGTGCTTCATGGTTGCTGTGTAAGTCGAGCAGCGGCTTCATCCAACAAAGATTCACTCAACCGCATCTACGAAGGTCAATGGCCATTGGAAGGGCATGTTTCTTTATAGAACCTGTGCTTCGGTCACGGAAACTGTCATTTATTCTTTGTATAGGTGTCACTCTTGGTAACGCGGGGTCAGTCTTGGATAATGCTCCCTTGTAAAAGTTAGAAGCCAGGATTGGGACGGCAAATATGTGAGGTTTAGGCTAATATTTATGTCTACATCTGGCTCGGCGCCTGGAAGCTGTTAAACCCACTTATCCTATATGACAACGATCGTAACCTCTTTGCGGAGTACAGAGTCAAATTTAAGGGTACAGTAGCGCCCCGTATGTACCTGCAGGATAATCAGCTCATGATTGGGTCCTCATCAATTGGTCCCGGAGTTGCTAAGCGAGGACTATATTACCATTGTTGCCACCACCAACAGGAGCTGTCACCGACGGCATTGCGTCTATAGCCGTGGCTCCCTTCAGCCGAAGAATCCGAACATTAATTGCATTGTTAAATACCACAGAGCCAGGTCGACTTTGTGCACTTCTCCCATACACTGATTCTGTAACCGGTGTGTTTTTTCTTGAGGTGTGCATAATGCAGGAACAAAGCCTGCATCTCGCATTTTGAAGTCACCTCTTTGTTGCTTGCTACATACTAGAAATGCCAGGCGCAATAAGAAAGACCCCGGAACAACATGAATTGCGAGAAGATTATGCCTTTCACTGAAGCTATTCCTACCTATGTTTGATCCTTATTTTCAGCCGTTCTAATAAACGTCTACGTCGTGATGCACAAAGAATACAACTTTCGGAGGTAGGTTGGGGGCATTCGCAAAGAAGCCGGTATTTACGACAAGTCGGATATTATAGACAAAGAAAGTGTCATGACCATCGAACTGTATATATACACAGGAAATTCCTCCTCAAGCTTCAGAAACTCCCACATCATCCACACCCACAGCCAGCCTTCTCCGAGAACTACTGAACACCACACCGAAAAACTTCACCCAACAGTACAGTATATTCAGAATGTCAGCCGATAAGTTGGACGCAATGCTCAAGCAGGCCAAGGCGGGCTTGGAGGACTGCCGCAAGGAGCTAGTGCCCCTGTCAGAGCAACTCCGTCGCCATGAAGAGAACCTGCTTGGACTTACGCAACAGGACGAGAAAGTCTGGAACGACGCAGTCGCCGACATCAAGGAGCTGAAAGCGAAGGTGGACAAACTTCTCCAGAAGGAGAAAGAGCACAAGAAGTCTGTTGCTGACGTGGAGAAGACAAAGTCCGGTAAGAAGTGAGTTATCTGAGATCGCGAATCCTACAGTATGACGGTATGACGACAAAGAGGCTACTTACATCCAGATCCATACAGTGAGCAGTATTTCCTAGCAAATCATCTAGACAAGTCGGAGACCCTACCATTAATAGACGAGTTTCCTACCGAAATATGTGTACCGTGCAAGTGACTGAACATCGTGACCATCCGCTCAGACACTCTTCGTCAAGTGCAACTTCAACCACCAAACAGCTGCATTCTTGCCCCTCAACATCGCTTCCCTCTCCCCTTCGACCTCTTCGCTCCCCTTTGTCAAGCACCCATGTGCAACGCCTGGCAAGAACTGCCAATCAAACCTGATCCGATTTGCCTGCAGTTTCTTCCAAGTATACAGCCTCAGATGCTCATTGAATGGGTGATCAAATTCAGGCGCAAGAACCTGTACTGGCGCGCGCATGCCATCAGCATCTGATTCCTGGAAGAGGCTCGGATGCCCAGCAATCCCGCAGTCAATAAGGGGCCCGGGGTCAGAAAGCTCTTCGGAGCCCAGTCGAAAGACCGCCCATCCCCCAAAGCAGAAGCCAATAGCCGCAACGAAGCTGTAATTCTCTCGCAGAGCTTGTGCGCACCTCACAATTTCCGGCTCACGTTGCTGCCTTCCATTACGGCTCAAGAACCCAGCCATGTCAATTTCACCAAACCGACCTTGCAGAACCAGATCTTGGGGAAGCTTCTCGCCGCCAAAGAAATCGGGCACGTATACTGTCACACCGGCTTCACGAGCATAGTGATCTGCCAGCAGCCGAGCGTTGTGCCACCCCCAGCCGAGAGCGTCGTGGATGTAGAGCAAGGCAGCCGAGGGATTGCTGCCTTCAGCTACATAAACGTTGAGGTCGGCCAGCTTCGACTCTTGGCCGGATGGCGTACCATCCCACTCGAACCCACGGAGACAGCATTCAGAGAAGCCAGACATCTTGATGATATAGACTTGTTTTCGCTGGTCGTCCTTATGTCCGATGGACAATGTGATGATTGAGGGGAAAGATGCAAACAGGCTGTGACTCACCTAGAGTGTATAAATAGTCCTGTAAGCGTTGTGCCGCATTTGTACATTGCCGGGAGGGGGACTATATGCGTGTCAATTGCGCCGTAGAGGACCTCACGTGAGCTGGTCCTGGTGAGAGCAGGGTCACATTCTGATAGAACGTAGAGAGCCTGAGGTTGTCTTAGGGTCGCCGATGTTTATTCTGAGCTCCTTGGGATGCGTATAGGGCTTCCATCCTTGCTTTGTCTAGCCAGACACCCCCAGGCCATTGATGATGATGGTCAAGCAACGCGAATAGATGATCTCGATAAGGCATGCATCTTTTGCTACTCCTCCAAGTGATAGAACTCAACTTCCGCAATCATTGTTCTCGCCGGGATTGTCACACAGATAGGAAATCCGCCGTAATCAGGTTCCTCATTCGGCATCATCGCGAAGATCCCGCTCCTAGACTCGTCCCCATTCAGCCACTTGCCGGTTCTCAGCTTACCCGTCTCCGCATCCTCCAAAATCTTCTCTTCAAAGCGCAAGAATCCCGTGAAGGTCGCGTTCGGGCTCAATGCCTTTGCGCGAACCTGGAAGCCCCAGCCAATAAGCAGGAACTTGCCATCGCCCTGGTGAATGACCATGCCAGAGCCTGTACCGGGCTTGCCAAAAACGAAGCAGCGCTCGATGGTGACCTCGTAGCCACCCCAGTGTTTGACGATGGGCTTGGAAGGGTCTGTGCCATCGACGTTGAGCTCATCGAAGCAGAAGCCGACCGAGCTTCCAGGTGTGCGCTGGGCTTCGAGCACAATCGGCGCGATGGACTTCAGCAGGCCGTAATGCTTTGTGAAAGGGTTGGTGGCCGGCTCCAATGTGTCGATGCCAAACGGCGAAGTCCCCAGCGCGGCGTATGTGCCATAAGCGATCCAGATACGGCGAACTCCGTATTCGTCGCGCCTTTGCTCGGGAATGAACAGCGGCTGGTTGCGGTGACGGTATCGGTTGCATGTCGCAGAGTAATTCGTCAGATAAACATCTGGGGCAATGAAGTCAAGAGATGGCGCGAACTTTTGCCAGATGTCCAGGACGTTGCTTGTCGCGCCGCCAGCTGGATAGTCACCAGGCACGCCGCCGCCGCCAGCAACAAGTGGAAAGTCATTGTCAGAGTCATCGCCGACGTAATTCAGCCAAACGTTGGTGTAGAGAGGAATGGGATAGACGGTTTTGCCACGGGCTGCGATATGGTCCAGGTAGTGAGCGTAGTTGTAGGCCATGAACAGCTCATCTGTTTGTGCGCTCTTCCCGAAGACTGACTCCCAGTTACCCCCTGAAGATGAGTTCAAGCGCTCCTTGAACGTCTTCAGATTCGGCTTCAGGTCTGCATGCAGTGCATCCCAGTCTTCGCTTAGGAACTTGACGAGATCACCGGGAACAGGCTTTGAGAATACCTCGTTGGCAGCTGCGCAGCCATCACGGGAGTCTCCAAGTAGCCCAGTTTCGTTTTCGACTTGCACCATAAGCACAGTGGAATGATCCTCATCAATCTCCTTGACATGAGACATCAACTTCTCAAAGGCTTTGGCATCTGCTTCACGGCCCTCTGGATGGAACAAAGAGAGGACGTCGCCAGTCTCAAGAACGCCACCAGCCTTGCGCAGTTTCGCGCGAGGAAACCTCTTTGCATCCTTTTTCACCCAGCCAGGGGCGTAAGTTGAGATCCCTTTGTGTCATTAGCGACGGAACTTTAGAGAGGAGGGCTACTGGAACATATGTACCGTTCTTGAATGATCCGAACCAGAGCAAAACGATATGAACGCCATGCTTTCGAGCGCCGAGGATACTCTTGTCCAGCTCAGTGAAGTCGAACTGACCTTCCACTGGCTCAATTTGCTCCCATGTGACGCAACCAAGGACAGTATTGATGTTCGTGTCGACCATTTTAGGCCACACGGTGTCCATGTACTCGCCATTGGTCATTGAAGAGTTTTGAAGCTCAGCGGCAAGCATGAGGAAGGGCTTGCCCTTGACGACAAGCTGCTTGCCATTGTCAGTCCTCACGAGGTGTGGGAGTTTCGATGCCATAGTGATGAGTGCGGTCTGTGTGAAATGTGAGACAGACAGGATCTCTGAACAACTCCTGTGTCAAGCAGCAAAGACCTTGGGCAGGAAACCGCATTCAAATACCATCTCACAGCTCAGCTCGCACGTGGTTGGCACGCATGTTGGCGCCTCTGCCCAGCATCGTGAACACGACAACCCCACCTCGCGACTCGGGTCATTACCGACTACCAACCGGCAATGATCGCGTCTGGTTGGCTGTGATTCCGCTCGGAAAAGACCCAATGTTGTACGGCATCAGGGCATCGAATCAGATCATGGCCACGAACCGTGCGCTTTAGGCAATTATCCCGCCGATTACGGAGTGTAAGCAAGTAGATGCGGAGATGTCGTTCCACTAGACAACCTCAAGCCCCAGACTCCAGCCAGAAGATCCCCCCCAGGCTTGCATCCCCAGCCATTAGGTCGACGTGGTGGGTCTGCAGGAAGCGTCAACGGCAATCAAGCGACTTGGTTGGAAGAGAAGCCGGCGCTATCCCCAGGATGTGCTCGTGAGTCGACCCTGGAACTTCCGTATCCAGTCTCTTGTAGACTAGAGAGTCAGGCGAATTGGTGCGAATGCACCCCAGTCCCCAGGTTTCCCCTTCGATGTCCAAGGTCTCAAAGACGCGTGCCATGGGGTTTCCTGTCGCTTGGTAACGATCTGGGGTCGTTAGGCTCGATCTCGTCTCGAGTACAAAAGGTGTCGTCTTGGACCCGTCGTCTTCTGTTGTCTGTAGTGTCGATTTCACTCTACTGTTGAACGAGCATCGCCTCAGTCAGCATTGCCAACTTGCGCATAGTACTGTCTATCAAGGACCACCCTACAATGAAAGAGGAAACAGCGAAGATTCATGATGAGGCCGGCGAGGGTCTCAAGGTACCCATTGTCACATGGTACAAACATGGAGGCCTTCGACAGCTGTATCTCATGATGCCCATTCTCTTCCTTGGTAAGGCACCGTGTTGACCGAACCGAGTACATACGTCTCCTAACCTACCGATCCAGGTGCTACCATCAATGGATACGATGGCTCTCTTTTGAATGGTCTACAGACTATGGAGCCCTGGCGCGAGTGTGCGAATTGACTCTTCTTCCTCAAATTGAGGGCAAACTGACAGTGCTAGACTTCAACCACCCCGAGGGTGCACGATTGGGGCTTTTTACAGCCATCATGAATATAGGTGGCTTCTCTGCGTTGTTGTTCTGTACGTTTTGCTGAAGACTATGATCCTTTTGGACTGCATCTGACAACCATAGCCTCGTACGTGGCGGATTACTTTGGTCGACGCGTTGGTGTTGCCATCGGTCTTGTGATCTTGTTTGTCGGTACCATCATACAAGCTGTTCCCACCGTGAATGATGACATGTTCATCGCCGGCCGCTTCCTCGTTGGTCTTGGGTATGTTCCAAATTACTTCACCCCCTTGCAACGCACTGCTGATAATTAGTGGAAAAGATCAAATCTCTCACAGGGTTCAGCGCCACTGCTGATCATGGAGTTGGCATACCCTCAGCATAGAGGCAAGCTCACAACCATGTACAATACCCTCTGGTATGTTGGCTCCATCGTTGCCGCCTGGACCGTGTTCGGCACGATCAAGTACACAACAGATGCTGCTTGGCGAATTCCTGTCGCGATGCAAGCGGCTATGCCACTGATTCAGATCATTGGTGTATGGTTCCTACCAGAGAGCCCTCGCTGGCTTTGTTCCAAGGAGAGATTTGAGGATGCCTTCGGGGTCTTGGTAAAGGTGTGTTTCTAGCCTTCGTCGATTCTGTCATTCTTCAGCTGACGCCCTCATAGTATCACGCCAATGGCGATGCGCAAGACGCGTTTGTTCGAGCCGAGTTTACCGAGATTCAAGAAACCATCCGCCTCGAGAAGGAGAATTCGAAGCAATCATGGGCTGTGCTATTCCAAACACCTGGCAACCGTAAGCGTATGCTTCTGGTCGCGCTCGTGGCATTCTTCTCACAGTGCTCCGGCAACGGGCTGGTATCATACTACCTCCACGATATCCTCAACTCAGTTGGCATTCGGTCCTCGTATGACCAGGCGTTGATCAACGGTGGGCTGCAAATTTGGTCTTTCCTGGTCGCAATCGGATTCTCCGTCTTCTTGGTCGACAAGTTCGGGCGAAAGACACTATTTATGATCGCTGGTGTTGGTATGCTGATCACGTTCAGTATCTGGACAGGGTAATTGTCATCCCTTCGTTCTTCTTGGCTGTTCATGACTAACAACATCATAGTTGCTCGGCCGTCTATGCCCGTACCGAGAACGCTGCCGCTGGAAGTGCCGTCATCGCAATGATCTTCCTCTTCTACGGTGTCGCCGGCTTTGCATGGCCAGGTCTCACTGTCGCATATAGCAGCGAGATCTTGCCCTACAATATTCGAGCTCGCGGCCTCGCCGTTAACTTTGCCTTGACGGCTCTGTCCAGCGTCTTCAACCAATACGTAAACCCAGTCGGCCTGAAGGAGTTGCAGTGGCGATACTATTTCGTTTATATTGCCATCTTGATCATCGAGTGTCTGTGCATATGGTTCCTCTTTGTTGAGACAAAGGGGCCAACTCTGGAGGAAATCGCCGAGCTATTTGATGGCGAGCATGCGAACCTTGCAAAGGTGCCAATGGATCATAAGCAGATCGAGGAAGCTAGGGCAGATCATGTTGAGAAGTAGACGAACTAGACAACAACAGACTTCTATGTCGTCGCTGGGTGTACATTCTTCGCCCCCTGTCAGTGGCGACTTTCTTTCCAAAACTTTGGTGCGCAAAGACAGTCGGTCCAAGGCTAATACTCTATGGTACCTCTTGTTTCTTCGTCTCTTGAGTTAGACGCGACAACTTTCCTACCGGTCTTGCGGGCGGGAATCCTTATAAGGCCGAATGCCTTGGGGAACGAGCAGCGGCTTGTCCGATCAAGTGAAGAATTAGAGTATGTTCTGTGTATGTTGTAGTTATTCCCGGTAGCAGCAACCTTGAAAGTCTTGCGGCTCAGATGCTTGTGAAGCGAGGCGTCAGTGACCTTTATGAGTGGTGCGCACCGACTCAAGATAAGAGCCTCCGTCAAATGTGCAGTTTCATGGCAGTTTACGTCCCCAGAAGGGATCAACCGTGTGCCCGGGGTTGTCTAGAAGGAGGTCGGCGATCTAATAATCCTCATTAGCAATGCTAGCATCTGGCCCGCTAATCTCATAGTTGACAATAGTACGATCCAGTTCCGTCAAACCCCTTAGTATAATGACCGCCGTTCGTTTCCGGTTTGTCAACAAATCCATACCGAGTTCCGCCAAAGCAAAGCTGCAGCCTGTAATTCGGCAGTTAGCTCATCGAGGTTGTCCGCTCGATCCTAGCGCTGTTGTCCTGCTTCTGTTTTCCCGACTCCGTATGTCCGCCTCTCCACCATCCAAGCTTTGTCCCACTTTCGCATATAGTTTCTGCTTTGATTGTCCCGAATGCCGACCACTAGTGGCAATTGACTCGTACAAACCTCAATCGGCGTAATTAGTCATTCAGCAACATTTCGGACTAAGTGCCATATAGGCTTTAATCGTGTGGTATAGGTAGCGACACGGGGCTTCGGGATAACTAAGTATCCAGACTAAGTGCCTCGGCTTTTCAGCAATGATCTGCACTGCTCGCAAGCCACCATTGCCCTGTATCTAGTACATTCGACAAGTAAAGAACAAAATATGGAGCCCCGCCAAAGATCACCACCCGAAGCCTGAGCTTACAAACCCTAGGTGTTCCCCGTTCCTGGACCGAGGCATCATGAACAGGAGAGACTATCAGACCCACGTCATGATTCGAGGTTCGTCTCGCAACTCCTTTCACCAATAATTCTTCTCTCACGCTAACACAATTTGACCAAAGCACACCACCCGACATGCCAATTCGGGATCTAAGTGGGTTCCTGAGCCGGACACGCAGCTCCTTTCTTAGGTCCGTCTCAGTCATTCATCGGTCGAATTTTCAGAAGGCAAGGGGGAGGCAGCAAACATTGGCGTCTACTAGCTTTCATAAAAGGAGATGGGGACCTTTAAAAGCGGCATTGCCCTGCATCAGTAGAAGAAACTATTCACCAAGTAGGACACCATAATCTGTACTAGCGCAACAATGTCTACCGATCTCAAGACTAAGAAACCAATCACTCTCAAATGCGGTTTGACGCTGCCCAATCGGCTGGCCAAGGCTGCCATGGCCGAACATGAGGCCGACAGTAACATGCTCCCGAGCGCTGCCCATGTCCGTTCGTACTCGACTTGGGCTAAAGGAGGCTGGGGTATGGTTATGACAGGTGAGGCAGATGAAGAGTACCTGGCTAAGGCATATGGGACTGCTACTGAACATCATCGCCAGGCAACGTAATGGTCGACAGGCGTCACCTTGGATCCAAGGGCGACGTAGCATATAACGAAGCGGTTCCATACGATGAGCAACTCGCCGCTTGGACGCGCTGGGCCGAGACTTGTAATCGCAATGGGACACCGACCATCGTTCAAATCAATCACCCTGGTCGCCAGAGCACACCTGGTGCCGGAACACGAGGTCTCTTTGCGAAGACGGTCTCCTCGAGCGCGACTCCGCTGAGACCCGGCAAGGGTCTTCTACCGTCAATCATAGGAGCGCTCATGTTCGGCACGCCCCGGGAAATGACAACGCAGGACATCCGCGAGCTGGTCGATGGTTTTGCACGCACAGCCAAACTATCCGCAGAAGCCGGCTTCGCAGGCGCTGAGATTCATGCCGCGCATGGCTATCTCCTGGACCAGTTCCTCTCACCAAAAGTTAACAAACGCACTGATGACTACGGGGTCGGTTCGGCAACCAAGGGTGCCAAAGTCGTTGTCGAGATTATCGAGGCAATGAGGGCTGCCGTGCCCGCTGGTTTCTGCATCGGGATCAAGTTGAATTCAGTGGATCATCAGTCCCCAGAGCAACTTGCTATGTGCATTGAGCAACTCAAACTCATTACCGCTGCCGGAGTGGACTTCATTGAGATCAGTGGCGGCACCTATGAGAACCCCAAAGTACGTATTGCTTTAATTCGCTCTGGCTGTCAGGCAACTAACTTGTACTTCCTTTAGATGCTGTCCTCCGCACAAGCAGAAGAAAAGGCCAAGAGCGAGCGAACCAAGGCACGAGAGGCTTTCTTCCTTGAATTTGCGGCTACCATCCGCCATCAGTTCCCTGATACGCCTCTGATGGTGACAGGCGGCTTTCGCTCACGCAATGCCATGGAGGCTGCACTTGAAGCTGACGACTGCGACCTAATTGGCCTTGCACGACCTGCGGTTCTAGAACCTCATCTTCCTGAAAAGATTATCTTCAACTCCAAAGTCGCGGACGAGGCCGCGGTCCTATACACCGAAAGAGTCAATCCCCCACCCTTGATAGAAGCTCTGGGACTCAAGTCGATGCTGACGGCCGTGACCGCGGGTGCCGAAACTGTACGTATTCCAAAGATGGAGTGACCGATGCGCTGCACTATACTAACGTGTTGTTTCTGATAGATGTGGTATGGCGCAAGGATCCGGGAGCTAGGCCAGTAAGGCGCACGGCCTTGCGGGCTGTCAAGAAAGCTCGAAACCTTGTCTTCTGGTCATCTTATCACTACTAGGGCTTGTTTGTCTGGAAGCATGCTTCAGCTGATGTTCAAGGCCTCGCGGGGTATGCCTACAGTAGAATACTCGACGGGCTGGAGGAAATATTATAGGAGCTTGTGGTTTCCGAGGTCGGCGTCATTCTCGGCCTTGCTTGTCTTCATTTCAGTGGCCTTTCGTTTACCGCCTTTTACATCTGACTTAGAATGTCATCAAGGATTGTGCTTCCAGTAGTAGACTTGATTTTGAGATACCAATAGCCGAAACAATGACAAAAGAAATCTAGGGGTCTAGCATGAGGCTATGCCTACGTGACTGGCTTCTGAACTGTGCACAGTGTGTGCCGGTTGTCACATTCTTTATGTATAAGCAGCGGATGACCATGACGCAAGGAGTTGCTTCGGTGCAGCTATTACGCCTAAGTTATCGTGGCATTGACACAAGTCTCTATCGAGTCGCCTAGGGTACTGGCCATCACAGCGCTGGTACTTTGAAATGGAAGAAGCACACTTTGAGAGGTATTTGCTAATAGGCTTTCTTGGCCAATGTTCTAGCGCTAACTTAGGCTCTCACATTGCCCATAAGCCACCTGAACACTTACTCCCTCAGGATAGCGACATCGTCCTTCTCGAGATTGACGATACGCTGAGTGGCGGTCTCTGTCTTGTGGAAGCGTCGGGGCGCAATCTTCCTCTCAAAGAGTTCATCAAGCTCGGCAGCGGAGCGGCTGATTGGATGGTCGTTAGCAAAGCAACATGAAATCGTGAATATCACGCGCATAGTATGAGAAGCAGATGGGGTTGTTTCTTACCGAGCGGTCTCCGGGACGATAAACCAACAACCAACTGCGAAAGGAAGACCGACGCCTGCGTAGAAAAACCCAGTTTTGAGGCCCCAATTCCACTTCGTGGTATTGATCATGTGGGGAACGAGCTGGGTCATGACAATATTGACAAGACAGTTGAATGAAGCAGCGGCACCCGAAGTGTAGGGGCGTAGACGCTGGGAGGAGATCTCGCCGATGAAGCCCCAGCCGGTGGCGCCAGTCATAGTAAGGCCGATGTCTGTGTTAGGCCATGGTCAGCTCAAGACATTTTCCCTGGGCATGGGAAGAGGTAAAGGCCCATGTCACTCACTCCAGATGACCGCCATGAGGATAGTCACGTAGTTTACAGCCTTGACGCGGGGAACTACACCGAGGATGCCAATAAGACCACTGGTAGCCCAACAGGCGGTGGTACCAGAGCAGCTGATTAGGCGACGGCCGACGCTGTCTGCGTAGAAGACAACAGCAATAGCTGCAACAAGCTTGACGGCGAGCACGATAACTTTGATGAGGAAGGGGTCTCCAACGCCAGCCTGCTGGAAGAAGTAGGCGCCGTAGGTGGAGAAAAGAACAAGACCAGTGAACTGCTGGGAAACAATCGTCCACATAGCGACGATGGTCCGGAAGCCGTCTGTGCCGCGGAATACAGACCACCATTTCTCACGGCCTTGGGCTTTGGCGACCTCAGTCTCGTGCTCAGTCAGAAGCACGAGAACCTCGACCTGATGATCGACGTCAAGTCCTTCGACGTTTTGGTACAGCTGTCTGAGGGCCTTGCGAGCCTTGTCATGCTTCCCTTGAGAAACAGCCCAGGCTGCTGACTCAGGGAGGACGATAAAAATGACAAGCATAATGCCAATATGCCCCCACTGGGTATAGATAGGGACCAGCCAGTCATTTTCGTCCGTGTGAGAGTGTACCTCCATAGCGAGGTAAGCGAAGAAGGTACCGATAGTCCACCACATATTATACGTCATGAGAACATTCCCACGGACACGCGAGGGAGCGATCTCGGTGATGTAGGCGGGGATAGTAACTTGAAGACATCCCATGCCAGCGCCAGCGAGCAGCTTGGCCACGAGCCAGTGTTCCCACCGACGGGAGAATGTCTCAGCGAAGATGGAGGCTGTGAGAATAAGCCAGCACGTGTGCATAGACGCCTTGCGGCCCAGCGGAGCAGCCAGGAAGGGCAATGAAATCTGGGCGAGGAACTGGCCAACAGGTAGAATGCTACCCCAGGCTGCAATGATGGTTGAATCGAGGGCTGGGTTACCCTCAGAGTCGGTCAAGGTGGCGAATTGCTTGACAAAGCCCGGATTGGCGAGGAT
The DNA here is from genome assembly GCA_030734395.1 of Sarocladium kiliense. Classification (NCBI taxonomy): domain Eukaryota; kingdom Fungi; phylum Ascomycota; class Sordariomycetes; order Hypocreales; family Sarocladiaceae; genus Sarocladium; species Sarocladium kiliense. The sequence goes on from JAUZTG010000023.1 coordinate 513,090, forward strand.
ACCGGCATTCATTCTAGACACGTGCACATGGCTTTTGTAAGCTTATCTGCTGCATCTCCCCAAACGACATGCTAGAAGCGTAGGCGCATAGTGGATGACTTGAGGAGAGTCACATACCCAATTTGATACCCATCAGCGCCGGCAGAGAAAGCGGCGAGGAACGCAAAGAAGGTGCACCACTTGAACTTCTGAAAGGTCTGCCATGGCGTAAGGGTCTCGTATCCAGTCAGAGCCTGTCCGCGGGTGGCCGCATCGATCACTGCATCTTTGGCTGGGGGAGCGTTCTCGACATGGTCATCGTGGCGGACTATGTCCGTGGCAACTTTCTCCTGCACGTTTGCACTGGTCTTGGGCTGCTCCATAGTCGACGACGTAAATGTTGAATTGAGGCAATCCTGATCGAGGCTATGCGAGAGGTGGCGGGGAGTCTATAGAGAGTAAGAGGGCATTTTGGAGGGAGGTTGTGATATGATATATAGTAGGCACCAATGCATCATGCAGTGGTCACCCGGATCGTACTATCGATTCCTGCCTGGTCCACAAGCGTCAACCTCGTCCTTCGCAGCAACTCCATGGTCTGCTCTGGGGCACCAACACCGGCGTCGTGGTACTTTGCGGGGAATGGGGAAGTGGAGGTTGAAAGTTGGGGTGGTGACCCGCTTCGGCCTCGGAGGAGTGTTCGGACAATGATCTGCCTCGCCCAAGAAACCAGCTGCTAGGAGCCGATGTGGTGGTTTCCTTCGGTCAGTCGGCCTGTAATGTGAGATTGAAGCCTCTCGGTAGTCGGGTGATAACTATCCGAGTGCTTTTCTTATTGCCTTGAGTGAGCGATAGCCCATTCCACCAGGTCCGTGTTCTCGTTCTCGTTCTCGGTCGCTAAGAGGGGCTCGCTAGGATGTTTTTCACGTATACGAAGGTACGTCAATGCTCGCAAAGCAACTCTTCCGAGGCCGAGAAGTGAGAGTTGCCTGGTCTTAGACACACAAGAGCCTACCTAATCTAGACCATCTAGGCCTTCAGAGCCTTCTCTTGAGCAAAGAACTGACGTCTCGTCTGTACGGTGGTGTCGCAAATTTGGTAGTTAGCTGAAACTAAAGTCTGAAGGCGGTGACTCGCTGTTTGAAGGATTTGAATTGATGAACCCAAGCAGCACTTGCACAAATGTACAATGACACACCGTGTCCAGCTACGTCGAGCATCAAACGACGAAAGCCTCCATGCACTTATGTGTGTGAACGAATAGATAATAGCATAAATGTATCTTTTACAAGTGGCAGTTAACACCAGCAACCTGATCGGTGCCCGTATGTGTGGTTGTAAACCAGCCACCAGCACGCCTTAGGGTAGCGACTCTGCTAGTGCTGGCCGACTGAACCACGACATCGATCTTCTCCTCACACTCGGAATCCATTCAGCATTAGTGCGTTCTTCACCCCTGTGGCATGAGAAGCTTCATATTCCCTCATCTTCCTGATTGAGGGTGACGTTGCTGCAGGCCACATGTGCCTAATATGACAAGCGAGCATAGCACTGATGCCATGGAACAGCAGCCAGACAACACCACCGCCTCGAGTCGGAGCGCCCCAGACACCGAACCTGAACCCCCATCGGTGAGCTCCAGCTAACAGGCATCCAATAAATCCATCTTGAACCGGCCACTCACTGTTACACGATTCCTCAATCTAGTGCGATAGCTGCCGGAAACGCAAGCTTCGGTGCTCAAGAGATTTGCCCACGTGCACCAATTGCGTGAGATCCCACTCTCGATGCACCTACGACTATCAGCGCAAGAGGCCCGGTCTAAAGCCAGGAACTCTCGATGCCCTGACTAGACGCGTTGGTAAGAATCATTCAAAGGTCATCACGTATTCAAAGCTGACATCTCGATCAAAGAGAGCCTCGAGGCCGCTCAGGCTGAAGGGCTGGCGCAAGACCAACCCGCGGCAAGCAATGAAGCACAGACCTCGACTGTTATAAAGCTGCTAGTCGACGAGCTCAAGCTGCTTAACTCCAATATCACGACGTCTCTGAGACGGGACAATCGCGATGAAATCAACACCAGTGGTGCAGCAGCTGCGTCGAACTCACGCAAACGTCCCCGGTCTGAAGCCGAGATGCCTAACGGTGGCGAAAGCGTCACCCATGATCAGAGCGACCGCGATCACGACCAAGCACAGGTACCCATGTTTCTCAGCGAAGATTTTGTTGAGAGGCTGCTCGCCGCCTACTTCAAAAATGTACATCCCTGGATCCCCATGCTGCATGAGGACATAGACCGGAGCCGCCTTCGCCAAATAAGTGCACATGACGATGGCTCAATTCTTCTTCATGCCGTCTTCTTAGCTGCGCACCATTTCGTCCAGGACATCACTCCGTGGGAACGCTCAGATCTTCAGTCGTACGCGGCTAAGTCGCGTGAGCTCATTGTCCAACTCGGCATGAGTACACTGGCTCTGGATAACCTCCGGGCCCTTACCATTGTGGCTTATATCGATATTGCCGAGGGCGAAACCTCCAAGGCCTGGTCAATCATCGGGTCTCTCACGAGAACAGTGTCGTATCTCCAGCTAAGCGTGGAAGAAGAAGCGTTGGAGACTACCCAGCGTACCACGCTGCTTTCTGACCTTCCCGAGCTTCCCAGTGCGACGAGTTGGGTTGAGCGCGAGAGCCGCCGCCGGTTGTTTTGGAACGTTTTCCTCCTGGACCGCTTCTGCGCGATAGCTACCGGGTGGAAAGCCAGCCTGACTGGTGGCGATGTTGCCCGCCGGCTACCAGCAGACGGAGGCCTCTGGCGGCGGTGTCAAGCAGTCACAACACCCTACTTTGGGATCTGGGATCATAATGCAGCCAATATTGACAGAACGATTGCGTTTCTGCCGTCAAAATACGGGAGCCCAGCGGAAGCGAATGTTGACAATCTTCCAGAGGCATCCACGCACCACAGTGACCGCTCACATAAGCCAGCAGTCCCCGTCAGGGCCGGCGCATTCGCATACTGCATCGAGTCAGTTGAGTCTCTGAGCCGAATGAACTCGTTCTTCCTGCAGCAGAAGATTGACCTTACGGACCGAGAGGAGGTTTCGAGCTGGCTTACACGGTTCAAGGAGTTGGATTTAAGACTAGTACAGTGCGTCGTCCTCTTTTGTATTACAGGCTTCTGTCGAGCTATGTATCTCTCTTACTTCCCTGCTTCATTTGGGCTCCCAAAAGGCTAACTAGAATTGATCTATCCTTTTTGCAGCTGGAAAAGGTTTTTGCCTCAGAGATGGAAGAACCCAAGCGACACGCCGAACCCGACCACGTCAGCATCGATGGATCCGAACATGACGCTCGCTCATATCGTCCACAACACGGCCTCTATATTCCTACACCAAAAGATCGCGTATTCGTCTCCTGAGCTCGGGCACCTGCGCCTGCCGAGTGCTTGCAGCGCGGATACATGCTGCAACGCCGCCATCGAGACATCCACTATTGCAGCTAAGTACCTTCAGCAAGATGTCGTTACAAGAGCCATCGCGCCACTCTTCTCGCTCTGCCTGTTCATCAGTGCTAAGATCCTGCTCGGTATGTGTGTCTTCATAATTCTTTGAGATAGGAGGGAAGTCCTGCAAGCTAACTCTGTTTTCCGCGTACAACAGTCCAGTCCTCCTACCACAAAGCTCCCTTGGCCTCTGAGTTCTGGACTCTCATCAAATGCCTAGAGACCATCAGCCAGAACTGGAAAGGTCATCATCACATTTCAGATTCACCAGCTTCCACAAAGACTCTAGCGGGAGACCTTGCGATGCAGCTGCGGCGGCTCTATGAACAGTCTGGCCCTGCAAGCCCAGCTATTGAGCTGTTCAAGGCGCATACACCTGTGTATGATGGGGCCCAGAATGGATCAACTGGGGTGTCCCCGTCACTCCCGACATACACAGAGCAAAGGCAGAAGCCACTTGTTCAAAATGGCATGCTTGGTAATGGTCCTTCGAGTGAAGCACAACAGGATGGACAACCCCAAGTGAACCCTGGGTTTGCGACGACCGCTATACCCATGGATAGCCTATCCGCAGGGCTGCTGGACCAGAACTTCCTGCTGCGGGACAGGATCATCAACTATGATGACTTCACCTTCAACACTGAGATGTACGGTTTTCCCGACATGATGTAGTCCCGTGCATGCCTCTATCAAATAAAATAGTGCGTTGCCAAAAATGTTTCTTTGTTTCTTCTTTGTTTTCTTCACGCATCTTGGAGCAAGATGTGATCACCGCCCTGGGTCTGATCCGTATCACTCGCGCCAGCTCCTGAAACCACGACCACGGGTTGATTCTGCCAGCGCTCGAGCAGCGCTTTACCGCTCAACGTGCGACCGCCGTTCGCCTCATTCGAGACGGCGAAGACTTTGGTCACCAGCACGACGTCTAAGCCCTTGGAGAGGTTGGTCACCGTGTGCTCGACGACGGGGATGAGGGTTCGGCTAGCCTGGAGGTTTGTGTTTGCTTCGGCCTTGATGGCTGATGCGACTGTCGAGACTTGGATCGGGGCATTGCTCGACAGCAACTCAGCAGATATACCTGACGCGCCGGCAGTCGAAAAGACAACGGAGGATTCCTGGCTATTAAGGATTCCCTCTGCTTCTCCTAGGTTCGTCACATGGCTCACCGTCTTCGCGTCGGTAACCGATATCATCCTTTTGTCAGACTTCCGCGTGCCGTGAATTGCAAACGACCCCTCAACAAGCTCCAGCTGCCTGACTTGGTCGCTCAGGATGGAAATGCGGTGGACGCGGATGTGCCAATCCGGCCATCGATCTGAAGGTGGAATAAGAGTCGTCGTCACAGTCACCTGCCTATCTGCCCAAGGGTACCACTGGGATGAGACCGCTAAAAGGTCTTCGGTCACCAATGTGCCTGTTCTGACGGACGCGCTGCCAACGCTAGAGTCTGTGCAAATGCGCTTCGTAGCCCAGGTCTCGGTGCCGTCTCTGCTAAGCAACAAGACATTGTCTGGGGCTATTTGCGATAGCAGCGTGGTGCCCACCGCAACGGACAGGGGGAGGCTAGAGGAATAGGCGAATTTGCAGTACTTGGCCGTTGAGTTCTTGAAGGATCTGAACAGAAACTGGGAAGGGTTGAGAAGGAAGTGGTGGTTGCCCTTGGGGTGATTGCAGAGGAGCTGTCGTGGAGCTTGGAGCCAGGAGACGCCGAGGTCATGTTTGGAGTACTCCGCCTCAGGTTCTGTCCAGAACGGACTGTCTGCCGTTAGGCCTACGACAACAAAAGACTTCAAAGCCCAGTAGACCGATTGGTGCGAGTTATAGTCTTCGCTGAGGAACATGTTTCTATGGGGTGCGAGGTGGTTAGCTGAGTGCCGATGCTCTCCAGTGAGCGACAGGAATAGAAAGGTTGACTTACGGATAGGTCCAACCGATGTTGATAGTACCGTCTGATCGAAAGATCCCCTCAGATCTGTTTGCCCACCAACGCAGGTGTCTCAGAAGATGACCCTTGACCGCACCTGGAGTACGAATTGGTTCCGGCAGATTGTCCACTTCAGCGAACGCTAGGGCAGCGAAGAATCCAGCGCACGCGAATCGATATGTCAGAGATCTGCCAAACGGGATAGCGGCACCTTCAGTATCGAAGTACCGCCAGAACTGCGCCCCAAAATCCCTTGCTTGCTGACGATACTTGTCCGCCCGCGCCAGGTCGAGATCGGCAGCGAACTTAACGAATAGCAGCTGACTGTACTGAATAGCGAAGCTTCCGGAATAATAGTCGGCCTGACGTGACCAGAAGCGCTGGTTGGTCTTGCCTGTCTTCTCGCGTATTTCTGACTCGGTTGAGAGCACCTCCTGCACCGTAGGCCATATCCCGTCACTCGACCAACCGTCTTGGAGGTACATGCGGTCAAGCTGAGATAGATCTTCGTGCATCTGGTTCCGAATATCCGTACGGTCCACGCCACAAACCTTGATGAGGGCGATACTAGACATAACGCGGAACCAGAGCCAGTTTGATGTGTGGAACTCGCGGCCAAGTAATCTCAAAAGCCAGTTCTGTATGTTCTCCTTGGTCTCAATGTCGAATCTATCCCAGAGGCCGCTGCTCTGGCCCGCAAGGAGACCAAAGGCGATCATCTCAGCCTCGACCATGCGTTGGTCGCGATCCTGAAAAGTGCCCCAGTACTCCTCATGGCTAGGATCTGTGCCGGCCTTGAAGCCCGTGATCCAGGGCTGCAGAAGAGTCTCGCTGTCAGGTTCCTGCGCGTGCAGCAGGGCGCCAACCACGAAAAGGGGCCTCGCGAACCCTTCCAACTGGGCGGCCGTCTCGTCAAAATGAGTGCCGATGGACTCTGGTATGCACACTCGGGCTTTTGCAGGCGAGAAGTACGGGAGCAGCGGTGCTATGAGAGCCATACCGGCCTCGACCACGTCGCCGCGGGTAACCAGCGGGTTGTTGGAGAAAGACTGTAGCCGAGGCATGGTGTGGGATTGGTAAACTATTGTTCTATTCCCAACAGCGGGCTCGTATCTTTGAATCTATCGCCAACGCATTTGTCCTTTCTCATCTTGTGTCCACAGTTGTCGAACAGTGGCCTCGGACATTGATCGTCCGGCTGCGGGGTCAGGCCCGGCGCTCTCCGCCATCCGGGGCCGGGGCCGGACCGGCTTTCGGGCTCGGGGGAATCCATCATCAGCGCAGCCAGATCACGCAGACATGTGGAATAAGTCGAGACCAACCCGAAACTGGTTGCTTTAGAGAATGACATTCACAGCTGCCCACCGTGACAGCGACCCTACCACCGACAGTTATGCCCATGAGCACAATGACGGCAACAACACCAACAGACACAACGACGACGACGAAGCTTACAAACCTCAAAGCTTGCAATGAAGTCTCTTATTCCAATGGCTTCAATCCAAGTTCCACGAAAAGCAACATCAGCACAGGCTCCCCGTTGAGGCAGCTCTTTTCAGAGAACATCACAGCGAAGATATTGCTCGTTGCAGAGAAGTACCTACAAGGAAATGTACCATAACTAATGTTACCCATATCATTTATGACATGACACTGACAATGACCCCTTCCTAGAACCCCCCTACCGTTTACCCCGAGCTTGTGCCCCAGGGTGGAGAGGGTCAAGGGAGTTACTCCCTTCGAATGATTGATTTCTGGACATGCGGATTCTTTCCTGGAAGTATCTGGGCATTGGTCGAGAGAGCAACGAAATATCCACAGAGCATGCGTCATGAAGACTTAAGACTTCTGCTCCAGCATGTCCGGCGCCGGCTCGTAGACCTTGGCAGAACATGGTCAGATCCCATCGCGGCATCGGCGCACCGCACTGACACCCACGATCTTGGCTTTATAATCCTCCCACATATGAGGCCTAGATGGGAGCTATTCCATGACCAAAACGCGCTGGACAGTATCTGTACAGCTGCCACCAGCCTCTACTCGCGCTTTGACGCCAGGGCGGGGGCTATCAGATCGTGGGATAGCATCACTTGGATGCGCGACGCCGAGTTTCACTGCAAAGCAACAAACTTCCTTGTCATTATCGACTCCATGTGCAACCTCGAGCTTCTTTACTACGCTGCGTCTCACACAGGTTACGACTACCTTGCCAAAGCGGCTACAACACACGCGAAGACCCTCATTACGTCCCATCTGAGACGAGAGTCTGTCCAACGTCATGGCTATGACGGTGTTCTGTATAGCACCATTCACGTTGCTAATCTCGGTCCTACTACTGGCAAAGTTCAACACATCTACACTGCCCAGGGCCATCTACCTTCTACCACATGGTCACGGGGCCAAGCTTGGGCTATCCTTGGTTACGCTCAAGCCTTCCAGTGGACAGGCGATGAGGAGTTCTTGGATGTCGCGAGGGGAACTGCCGAGTACTTCCTGCACCGCCTGGAGACTGCGCCCAAATGCGTTGAAGTCCTCTCGCTGCAGACAAATGGCCACGTTAATGGTCATGGAGAGACTCGTTCCCCGACAGGAAGATATGTTCCACTCTGGGACTTCGATGCACCGATCGAAGACACGGAGTTCCCACTCCGCGACGCATCGGCCGGTGTTATTGTCGCAAATGGACTACTGGTGCTCGTCCAGATCCTAATAAAGCGCGGGCAGCATACTGAGGCAGATGGATACCTGCGGAATGCGATCATGATTGTCGAAGACACGCTAGCGTTGTGCCTCTCAAAGGAACAGGTCCTCCTAGAGACGAGGCCCAACGGTGGCGTCTCAGTAGCCTTCAAGAATGGAGCTTCAGCGCCATTTGAAAGCATCCTGAGGAACTCGACGGTGACTTGGAACAAGCACAGTCAGAGTCGGAACGGCGACCATGGACTAGTCTATGCGGATTACTACCTGATAGAGTTTGGCAATCGTCTTCTTCAGCTTGGATATCACCGCTAAGAAGGGAAGTCGAAGGGCAGCAAATAGAGATCACACTTCTTTGAATACATGGGGAAATCACGCGAGCGGTAAAGAAAGCCAGGTCTCGTACTATGTTCAGGTGGGAGAAGCCAAGGCTCTACAAGCATCTGCACGTTGCTCTTAGACATTGAGTATCTCCGATATCTCATATAACTTAGATACAATTAAAATACAGGAACCAACTGCTTTTCGTAATACATTCCTGTGTTATGTCATCCTTTATATTCATCACTTGAGCGGGCTTGCCAATGTACCCGTTTAGGCAGGCTCGTCCTTCACTTTTATGTAGGAATTTCAATTCTAGCTAATTCCTTTTCCTTTATACGACCTATCTAAAGCTATTTAAGAAGCCCTAGTTTAACCTTAGCACCTCCTGGGTTTACTGCAGCAGCTTTCGAGACGCAATGCGAGTCTCACGTTCTGGGCATAGGGTAGTAGAAGACACGAGACCAACTGACGCATCAACATTGCAAGCTCACCCTTCGGTTGCACCACCGCGTTCTACGTTGCAAGGCGTATCCTGCTATGCTTGTGAAACAGGAACAAGAGTCGTGGATTTCATATCACGAAGAGCAGTATCAACGATCCGACTAAACTTCCATTCCAGATGTGCCTTGACGGCTGGTATGGAAAACGTGACTCGTGCTCTTCATAGCTGGAGAACATGGTGTAACGTGGTGTGGACTAACCAACCTCCTCGATTAGTCCTAACATCGGCGAGATGGACCAGCTTTCGTGGGGTTGGGTTGGGTTGGACCGGACTGAACTCTGCCCCCGCACCAGGCACATATGCCTATCCCTTCTGCATGAAGAACTGGTAATGTGGACTGACGATCGATAGAGATGTCATTGCGATTTTGGTGTTCTCTTAGTACGGCTGTGCTTCTCCTCGCTCGCTTCTGCTGGGTTTCAAGAGCTACAACCTGCCTTGGATGAACCTAGCTCAGGTGATAATCGTATACCGTATATCCGGTCATCAAAGCACCGCTTCTTGAGCCCCTCTATTTCCAATTGACGGTGGTTGCCTATCTAGGGCAAAAATAGCTATCAGTGACCCCCACCAAAGCCTACCTCCATCTGCTATTGTAGCATCCTGCTTTGGTTCCTCTCCACTTGTTCCGGCTTCGTTAACCCCCCACCGGCATCTCTTATCCGACTTGCCCGATACGACTCAGAACTACACCCAGGCTTGACTTGAGCTGCCCTGATCGTTATCTGAAGAACCCCTCTATCTTCTGAACGCTGATCACTGCCATCAGAAGACAAACGGGGTTCTAAGTGCAGGTCTCTGGTGCTGATGAATTACCCCACGTAAGATCGGGGGTCTGTTGTAACTGCCCACGTATTTATCTAAAGACAACGCCGGGCTATTGTGTTACTCTCTCTGTGCTCGACTTCTGGATTTTATTCAATGGGCTTGCTGCGTCTTTGATTCTGTCTCGATACACACATATGAAGCAAAACTCAGGCTTTGACGAGGTTGCTTATATCAACAATGGATGTTCAGAATGACGCCGAAAAGGGCCCGCCTCATAGTGAGGCTGGATCGGTGAAGATGACATATGTTGAAGAAGATCAGGGCGCTGATAGTGCACTGCACCGCAAGCTGAACGGTCGCCATCTTACCATGATTGGCATCGGTTCTTCGATTGGAATGGGACTCTGGCTCGGGAGTGGCAAGGGGTTAGCTAACGGCGGACCTGCCACTCTCTTCATCGGATGTAAGCATTCCCTACTCTTACCCTGGTGACCCATCCAAATTGTGGGCGCTGAGAGCTGACATTTGTACTTGGGACTTGTCTAGTCTGCATTGCCAGCTCCATCGTCTGGTCCGTTACCCAGTCCATTGGTGAAATGGCCGTCATGTATCCTTTGCCATCCGCCTTCGTCCAGTGGACCAACAAGTTCGTCCATCCAGCCGCAGGTTTTGCTCTCGGATGGTGCTATTGGTTCAACTACTGGATTGCCGTAGCCAACGAGCTACAGGGCGTCGTCACCGTTCTGAACTATTGGACAACCGCTGTACCTAAAGCGGCGCTCATCTCTATTTTCTGGGTCCTTACCATCTTGACGAATGTTTGGGGGGTCCGCTTCTTCGGTGAGCTGGAGGTGGTTATGTCCTTCATCAAGTTTGGCTGGATCTTCGTTGTTGTTATTGCCTCGATCGTCATTTCCGCTGGAGGTGCTCCTAACGATGAAGCCGTCGGCTTCCGCTATTGGAACCAGACACCATTCATTAATGGCTTCGTCGGGTTCCTCAACGTCTTCCCTGTCTGCGTCTTTGCACTTTCTGGCTCTGAGACGACGGGCCTTATGGCTGCAGAAACAAGTAATCCCCGAAAGTATGTTCCTCGTGCTGTCAACGCTATCTGGTACCGACTTGCCATGTTCTACCTCTTGGGATCCTTGATGGTCACAATCACGGTCGATCCCAAGAATCCAGCTCTTTTCGGCTCAGCTCATGGCGCAGCTACAGAGGCCTCGCCATTCGTCATCGCATTCATGGGAGCGAAGCTTAAGCCACTCGCCCATATGATGAATGCAGTTATCTTTGTTTCTGTGTTCTCGTCCGCAAGTATCAACACGTTTGCGGGTGCCCGCACACTGTTTGGATTAGGTCAAATTGGCATGGCACCTAAGGTATGCTTCTGAATACTTTGTTTAAGTAGGCTCAACCTCTTCCCGTCGCAGTTGCTGACATCGAATTCCGTCCAGTTCATGACAAAGGCAGACAGCTGGGGCAGACCGTGGTATGGGCTTATCCCAACCATGATCGTTGCTGGCGCTCTGTCCTACCTGAATGTGAGCCATACTGGTGCTGAAGTCTTCGGATGGCTTTCCAGTCTCGTATCGCTTTTCACACTCTTCGGCTGGAGTATGATCTGCTTCACTCACATCCGCATGCGCCACGCTTGGAAGGTCCAAGGTCGTTCTCCAGCCGACTTACCATGGCGAAGCCTTGCGTGGCCGTGGTCCTCCTACTGGGGGCTGAGCTGGTGCATTGTCATCATCTGCGTGCAGTTCTATCTCGCGCTCTGGCCACTGGGTGGAGAGCCCAGCGCCAAGGGCTTCTTCTCCACGTACTCCTCCGTGGTTGTTGGCATAGTCATCTTCATTGGAGCAAAGTTCTACTATCGAGGTGGGTGGCTACTTGAAGCATCTACAATAGATCTGGATGCCGATCGTCGCTGGTATTCAACGGAGGAGGAAGACGTCCAAGGGAAGAAAAGCTTTCTCAAAAGGCTGTACGCTCGCATGTGATTGACATCGCTGGTTATGATAGGACTTTGCCATCAAATCTTCCACATCGAAAGGATGCCCTGGATAGATGATCAATTAACACGTTCTCATCCATAGGCATTCTCATACATGCACTAGTGACCAGGAAGTAGTCGAGATCTCTCCGTGTGATCACCCTCACACATGGCAATCAGATACTTCCCACTGGATAATGGCCAGCTGTTCACACATGTCGATCAAGCTGGGGGACATATCTGTCTCGTTCCACTCGCGTTTCCATTCAAGTCTGTTGCGAGGTAGCCGGCTCTCGTAGTATTGCCATCGCGTCATCAGCATACTTGTCGCGTATTGTATAGTTGTCTGGCTCCATGGCAGCCTTTTCTGGCACCGGCAGGGCATGATGAAGAAGGAAACGGACCATCCATCGGTCAACGCGGTGTGTGTTTGGGTCAGCCGACCACATGCATGCCCGCTGAAACACGAAAAGCCTCTCGGTCTTTGAATGCATCAGTATGAAAAAGGCGTGAATGTTATCAACTCGCACGTACCAAATCTTCCACAGCAGGCCAATACTTCCGCAGCTCTACTAAGGTGCCAAAGTTGTTCTGAAGCCTCGAGCGGGTGGCGTCCATTTCCTCTTGTTCGCCGAAGAGTAACGTATGTAAAAGAGCAGCGGAAGAGACTACTGTCATGTGTGCGACAATGAAGTAGACTGCTTCACAGCCTGGTATTCGCTGCGACATGCTTAAGAGGTCACTGAAGCTTGCCGCGTGGTATCTACATTTCGCAGCGAACGGTGACGCGCTAGGAGTTCGATCCAACTGCAGATCGAGGTAATGGAAGTAAAGTAAAGTCGAGTAATGGTGGTAACCAAGATGAAGAGCAACATATGCGGATCCAACACGTTTCTCGGCGAAGGCGCGCGCATTGGACTCAGACAACCGAATCTCGGAGGGTAGCGACATAACGAAATTGTCTAGGTCAGCCGATATTGCCTGGACACGCACATCAGCAACTTGATCGCTGATAACGTGAGCGACATGTTGCCGATGAAGGTCTTGCACGTCGCAGAAGATGCTTGCAAGCTGAACCATGCGACCCCAGAGGCCAGGACGAATGACACTAGTGGAGGGAGTCAAGCACGCAAATTGTGTCTCATCCATGGGGAGCACCTCGATATTGTCTTGCAACTGGCGAGGCAGATCGCTACCAGCAGATGACCAACGATCAATCATGTAAAGACTCCACCAGACGCGTAGTCTGATCTCTTTGACGATGACACTGTCAGAAGGATCAGGCCTGGGAAGGTGTATGATCTGAGCGATACGGAGCGCGATGCCTAGGTATGAGCATTAGCCTGGTGGTCAGGTTTCGACCACATAAAGCCTTGGTCTCGTACCGAAATACAAGGCCTCTGCTTCATTCTTGCCTTCAGTGCCACAAATGTTCCCAGCAAGAACGCAGGCCTGAATGCTGGCGAGCGAGATGTCCTCAAGGTCCTTCTGAATACTCTCTCTTGCTCGAGCGGAAAGGCTAGGTGCCAAATGTGCCAGCTCAGACTTTCTCGATAATCTGACTACCTTATTAGTAGGATCACGCATGCGGCTGGGCACCGAGAAGGGCTCACCGGGCGGCCATTGCTAAGACTCCATAGAGCACTTTGTCTGGCAGAGTACCATCCTTGACCTGCCTTCTCAATGTATCGGGGTGAAAGAGCGTATGCGGCTTATCGTGTATAAGTCTAATGTAAAGATCGGTCAACTCAAGCTTCTCGTCTATCCCAAGACGAGTTCCATCATCGACTGTTTTGGGTAAGATGCCACGAGAACTATCTCTTGTTGGCATGCGCTGGGCAAGCGAACAAGGGCTGGAACGGCGTTGACATTGTAGACATGAGCCAAGACCAAGGGATGGAGTACATCGCCGCTTCCCAATGCGACACTCTCTGCAGGCTTTGGCGACTTTCATTGGTATCGCAAGATCGAAACACGGCGTGGGAGAGTTGCAGGCCAGACTGTAAACGGAGCGCAGGCGTCCGTTAGCCTGTAACTGTGGTCACCGTATTAAACGGAGCGGTCGGAGTGAAGTAAACCAACCGATCTCCCAAAACGGCGACGTCATCGCCACCAAAAGGCACCAAAGCTGGAAGCTTCTCTCCATTCGGGAGGCCACATTTCTCGCACTTTTACTCCGTCCCACGACACTGGCCCTCGTCACCCTCTTCTACTATCTCAGACTCTCTCATGTCTTGACCTGACACACGCTTTGACTTCCGATGCCTACCACACGCCGCGGCGCAAAGACGGGTCCTCCCGAAGACATGGTCGACACACCCAGCAAACCAGCGACAAGATCCCGAGCCGCGCCACCGCGAAACCCTCCCTTCCTACCGACACCTCTCGAGGTCGTCGTTCTCGCGATCTTCCCGGCGATCCTCATCTTTGGCACTATCTTCTCAATTATTTCTCCCGAGACCCGTGCCGCGCCCTATGATCCCGTCGCTCAATCCCACCAACAACACCCCTCCCTGGCGCCGAGCTACTTCGCACGCAAGTCCAATATCTTCAATGTTCTCTTCGTGAAGCGCGGCTGGGGTTGGACCTCTCTGGCTTTTTTCGCTTTCCTCTTCACACATCCTAGTGTAGCTTCATCGGCAGCCGACTTCACCCCACGCAAGATCCGAGGTCTCATTCGCTGGGGAGTGGCTACGGCTTGGTGGTTCTTGATCACCCAGTGGTGCTTTGGACCACCCATTATCGATCGAGGCTTCAGGTGGACGGGCGGGCGATGCGAGGTGGCTAAGATGGAGGTGGCCATGGGAGATACGAGCATCGGCGAGCAACTAACTGCTGTGGCCTGTAAGGCAGCAGGCGGAAAGTGGAAGGGCGGACATGACATATCGGGTCATGTTTTCCTCCTTGTTCTCGCGACTGGGTTCCTCCTGCAGGAAGTTGGTTGGGCCGTTATGCGCTGGAATGGCCGCAGGTCCGAGGAGCGATCTGTCATTATGGCTGACGGCGCGCTCAAAGGTGCCAGCGTTGAGTCCGATTCGCGTGCTGGCGAAGGTGGCGCTGAAGCATCGATCGGCCTCGGGGTCAAGTTCGCTACTGGAACAATGGCTTTGAGTCTCTGGATGTTGCTCATGACTGCTATCTACTTTCACACGTGGTTTGAGAAGGTGAGTTTCCCATTACCATTCCCATGCAATCACAAATGTCCATCCATGCTAATGAACTTAATTAGCTTACTGGACTTCTGTCTGCACTTATCGGACTGTACCTTTTGTACCTTGTTCCACGATTCGTTCCTGCGATCAGAGGTGTTGTTGGGTTGCCGGGTATTTAGGGATGGCTGGCTGGAAATCACGCAGGGAGGCGGCAGAAGCCGCTCTTTCAAAAACCTAGAAATTAGATAATGACATTGATATGGAATCCGCTTTTGCCAATGAATGTTCTCGGGCTGCGCGTCATCCTCTATGAGCAACGATATCCACCTCGTCGTCGTTGGCCGTGTTTGTAGTTGTCCCTCGGTTGGTGGGGACATGTCGGAATGACCTCACTCGCTGGACGAAGGGCTTCTCTCACCTCATCAACTAATGAGCCCCCCAACGTTTTTCAACCATAAGACGCCATGACACGCATCAAAAGCCCGGCAGCTCTGCCAGAGCTAGTCAAGACTACGTTTGCCCAAGCACTGGCGGAAGGGGAGCTCAATTACTACCCAACACGTGTCGCGTTGCTCAGGGTCAATTCCATCCCCGTAAGTCAGCCTCATTACCTCTGAAGTGCAAGACCCGGACCGGAAGCTTCGCAAAAATACCTCCCCATGTCCAAACCGATTTCTAATGTGTCCTCTAGTTCCAACTACGCTTTTCTCCAGCCCTCGCCAACAAGCCAAAAGGCCCCCCCAAAGATCCCAACCAGAAACCCTTCGACCCCTTCGCCAATCCCCCAGCCGCCCTCAAAATCACCGACCTCAGCACTTCGCACTATCTAGTCCTTAACAAATTCGCCGTAGTACCAGAGCATTTCATCCTCGCGACCACGGAATTCAAGCCTCAAACTCACGTTTTGGAAGCGGCTGATCTAGACGCAACACGTGCTTGCATTGAAGCGTATGGGTCGCAAAATGGAGGGCTTTTCGCGTTCTTTAACTGTGGTGATCACTCCGGAGCGAGCCAGCCGCACAGGCATATTCAGCTCTTGCCGGTTGAGAGGATGAAGGATGGGCTTGAGGGACCAACTAAGGACGCATGGGGTGTTCTGGCTGAGCGGCTAGTGGATGGCGCTCTCGCGCCGTTCAAGACGTTTACTGAGCGCATCTCACTTGATATGTCGGGAAACGAGCTCTGGGACATATATCTACGTCTATACCGCCAAGCTTGTCAGGCTGTCGCACCTTCAGACGACGAGGCTCCAGCTGAGGGTGAAGTACTCATCAGCTACAACATGGCTATGACCAGCTCAACATTGACAGTATGTCCGCGCCTCAGCGAAGGACAGGACATCACTACCGAGGACGGCGTCGTGGTGGGAAAACTGGCTCTGAATGGCACAGTGCTGGCTGGCACAGCTCTCGTCAAGAGTGAAGGCGAATGGGATGCACTGCGGGAAAATGAAGCAAAGTTGGCAGGACTCTTGGAAGCCATTGGTATCCCGAACAAGTTATGAACGGAACGAGTGTGATAGATACAACGATATAGGTCATGACGTCGCTATGCCACCTTTCTACCTACCTTTCAATGCAATACAGTCTATCAAACATTTAGAAACGCCATTTACCAGGTGCTCCGGACCATGCAATACGCATCAGCACAAATTCCAAATACAGTGACCCTTTGCACATGCATCACAGAAATCATCGCAACCCGCTTTCCAGATCTTTCATCGCTGGAAGGCTCCACGACCCCGAATGCTTCTGGCCCCGAGGTTACCGAAACCATGGGAATTGGCGGTGATCTGCTGCCACTTCTGACTGCATGTAACATAGCTGAACTTGTATGAGGAACCATGTCGGTTGACATAGTCAGCGACCTCTTTCCATATGATGCGTTGTGTTCGTCGAACCCTTGGCTTAGAAAGCTGAGCTCGTACAGCATCGCGCAAGAGTTGCTCCTATCAGATGATTAGCTTGTGCCCTCGACGTTGTCCACGTCCCAAAGACGGCAATTCACTCACGTCTCGGGGTTGCCACGGCGGTCGCCTGACGCGCTCTGTGCTTGGTGTTGTCAAGATCCGGTGACGTCCTCGCAGGGTCGGAAGAGCATCTGGGAAGTTTCCAATCCGCTTGATGTCTTTGTATGACAGTCCCCAATCCCTCATTTCCAGAAGAGCAGCATCTCGAGCATCCTGGTCACGAGCACCCACATCGCCCCATTTGTTGTGTGCGTGCTGGAACAATAGGTGGTACCCGTCAACTCCATCTGATCCGGGAGTCAGAGGAAGCTCTTCCACTCTACTTTCTTGTAGTTCATTCTCCGGTGTGATGTTGGGAACAGGTAGTTGAGCGCAAGAGGATGGACGGCTCTGCTCGGAGAGTAGGAGGTCTTGAAGCGGCCACCAAGCCTCTCCGCCATGCGGAAGGGATGCTGGAGATGGGGCCGAATGACTGTTGACTGTTTGAGCTGGAGATACACAGGACTCCGAGTTTGTGAGGTCTTCCGTGCGCTGACTCCGATAGTTCAAGAGATCAGAAGAGGTTTGTAAAGGGAACAGTGACGGTCGACTCCATGGTGAAGGGGGAGTGGCCGAGGGAAGGGACAAGCTCGAGCTGAAGGGGTCAATGGCGGTCTGAATGCCTCCGGCGGTATGGTTCCATGGTCCTGAGGAGGTGTACGAAAGCTCAGTAGGTCCGCTCCTCCACAGTCCAAGTGACATGTCAGGAACTAATGACTCTGAAGCAGACGAAACCGGAACCCCAGGTTCTGAGGAACTGTACGACAGGGAGGTATCCGCCTCCGAGCTTGGACGGTATACTTCGAGGGGATAACGATACGCAGAAGGGTGCGTGACGGAGGTATCAAAGCGCATCGTCGTACTGTTAAGAAGAGAGTCAGGGGTAGTCCTGGGACATGCTGCACCCGTTCCATGACCAATATTCAGCGGCGACCATGGTGGCTGATAGAGATCGTACGAGCTCGGCGGGAGCATTAAGGCCGAAGGCTCCCCGAGAAAGCCAGAACTGAGATCATATCCATACATCAATTCGGGAGAGGTGTTATGGTCGGTGATGGTACTCGGAGCAGTGCTTGTCGTTGCAAGGGGTCCATTTGGCTCCGGGAGACTGCCAACAAAAGGACACTGCGATCTGTCATGTTTCAGTAAGAATCACTTGCGGGAGGACGAATCTGTCTTACGGGTCATCGCTAGGGACATGGCCGCTCGAAATGATGTTACTTTGATCATCAAGCTCCTGTATACATCCGTCAGCGATTGCAATTCAGAGTCAGGATTGAAGCATGCTGGAAGTCCGGTCCTGTGGCGTGCTTCCCGACACTAGTGAGGGGCCTTGTCCTCGGTGATATCCCTTCGAAGACGTACCTCAACATTAATAATGTCCTCAAAAGTCCATTCGTGCGAAGCCATGATCACTCCTCGTCCAAGGTGGCTATGTTTGACTTCGAACAAGCAGGGTCGAGGGCAAGGGGGATGTTGGGGGCGCTTTATACGAGGTCCAGGTACGAATCGGTGGAGTAATATGCCGTTGTCTTCAAGCCGCAATAGGTGCTGCCCGTAGAGACAATAGTAAGGCCCTGAATAGAGGCATGGCCTCTTCGATAACCTTGGAGGGGCTGGGGCATCCATTTTAGATCAGATGAATCCACCTCTAGAAGTGTGTAAAGACTGACTGTCACGCCGAGCCTCACCGCCCCTCTAGCAAGCAGGCAAAGGATGCCTTCACAGCTTGACCGCAGCGTCAGTGTCTCCGCCCAACTGGTTCCCTAAAGCGGTGTTCCTGTAGTCTCCCGCACCGCCAGTTGCAAGAACTGGGGGGGGGGGGGGGGGGCGAGGCTGTTGGCGAGCAAGGGGATCAAACCGAGTGGGGAAAGATATGCGACCAGGTCACTTGATGCTTGCAATAGACGTGGCTCCTATGATTGTGCAAGTCAGTCATCAATGGAGGGGGGAATAGGGTGTGGGCTTCGAGCTGAATGGGAGATACAGGGCGTTTGCTGTTGGTAGAGACGACAATGACAGGTCATAACTTGGGAAGCCGTGGCCTCTGACCGCCATTGACAGCCTCAACACGCAATTCTTCATGAAAATAATGAACATGGCTGTTTGTTGGAGACTGAAGGAAGAGTAAAGCAAAATGAATGGCATTACTCACGTTAGAGACAGGGGATTGCCGATGCCTTCGAGATTCGGAAACAAACTTGTCACCTTCGGGTGCAGTGAGGTACGCAAAAGCATCGATGAAGGCTCTGCTCTCAGCTCTGTAGATTCGAACCATCAAGATGAAGACAAAAAAGACTCCCAAACGGTTCTGATATCATATTTGACGCTACTCGTGGGTGGTCCATCATATATGGATGCTGAAAGGGTTACTTGTCCAGGATAATCCCGTAATGTTAGCCCTCTATATCATATTTGGATGCACATTGCATCCAGAAAGAGCTCCTCTTTCCGAAACGGGTCGTCCTGGCGATGAGGGCATCGGCAAGGAGTAACCCCCACAGCATGGGCCGCATCGCAATGAGATTGTAGCCGCAAATAGGTTCCAAGAGCTGCTTGCAGGATTCCGAACGGCGGCCCAGGGGCGACAACTTTCCGTCGGCAAAGGTACGCTAAGAACGCCACAACAATCATCACCGATGGGAATTCCTTGTCATCTTCGTCAGACTCCAACGTCCCCCTTACCCTTAATCGGTCTTTCCGATGCAAGGTTCTGGTGACGACGCTACGCCCGCTAACTTTCATAATCATCTTGCTGAAGGGTTCCAGGACACGAGTTGAGCCCAGGCTGCGGGAGTGATATTGTGACAGGACCATGTTCGATATGCACGAAGCCGAGCACTACCTTTGCGCAACGTGACCGCTAGACGCTGCCCTGGGTCCCAAGTGCGACCACGATCGCATTGGATCTCAACAAGTGGGCTGGAGGACTCAATCTGACTTCCGCCGGAGTGTTCCGTACGTGTTTACGACAGTGGCGTCGGGATGACAGAGGTGGGAGTAGAAAGCACAACA
The DNA here is from genome assembly GCA_030734395.1 of Sarocladium kiliense. Lineage (NCBI taxonomy): Eukaryota > Fungi > Ascomycota > Sordariomycetes > Hypocreales > Sarocladiaceae > Sarocladium > Sarocladium kiliense. Next base: position 532,957 of record JAUZTG010000023.1, read on the forward strand.
GGTCATCCGTCGGTTGCCACCGGTCGGATATCAAAGACGCGGTGGATTTTCCTCCTTCATACCTTCACAGATTGATGTGAATTAGCATCCAAATCTTAACCATGCCTACGTGTTCCCTCAAGAGCAGGGCTTTCGTCCGCGGATTTCGTTCATTATCCCACCCAGGAGTGCATTCACTGGCCGCCTGCATCGTCACACAAAGCCATGACAGTCCCGCCATGCCACGGATTCCCGCATCATATTTTTCCCACGAGCAGCCTAGACCGTCAAGGGTCATCTGATCCGGGCTCGAGCCCGTTCAAGACGGAGACACCGCCCTACGACCAGGGTACCAAACATGACATGTCGATAATCATCTCCTCACGGTCAGGACGGGCCTTCTGAGCTTGAAACGTCCGATCCCGCTGAGATGTGAGCAATCGCTATTGGGGCGGAAGTTGATTTCGTGTTCAGGACAAGGGCACTGATTATCTTTCTAGAATGATCTTCAGATGTTGGCGGTGATCCCGGGGCTGATTGCCTCCAGCTTCTGGAGAAGCTCCTCGATGAAGGCATCTTGGATGGCCCGGCCCTCCTTGCTCGTCACAGTTGGCCCTGGCCTGTTACTTGTAAGCATTTGGTCATCTCAATTGGGTCGTAGAACCTACGTCTCAACGTGGCAGTCGTTCAGGAAAAACCCATGTGTCTCTTTACCGGCGAGCACTCCATGCACCAATGCCCTGCTACCCATGTCTGCAGATCTGGCGCCAAGCATTGCATATTTAATCTTCATCGCAAGCGCGCCATTCTCTCTCTCCAGATCAGACCTGCAGTAGCTCGGATTTGGTGCGTTGACGACCACAAGCTTTTTTCCAGAGGCGGAGATGGCATCTGCGATGCCCCTGGTTGCATACAGAGCTAGGAGCTTCGACAAGTTGTACCGGTTTGCCATGTCTGCTACCTGAGGGTCGTTCAAGCGGTCAAACATGGATCTCTTGTCAGCTTTGCCCTGTTGAAGCTGCGCCATGTTCACCATATAGTGGACTTTTGAGCTGACAAGCGAAAATCTGCCGATTGAAGGTCCGTCTCGCAGCTTTGGGAGAAGCAAGAGAAGCAGAAGGCACTGGGAGACAACGTTGACTGTGAGAGACCGCTCGGTTCCCTCATCGAGAGCGAACTTCGTTGTGCAGATTGCAGCGTTGGCTAAAACGGCGTCGAGGTGAGGCAGGGTACGAGAAGCCTTGTTTGCGAAGCTTTTGACTGAATCGTAACTGCACATGTCCAGCTCCCACACTTCCACCACTTCCGGCTTGCGTCCTGTTGTCTTGAGGAGCTCCTGGCGGGCATCTTCACCCTTTGTCATACTTCGAACAGCCATTATGAGCTTGCCTACCCCAATTCTAAGGAGATGTTGACTCGCTTCGTAGCCAAGGCCGCCATTTGCACCCGTGACGATGATAATCTGGTCCTCGATGCCTGGAATTGGCTCAGGGCGAGGCAACGTCACGAAATGATTCGAGTAGAGAACAGCGCAAGCTGCGCGAAGAGCGGCTGAGGACATGATAGTCTGTCGATATCGGTTTCCTTTTCGTGTCTGGAGGTGAATTTCGTGGTGCCCGTCTCGTCCGCCATCCTCCCATAGGGTGAGCATGCAGCAACATATATGTCAAGAGCCTCATCGTGACGGGTCTTGCGAAACTTGAAGAGTCATGGAATTAGCTATCTCCTCATGTGTTGCAGGAGAATCTGAGACAGCCTGGTGAAAATCCTGCAGTGACTTCCTGTCTGCACTGTTGGTCTTTGGCTTGGTGCAGCAAACGCACGCTTTATCTCCGCGCGGAGACCCGCGCGGATTTAAGGCCTCCAGGCTGTCGTGGACGTGCGGTGCAGTCAGCATTCCTGTGCATGCATCTTTGCTTCTACATAGCGGAATCATCTTATCTCCTTCATCTCAAGCACGACTGACCCACGCTGTACTGCTTCGAAATGGGCGATCGGAGGATTGAGAAACGGAATCGGCCGCCAGTCAGTTGCAACCCATGCAGGTCTCGCAAGTAAGTGGCTCTCGCTGCGAAACGGCGGCGTTAAGTGCCGGGACACCAGAAGCGTATCACTTCTGGGCACTGAGCTGATCTATCTGGCGTAGGCTGAAATGTAACCGCGCTTTGCCTTGCGATACGTGCATCAAACGAGGGAAGTCGGATATCTGCCAATATGCGCCGAATGCGGATCGCAGTAAGGCTGAGGCTAAGAAAGGAGCCGTCACTGATCAGCTCAAACGACTGGAAGAAATGATCTTCACTTTGGCTGAGCAGAAGGTATCTCCATCTACTTCAACTACAACACAGGGTACTGCCTTGACTGAACGTTCCAAATCGGACTCGGAACCGGTGGTTGATGGCAATAGTTCCAGCTCCAGCCCGTCCCAACCAGGATTTACCGAATCTAATCACTGGCTGTCTATCATCGAGGACATCAAGGACATCAGGGCACAGCTTTCTCCCGCTAACGCCGATAGTGCCACGCATTCATCAAGCCTTGGCGCCAGTAGTCATGGTCCGAAGGCGGGCAGCGATGCATCATCACCAGCGAACGCATCAGATCTTGGCCTTCGACATATCGGTCTCGTGTCAATTGATGACGTGCTCAAAGGTCTTCCAGCGAGGGAACTATGCGACTTTTGGGTCTCGCACTATTTCCAGGCTCGCTTTACTACTCTACGTGAGTACATCAGTCTTGGCGTAGAAGAAACGATCATCTAACGAAGCCAACTGAAGCCCTTCTTCATCCAAGTAAATTCCAACAAGAGGTCAGTGATTCACGCCCGTTTTGTTCGTCTACGCCGAGCTGCAAGACTGACAGATAGCAGTACGAGACCTTCTGGCAGGATCACAGTAAGGTGTCGCCTATCTGGATCGCCCTGCTATTTTCGATTCTCAGCCTGGCAGCGGGCACGAACCAAAGCCCTAGCATCAACAATGGCGAAATGAAGAAGGTTCCCACCGTCCAAGACCTCAGCGCCAGAACAGAGCAGTGCCTTATTCTCGGAAGATACACAGAGGGAGGAGAGTATGTCATGGAGACACTGGTCCTCCACATCCAGAGCTATTATTTGACAGGCAAAGATGCAAGCAAGGATGTCTGGTTTGCCGCTGGGGTGACCGTTCGCCTAGCTCTTCGGCTGGGTTACCATCGCGATCCTTCAACCCAAAGGAGCCTCACAAGTCTCACGCCCTATGAATGCGAGATGAGGCGACGGGTGTGGCTGACCATCTACCAACTCGATGCACTCATTTCCTTTCAGGTCGGACTTCCGAGCATGATACCTGTTGACTCCTGCGACACACGACCGCCTTTGAATCTGGAACTATCGTACTTGGACCCGGACGTGCAGGAGTTGCCACCACCCCGACCGATGACCGATCATACCTCAGCAACGTACCCCATCGCGAAGCAGCCAGTTATTGAAATGTTCAGACGAATCGTCTCACACACTCAGTCCCTCACTCCTCGGCCGTATGAAGAGACCCTTCAGCTGGACAGTTCATTGCGCAATGCTTACGATGGAATGCCCGACGTTCTCAAAGCTCAGCCAATCAGTCGGTCACTGGTTGATGGCAACAGCCTCGTCATCCGACGAATGACTCTCGAGTTCCTCTTCCTCAAGAGCGTCATCATCCTTCACCGCCAGCATCTTGCTCACCTTGGGAACGCTTTGGCATCACCTTCCCATCAAGCATGCCTTAGAGCAGCACTTACCATGCTCGAACGTCTTGGGGAGCTTCACCAAGCTATGAAACCTGGGGGGCTTTTGTACAACGACCGATGGCTGCTCACAACGTTGAACACCAGTGACATGATCTTCGCCTCAGTGGTCATATGCCTTGACCTGACGATTCGTGTAACGGCACCACCATGTGCATGCCATGTTGGCTTGTCGCCTCAACCTCAAGAGTCTGTAGTGACACTAGAGATGGGTCTGGAAGCAGTCCAGCGCGCTCAGAAAGTCTGGGAGGCATTTGGTGAGACATCCAGCGAGGCACGACTCGCTGCGGGAGCGCTAGATGCTACTATCCAGCGCGTCAAGGAGTATCTGCGAAACGAAGCAGCACCTTACGAAGCTTTACAAAAGGTCACTTTTGATAATTCTGGAGTTGGGCTCACGATGAACGATGAACCGAGCTTTGAGCCGTTGGGAGATACTTTGCATTGGGTGAGTAGACGCGGACTTTACTGGATAAAGGGGGAGACTAACCTATTTGCCAGGAATTTATTGACCAGTGGATGCCGGATACTGACGAAGTGATGCCCGATCTGGCCGCTTGGGTTCTCAACGGGGGAGGGTAACATAGCATCCCCTTGCTCAGCCACTGATTATTCAAATGTCAAGCCATTTCCCATCCACTCTTATGGATCCACATCTTGACGAAGTACTTCCTCAACTCTCTTGATCAACTTATCTGGTGGCTATATGTCGCAGCTTTTGGTTGGTTCTGTCTATTCGGTGTACGGAGAGTGCGAGTTATGCACATGTCAGGGAAGCCTTCCAAAGTCATACCGCATTCTGGTTCATAGGCCAGGGGTATCAACATTATCTTCAGTATGAATGTAATTGTCGCAAATGGATAGCATGCAATCGGATACCATGTGCTCTTAGAGGCAAGGCACAGCACCATCCTTCCGTAATTTCCGTTATCAGTCGCAACAGACCAAAGATACAGAATGGTCCACAGACAGGGATAAACATCCGTCAAGCAACATCCAGTTGTCTCCTCCTGTTCTATTTAGGAATAAACCCGCTTTATCTTCTGCCTAAGTTCCACTGGGGTGCGCTTGGTCCATAAGCCGGGCATGTTCGGCGTCAGTCCCGAAGTGCACCGGCGCGAGTGCCGGAGGTTCGCCGACGCTATAAGTGGCGTGTCTGGGAATAAAGGATACTTAAACTGGATGTAATCACTAGGAGCTCTAGAAAGAACCAGGGAAGCATGGCCCCTCACACTAGGATGCGGGTAGCTCAACTAGTACCACTTCCATAGGATCGTACCCTGAGTCCTCCATAGATAGAAGTTCCGAAAACACCGGGTCTCCCGACTCGAGCCTGGCGATTCGGCTGTCATCGTACCAGATCTTGTCCAGCTTTAGGCTATCAAGGCTTCTCATTGATGGTCCCCAGGATATAAGATGCGGGGGTGGGGAGAACATTTCCTGTGTGTATCGGCAATCTCGGGTAGCTCTTCTGTGCAGCAACTTATTAATTCGACTTGGTCTCACCTTCAAATTCCGCTGCAACACTTTGGAGTTCGAGGGGCTCTCCAATTCTTCATCGTCATACTGCAGACTACTCAAGCTGACTCAGTCCCCAATTCGGCTCTGCACGGTGTTGGTCTCCTTTAGTTTCTCTATCAGCTCTCTGAGGGTACGCAGCAGCTCTTGCTGCCCATCATGGTCACTCTATCGAGAGCAGTAACAGTACTACTCCTGTTATGCAACGGTGCTTTTGCAGCTTTACCAACATCTTATGATGTCGTCTGGAACAAAGCTGGTGTCAATGGGTCAGCCGACTCCATGCCTCTGGGTGGAGGAGATGTTGGCCTGAACACGTGGTACGAAAACGGTAAGCCCACCGAACAATGTATAGTTCAGCTGCAGTCTCATTGCGACTCCGGTCTGGGACTTATGAATGATATGGGATTGAAGGGGGGTGAACGGATATGTGCCGGAACTTGTTCGCTGACCCTCGACCAGGCACCATATTGATGTACATAGCTAAGAGCGGTACATTCGACGAGAACAACTCTCTGTTAAAGCTTGGTCGCGTCAGGCTCTCTTTCGATCCCAATCCCTTCGATGACAAATCCTTTGAGCAGCGCCTACTACTCAACGATGGCTATGTCAGGTACACTGGTAAGAACAAAGCGACCGCCAAGATCTGGGTTGACGTCTTCAACCCTGTTGTTCACGTTGAGGTCGACAGTCCGAAGGACATCTCGGTCAAGGTTTCTTATGAGAATTGGCGATTCAAAGACCGAGAGATTGTCAACGAGGAGCGCAATCAGGGCTCCTGGGGCATATACACGTCCAAGATTGCCAACGGCACAACTTACGCGGATAAGATTGGCTTCCATGAGAATGGAGTTCTCATGAGTCATCGCAATGATAAACTGGACCTGTGGAATTTCCAGATGAAGCAGCAAGGACTTGAAAAGTACTCCGACAAGATGTATAACCCCATGCGCGACAATGAGTTCGGCATTTTTGTCCACTCAGAGCAGCTCAAGCCTGGCCCTATCACAGACGGCTACTACATCAACACAACCTATAAAGCATGGAATCTCGTCACTAAGAAACCTCAGAAATCATTCCGCATCAACCTTGCGATGTACCAGGCCCAGACTAAGAGCCACAATGACTGGTACAAGGGCCTTCAAAGGGTCATCAAGTCCGCCGTCAAGAATACCCAAAGTGCCACTATTGCTTGGTGGCACGATTACTGGGCTCGTTCCTACATCATCATCAACGAGGATAATGGCGAGGATGATGCTGGCTTCCAGGTCGGGAAGAACTACCAGATCTGGCGCTATCTCATGGGATGCAACGCCAAAGGCGAGTGGCCAACCAAGTTCAACGGTGGCCTCTGGACCTTCGACCCTATCTTCGTCAACAAGTACCGTCCTTATACTCCGGACTATCGCCGTTGGGGCGGTGGCACTTTTACTGCCCAAAACCAGCGTCTTCTCTACTGGCCACTTCTACGTTCCGGCGACTTTGATACCATGACGGCCCAGTTCGACTTTTACAAGCGTATCACTCCCAACGCAGTCCTCCGTGGCCAGGTCTACCAAGACATTGATGCAGCATACTTCCTGGAGCAGATTGACAACACAGGCTTATCCAACGTCTTCGAGTATAATGCACAGTATTACGATGATGATGCGAACACTCCTCGCCCGGACTTCTTTCCCGATGGTGAGCTCTGGAATGTCTGGTTGAACCACGTGCAGGACACTGCCAAGTAAGTTCCTTGACAAAGACTCTCCCAATCTTTTCGGCTCCCGGTTCAATCTGGGTAGCTACAAAACAGACCATCCCCTTTGATCAAGACTGACATTCATGGTTTTCAGCGAGTTCGCAGACATGATTTTGCAGGCAAATATCTACTCTGGTTACGACGTCAAGCCTTACCTTGAGTTCATCGAGTACCAGCTCGCGTGGTTCGACAAGTTCTACAAACGAGAGATGCAGAAGCGCAACCCTTGGCCTCTGACCGGAATCAATGGCAACGAATCCCTCGTTATCTATCCCGGGTCCGGTGCCGAGACGTACAAGGAGTCATACAATCCCGTATCCACACTCGCTGGCCTTCGCCAAGTCATCAAGGACCTCCTCATCGTCAACGAGTACGCCCTCGAGAACAAGACCTACTATTCGAAGTATCTTTCTCAGATCCCTGCCAACTCCCTGCGTGAGCAGAAGGGCCATATTTGCATCGCGCCGGCTGAGGCCTATACCAGGGTGCAGAATAGCGAGATTCCACAGCTCTACACCGTCTTCCCTTGGCCCGAGTATGGTCTTGGCCTTCCAAACCTGACACATGCTGTGAACACTTATCTTTACGACACGGAAACCGTAGAATTCCACGGTAACACCGGATGGAAGCAAGATGTCATCTGGCTTGCCCGCATGGGTTTCACTGCTAATGCCACAGCCATGACTGAGGACCGCTACAGCCCGAGCAAGGTTTGCAAATTCCCAACGTTCAAGGGCCCGAACTTCGATTGGACTCCTGACTTGAACCATTTTGGCTCCGCCGCAATCGGCCTCCAAGAGCAGCTCATCCAGACATTTGCTGGAAACGATATTCGCCTGCTGGCTGCCTGGCCTAAGACCTGGGACGCTCGCTTCAAGGTGTATGCTCCCCACAAGACCACCGTTGAAGGAACTGTCAAGGCTGGCAAGATGAGCAGCCTGAACGTTCTTCCTAAGTCTCGCAAAGTAGACGTCATCATTGGCCAGAGCTAGGGAGTTTCCGCATCTACTTGTATATCCCAGTCAAATAAAGCCATTTACTCCAATTTACTGTCCTCTAAGTCTCGTGCGATGGCCGATCTTCATACGTAGGATGTACTTCCGAAGACTTCGAAAGTGAGGTGCTGCATGGCGATCCAGATGTATTATGATATGACCTAGAGTCGGCCCTTCCCAGGGCCGACTCACTCCTCAAGGTAGGGATTTATGATGTTCTCATGGATACTGTCCTCCAGAGACCTCCAATGAACCTTGTTCGGATCTGCAGACCACTTCTTCATGAGCGCAACGGCGTCTGTCTGATCGACAGACACTTTGAGGTGATGCGTCTGAGGATAATCATCCACAAACTTCCTCTGCGGCCGTAGCTTGCGAAATACAGCAAGTATCTCGTTCCAGTGAGTGTTGTGGCCCCATGCCTGGATTCGGGCGTGTTTTACTTCGGGGTCTAGCACAACTGCGACATGGACCAACGCGACATCTTTTACGTCTGCGTAGAAAGCTTTGTTTACAAATGTCAGACCGAAGCTCGCGAGAGTTATGAAATAGGGGGCGAAGGTTCTTACTGGCTTCCAATGGATCCATCGCCCATCTGTGACCTCTGTATCCGTGAACCACCCAATTTGCTTGCCCTTCAATGTGCTTCTTATGGAGTGGCTCGCCAATCAGGCCCGCGGGAGAAATAACATGTACATTGAAGGGGACCTCGTTCTCTTTGACAAATTTCCACACTTCTTTCTCGGCGGCAACCTTACTAGCGGGATAGTTGAGCATGGCACGAGAAGCGTCATATGGAGGTGGTGCCCATGCAGCCTCAAGGACACCGTCATTCCAAGAGTCTCGTCCCACGACGCCATTGTCAACACCGCCCTTGAGTGGGGAAGAGTTGAGAGCGCTGCCAGTGAAGACAACTTCCTTGACCAAGGGCTCTTGCGTAGCTGCTCTCATGACCGAGGTGATGCTGTTAACCAGTGGCGTGATGACCTCATTGGGATCAGGGACCACATTCGTAACGTAGGCGGTATGCAGAATAGCAGATACGCCTTTTATCGCTTCGTCGTAAGCTCCGTCAGCACCGAGATCAGGCACTGACACAAGTTCGATAGCGCCAGTATCGGCGAATGACTGGAAGCGACCCTCCAAGAGCCAAGTAGATTGAGCAGGATCGCGGACGGTGGCCCGAACTCTAAAGCCTCTATAAAGAAGTTGAAGACATATGTGTGATGCGAGGAAGCCACTGCCACCGGTAACTAACACCCAGGAGCCGGCTGGTATCGACATTGTTGCGGAGGACATGGTGAGAGATGGTGTTCCGTTGGTAGTGAGAAGGCACGAATAGAACTGGGAGAAATTGAAGTTGCGCTATTCTCAGTTCTTCTGTCTCGACTCCTTATATAATATATGTCAATACTTAAATTCCATGTATTCAAGACTCAGGCTCTCGCTGATGAAGGAAATCCTAAGGCTTGGCCGCTTACGACACAGACCTGCACATAGAGCAGCCAGTCGGCCCTACGGGGCTGTGAGCAGTGAGAGTCTCACAACGTTTCAAGTGACCTGATCATCCGAGTGGGAAAAAGCATTGTGCTCAATAGATGTCTAGTGTATCTGTAGCGCGGTGTACTTGACGCGTGCGAGTCTCTGTCCTTGTCACCCATACGCCGCCCAAACTTATGTCCCGATCGGGCAATCCTTCCCCTTGGCATCGGGTGAATCTAATCACCTCAGGGCTCCTCTTTGAAGTATTGTAGAAAGTCCTACTTAAGATTTACATGCCAGACTAGGCCTGGGGGCTGGCGGCGCTCTGCTGTTGAGTGTGATGGCCACCTCGCCAACCCTCTCCATGCGGTCCTTCCCCTTGTCCAACATCACATTTCTATGTATGACGCATTTTTTCGAAATGCTGAATCGTTGTATCTTGAACCCATTACCACTATCTCAGACTCTCCACACATAGCGTAGTGTAGGGTGGTCATGTTGTCAGCCAGGTCAAGCATCTCCGTCTTGATCACCACATTCCTGGGGCCTAGACGATGCAAAGCCTGGGCCATCGACTTGACATCACCGAGCCCCCTTGGATGTTCTGTGGGAATACCTGCTTCGATCAACGGTGCTTTGGCCTCTGGTACGGTGGCAAAGAGGATGTATGTTCGTGGAAAAAGATCCATCAGTATGGCTGCTACAAGGGCTTGACCGGGTTCAGGGCCAAGCCTGAAGATAGCCTCCGAATCAACGATGACTGCAGCCTTCGGGTTTCGCTTTAGGAGCCTGCATATGACTTCCAAAATAGACAAGGAGACAAGAAGTCCTGGTACACCGGTCAGCGGAGAGTTGGTGCGCGGGGCTGTCGGCCTACCAATCTTGACCACGGTGTAGCTAAAGTTCCTCTCCAACTTGGCAATACCCTGCTCCAAATGTTCAGAGTTTTCCTCGACGACCTTGACCGTTTCGTCATGAAGTCGAATAATATTGCCAGTAGAGACCAGCTCCAGCGGAACCACTTTACGTGCTTCAATTGCTCTTTGGTCGGCTTGGAGACCCCTGCGTTGACTGTAAGTGTTGGAAGAGCAGGCGTCCATCATTTGACTTGCGAGTGAGCGTAGTCTTCCGTGCATCCAAACACCAACACGCCGTCGTCCTTCATGGTTGTGCGACAATGTGTTGCCGTGCGCTGCTTGAGGACCTCAGATGGACAACTCGAGGCTTCAAGAAACCCAAATAGCTTGGTAGAAAGGTTCAGTGTTGTTTTTATCCAACTCAAGCGAGCGCCGTTTCGTTTCAGGTCTGCAGCCAAAACGGGTACAACGGCAACTCGAACAGATCCAACAGGAACCTTTGCTATAACAGCCGCCGAGTCGCCAGACCAGCTGGTGGAGTTCGTGAAGCTGGCGAATGAGACAGCTTGGGGTTTTGAAGCGACCAACGGCATGGGGTGTTGCATTTCATGCAAGATTACGGCCGCAATCTGGGTTGGACGAACACATTCCTCACAAGCTCTGAGCCTTCTTGAGATCTAATAGCCATCATACACGAGCGTAGCCATGTCGTTCTCGCCTTACAATAACCCAAGCCCGACACAAGGCGCACCCTGATTAGGAAATCCTTTGTCTTGGCATCTGACAAATCCGCTCGAGGCTTCTGTCGTGGGCTATTCGCGGTCTCGAGCTCTTCTCTTGTTTCCTCGAAATCACATTTTATTGTCATTGCATATCATCCTAGACCTTCTCGATTCTTACAGGTCTTGGCCATGGCGCGTAAATTCCAATTCGTCGCGGTCACCGAACCGACGGGAGCCTCCTCGCCTGAGTCCAAGAAATTGGCTTACTCACATGCTTTTCGCCAGGCCCGTGCCGAGAGAAGACGCAAGCAGATGGAGACATATAAGAAGGAGAAAGATAGTGTGCCGGATCAGGCATTATCTACGTCTCAATCGAGTCTTCCCAGTCCTATAGGCCAAGGTCTCAGCAGCTACCGAGATCCTTTCTCATGCTTGGCACGGCCTCTGTCCTCGGTGGAATATTATCTCTTAGATCACTGTAAGTCTTGATCTGTGATCTGTCGCGTCCTGTACCCGAAGTGTGAATCGACTTACTCGAGCATACCATCACTTGCCCTTTCGCCGTGTATCTCTTGTGCTGACATCCCCAACTCCAGATGCCCACGTCATCGTGCCATTCCAGATTGGGCACTGTGGTCTCTTCGACTCTCCAGGCGACCATAAGACGCAATTGCTTCGAGAATGGGTCGGTCTCGCTATAACCGACCACGCACTCATGGTCGCGATGGTTCTGTTGGGCACTTGCCGATACCTCCTTCGTGCGCAGCCAGGCAATCTTGCATTGGGACGCTTAGCCCTGCAGTACAAGCAAGCGTGTATCCAGACATTACGACAAGAGATAAGCAAAACTAATAATGCTATCAACCTGATGACTGTCGCTAAAGCGCTTGCGCTTGCCCTGGATGAGGTAGCTATAACGCTCGAGACACTGTTTTCGCGTCCGAAACATGCTAAGATATCACTCAGGCAAACTACGGCGAGGTTGTCGTTGCTCGAAAACACTTTAGAGGCGTCGTCGCCATGGTCGACTCAAGTGGTGGCGCAGGCGCTCTCGGCCTGACAGGACTGTTGGATCGGATATACCATCGCTTCATACTAACCTTGGATCTGCAAAGTCTGGATACAGAGGCCGCGTGTGAGGCGCAGGCCATATCACAGACCATTACAGCACCTGCTGCGAATAATGAATAAATGATGAGTATTCATTTATGCTGACACGTGCTACACACACCAGATAGTGTCGGTGTCATGCCATGCGCCTACACCCGACAAACCCTTAACACCGACGACCCTGCATGACGCTCCGCAAAGTCCGCTTTCCGCTACGTATCGCGCATTGGCTGTGCCTCGCCCCGACAACAAGTATAAATCATGTGGAATCATCGAACTTGAGATTTGATCATACGAATACCCATTTTCTGGCATCAGATAGCAACTTGCGAGGCAATCACAAGTGGGCAACTCAACAGGACCATTAGCATCGCCCCTCTGGACTGTGCTTGAACCATCGCCTCACACCAATTCCGTAACGTCAAGCACAACCTCTACCATGGGTATCAGAGCTCTCGTCGTTGGAGGCACCAGCGGCACAGGCTACGCTCTCGCCTGCCGCCTAGCCGCCGAACCAAGCACCACCTCCGTCATCATCAGCGGTCGCAACAAGCCCGCAACCCTCCCACACTCGAACATGCACTTCCGGGCCCTGGACGCTACCTCCATGCGCGGCATCAAGACCTACACCGACGCCTTCAAGGCCTCAGAAACAGAGAAGCTCGACTATCTGATCATGTCGCAAGGTGTGATGAACCTCAATGGCAGAGACGAGACTCCTGAAGGCATTGATAAGAAGATGGCGGTTCACTACTACGGTCGACAAATGCTCACCCGAGAACTCCTCCCTTCTCTCACGCCAGACGCCAAAGTCATCTCAGTGTACGATAGCTGGTCCGGCAATCCCCAAAAAGTCAACTGGGACGACCTAGACCTCAAGAAGAACTTCAGCCTAGGCACTGCTGCCAACCACTGCATGGTCATGAACGATGCCATGGTACAGCACTTCGCTACAACGCAAAACCCCGGGGATAAGCGCCACTTCATCCACGCTTGGCCCGGTGCTGTCAAGTCGAACCTTGGAGGTGAGCTGCCGTGGTATGTGAGGGCACCGCTGCAGGCTTTGCAGGGTGTCATTGCGACGAAGCCAGATGTTTGGGCGGAGAGGTTGTTCACTGGGGTGAAAGAGCGTGTGGAAGAGGGTGAGAACGACGGCAAGCGGTGGCATTGGCTTAATCAGAAGGGTCGCGACGTGAAAGATAAAAAGATCTGGACGGAAGAGGAGATGAGCAAGATTGCAGGGCATACCTGGAACCTCCTGGATGCAGCGGTCACCACGAAGGCTTAATGTCGGATGATGGTCTACGTTTTCTGATTGGGATGTATCATAGTGTAAAGGCGACAAGCAAGCAAATGTCAGTATTGTAATGTGTAAGTAGAAAGGAAAATGCTCATGATCCGTTTACAGCCTTGGCTCTACTGCCGAAGGTATGCTCGCCCATACAATGTATGCCATCGCTGTGGATGGTCATGGAGAAAAGAAAACAACCGGAACGCCATGCCCTGACAACATAGATTTCCCACTCCTCGACAAGCGCTCCGCACCGTCGACAAACGCGATTCCTGGTCCCTTAGTCATCCCACTCCTCGTCCAACGAGTCTATCAGTCGGTTTTCCGCATCTGCATTCCTGTTGCGCGAGCTTGGGCTCGAGGATCCTATATGTCGATAGCCTCCGCGGTTTGGCTTGATTCGTAGGCAGCAAGTAACAGCGCTGAAGAACGTGTCCTATACGCAAGACAAAGGAAAAAGACCACAGTCAGCCCCTCAGTTCATTTCCAAAAAGAAAGTGTGCCCCCGAAGTTGCGTGGGTTCGCTCATCAACGGTAAGGCAGGTCTGTTTTGGACTGGGAGGGACGAACAGAGGCAAAGGTCCAAATATTTGCCCAAAGGCTGTAGTTGGGAAGCTGGCGCCAGCCGCGGGCGTGGCTGATCGTTCGGTTGTAGAAGACGCCGCCGAGGATGTACACGAGTACCGCGATGAGGAGGATGATGCTGAAGATACCACCAGGGCCGACACTGCCGGGCTTGTGTGGCTCGGCATGTGCGCATGCATGAACGGATCTCGCTTCGAAGAAGTATGCGCACTCGTCGGGGTCGGTACCAATGAAGGAAAGACTGGCGGTCGCTGCACCAGGGTCCCGATCGCAATGGAAGGAGATGGTGGCCGATTTGCGTCGAGAACCCTCGACGGTGGGCACGTCATCGGCGTCGTCGTGGTACACACTGTCCTCGGGGTCGTATGCCGGACGCATAGGATGATCTTCATCGTCTTCGGTCCAGATATTGTGCTCTTCTTCGCCATCGCCACCTTCGTTTGATTCCTGCCGGCGTACCTTCTTCGAATCTTTTCCACACGGCGAACCATCCACATATTGCAGGACGAGCTTCCTTCCACGGCTGACTAGATCCAAAGAAGTTTTGCTACATGTTGTTAGTGAGTGAAAACTTTGCACTATTAAGCGCAGTGAGCACCAACCCTAAAGAGTAGATATCGTCACCCTCAGTGTAGTAGGCGCTGACATTCGCCCACATGCTTTCCTCGACCCCAACGACACCTGTGACTGGCTCCACCACCGCGCCGCAGATGTTCAGTGTGAAGTTCCTGCCATAGTCATGCCCCCGAGCATAGTAGTCCTTAGTTGGCGTACGATACGACGCGCCAGAAGCTCCAACGGCTACTGCCGTGTCTGGCCGCAAGTCGAAGAACGCCCCGCTACCGGTAGACGAGGTGGCTGTGCACAATGGGATGTGAGTCGTGGGATCTGCCTCCATCTCTAGAGTTGGGTCTGCAAAGCCTCGTGCCGCGCCTGCGAGGACGAATGGCAATGCGGAACGGATGGAGCGCATCGTGACGAATACGGTCGGTCGTAGTTGGAAGACGGCGCCCGTCGGCGCTGGTAACGAGATGTCGAGCAAGGCGCGGTTCAAGGTAAGACTCGGACGACGAAATCAGTTCGGAGCTTCGAGCGTGTAGCGGTGCCTAGAGGTAAACCTGTCTGGCAGCACGGAATCGTGATTGAGGTTAGTTGGCTCGAGTGGTTTCGCAGGTTGCTGTCATGATCTTCAGCGCTACCCCTTTGATTCGCAACCTGTCCTCGAACGGAATCAGCTCTCGGCAGCAGCACAATCGTAGCTGCCTCATTGGCTCGGAGGACTGCCGCTGCGTACCCACTGCGACTGCTTACGGCAGGTCCCACCAAGAGCTGCAACGGGAAGGAAATACCAAGGTGCACGTGATCAAGTCCGGCTTCGGCTTCAGGTTCCTCCGGTTCCTTACCTCAGTGTGTCAACGAATACGTTCTGGCTCATCGTATTCGTTGTTTGGCTACAGTTGGGGCTGCCGTGCTAAGCGATATAAGGTTTAGCGTCCGATCTTCAGTGCATGAGGTCACCCGGGATCTAGCAGTCCGGACGAAATCTAGCAGTTCAGTGCAGCACTATTTCTGTAGCTTCGCGACTGCATGACGCGCTCAGTGGCTTGTCTCGCCAGCCATTCCTCGCCCTGTCCTCCCACATAAGGCTGTCCTCTCCTTCACTCATTTCTGCCTGTGCTGTTCAAGTCTTTTCCGCCATCGAACTCGTTGCCACATTGGGAGAACAGCACAATATCCATCATGGGTGCTAAGACCGTTGCGACGAAGAAGCCGGAGTACGAGTTTCTCGGACCGTGAGTAACCACCAAGCCTCCCCCCTCCTCAATTGATTGGATTCAGCTTCTCAGACGACCTACAGTCCGGGCGCTTTCGCCATCTCCTTCCTTCTTCCAGTGCTCGTCTACTTTATCACCTTCGCATGCAACGATATTTCAGGCTGCCCAGCACCCTCTCTCCTGAGCCCACGAACACTGTCTCTAGAGCAGTTCAAACATGAGGTCGGCTGGCCAGCGGAGGGCATCTGGGGCCTTGGAAGTTGGAAGGCTCTGTGGGCATCACTCGCCTACATTGGCCTCAGTCTCGTCCTCTACCGCGTTCTCCCAGCTACGGAAACCGAGGGGACTGAGCTGCGATCGGGCGGTCGCCTGAAGTACCGCTTCAACACCCTCAGCTCTGCAATGACGACATTTGCGATGCTCGCCGCCGGTACATTTGCTCAGGGTGCTGAGTTCCCCGTGTGGACCTTCATCAGCGACAATTATGTTCAGCTCGTCACCGTCAACCTCCTAATTGCCTACGCTCTTGCCATCTTCCTCTATGTCAAAAGCTTCAGTGTCAAGCCGGGCAATAAGGAGAAACGTGAGCTTGCTGCAGGCGGCCAGACTGGTAACATGTTATATGATTGGTTCATCGGCCGCGAATTGAACCCTCGCGTCACCATTCCGTGGATTGGTGAGGTGGACCTGAAGGAATGGTGCGAGCTGCGACCTGGTATGATGGGTTGGGCGATCGTGAACTGGGCTTGGTGCGCGAAGCAGTACCGCACCTTTGGGTACATCACGGACAGCATCATTTGCATTAGTGCTATCCAAACTCTGTACATCATCGACTCCTGGTGGAACGAGCCAGCCATCACGACCACTATGGATATCACTACAGACGGCTTCGGCATGATGCTTTGCTTCGCCGACTTCGTGTGGGAGCCGTTCATCTACTCGCTGCAAACTCGCTACCTTGCCCACCACCCCGTCACTCTCGGTCCCGTCAAGCTCGCGCTGATGGTCGCTCTCATCGGCATTGGCTTCTACATATTCCGCTCTGCGAACAGCCAGAAGAACACCTTCCGCACGAACCCCAATGACCCCAGCGTTGCCCACCTCACGTATATTGAGACGAAGACCGGCAGCCGTCTCATAACCTCTGGATGGTGGGGTATGTCCCGCCATATCAACTACTTCGGCGACTGGATTCAGTCTTGGCCGTACTGCCTGCCCACTGGAGTTGCTGGCTACCAAATCCTCTCTGCCGGGACTGGAGCGGATGGCGCTATCGTGATGCGCGATGGGCGGGAGGTTGTCCAGGGTGACGCAAAGGGCTGGGCCATTCCCATTGCCTACTTCTACGTCATTTACTTCGCAATTCTGCTCCTTCACCGCGAGCGACGTGATGACGAGAAGTGCCACCGCAAGTATGGCAAGGACTGGGAGAAGTACCGCCAAACTGTGCGCTACAGGATCATCCCTGGCATCTACTAAAGGAGCATCTGCTGCTCGCGTGGTAATACTGAGGGCCATCATCGGATGAATCACGGGTACTACCTGCCTGCATGACGCGAAAGCAAGCCAAGGAGCCACTTTTGAGGTTGCGCTTGTTTTCCAGCAGGGAATATAATCGGACCGGAAAGGTCGCCAGCACCCTGGTCGTGGCTTTTTCTTGTGTATAATTGAGTATTAGGTCAGTCTAGACTTGATATGACTGACCGAGTGGCCTGATGGAGACGAAGAGCTCCATGAATCAGTACGAATAGTTTTAATAACCCATCTCGGATCGATGATTCCACGCTTCGGGAATAATTTCATCAGTGAGCCACTTGTAGTGACTTTGCGTCGGGGCGATGATCCGGGCGAGTGGATAGCCCAGAGCATAGAGAGTGCATAGTCGGCTTGGTTCACGAAAGAACCCAGTGTGATGGCAGCTGAATGGTCCAGGCTGGGGGTCACAGCCGATGCACAGACCAAACTCTATCGATCCGGTCTGCTTCAGAAGATCCAAGGCGGACCCTAAACCGATCACGACTATGTTGCTGAATACGCGGGTGAGGCTCGGCTATCCGAAGTGTAACCGGCTCTAGAGCTACATGCAGCATGTTCGTTGAAAGCAAGGCCGAGCGAGGCAAGGATCAACAGGACCAATGCTACCTCAAGTGATGTGAATTAGAGCTTGAGTCTTGTCATTCGAAGCTAGGATGCTACGCTGTGATGGACCCAGGATGGCGGCCAAGATGGACCCCAGGCTTCTCTGTGCCGGGCCTATGTTCAGAGTGTCACCGAGAAGGGCCGACAGGGTACAGTAGTTAAAGTTGGGAAGAATGGGAAATCTTGAGCGAAGTTCCTATCTCAGTCTAGTCAGTCGTGTATGCTGTTCGACCAAGATTTTGTCGTGGTGAAGGAAAGATGATCAGAGGAACAAGTTGTGCAGAAGGTCGGGCGTTCCTTGCACCTCGTGGCGTGTTTTGTTTTGACTGTGAGGCCGGAAGTTAGCCCGAGATTAGGCGTGCTCCAGGTAGATGGGAGGGTAGCACTCGGGAAAGGATTGATGGAGGGTGTGGGATGGAACTCATGCCATGCGAGGCGAAGAGGGGGCGGGTTTGTGTAGATTGGTTGGAGGTACTTGGTTGGAGTGGTTTACATCATTGACCAAGTCCTTCCCTTGCTTCCAGGGCATTTGCTTCTCTTCATATTCGTTTGTAAAGACTTCTCAGCGTATTCCCTCGAGAGGCCATTCCGGCTGATCCGTGTATCTGAACGTGGTGATCGTGCTGACGGCCAGCATTACAGGGGTAATTTTCGACGTTAGGTTACCTTAGGTTCGTCGCCAATTCCCGAGTGGCGCTGGGTAAGAAGGCAGCCACTGCCGTAACCTAAGTATTTTGGCGAGGAGACCCAGTTTGACGGCCTATCGGAATGGGGGTTTTCAGTGAAAAGACCCAACCAATTCAAGGCGAGCAGGGTTGGTGAGCGGTATACTTTGGTGAAGACTGGCATTGTCGGTAGTCATCATGTTCGTTAGGCTAACAGAGTTTCAAGTAGACACGGTGCTAGATGCGTTAAGCTTCTGACAGCCTCCGAGTCGGTCTGGGCTAATACCCAGCTAAGCACAGAACATGTGTGAACCATGTGCTAAATTCAATTGTTCGAGTTGGACTGGAATGTTGCGGTGCCGGTACAATAGTTTTCCATAAGGTAAGGTATCCTATCCTGCCTCGTGCTTAAGGGTCAAACGTCGCTTTGCCTAGACGTTACCCTGGACATTGGAAGCGCGTGATCGCCTCCTCACCACTTCTGTGCTTCCTGTTCTTCTGCACTACTTCATCATCGTCATCGTCAGAGACTGCTCCTCTTCTCCCCTCTGCTGCTTCTTCAATCTCCCATCCCATCTCCATCGCCAAGGCCACGCCGACGCACCACTGATCGGCCCGTTTCCATGCCTCCTCTTTCTCCTCGCCCCGGAACAAAGGACCATGTTCCCTGGCACCCTTCTCCACGATCCATTCGACCCCATGCCTGGTGGCTCTTCATCCCCGCAGCACATAAGCCGACTGGACCACTCGACAATCACGGCCACCCTCCATCCCCAACTTTAGTCCGCCTTGACTCTTTTCCTTGTCCTGCGCCCCCGTCGTCACCCCCAGAGCCCAGTGCCGGCTTGTTGTGGAGAGCTAGCGCAACCACCTTACCCATGAAGGCAAGTCTACCAGGCTTTAATTTGTCCCCGAGGGGCCTCATGACGGATTCATGTTGCTACCCAAAGGGAGAGCGACATCTGAAGGTAACAATGGGATCGAGGAGGTTACAGTCCAAGACCACACTGTTGCTGCATATGCCCTGTCAAGTCGTAAGACTCGCAGTTTATTACTTGGCAGCTTTTTACTCTCGTAGAATGCCGCCCAGCCTCCAACAAAATGGCCGCATCACTGGTTAATCACCTTCTCGGAGCTAACTGCTCATCTTGGACTTTCATGCTGCCCCATAAACCCCAATTACCGTTCACCGCACAGCATGCTTGCAGACACGCCCCGTACATCAACAAGGGGTCGAATAACAGCGAGAGGGCACTTTGCGCTGGCAAGCGTCCTTGATGGTGGAGAAAATCACAACTCATGACCGAGCAGACCTTGCGCCGTCCGTCTGGTGTGTACACCGGCTCTGTGTCGCCTGCGTGGACCTTGCTGGGATCGGCGGCATGGCATCGATGCTTACAACGGACCGAGGACGCCGCCTTGCTCCCCCGCGCGATGATGTATCCTTCATCTGGCTGTATGAACTGGTGATTTGCGCGTGCATTGCTCCCAATGCAGGGCATCCAGCATCTCCACCCCCGTAGGTGCTCTGTCCGCACCCGGGGAACTGTGGTGTGGTTGCATTCTGGCCATGTCACATCATTGGTGAATTGGTACCGGGAGTGGTAGAGAGCTCCCTTCAGAGCTAGGATCCTCCTCCAGGAGCTCCAGAGATGACGATGCTCGGGGTATATGTAGGGTCTCGCGCTCGCACATCCAAGCCGACGCGTTTTGTCAGTTGCTGTCGCCCTTGCCTGCTCCTCGCCCTTTCCCCTTGACTCTTGTTTCTCCTTCCCTTTGCGAGAAGAAGACTCAAAATCCAAGGGTGCGACAATTTCTCGAGATTCGAAGCGCATCTTTGCAACCTTGCTTGCCGACCTCAAATATCTTTAGATCATGAAGGTGTCAACCCTCATGGGCGCAGCCCTGCTGGTGGCAGGCGGAGAAAGCTTCACAATTGACAAGGTTAGTTCCAGTGGCATTTTTCTTTGTCTCTAATCATATCCCCGAAAGGCTAGGGGAGCCAATGCAGCGCCAATCAACTGCAGCCAGTGGTGTTCTATCTCGTTTGAGACACTGCAATATTATATCGGAGCTGCCAGCTGTTAGGGAGCCGCCCTTCCGCTTGGCGTCACCTGGCGCCCTCGCGACGAACAGCTGCAGAGTCGATCGCCAGGAAGTCAACACTGCGCAAGGTTGAAACAGAATCGCAGCCGATCTTCTTCACCTTCAGCGCGTTTGCGAATGCCTCGAATTCGCTGAGAGCACCAAGCGGCGCTCAAGACCCTCCGTTGTGCCGGCTTACACGCAACTAGTTCTGCAAAAGCTAGACAGCAGCTCATCATGACTCCCCTCACTATCATTCTCCTCTTCACAACCTTCATCACTTGTCAAGCTATCAAATTTCGAATTGCCAGGGCTGACTTTCCAAAACTCGTCATACAGAGGCAAAACGGCACCGATAACCTCGCTTACTCGCCGCCCGTTTACCCGTCACCATGGATGAACCCAGACGCGAATGGCTGGCAGGAAGCCTACGTCAAGGCACGCGACTTCGTGTCGCAGCTGACTCTTCTTGAGAAGGTCAATCTTACCACCGGTGTTGGGTAAGTCACGATGTGGCTGTCGACCCTGCTACCATTTTTAATCTGACATGGTACAGCTGGATGGGTGAGCGATGCGTCGGCAATGTTGGAGATATCCCTCGTATGGGACTCCGTGGCCTTTGCATGCAAGACGGACCTCTCGGTATCCGTTTCAAGGACTATGCCACTGCCTTCCCTGTTGGTGTCACGGCCGCTTCATCTTGGTCTCGAAATCTATGGAAAGATCGAGGCAAGAGGCTCGGTAGAACGTAAGCGTCTCTGCAATTTGGTGCCTCTTCAACGCTGACAATCTTCTAGGCACTACCAATCTGGTGTGGATGTTCTTCTTGGTCCATCTGCTGGGCCATTAGGCCGTAACCCTCTCGGCGGACGCAATTGGGAAGGTTTCTCTCCCGACCCGTACCTTTCTGGTATCGCCTTTGCCGACGTTATCACTGGTATTCAGAGCGAGGGCGTCGTGGCTACAGCCAAGCACTGGCTTGGCAATGAGCAAGGTGAGATAAGCGACATCGAATTTAGAAGCCGTGAATGCTGATGACGTGCAGAACGCTTCCGACAGGCGGGCGAGGCTGGTGGCTACGGTTTCGACATCGCCGAATCCATGTCGACAAATATGGATGACAAGACTTTGCACGAGGTGTACGCCTGGCCCTTCCAGAATGCTGTTCATGCCGGTGTCGGAGCTGTCATGTGCTCTTATCAGCAAATGAACAATTCATACGGTTGCCAGAACTCCAAGATCACAAACGGCATCCTCAAGGACGAGTACGGCTTTCAAGGCTTTGTCATGAGCGATTGGCAAGCGCAGCACGCTGGTGTCGCGACTGCTGCCGCTGGTCTTGACATGACAATGCCAGGTGACACGACTTTCAACACTGGCATCAGCTTCTGGGGAGGCAATTTGACCCTAGCTGTTGTCAATGGCACTGTTCCTGAATGGCGTATCGATGATATGGCCATGCGTATCATGGCTGCTTTCTTCAAGGTTGGCCGCACTGTCGAGAACCAACCCGAGATCAACTTTTCCTCATGGACTCAGGACACCATCGGCCCCATCCACATGGCGGCTGGTGAGAATGTTGAGCAGATCAACTACCATGTCGATGTGCGCGAGGATCATGCTCACCACGTCCGTGAGTCCGCCGCCAAGGGCACTGTTATCCTAAAGAACGAAGGTGCCCTTCCCCTCCAGAAGCCCAAGTTCATCGCTGTCATTGGCGAGGATGCTGGGCCCAACTCGCGAGGCCCCAATGGCTGCCCTGACCGTGGCTGTGCTGATGGTACATTTGCAATGGGTTGGGGATCTGGCAGTGTCGAGTTCCCTTACCTCATTACCCCCGATTCTGCACTTCAGGCACAGGCCATTAAGGATGGTACTCGCTACGAGAGCATCCTTGATAACTACGATTGGGAGAAGATCCGACAACTTGTGTCTAGACCCAACGCTTCCGCTATTGTGTTCGCCAACGCCGGTGCTGGCGAGGGTTACATCAATGTTGAAGGTAACGAGGGCGACCGTCAGAACCTCACACTCTGGCGCAACGGCAACGATCTCATCAAGAACGTCTCGGCTATCAACCCCAACACAATTGTTGTTCTGCATACCGTGGGTGCTGTCGAGATTGACGAGTGGTACGACAACCCGAACGTTACTGCAATTGTGTGGGCTGGTGCTCCTGGTCAGGAATCTGGCAACTCCCTAGTTGATATCCTCTACGGAAAGCGCAGCCCTGGCCGCAGCGTCTTCACTTGGGGGCATGCCCTCGAGGACTACGGAGTCGACTGGCTGAGGGAAGCCAATAACGGCGAGGGTGCACCTCAGCAATACTTCGAGGAGGGCGCTTTCATTGACTACCGTCACTTTGACCGCGAGTTTCCCGAGGGTTCCGACAAGGCTCCCATCTACGAATTCGGTCACGGTCTTTCGTGGTCCACGTTCGAGTTCTCGAACCTGCAGGTCGAGAAGCGCAATGTCCAGCCTTACAAGCCCACCACCGGCCAGACCATTGCTGCGCCTGAGCTTGGCAACTTCAGCACCGACCTGTCCGACTACACCTTCCCCGAGGAGATCCGTTACATCTACCAGTTCATCTACCCGTGGCTGAACACCTCCTCCTCTGGTGAAGAGGCCTCCGCCGACCCTCACTACGGCCAGACCGCAGAGGAATTCCTGCCCCCAGGTGCCCTTGATGGCTCACCACAGCCTCGTCACCCAGCCAGCGGCCCCAGCGGAGGTAACCGTCAGCTATGGGACATTGTCTACACCATCACCGCGACAGTGACCAACACCGGTTCCGTTATGGATGACGCAATCCCGCAGCTGTACCTCTCACACGGCGGCGAAGGCGAGCCCGTTCGTGTTCTCCGTGGCTTCGAGCGTGTTGAGAGGATCAACCCGGGCCAGAGCAAGACGGTGCGCATGGAGCTCACTCGCCGTGACATTAGCAACTGGGACACCGTCAGCCAGAACTGGGTGGTCACCCCTCATGCGAAGACCATTTGGGTCGGTAGCAGCTCGCGCGACCTTCCTTTGACCGCTACATTGCCTTGAGATATGCCGCCTGCCTCTCTTTGGCCCCCAAGAGACTTGTGAGGCTGTAGCAGAAGAAAGGGTGGTCGTGGTGTGCAAGCAGCACAAAAAGGTTACTTCTTCGTGGTAGTAATGCAATTCCGAAGTGATTGAAGTCTCTGAACCCGTGTGTTGATGTCGTTGCGTGCGAATGTCCGAAATGAGTGATATGTCTGATCATCGTGAAGCTATCGCGACTATGGGAGGCTCTTCTGCTCATACTTTTCTCATACTTTTCTCACGTGGCGTCAGCGACATTGCAATCTGTGATCACTCTCCGATCATTTCACCCTGCCGCCATCGTTCCAGCCCTTTAGAAAAGTGCGTTGCGCCAAGGTGCAACCGCAGTGGTGTCGAAGATAAGGCTCTGAGAGGGCGGAGTCCCTCATCATCCATCACCGCCATTCGCTGCCTCACGCAAGCCTCAGTATCAAACAAATGCGGCCCAGAGCCTTCTCTAGGCACCTAGTTTCCACGGGCCGGGCCTACATGCTCCTACAGTGGGTCGCATCACCTGGTTGCAATACCTACTGGAGGGAACCGACAGCGGGATTGCTTCTTCGTGGTGTAGCTGAAAAGAGGGCGGTTCAAACTTCAGCCGCAGCGGCCAACTTCCTCGGCCAGAAGAGGGGTAAACTGTACCGTTACAGACGAGAGAAATGGTACTGCCACTTCAATCACAGACAGTATGGATTAGATTTGCGACTCGAGTTTAGCCCAGCATGTCCGAAGTGGTGAAGGTGCAACTCGGAGAGTCAACTTCGTGCATGTCCCGTGACTGCAACGTGTTGCAAGTCAGTGTGGCTTAGGTTGCAGCAAGGCGTTTCCGGCTTGACGTGCAGAATACAGCGAACTGGTGAAGCGCAACTTTGAAGTCGATAGGCTGGGCGTTTCGGTAAGGTACTCAGGTCCGTGTGGAAGCCGGTGGAGGCGCATGGAGGGATTGAGTTGGGGGGCTGCGGATGGCTTCGGTGCGTGATCAATTGCAGAAGTGGTGCGCGGACGAGGTTCGGGTTGGGAGTGATTGGGTCGCGAGTGTTGATGAGGGTGATTGAGTAAAGGGAGAGATATTTTGATGATTCAATGAGATGCGACCCGACGTGTTTGTGTTGTTCAATGCTAAGATCGATGAAGACATTGAGACATGACATCCTGTGATTCGACACCGCTTGCCAATCAGTGCAGCGCTGGCCCGCGAACTCATCGTGATCGCAGCCTGAAATTGAGGTAGTCACTCACATCCGACTTCGTCCGGCGATGCTATTCGCATGTTGTGGCAGTGCTTCAATCAAGTTGTGCGCAACCGGCCATCATCTAAGGTTCGGGGTTGCGTCTCCGTAGTGGTACGTGAAGCACCCCAGATACATAAAAGTACATGCAGCCAACCCCATGTCCCCAGCTGTCAGTCTACCATCGATGACAGCTGGTCCAAGTTCCCCATATGTACTCTTTGCTTCAGCCTCATGCCTCACACACACACACACCGGTACCAGATAACCCCCCGAAGGGCCTGATTGACTGGCATTACATCACGCTGGCGCGGCCTCGGTCTGATATCTTTACTCATCACAGACGCGGCCGTCTGCAGTGACGAGAGCTAATTTCTAGGCTGCCTTGATGGTACAAAGCCACATATAAGCCAGCCCTCAATTGCGTTTTGGGGGGGCAGCAACCACCACAATCACTGCACTTCGAACAAGTGCAGACCGAGGCCTCCGGGCGAGTGCTGTGTACGGGTGTCATGTATAAATACAAGCATGTGTCTTAGTTCTGCATCTGCCCCATTTCTTCCATTGTTCCTTTTCGAAACATTGTATCTTCAACAATCTGTCTTAGCCTACCTTGAGCCACTTACACGGGGTTTGACTACCCCAGCCTTGCTCAACATTGCGACATTCACACGGACCCGAACTACAATACCCGAGTTGTCCACTTCAACTCTCCGTCTCCTCAGATACTGTTGACCTTTTGACCACTTTCAAACTGGGTTCATCAATGTCAGTAAAGTCTCGCCAAAAGCCTGGCATCTGCCGGCTTGAAGGTTGCAAGCGAGACACAATTGTGCTGCCCTTGCAGAACAACAAGAAGCTCAAGTCTAGATACTGCTATCGTCGTACGTAATGACCCGAGTCCCTTTCTCCCATGATAACTACGAATACTAAGATCCGAACACCAGACACTTGCGAGGTTGGATGGGGATGCCTCGAGCCTACGCGAAAGTCTGGGACTCTATACTGCAAAAATCGTAAGCTCGATCACTCCTCTGAAGCACGATACAGACTGACATTGAGAAGATCGGACCTGTGCTGAGAAGGATTGCCCTGTTGAAGGTCGCGACTTACACGATTGTGCCACTCCTTGGTATTGTCAAAGGCGTAAGTAAATTTTATGTGCCTTATGGTTCCGCAAGATCTCTCCCAGCTAACAACATACCCTCTATCAGACGAATGCCCTGTGCCCAACTGTCACAAGGCTGCTAAGCCTAGACACGACCACCCCCCTGCAGCTATCCCTGTCCCTCCACCCATCAACATCATGAAGCGATGTGCGGGGGATGATGGCTGCCCTAAGCGACCAGTAGACGACTCGGAATTCTGCGAGGATCACAAATGTCTCATTATCGACTGTCTCGACGCAAAAGAGGCACCAAATGGACGTTGCCTCGCCCATCAGCCATGCCAGGCCGTGGGATGTCCGAGCTTCGGTCGCTGGAACGAGCTGACTTCTCGGCCAGAGCGCTTCTGCTGGGGACATGAGAAGTGCGTGATGCTCAGCTGCCAGACTGTGATTGGGGCCGGAGAGCTGCATTGCGAGTTTCATCGGTGTAAGCTTGATGGATGCAAGGGAGAGAAGTACGTCTGGGAGACCAAGAGTGACTATTGTCGTGTTCGTAAGTATTCCTTCCCTTTTGCGACTCCGTGAGACAGGTGCTAACATTCTATGCTAGATACATGCGGCACCACAGGTTGCCTGAAGCCTATCCAAGGGCGACAGTATCCGCCACCAGATGTCTCCAGCATCTTCTTCCGCCACTGTCATGAGCACACTTGCAACCGGTCAGACTGCGTCGAGGAGTCTGTGGTTAAGCTTGGACCTTGCCGAGCACATAGCTGCTCAGCCCCAACTTGCAACCACAACGTCTACGACCCTCACACCTATTGCAACAACCATGAGTGCCACTCAGAAGGCTGCAATGATCCCTCGATCCCAGACACTTCAGTCCCATATTGTCTGGAAAAGCATGCCTGTACATGGCCACATGACGACACACCTTGCAAAAGCCCTCGATACCCCAACAACTCGTTCCAGACTCTCTGTTCACATCACTCCATCTGCCAGGCTGAGATGAACGGCGAAGAGAGAGAGCGGCTTAGGCAACAGCAACAGCAGCGCGAAGCCGAAGAGCAGGCTCGTTCCGACGCCGCGGGGACAGGTACTCCTGCTCCGCAAGATCGTGGGCCTTCTCCTCGATCTGAAGAGCCCAGAGGTCGTGATGAGAGACGAAGGCGACGACCTGAGGGGCGTCGGGACGCGACCTGGTCGGGAGAGGAGTGGTCTGAGGAGGACTTTAGGCCTCGCTACCCGCCATACTCAAATTGGCGAGGGTGAGAACGCAAAAGTCGGTGTCCTCGGTTCCTCGTTTGACCGTGGGTGATGTGCCACGTTGGACGTTCTAGCTTCCAACAAGGGTCCTTGACGAGATCAGAGTCCTCGATGTGAGTATCTCTCTCGGGCTGGAGCAAAACATTCGCTCATCGGAAAGGGATCTCGACGCAGATCAGGGACCAGATCATTTCTGGGAGAGTGCTTCTCCCCGCAGGAGCTCACCGGATGTGGATTTCCGGGTTGGGCGGATCATTCATCAAGGTTGAAGATCACAAAGAGCTTCCGTATCCGCCAGGTGCTTCTGTGCATCGTTGAAGTGGCAGGCCCTCAGCAAGGAGACAAGGGTCACTGCCATGGCAGCCGTACTCCCTGCTCAGAGATACGAGGCTGCCATCTTCTTGTGAGAAGTATCACCAGCCGGTAGCCAACAGCTATTCTGGACTTGCGAGTGGTATTGGGCATCAACCTTCTTGACTGTCGCAATCATCATAAGGGATGGCCTGATCCTTCTCGAACTTGCCCAAGAAGATGCCGTGGTCCTTGGAAGGGTGCGACGCCACCAGGGTCAACCGAAATGTCTCATGGTATTTCATTTGACTTTTTGGAGACTGGGCAATATGAGTTGCTGTTGATCGTGATGACAATCCCAAGTCCTGGGGTTATTGGGTTCCTGAAGCAATCCAATCCCTGTAATACTTCCACCATCCATGGTCATCACTTAAAGCAACAGCTCGTGCGTTGGATGGGCTTGGATACACAGATTGTACAAATCCTACTATACACATACCATCATGGCCTTGTTCGTATGCATACCATGGACGTAGTCTTCTCTACCAGTATATAGAGCCGTCGCATCGCTCAGTCACGGCTTCACCGTGGGCCTATTACATTCATGGTAGGGTATTTGAATTACCTGGAACCCACCTACTCCAGCTGGGCTTCTTTATGAGCCACCCTGTTCAGAGTCACCGTTTGTCATCTCGGGCGTGGCGGCCGCCTCATAGTCTACACGTCGGGTAGTACCATAGCCTGGCATGTCTCGAGGGCATGCTGTCCCATCTCGTGCTTACTGGGACGGATAAGTGCGTGGAGTCGACCCTCTGCCTGAGTAGCGTAGTTGCTGTCCACGAGATAGGACCCATGGACAATGACAGTGCGGCTGGATGACATTGCGGTTGTGAGAATGCAGGGCTCTGGGGTAGTGACGAGAGGCGAATGGTTGTTAGTAGTAAGCTTCTCCCCAAGCGACGGGTTGGGGATTTTGAAGCGGAATTGAGGCCTGATGTCGTCCTGCCATACGAGCCTCACGGCGGCGGTTTCACCTTGACTCGGAGACTTCAGCTCGATGAGAGGTGGCAGCAGACCATTCGGACGGCTCCCTCGTCCTCATTGGGCTCACCAGGAACGGCAACCGCAGTGGAGGGCGATAGGTGGCCCCCCGCTGGGAAATAAGAGCATAAGAGTCTGCCGAGATCTTGCCATGCCAGGGGATCAAGCAGAGGCGCTCTGTAGATGACGGACAACAAGTCATCTCGTCCCTAGGGCCCAAGTCGGCCGTCCAGCATTCGCCGTCCGAGAGTCCACCCCTGAAGCGCCATGGTCCATACACATCAACAACAGGGGCTCATATCATCGCCTACCTAGGGGTTGAGAGGGGGGAAATTGATGCCAATTCGGAATAAACGAGCTCCTACCAGATTGAAAAGATCAATTGGTTCTGGTTTACCAGGGATCGGCTGGGGACCTTCCTCAATGCAGGGCTCTGGAAGGTGGCTGATGTGATGGAATCGCCCTCGCCTGCGCACGATATGGTCGTCCCGGGTCCATAGCCAGTTCCCGACGTTCTCGCGACATGGCTTCCTCATCGGAGAATAGCAGGGTAGGGAGTTGCAGGTTATGGAATCAAGTTATGACGGTTATGTCCCGTCCTTGGGGGAACCGTGTTTCCCTGAGAGCATCGAGGGGCTCCGAGGGAACTCGTCTTGGAGCCTTGGAGGGCTTGAAGAAGCCAGCCGCCTTTTTGGTGGAGTTGGTAGGGATCATTCCGTCCTTCAGTGGCTGAACAGTCTGATCGTGAAGAGTCTGTTCACCGAGATTGTCAGGGCTTTGAAGATTCACGAATGCGAATGATGGTCTTCCCGGCGTCGGCCACGCTGACACAGTAGGCCACATGATCAAGGAAGACCATAGAGTCCAAACGATCCCACAGCATGATAACCTTCGGACCACGAGTTTTCGAGTGTTCGAGCAGATTGGTGGAGTAGTACAAGAGTTGGACCCCTGCGCTCTGTACATCGGTCTTTCGTCAAGGGTTGTTCGAAGAAAGTCATCATCGCTTGCATTAATTCAAAGTATTAACTGCGTACCTCGAAGGCCCCGAGCATCAATCCAATGCCCTTGTCCTGTTCACACTGACCTCCACCGTTCGTACGATTCCATCTGACGCATCGTATGGTAACCTCGCTTTTGGATTCACTGGTGATACAGCTGGCCCACCCATTGAGTCGAATGATGAGTACTTCATGACCCGCCGTTGATCAAGTCCATTTGATCCTTCGTTCTCGAGAATGGAGACATTGGAGCCGGCAGTAGCCAGCCGACGATCTGTGTCGGGGTCGTTTCGTCGGGCAGATATGCGGGGAAGAGAGTGTTGCGTGCTGTGGCTGAGGGCCGTGATTCTTGATGCCAGAATGTCGATGCTGGAGAAGAAAGAAAGAAGTCAGGCAAATGTTCTCAAAGCGACAAGAAAGTGACAGATTGAGCCAGGAACTTACTATAACATCACTGGGAAGAGACACTCCAGTGTGTAAATGAACCGATCAATCTGGCTCGCCAAGTTTGTCGATGCCTGCATCGTCGGCTGGAAGAAATACGTGACTGCCCTCGTGATACCCAGAATCGCCAAAATCGCCTGCCGAATCTCCGTACTCCTCATTAGATGGCGAAACAGCGCTGCTCGGTGCGATACATGCACCGAGATCTTCTTTGCAGAGAGGAATGTCCGGATCAGGAAGGTTGCTGAGGTACACTCGATGAGGGCGAGCCCGACAAAATATCCGATGTGCATGCCGTTGATGAGCTGCTGCAGGTCAAGACTTGGGTCGAGGATGGCTCGCACGCGGTTTACGAGGATAATTATGCGGGCGGCTACGACAGCCATCATGAGCGACCAGAATATCGTCTTGAGCAAGATGAGTTCTCGTGGTGGGAGGAGTCGGATGAGGATCATGTAACTGTAGAATGTGATGCCGGCTTCTTGGACCTGAAGTCGACTGTCAGCAACAGTGTATGGTGCGACACAGGATATTTCAACGTACGAGCCACATCACATCGGCCATGCAGGACGCCGCCGCAGTGTTGATCCGCGGATAGTCTGCGTAGAAAGCATAATAGCAGAGGCCATTTGCGACTGCAGCCGCTGTAGAAACAACGATTGGTACCAGTGACACAGGCGTGACTCTGGTGATGGCGATGATGGTCAGGCCGTAGAGAAGATTCGCAATACCGATGGTGCTCAGGATGGCCCAGCTGAGCTCGAAGTACAAGACCTGCTCCATGGCACGACGTCTCGTGTGATGAGGCTCGCCGACGACAGCGGAAGAGGCGTGTTGATCATGGCACGGTTACAAGCGTGCGGGAAGGGTGATGGGCTGGGCGGGACAGGGCGCTGGTAATATACATCGAGCACACCACATGCAGTCACCAAGATGCGAAGCAACGTGGAGGTGGGTTCCGGCAGGTTGTCAATGATCTGGGGAAAGCCTCCTCGTGTTGGGGAATTCTCGGGACTGGGGGGGGAGGCATCGAGGAGGGGGGGGATGCCGTACACCCTTTCCTCCGCCATGTCAACTAGCTATGCCCGCTGCAATTCGGCCGGCTCCTTCAGCATGCGTGGGTTCACTCGTCAGTATGGTGATCATTGATCCAGAAATTCTGCATGTCTCGGCAGGGGTGCTCTTGAAGGGGGGCCTAAAAAGAGTTCAGAGGCCTGTCCTTCTGCGTGCACACGCATACCAGAGGATTTGCGGACTGCTGGAGCTAGCCTGCCGGGGTGCACTAGGCCAGCTGTCCCCAGGTTCAGGGGAACTTTGCAGGTTGTCATAGTTTTGGTCCCGCCCCCAGACTCGAGGATCTTGCCCAGGTTTCGCTGCTCGAGTAGCGGGGTCGGAGAAAGCACTTTTACCGGCCAAAGGATCGCTCGCTACTGTCACCATCGCCGCCCGCTAGGAAATTAACTAGGAATCGGACACCGAGCGCTTCTCATGGTTCGATGCACCGTTCCGTTGGTCCTCGGTGTAAAGGTTAATATGTTAAACGGTCTAGCCCAGGACCAGTCGTCAAAGCATTTTCCCAGCGTGAGGTTCAGCGGCGCAGGCTCTGCCTGCATATGCAAGCGCTAGGAACAGACGCTGTAGTGGTTGGCTAACTCCCCTGCGTCGGAGTCGTCACTATATCCAGGGATGTTGCTTTAGATTGGGGAACCACTGTCTTTCCGGGTTTGGGGTCTTCGCTGCCTATCCCATGAAATGAGCCAAGGCCTCGCACTCGTCGTGTCGTAACAACTTGATGAAGCATCCGGTTCCATGATCGCGGTTCGACAGAATCCACAATGGCTGAAAGGATTCTTCCAGTTACTTACAACATTCTCAATGTTGAATTGTCCGCCCAATTGAACTCCCTGGTAGCTTGAAGGTTTGACATGCCGGGCTGGCTCCAGGAACCGACATGGCGACGCCTCCACTTGGTTCCGAGACAGAAACCATTAGCCTGTGGCTTTAGCGCTTGTCAGGAAACACTCCCAACTCTTGGCCGGTACTCGGAGAGTTGATTCCTCAGTCCTCGTCACTGTAACAGTCTTGCCGGTCTGTCGCATCCCCCGAAGGTCGGACTCAAGTGGAAGGCCGCCAGCTGAGACCTGGTCCATAGGGCATGAAAGGTATCCGCCTTGGAGACAAGCGAATTCTCGGAACCAAAGAAAGACGGAGCCTCAAAAGACTAGCTGGTAAGCTGAAGATGCCCAGCTGCAGGAGTCCACTGGTCTAAATGCGTCCGTTCTTTGGAGTTGGTCACACCGTGTATGGTGTGCGGCTGGACAAACACCTTGCGATGGGATGGGGTAAGGTTTGGAATAGCCACCATGTAGGCGAATCGAGGACCAACAACAATGTTGTTAGTCATAACATTCCGGAAATCATTTCATACACATACCCGGAAATAAGGTACCTGAAGCTGAAGAATTTACTGAGAGGCGATTCACCAACATCGGAGCTGCTCGACAAGCATTCCCTTGCAAGCGCAGGACGGCGCTCGTAAGTGGAATGAAACAGAGACTCGACGGTCCTTAGTGCGATTTACCTCACGCTGACAGATCGCTGTGGTGGTTGCATTCGGGGGTGAAGTTCTGCTCACTGTAACCCTCCTTCAATGCTCATGTCCAATGGTTTTGGATTCGCTTGTGGCCAGATGCTGGGAAGCGACACCAAGCGCAGGACAGGGCCCAGCGACTGGGTGCGTTAGCCGGTGTCATGCTGGGTTCGTGATCCAGCGATTTGGACCTTTGACAGTTTGACAGTCCAGCGTAGCATCGAGGCAGCAGTGTCAAGGATGTCTTAGTCTGTCTCGTGTTGTGAACTGCCATAGACAGGGGCGCCGACGGTGCATAGAAGGTCTTCGCTGCAAGGAGAGCTTTGTCACGGAGCACCAGGAGATCATTGCTGTCATCAAGGTCCAGCTCTCATTGGATCGGAAGCGGAGACGATGACACTGACGCTGCGACGATCCGGAGCTTCAGCAAGCTCTGGTGGATCATTGGGTGTGGTGGTGGTGATGGACTAGATCACTGGGACCTGGGGACAGAGCCAATGTTGAGCCGATATTCTCCCGCCTCACCACCAAATTTTCTCGCCGGCCAAATCGCAGCCGCCCCACTTTCGACACCGCGAAGGCCTCAATGTCACGCGTCGACACTGACATTCTCATCTGAAGCCTCATTATCGATCATACGGGATCCCTCCTCTCCCGTTTCCCTCACCACTTCTCACATAACTCGCAAAGATGAGCTTCGTACCCGTCAACCCGCGGCCTATGCTG
Organism: Sarocladium kiliense; assembly: GCA_030734395.1. NCBI lineage: Eukaryota > Fungi > Ascomycota > Sordariomycetes > Hypocreales > Sarocladiaceae > Sarocladium > Sarocladium kiliense. Next base: position 566,434 of record JAUZTG010000023.1, read on the forward strand.
CAAGACCTCGTCAACAAGACCATCTACGTTCGCCTGAAATGGGGAGAGACTGAGTACAAGGGCACCCTCGTGTCAGTCGACAGCTACATGAACCTACAGCTGTCAGGAACGGAGGAATACATTGCAGACAAGCCAACAGGGACTCTCGGCCAAGTGCTGATCAGGTGAGTGGCTAGGCGCTGCAGGGCTACATGAGAGGATGTGGTAGATGAGGATGAGCAAAGACTGACTCGATTACCAGGTGCAACAACGTTCTGTGGGTGCGGGGAGCCGATGAGAAGGGCGACGCTGCTATGACTGGTTGAGGGCCGCGGAAGGCCGGGGTTATTTTGTGTCTTTATTGGGCGGAGTTCAACTGGATAGAGGGTTCTGCTTCCACGCCGACTGAGAGCATCATCAATGCGACGACATTTGCGCCTTTTCCAATTCAGAGCCTACGACTTGTGAGTCTCGAGAGGAACTTGTATTGGTGTTTCAGGGCTATCGCCGCAGATACTGGGAGGCTACGAGGGTTGAAGTCGTCCGCGGCCGGGTATGTGGATGAAGCCATACGAGATGTTTCACCGGTTGAGCCAGCCACGACGCCTTGATACCATCCTAAACCGTTCATCGTTCAACAGTCGCTCAGGACTTGCTCTTGCCGAATCGACCTCTTCGTTACCTTCCTTCACTACCGGTACCTCATATTCACCACCTGCCCCTTGTTCCGCCACCCGCCACCACCTCTTCCTCGCGCCACTTTCCGGCCACTATCACCCCCTAAACCCCATGAATACCAAAGAAGCCTTTATAATCTAAAATAAGCTATCCTACCATCGTCCTCCCAGCAAAGCTGCCTCGGTGGCCTAGCTGGCATAGGACTATCAGGGGGTCTGGGGTTCAAAGCACCCGAAGCATCCGAATAAGAAGCCATCCTCTCAGTACTGTGAGGTCCAGAGTTCGAATCCCAAAGGCGCGAGTTTTAGGATAAAAACAATGGCCCAAGCAGAAGGCAAGCGGGTGGTGGATGGGTGTCAGGGGCGGAGATACCAGGCTTTCCTTTTTATCACATTCTTGCATTCCGTGATGAGAATGAATGAACTCATTCGTGATGCCTTTCAAACCCATATCGTGATCTTTCAAGGCTCTATTGACCTTGCTTCCTCTTTGTGACGTTCTCAAAAACGCGATCCAGGATATCTTTGAGGCGGCAGCTTCAGCAGTCCCACCAGATTGCACGGGTTCACTTCGCGCTAGGTTATCAAAGAGGCCATACATACTGGCCGTATCTTGACTTGAGAGCGATCGTCGTGCAAAATGACGCTTGAAATGATGGCGCAGAGCCCGCTGTTCGAGCATCCTGCCTTCTGAAAGGATTGGTCGACCGGACTCGAACCGCATATGCTTCCAGAACGAACTCGCTTCGCATTCCGCCTTTTCCGACAAGCGGCCGCCTGATCGCTAAAGCTTTGCATTTCTGCCCAACCTTCGGTATCACCACGAGAGTCAATGACAGAGGAGAACAATGTTGGTCGATCGGTCTGCTTGGACATGCTACCAGCTTTGCTCGCATAGCCTCGATGTAAAGCCTTCTAGCCCTTACAAATACATGCTAGATCTAAGACCACGGTCACGCGGGAACACCTCTAATGCAGTTGGCTGTGCTGTTGGGATCATTTGCAACTTCAACCAAACCGCCAAGGGCGATCGGGCGATGCTCCCAGCCTGCACAAGCTTTCCAGCCTCGGCCTGCATCATTCGGTCAGGCTTCATATGTCGCAGCCAATCAAGAGATTTAGCGGGAGATATGGATGCTGACATGGCCTCATTTCTTGCGGCTTGGTGGCATCTCATCCCGTTGCGACACCGGCCGAATGCTTAATCTGGAGCCATTCTACTGCGAGCACTCCAACCTTCGCAGTCGCCCGATCCAATACTTCATATGCTGTTGGTTGTGTGTCCCAATAGTCTCGGTCATTCCAGCAGTGAAGCCACGGGGCTTGGACGACTTGGCACGCCCAGTACGTGATCTAGGCGAACTGGAAACTTGAGGGCACTTGGATGAAACCAGCGACAGCACCTTGTTAGAGCATCGCGACCATGACGATAAAAGCCATCGCCTGTCTACTTCGAAGACGGATTTAATTCAATCCCCAACTGCTTGCGACAACCATTCACAACCCGAGGCGCAGCCGTTTCGATCGATAGTCAGACAGCCACCATCTTATCGTCGCCGCGTGTGCCCAGCTTGCTTCCCCGCACACAGCCACCCAGCCTTCTCAGCTCAAAGAGACAAGCGACCTTGAGCGAGAGATAAAGTCGTCTTCCCACATCTTCATCGCCAATCCGCCTCAGATCCTCAACTGCCATCATGAGTACAACAGTCGCCGTCATTGCCGTCATAGTCGCGGTCCTCATCCTCTCCATCCTCATCTTCGCCTGCTGGAAAGGCGAGAAAGTCGGCAGGAGGGCTCACCTACCCTTCCGCGACGCCAGGCGGAGACGAAAAATGCGAAATATCCAGGCTGAAGAGGAAGGCCGGTATTCCGAGAGCTGGGCTTCGACGCAATTAGAGCCATATGCTGTTGAGGCACCAGGGACGGGCCTTGCAGAGCTGGGAAATGACGAACAGCGACCTTCAACCCCGCCGCCGGCGTACTTCCCTCGAAGCGGGAACAACGGACCGCCTCAGACGAGATCATGAGAGCTTGATGTTACGAGCTGAAGAGGATGTTTGGATCGTCTGATCCGGGGTCCTCTTAGTCGGCTTTCAGATGGTAGGTCTCCACCGCGGGAATGGAGGCGTCCTGGGGACAATCCACATGATAGCCTAGTTACTAATGCATCACCATGTAGTAGTGCAAAGGCGTTTCCTCGCTTGAGTTTTTCTTTCTCGCCGCGCCAAGTCGTGACTTGAGCGTCGGTATTCAGCCAGGAGGCTGACAATGAAGCCGATGAAGCCGGCATGTCGGGATCATGGAAGCCGGATGACAGCTGAGCAACCCCAAACTATCATCAGGTCGCAGCGAAGTCTCTAGAGCTTGAGACTTTGCCGTGAAAGGGATGCACTGCTCATATCTAAGCTCATTGCTCGATTAGAAGAGCTGCCGGTTCGATTTCCAATTCGATGAGAAGCAGTCATTTTTGCGCCGCGTCACTCCCGTGCTTTGCAGGCTTTCTGCAAGATGCAACTTGTCTCCCATGTTCAGACACGGTTCTCTGCGTCGCCCAAGGCATTGGACGGCGGTGCAGCATATGGGCTTGTAGTGGCTGTCGGAGCGACGAATTCTTGCATGCTTAGCAAGTTGCACTGTGAACGTAGGTAGATACAACGAAGATGGGTATCACGTACTATTGGGAGCTTTTGGTGGTCTTTGTTAGTCGGTAAAAGTCGCTCCTTGTAGTCGAACTCGATACTTCTTGGGCTTTCTCAAAACAAATCATCAAGGAAAGATGTGCTTCGGACCCTCCGATATTCTCTCACAATATTACCTCTCAATCTCGATCCATCAACAAGCCACCGCCCTCCGGGGCGATCACCCGCAACTTGCCCCTGCAAGCCTCAAATCAGGCAATACCCCAACCCAGCCAATACGAAGATCTTTGAGCCGCATTACTCCGCAGCTCATCTTGCTTGAAGCCATCAAAAGCCTGCCCAGCCACGTGGATATAATATCCGTGTCTTCATGCGGCAACGACTGCGGTGTGATGTGCCGTTGTGGTGTGAGGAGCCTTCGCGTAAGCAGTGCATATGGTTAGCCCGATCTTCGGGTGAGGCTGAGGCTGGGCGCACTTACACTGAGACGTTAGCCTCAGAAAGATCCAGATATTCTCTGACAGACAGTTCCGAAGTCTTATGTCTCTCCGTGGTGGGGTTTATTCTTGAAGATGCCTGAGAAATCACAATCTTGGAGTGACCAGCGGAGGTTGGGAGTAGGCGGCTCCGTGGCTCAGTGCAGGCTCTCGGTTCCAATGCAGATCTTCGGATCTCGCACAGCAGACTGCCTCCTACTCTGAAGTGTGCCTTGAGACTAACTTCTGGAGTAATAGCATGATTCAGGCACGCGAATCAGCTTCGACTTCCCGTCACCATCAGAAAGCTACTGCTTCCCCATTCCGTTTCACTTGCAGATCTCACATCAAGGCTGTCTTCCTAGGGTGATCATTTAGATTGCAGGACTACCAAAATAGATGAGAAGTTAGTGCCGTCCGCCAATGATCAATAAGCTTTCAACATGCACTGTCGTAACCTTGGGGTCAGTTTGGACTCGGTGTTCGGGAGGTCGGGGCTCGAGCTGAAGAGAAACCCTGTTTAGTCGGGTCATCCTCTCTTGGCTTTCTCACTGGTCCATACTACTTATAAATGACGCTGGGAGGGATTGTTTGAAGCTCTTTCCCTCACTCTTGTTCCTTGTCAATTACTTTCGCTGCTCAAGCAACGTGCTGTTTCGGCACTCCTACGGTCGTTCCTCCGGCTCGAATACCATTCGTCAGAATACTATCTGCAGCCTTACCTCCGATATACACATACCGTCATTCACAATGCAGCTCACCAGCCTCCTCATTCTGGCCACTGCTAGCGGCGCTCTGGCCAACCAAGTCTCACCCCTCAACAAACGTCAGGAGCGTATCCCCTGCAGCGAACTCGGTCAGAAGACCTGCGGCAATGTCTGCATTGACATCACAGACACCTGCTGCCCGGATGGCTCCGGAGGCTGCAACCTCGGCAACTACTGCGTCCTGGGCGACAATGGCGAGTACGGCTGCTGCCCCATTGGCGAGATCTGCGTCGGCGATGGAGGTGCCTCCACGGAGTTTGGCACCGTGACTTCGACACAGACTCTGCCGCCGCCTGAAGAGCCGACCGAGGAGCCAACTCAGGAGCCTGAGCCTGAGCCTGAGGTTCCTGAGGAGCCGCCGGTTGAGACTGAGGAGCCCGAGATCCCCGAGGTTTCCATCCCTCCGATGCCGCTCCCAACCCCGATTCCATCCAACGGCACGGTTCCACCAGCGACCACCACTGGTGAGCCTCCAGTGGTCACTGACGCGGCTGTCATCAACGGTCTTGCAATGAGTAACCTGATTGGTGGTCTCATTGGTGCAGCTGTCCTGCTCCTGTGAGGAGTACTTTGAACTTCTCCGCGATGGGAGGACGATCGAACGGAACACATACGGTATGAAGTTCGGTATGGGAATAATGTTGTTGGTAGAGATGAAGCTTTGATAGCGGACTGAGGGCTTGTTCAGACGCTCCATTCGCGCTGGGCTTACACTTCCTTATGGGGAAATACACAACGATCGGAGATCTCTCCGGCTTACACTATCCCTGCACCATTGGATATTTCACTGGAACCGATCTAGGGACTTGTATCTGAATTGCACGCTTACTTCTTATAACCTCATTTTGTGATGTCCTTTTAATCTTAGTTGATCTCAATGCACACCTTGCCCTGGTGCTTGCCAGACCACTGGTACTCCATTGCCTCCTTCAGCTGCTCAAGCTTGAAGACCTTGCTATCAACAATCGGCTTCAGCTTCTCGGGGTTCGCATCGATTGCTGCGCACATCTCCTCCATCAGTACCCTGTTACCGACCAACAGACCACGGGTGATGCACATGCGGTTCAAGCACTCGATGAAGCCTGGCTGCTGGGTCTCAAATCCACCAACGAAGCCAATGATGGTGATGACGCCGTCGAGACGGACGGCCTCGAGACTCTGAGCCATAGAAGTTGGGCCGGCAACCTCGATGACGTGATGCACACCCAGACCATCTGAAAGCTCCTTGGCCTTCTTTCCCCAGTGGGGAGTCTCCTTGTAGTTGATGATGTGGTCAGCGCCCAGCTCCTTCAGAATCTTCGCCTTCTCGGTCGAACTGGTAGTAGCGATGACTTTGGCACCAGCAGCCTTGGCGAATTGAACGGCGAAGAGGCTGACACCACCAGTACCCTGAGTAAGGACCCACTGGCCAGGAATAAGCTTCTTGCCCTCAAGACCGTAAAGAGCGTTCCAAGAAGTAAGACCAGCGCAAGTGAGAGTAGCGCCCTCGAGGAAGTTGAGGCTCTTGGGGAGGGGGACGAGACCCTGCTCGTTGAAAGCACCGTAGGTGCGGAGAGTACCGTCGAGAACACCACCGAGGCCGGAGTGGAGGCCGTTGACATCGATGGGGCCGCCGATGTGCTGCTGGTTGAAGAGGGTGACGACCTTGTCGCCGGGCTTGAAGCGAGTGACGTGCTTGCCAACAGCGAGGACGGTGCCGGCGCCATCTGAGCCGGGAACGACACTTGGCTTCTGGGGGAAAGGGTATTGGCCCTTAGGGATGATAAGGTCACGGTACTGCAGCAGTGATGTTAGCTGGTGATACGAGACTTATGTATGCAATTGCGTTTGAGATCGTCTCACGTTCAGAGAAGCTCCCTGGACTGTCAAGATGGTCAGTAATTGGTCAGATGAGAGGGGTTCGGCAGGTAGTTGTAAACTCACGCTTAACGAGGCATTCGGTGTCACCAAGCGCAGGGATTTGCTGTTCGGAGAACTTGAGGCTATCGAAGCCGGTAGGCTTCTCACCAAGGTTCCACTGCTTGGTAGTCTTGGGGATTGATAGAGACATGGTGAATGGTTTTGTCTAGGTGAGAGAAAATATCTTGAATTATTTGAGATGGTATTGCGGAATGTTGTGCTATGGGAAGCAACAAGTGCGTGGGAGACGCCGAGGTTATATAAGTTCACCAAGTCAAAGCTATCTCATCTTTACGTCAAAAACGAGGCCAAAGAGGAGCCAAACTAACGGGCCAAGGGGACCGACCCTCTTCTCCTCCTGCTGATTAACGGATATATCAGCTAGTAGCTGCGGAAGATAGGAACGGGGACCAGAGTGGCTCCATCACCGTCCGTCCGCAGCTGCCGTAGCTTGGGTAGGATCAACAGCGAAGAAAAAAGCCACTTGCCGACTCACAAGCCAGTTAGACCCTCCTGACGTAGGCGTGGGCCATCGTCTTGGCTGCCCGACGCGAAAGTGGGTGACGTGCTGGAGTCGAGGATGTGACTTAGTTTTACTCTGTTCTGGGGTTCGGCGCCAGGTAGGACCAGACTATCGTGGATTAGGATCGGGATGGAGGGATCTTACAGGTCGCTGGAGCCCAGTCCGGATCGCGTGGTTGGATGAAAGAGGAGGTCAGGAATATTGTTTCCGGGATGCGATCCAGCTGATTAATCGGGTGGGTGTGTTGTCTTGCCTTCACATGGCGTCTTATGCCGGCACTAGAGGCTCGTTCTCAGGTGCCGGGGCCATGGGAAGAGGAGATAGTGGGGACCTGGCTGGACAAGTGAGGTGGTTCCTTAGTCAAAGATGCCGAGATCATGATAATGCAATGACATGTGGCTTGGGAGCTCATTCTACACGGTTCTAGCTTCACGTGAACCGGAGCATGTGTCCTCGAAGGAAAGACAGATATAGATTCCACTCGACTCCCAATACATGGCTTGCAGCTGCGAGAGAGTTCTGGGAAACCCAGAAAGTGGCCTCACTCAGACGTCCCAGTTCCTAGGGTAAACTCAAATCGATGATTCACTACTGCGGCGAGACAACCTCCTCCAGCTCGACCACGCACACCCTCTCTCTGTCTTCCCACCCAGCCCGCTCATGCGGAATTGGTAGGTTCCAGAACCAGGGGTTTTCGGCGTTAGGTCTTAAGGTAAAGTCGCTCAATCATTTCTTACAATTTGCATAACCTGCCGGCCGCCCTCAACGTTACCGAGACCCGTTCCGAACGTGCGTCGTGCTTCAATCGCCCGATCCGGGATACTGAACAACCCAACATGCCTAGGTAATCAATGGAAATGGTCAGCAATGTTTGAGGCTGACCCACGGTGAATTGATTGTCAGGATGGTATTCTAGAACATGGAGATCCCTTTCCAATTGCCGAACTAAACATTGCCTTAGCCAGGGACCTCGTTGAGCTAAATTAGGCGTGTAGCACTAAGAACAGCCCAAACATCACCAGCAACCTCTGAAATTCGATATCGAGACATGAAAGGGCGAAACAATTGGATCTGTACTCAAATCTAATCACAGCAATTCCAATCATGCACTCCTCGTTATCTGGGCTGAGGATGGGGCATGCCGCGTCTGCTAGGCGATTTGAGGCGCGTCTCGTTCCCCGTACAGGGTAGTCGAAATGACAGCCGCAGCGCAAGTAAAGCAACAACACTTCGATGCCCGATGCCCGGAGCTCAAGCTCTAAGCCTCGCACCATCATCCACAACAGCGAAGAGGCCACATCACCATTCCAGAAACGCACAGGCACTTCACGATGCGACCTGGCTTCTCTAGCCTCGTATCAGCTCGGATCGTCTTCCCTGCTGCCCTATCCTCGTCTCAACCTCCGTGAACACCAGGCACGCGACCCCCAATGGACCCCTCCTCAACACTACAGCCTCCATCCACTGCGCCTCCTCACACGACAAGCTTTCCCTCGTCTTCGCGACCTCTATCACCGTCGCCATCCAGCGCGACTGGCATTGTCGTCTTCTCAGGCGGCTCTGCAGCGAATTCTCTCGTCGACGTCTTCGAACACGTTCGCGCTGCCAACTCTTGCGCCCTCAGCTACGTCATACCCATCTCCGACAATGGCGGCTCGACGAGCGAGATCATCCGCGTCTTTGGTGGGCCAGGCATTGGCGACGTGCGATCGAGACTCGTGCGATTGATTCCAGAAGGACCCGAAACGAGTGCTATAAGGCTGTTCTTCAACCATCGTCTGCCCAAGTCGTACAGAGACGCCCGGGAGGAGTGGTTCGAGATTCTTGAATCTAGCCACATCCTGTGGGAAGGCATCTCATCACCCAAGAAAGAACTGATCAGATCTATCCTGAACAGCTTCAATCTTGAGGTTGTTAAGCGTATGCGACCGACGAGTCGCTTCGACTACTCCGGGGCCAGCATTGGAAACTTGTTCCTTACTGGTGCAAGACTGTTCACTGGCAGTTTTGAGGCGGCAATATGCCTCCTAAGCTCCATCTGCGCAGTTTCCGACAAGGTTGCTGTGTTGCCTGCGCTGAACAGCAACTTCGCGAACCACATCGCAGCGGGTCTTGCGGATGCGACAGTCATCACTGGCCAAAATGACATTTCGCATCCGAGCGCTCCGTCAGCGGCTGTCCCAGGCTCTGGCACAAATACCTCGGGAGTTCAGACGCCAGCCATGCAGCAGCAGGCTGACGAGATGGATGAGCATGACAAGGTTGAGGATGCTAATCTCCCGGGAAGCCTTCCTGCTCTCCGGCGTCAGGCTATTGCCTATTCAAAGCAGCATGAGGAAGATCTCCCTGCGAGAATAGAACGACTCTGGTACATCAACCCGTACGGTCAAGAGATACGCGTGCCTGCCAATCCACGCGTCCTGGACGCTCTTCGAGCATCAAACACAGTTGTGTATAGTATCGGCTCCCTGTTCACTTCTTTGATCCCGAACCTTGTCCTGAAAGGTGTTGGCGAGCTCATTGCCAGCCGCGCCATTCGCAATAAGATCCTCATCCTAAACGGCACAACCGATCGGGAAACGGGTCCATCTACAAATCCCTTTACCGCACTGGACTTTGTTGGCGCCATCGCTAACGCGTGTGCTGATTCGCGGGGCCTGCAGCGGCCAGGCGAAGCCGAGTATTTTCACTACGTCACGCATGTCATTTATCTCGAGGGGCCAACAACACCAAAGGTTGACAAGCAACACTTTTCATCAATCGGAATTGACGCAACACGAGTATACGGTACAAAGGGCGGAGAAGGCAAGAGCGTCAGATACGATGGCAAAGCACTGACCGGCGCGCTCGAAACAATCATTGGACGACGAGACAGACGGCCAGATAGAAGTCGTAGAAATACGTTAGAGAGCTAGAATTCGCAGCCAGCCAAAAACAGATCAGATTCATCACGTCGAACGACACATGGCAGTGGTGTTTCATCAACAAGATTAACCCATTCTCTCGGCGCTGCCTACACGAGAACCCTCTCCCCTGAAACCCAAAGAACTCCTTGACCATCAACAACGAAACCGACTGCTTGACCTTTCGAAGCTCCCCCATCCGACTTCCCCCTTGTCTCCCCCCCCCCCCGTCACAAAATGGAAGTCACCAAACCCCCCTCCACCTTCGCTAATTCATCAGACAATACGCCAACACCGCTGGCCAAGCGGCAGAACATAGCCCTGCCGCTAATACATTCCCCAACGTCGTGTCGTTTTTGTCAAACGGTCCCCTCCATCGGTCGATGAGGGTGCAAGTGCTGAAGATCATGGCGCAGACGTAGAGGACGGCGAGCCATGCGATGCCGAGGATGAGGCAGGCGCCGGAGTCCTGGGGAGACCAGGTGACGCCAGAGATATCCGGCTCATAAGGAGTGGAAAGGTTGACACCCATATTGTCGGTTTATAGACTTTTGGCTTCTGGGATGCTGGGTATGTAGGGAGCGGCAGACGTTCTTCCTCGAAGGATTGTAGTTTGTTGAGAGGCTGTCGAAGGAGATGACTTTGAGTTTTGATTCGGAAAAGGAGAGGAATTCAATCGTCTTGTTATCGAGAACAGCCGCGAAAGTTAAACAGGATAGGACCAGCGAAAACCCGAGAGTCAGTTGTCAAAAGGATGGGGTTGTAAGTTGTTGAGTATAAAAAAGGGGAGGGCCTGCCCGCGAAGAGAAACGAAGAAAAAGAACGAAAGAAAAAAAAAGAAAGAAAGGCTTGTTCGTCAAGTTTCCCCCAGAGAACGTCGAGAAAAGTTGAATGGAGGAAAAAGAAGGAAAATGGGATGAGAGGAGATCGGGGGCCGTTTGGGAGGTTATGTTAGGATGGATGGGATCTTGACGATGGGACTGAAAGAGGCTTGAGACCGGGGGGCAGGGGTGTGTCGCGGCGTGGGTTTCGGGACTGTCGCACCCTGCGTCTCACCCCCGGCAGTTTCTCGTACTAGGGCGGCCGAGGGCTTTGGGTAACCAGCCAGTGGGGAGACTTGCATAGAAAAATATAACATGTGTTTTGTCGCTGTCGCTTGTCATGTGGTTCTACCGACGAGGAGGGCTTTGTTGGATTGGGAGTTAGCGCCTTCGGTGAGCCTTGGACCCGAGACGTTGGCGGCTGGGGTTCGTGGTGTTTTTGAGACGGGACGATCGTGGCTGGATCTGGATAGTGGGAGTTCTGGAGACGAGATGCGATGGTTTTGAGATGAGTTGAAGATGTCTGTTCTTGCTGTTGTGCGACTATGGTTATACCTAGGGTACCCAGGGGATCCTGCCCAGGGGATCAGTATTGCAGTCTTTACTTTAGTCAACAACTAGGAGAAGTGCACCCAGTGAAGCCATCATCCTGAACAGACGTAATGTTTGCTGAATGCGATATAGTGCTTTTCAGGTGGCCCAACCCCTAGGCTCAGCCTTGCCTATAGTGTTGCTGGGCTATACCCAGTGGTTCCTGTCGCGGCACTGTTTCTGCATGCGGCTGGGCAGGGATGCGCAAGGATCGTTAAGCTCTTCTTGGTTGTTTCTCTACCTTATAAGAGCTTCATAACTCATTACTCGAATGTCTTGAGATATAATTGATGAATGATTCACTTGATATGATGTATGCGATCGTGGTTCATCATGCCATGCTTCATTCACATTATTCTTCTTCATTGAGGTCCAACATTGTTCGTCGATATGCCAGCATCATATCACCCAATGAGGCCAGTATGACAGAAGCAGCGCGGACAATGATCGAACAAGTTGACAGACGATATCCCAGACAAGGTTTTATCACACGTCCCAACGGCTCTACCACGGGCTTTGGCCAATCACACAGACGCGATGGCATCCAACGATTGCACTCTGCAAATATGCTTCAGCATGCTGCCTCTTCCTACTATGTCATCCTGAAATAGGCCTCCCGGGTCATTGTTACTTGGCGCTGTCATCAGGTGGCATTGCAGTGGAGGACACTGTAAGTCGCTGTGGGCTACCATCGTTGTCCTTCGATCTGCTGTAATTTTGCTTACTTTTGCTACACCATTGCCTGAATTCGGGAATTTATGTAGATCTCTGGTCCAGCTGCTGCCGCGTCCCATCAGCGCTAGAGCGAGGCTCTGGCAACTGTTGGCCACTAATAATAGACGTCGACTGCAATTTATTGTTGCGGCGGCAAGGCATGATGATAACAAGGCTCGACAGAGTGATTCGCCATAAGATAAGCTGACGGCCGCTTTCCCTCAAGTTTCCGATTGTATTGTCATGTCACGTCCCCGCCAGCTTGCGTCTGATATCACACAGTAATACGATCTATACGAAACGCACCTTTGAATGGGTTTATTGATCGTTCCGCCGCCAACCGGCCGAACCATTGCACTCTACCGAAGCTTCACGCACCAAATATGGTCAGATTCCATCCACTTCTGGCCTTGCTCGCCACATCGCTATGGGCCACAACTTCAGACTGCGCGTATGCAGGCGCAAGAGGTCCCCTGAAGGACCGGTCCTTCCTCCCATTCCTCAGTCACGAGACAATCTCATACGTGAACACCGAGCTATGTGGCCGGACACTGGCGAACTACACCTTGCAGTGGGAAAATGGCTCCCTCGCCGCCCTGGATCGTTCATGTTTGGACCATCAGCAGTGCCTACTTGATACCCTCACCGAGAACAACAAGGCGTACATGTCGTCCGCCGGCCTCGTCCGCCGGCCTCAGCCCGATCTTACTTTCGACTATTGGCCCGACTATCAGTGAAGTTGGTGTTCTATCGGTTAGAAGGCCATTGCTCGCCGCGTTCGTCTCTCTAGGAGCAGTAGGTGCATACCCTACCCGAGTTCTCAGCTACTCAGACGACGACCCTCTTTCTGTCCTCAGAACTCCCACTGTACTCAGTCACCGTGTTCTCGAAGGTATTAAGACATCAAATCGGAGGTGGAGGGTGGTCATCATCGCGCTGCAGTACATCATCGTGGGCCTGGCGGTCGCCCACACTGCCCTGACATCGTGGCAACTCGGCGTGAGCACCACACTCAATTTCGTCTGCCATAGTTCTTATATGCCTATCATATGGACGACCTTGCCCGTGCTGGTACACCTCCCCGTAGCAGCCTCAATGGCCGTCTCCGTACGTCGCACCATCCCGAAGAGCTCTCACCACATCATGGGTGAACTCAAGTTGTGCCTGCAGCACGATCCCCTACCTGAACGCAGTCTTCAAATAACAATGATCAGGCTGTGGTGGCGATGGGTAGCAACCATGTTCGCCTTCATCCACACCCTCGTGGGGATTATCATCTACTCTTCTCTTCTCTTCACAATGACCACCGACGCGGCAATTATCGTCTTGCGATACTTCATCTCGGCCTTTGTCTGCCGTCTGATACTCATGTTTGAACTGGCAGGGATGAAGTGGGTGCACCACCAGCAGAGAGTTGCGGCCGACGGCTCAGATCGGACGCCACACGGCGATACTGGGAAGCTATTACCAGGAGGAATCGAGCGCAGGGATTTAGGAATGGAATTGGACTATCTGCCTGTTGCAGGTGGTGGGCGGTGACTTGCTTGCTCCTGTTGAATGTCAAGCATGTAGACATGCCTTTGCGGATAAATGTGAAGGATTCGGACCGAACCGCACCAAACAAAGACCCTGGTATATGCGCCCATGTCTGAGCCTGCTCCTATACCTTCTATACAGGATAAGAAACCCGACCTTGCCGAAATGCCTGGCAGCTTGGCTCGGTTAGATATCATCAACACCACCACCCTCCCCCTGTCCCAGCTGCGCATGCACCCGACCTATGTGCAGCCCACTGATAAAGCAATTACAATTCAACTCCTTTGCCAGTCACACAAGTAGCAAAAGTACCCAGCGGAGATAGAATAACTTGTGGTGTTGTGGATGTAAATTTCTTGTAAGCGTAAGAGTAGTTAGGCAAGGTTGACTTATAGTTCGGCTTATCGCAGTCTTATCTACCTCCGCCTATATTTGCCTTAGTTCGATTTCTTATTAGCTCAGACTGAAGCAGCACTGCTTAGTTAGAAAAGTGAGATTGATGATTTGATTCCGGCGGCTAACGTGACTACAGTCCCGGGAGTTGTCCTCTGCTGATCTTGATTGACGTACCAGAGAAACTAGGGGATATTTATCGGATCGCGATGATCCTACCTTGGTCAGAGCTGTGACTAGCATCAATTGAGTGCATACAGCCAGATCTGGCAAGCACCACCTCAGCTCTCTGCAGCCATGGCCTGGGATCCTGGGCGTTGCACTAGACTTGATAGTCATTTCTCTTCACCGCTATATTGAGATGTCTGAATTGGGCGCCAAAACATCCGTGGTTGGATCCCAGGACTGACGACATGTCTGTGTATGCTGATGGTAGATGCATCGTTCGGATCTGTTTCACGGCAACTCTTTCGATCACTCACATATTGGTGATGCTGGTTACAGTGAGATCCAACTAAAAAGCAGGAAATATGTCGAAGAGATGGCTGCAACAGCATGGTCTCATTTGACGTATTCTCACTTCTTGTGGCTTCGCTCTCGCCAAGAAAAGTATCAAAACAGGCTACCCGTCAAGCTCGCATCACCAACAACCAATAGCATCTAGCCTCGCTTAGCATTTCTGCTTGAGGCATTTCAACATGGCCGAAGAAAGAAGCGAAGACGCGAGCCATGGCAGAGGAGGAGAATTCAAAGCGACGCAAAACTCCTTTCAAGAAAAACGTGGGAGACTCAACCAATCGGGTTTGCCGCGCCATCACCATGTTATCAACAGCCGAGCGAACACAGTAGCGAATGCGAGGAGCACATTCGAGGTGTGTAAGGGCCCAAATGTGGCCCTACAGTAATTAACATCGGGCGTCAAAGGCGGACAGCTTCGTCCGGCTCGTCGAGCCGGCTGACTTGCAAGATGGAGGTCAAGACTAGGTCCGTGCCACCTGAGAAGAACAAGGATGATCTTATCTCATTTGAGCAGAAGTCCTAACCGATTCAAGATCTCCTGCATGGCAGCCGCATGTGGCTGTCCCGCTCACCTTGTTTAATCATAGCGCAGCGCAGTGGTGGACTCATGCACGAAGCAGTCCAAGCCAGCACAGGGATATCCGAATACAGGGATCAGATGGCTTTTCTCCCGACATCACAGTTCAAACGGGCGGGTCATCTACCCGGCCGCAGGGCGTGGTCCACTTTCCGCTTCCCCTAATAAAGGTGAACAAGGTATTATGCAGATGCCGTCTCTGCGCCTCCAACCTGGTGGGTGTGTACAGTCAAGCTTACGTTGGTGCCCGTCTGCCCTCACCTCTCTTCCCCCCCTTAGCCGAACTTCAGCTCCGAGCCAGGGTTCTTTTCTTCTTCAGGCTGACCGACCTGCACCTAAATTCAGCCCCAGGACGGGAAGCGCCAGCCACACCTAGCTTAGAAGAAGATAAGATTTGCAGCCTTGCCGTTCGTATACGGCGTCGTGCCAAGGGCAGGACGGACGTATCACACCGATCAGTGGGTCGGCCACGCGGTCTTGGCCAAGGTTGAGGCTGAGCCAAGTCTGACCACGAGGATGTAATATAGATCATCACGAGATGTGCAGACCCAGAGCCCAGGGCCAGTCGATCCACCTGTCAAATGCCGCAGTGGGTGCTTATCCGGATGAAACCCAATTTGTACATGCACCGGCAACCGGCAACCTCAGTCTCAGTCGCCGTTCACCGGTCACCGTTTGCAATACTTACATACACGAGCGAGCTTACACGAGGTAATCAAGGCCCTTGCGTCTCAGGGGAGGGGGGTTCGTTCTTCACCATCCTTTTTGCACTCCATCACGGCACAGTCAATTGGGCACCTAAACGCGCTTACAGTCCTCGAGGATGGTGCTAATCGTCCCGTCCTGTGCCCAGCATGACACCACACATGCATCGTCCACTTGGAGGGGGAATACTTCTTCCCGTGATACCTTACCGAAGCATCCGCAGTGTCCCATTGGGCCACCTTCAGCAAGCCTCACGACGCCCGATCCACCTGGTGGTTGGAGTGATCAGGGAATGGGCAGCTTTCCAACGGTCTCCCTGACTTCACTCACGTCTTGCGGGCTGCTCTTCCTCTGCGTTGCCCGAGTCGGCTCTTCGTATGACCTTGATTCTACTTAGGGCCAGTCGTGTTGAGAGAAGCCAAGCCCGTGACAAGTATATAAAGTCCTCGTAGACCATGCCTTCAGAAAAGGAAAAGATGCTCCAAGTCACATCTTCATCATTCGGAGAAGTTGCTCTTCCTCTGCCTTTGATTATTTGATCCTAGCCTTCCACTCTACTCCAGTTCTTCCTCGCGCTAAGGCGTATCTTCGACATGTTCTTCTCACGCATGGCTGGCGGCACGGCGCTGGGAAGTCTCACTCTCCTGGTCCAGGCCCAGCAGGATTGGGAAGGCACTCCCTTTGGGGCGCCATACTCTGAAGCCCTTCACATCCCTCCGGTCAAGGAGCCTGTCATGTAAGTCTATTCTCGAGTCTTCACGTTCACTCGCTCACGCTGACGCCTCTTTATACGTAGGCAGGTCACCAACCCGGTAACGAACCAACCCATTGACTATTATGAGATGGATGTTTTGCCTTTCCAGAAGGAGATCTTCCCCGGCCTCAGCTCCACAGATATGGTAGGCTATGATGGCATGTCTCCCGGTCCGATGTTTGTCATCGAGAAGGGCCGCGAGGCTGTCGTGAGGTTTTCCAATAAGGCGGACGATGCCAGCGTCATCCACCTCCACGGATCTTACTCGGTAGGCCACACAGAAGCCTTTGCTCTACCCAGTCAAGCTAATGTATCATTAGAGATCCCCTTGGGATGGCTGGGCCAAGGATAAGATCGAAGCCGGACAGTACAAGGACTACTACTGGCCCAACAGCCAGAGCGCTCGCCTTTCCTGGTACCATGATCATGCCATGGATCATGTATGTCGCTATCATCCTGTCTTATACTGCCCATAACTAACCTAGCAGACTGCGATGAACGCCTACTTTGGTCAGGCTGGCGGCTACATCATCCGCGACCCAGCAGAGGCCAGCTTGGGCCTGCCGTCAGGCTATGGCGAATACGAGATCCCTCTGATCCTTGAGAGCAAGAACTATCACCCCAACGGCACCCTCATTGCCCCTGGTGCAGCCAATGGAGGCAGCAGTTTCACCAACATCATCCAAGTTAACGGCAAGCCGTGGCCGTACTTCAAAGTTGAGCCTCGGAAGTATCGTTTCCGCCTGCTCGACGCCACTGTCTCCCGCACCTTTGAACTGTTTCTGAGCGAGACTGCGGAAAGCGAGAAAATCCCCTTCCAGGTTGTTTCCTCTGATTCTGGTCTGTTGACTGAGCCCGTCACCACTTCAACTCTGTCGATCTCAATGGCGGAGCGTTACGACATTGTAGTTGACTTTGCCTCTCTGGCTGGTCAGAACGTCACTCTGCGCAACGTAGGCACCTCAACCGTCTTTGAAGAGCTCAACAGCATCATCCGCTTTGTGGTTGATGATGAAGCTGTCGAGGATCCCTCCTCTGTACCCTCCACGCTGCGGGAGCTGCCCACCACCCCACCCTCGGATGGTACCGTTGCGCATGAGTTCCGCTTCGCCAATACCAATGGCCGCTGGACCATCAACGAAGTCGGTTTCAGCGACACGAACAGTGTTCTTGCTAATGTGCCTCGCGGTACCGTTGAGATCTGGGAGTTCCAACATCTTGGTGGACCTGTTCACCCCATTCACGTCCATCTCGTCGACTTCCGCATCCTGTCCCGCACTGGTGGTACTCGGGGCGTCCAACCGTATGAGGAGGCTGGTCTCAAAGATGTTGTCTGGCTTGGACCCGGCGAGACTATCCGCATCGAGGCTTGGTACGCTCCGTGGGACGGTTTATACATGTTCCACTGCCACAACATGCTACACGAGGATAACGAGATGATGGCCTCCTTCAACGTCACCCAACTTGAGGATCTGGGCTACCCTGAGACATCTTTCGCTGACCCCATGGAGGAGCGCTGGCGTGCTGTTGAGATCGACCTGCAAGACTTTGAGCCCGAGGCTATTCGGACAAAGATCGAGGAGATGGCATCACTTCAACCTTATAATAATATCGCCGAGGTTGAAGAGGCGCTCAATGAGTTCTGGGACCATCCCGAGGATGCTACACGTGTAGGTGAGCCTGCTGTGAAGGCGAGGCGGATCAGTCGTATCGAGCGATCTAGAATTGCGCAGTAGATTTCGTTTCCAGGATCAGGGCAGTAATAGCGCCAGAATATACGTATCCGACCCTATGATCGTGCAGCTTGTTCCCACGCTCTTCGGGAAGACTCCGACCCCTGCTATTGAGTATGACCAGTGACATTTGTAGCCGCAAGACAGCTCCATGGACTAAAAGCCCTTTCATTCTATAGAAGTTCAGGCGCGTGGAGCCAAAGCCGATGAAGCCCCCCCCCCGGTTAATGTTCGCAAAAGTTGAAGTTGTCGATCTCAAACGCAGTGTTGAGTTGCTCATGCACACCCGTCCTCTCTTCCATCAGCTCTAAACGAACCTTCTTTGCCTCATCCAAGTCCATAAGATGATCAGCCTCCTGCATCACCATTCCCTGCAGTTCGACCGGCAACTTTGATAGCAACTTGGAAGTGAATTCCGCATCGCTGTCCCACCAATGACGCTGCTGTGGGCCAACATTCGAGGTCGAGATAACGGGGATATCCGGGTCAACGAGGAACAACGCCAGGATCTTGCGGTGTCCGGGACGGGTTGGATCGGTGAGCTCGAAAGGGCTGACACGGTGCTGGTAGACGTTCGGGAAGAACAGAGCGCGACCACTGCGAGTAAGGACCTTGCCGATGTCCTGAATCGTGCTGTGACCCTCCTTGATAGCAAAAATACGTTCGATCACATCAAATTGGCCCTGCTCGTAGCGAAGTTCTCCCATCATATCCTCTTCGTTCGCTCTGGTACGGAAACTGAGGTAGCTGTCGGAGATGTTCTCACTATCGTAGTAGTAAAGCGCAGTTGCGCAAATGTGCTCGTTGAGCATCCCCTCCACATGCCACGAGCCGCCCTCATAAGTCGGAGATTCCGGGGTGAGGTGGATATTGGCAAGTTTGACAACAACTTGGATCCTCGAGGTGCCTTCAAAAAAGCCGGAGGAAGCAACATCGCTTGCATCGAACTCCAGAGGTACGTCGGCACTCGGGTCTGGGATTTCGGGCTCGTGCGTCTGCGCGAACCACTCAAGGTCCATCTTCCTGCGCGGCGTGAGCTTATAGTCTCGCATCTCATGATCATATTCGTCTTCGACCTCGTCGCGGTCTGGTTCCCCAGCTTCAAGGGGCCTGTTCGAAGAACTACACCATCGATACCCATTTGTTACGCAACTATCCCCAGCGGAGCATGCCCAGGTCGCATTCAAGGTGGAGAGACGCTGTCTTTGAAGTCCATGAGGCCATGAATACACCAAGTTCCATGCTGGCAGGGACATCTCGATGAACTTCTCAATCACGTTGTACAGTCCTTCGTGATGGACCGGATGTAGGTTGTTGATGTAGCTTTCGATCGTCGCCTTGCCATCAGAGGAAATACCGACATCGCAAGGTAGCCATTGGAACTCATTAGATTGGCTCATAACAGCGCGCTCAATATGAAGTGGCTGAGGTATGACAAGCCCGGTACCACTGTAGGTGAGGGCATCTTTGAGGCCTATGCGTTTTCCAGGTACCCAGCGAGTTTTCCCGTAGATGAGAGGCCAAAGTGAAGGGTGAACAAGATCGAGAACCTGGTTGTTGGAGCCCGGGTGCCAATCCTTCTGATCTTCTGGCACGTTCTCGAGAGGCGCAACAGCGTCCTTTAAAGCTCGCGTCAAACCGTCTGTCAAGATCGTGTCTGACTTAATGGCAGCAGCAGAGTAGTCCATAACAGGGATGAGCCCGGTCTTCTCGTAAAAGGGCGCTTTCTTGCGTATCTCATCAATGACCTGTGGTCTGATTAGTATAATCGTCGCGAGTGATCACACAACAGATGCACGAGACTAAGATTGACATACAGCATCCGCTATAGCTGGAGTAAAGTCGGCGTGAGGGAGGTCGAGGATCTTAGGCCAATCCATTCCCAGCATCTCCTGTTTCCAGCGACCAGCAATCTCATCATCGTGGCACTTGAGCCACCACTCAGGCTTGTTCGTCAGCTTCTCAATGACGTTGAGCATGCAGACTTCACGATTGAGCAGCGTGCTTGCTCTCCAGCTGTAATCATGCTCAGGCCTCAGAATAGGAAAATGGGCCTCAGGTAGATATCCTAGCTCCAAGCCGAGGCCAGGCAGCTCAGGCACGTCGTCTGTCTTGGCCTCTTGCTTGACGGCCTATATCGAGACAAAGGTTAGCCATCATAATGAAGGATCATATAAATGAAGCGCACGGAGCGACGGAGCGAGAAGAAGCACTGGAAATGCACACAGAGCATGGTTCAAATGTAGGTGATTGGGCAGAACTCACATCGAGGCGAGCCTTGAAGACCTCATCGTTCAGCGCATCGCTGACGGCTACACGCTGGTCATGTTCGAGCACATCCAGCAAGCCCTGAGAGTAAAGGT
Organism: Sarocladium kiliense; assembly: GCA_030734395.1. NCBI lineage: Eukaryota > Fungi > Ascomycota > Sordariomycetes > Hypocreales > Sarocladiaceae > Sarocladium > Sarocladium kiliense. Next base: position 587,003 of record JAUZTG010000023.1, read on the forward strand.
AATCCCAGGTTGTTTCGTGGACAGAGGCCTTGTGCTTCCTTTTGATGAACCAATCGGCGAGCTGAGAGACCTGCTGGTCAGTCATTCGCGTTTCCAGGGCTTTCACCCGTGCGATGAGGCGCGGCAGGGTACCGAAATCAGATCCCACGATAGGACGTGGAGGCGGTGATGCGACCCGGACAGGGCGGGGTAACTGAGCGGCTGGTCGTGGCATCTCGTTCTATGTGACGAAAGAGGGCATACGTATCGGGTGAATAGGTGTCAGCCAACTTTGCTGGGTCGTTGCGACGGACTGGCGCATGAAGTCGCGATCAAGGAGCTTTCTTATAGAAAAGACCAGAACCCAGAACACGAGGGCCGCAGCCTCGAATGTGGGGAGGCTAATTCACGATCTTTCACGATCATAGCCAGAGTGCACCCGTGAGATTGCAACTTAGGTTGGGTCTGTGAGAAAGAGTGGATGGTCTAGCGGTGTGGGTAGGGATTGAGTGAAGTGCAGCATCAAGCGATTGCTGTAGGCAGCAGAGGTCATCAATCGCTAGGTCTCGATCATGAACCCTGTCTGCACAGTCCAGGGTCCTATCGCGTGCGCAAGACAGCGTCGTGAATAGGATTGAGAGATGTCCAGGTCCACCGTCGCTGCCTGACAACGTTGCTTGAGCTCCTTCACGCTCAATTGCGGCATTCAGCTCACAGTTGTGCAGGAGACTCCAGAGTTACCTGGGCTGGTGGTTCTGCCTGTTGAGGATTCCAGCAGCCATTCATCTGTTTGACTCCGACTCCGGGTCATTTCTCTGTTTCTACATCTGGTGAAATGACGATTGCCACGTTTGGCTGAACAATTCTCTTTCTCCAGAATGACATTAGCTAGACCAAAGCCCACGTGCAAGCATAGGCGGCCCGACCGATCTGAAAGCAGCGCGTCGTAAAGCTCCACGGCTCGTCGGCGACTCCATTGGCTTCCCAGCACGCCCAATCTGATCATAAGTCTTGATTTCAAATTACCACTTCGAGCTTCCTTACGTCCTATACAAATACAGTCTTTTACTATCACGAACCGAACACCACGTCGCTTTTGTTTGGGTAGTAATCCACACCGGCCCTGGCCATAACGGTTCCGGTACCACAAGCAAGACCATACGCCAACAATTCTCTGCCAGAAACACATATCATGCCAATTCTCATAGTCAGCTGAATAATTTATCAAAGCCATCCCATGAACTTGACCAAGCTTTCCGATGCAATCTCTTGCGCGGAGAATGGACTCCTCTATCCCGCTCAGCACTAGCATAGCTCTGAATAGAATGTCCGCCTCAGGCGCCTTAGCTTCGTCCTAAAGCGTCGGACTTCGGGTCGTCGCGTAGAGCGAGACGCGATACGTCACTGTAGTGTACCAAAACCGGTCAGACACAGGTACAAAAGCCAAACGAGCTACTCATCTGACATCCATAAGGCAAAGTTAAGTGTGGCACAATCTCACCAGGATCTCACTAGCGCTCTCAATTGACTCCTCAAAAGCGCCATCCTCGCCCGTCAGCTCGGGCCCATCAGACATGAGACGAAGCTCCTCGTCACTTGCCCTGCGACAGCGACTATCAGCAAGTCAAGCCAGACCCTCCATCATCTCTCTTGCCATCACATCGAGAGCAGCTATCACCAGCCCTCGGTCTACAGTCAACGTATCCGAACGGCATCTCAGGTCTATCAGCACTACGAACGCCAGACTTTACTCTACTAGCAGAATGTCGAACACTGACGCCACCCCCACATTCAAGGAGGTCAATTATGAGCTCCTCGATGAACTTCGCCGATTCTGGTTCGAGCATATCGATGATGAAAGTCGACTTATTCTCCCTGACATGTCAGTCATGAAGCGCTTCTTCATGGGTGGCGAGGACTTCGACAAGGCTTGCACGTAAGCATAACCAAGAATTCCCCGAGAGTCAAGAGACATGCTAACCATTCTTCTAGAAAGAAGTTCACTCCAGCCTTGGAAGAGATCAAGGAGCAGGGCATTATCTCCTCATCGACCCTTCTAACGGCGCTGCCTCCCCGTGGTCCTCTAGATTGGCTAGGCTTCCTGCTTCTTCTGGACCAGATCCCACGGAACTGCTATCGTGGCGAGGCCTCAGGACAGGTCTTCACCTTCTTCGATCCCCTCGCGCTCGGAGTGGCTCTTGCAGCGCTTGAGAAGGAGATCTTCACCAGCTCACCCGTTCTGCGATGGCACTTTGCCTACCGTTTCTGGCTTTGTCTGCCGCTGGTCCACAGCGAGTCCATCGCCATCCACGATCGCATCGTTCCCGAGATCATCGGTCCTCTCAGAGCAGACATCGAAGCTCTCATTACCAACTCGGGCGATCGAGAAGACGGCTCGGAGGAACGTAAAAGGGCGCTCGCAGTCTTGCAACAGCGCCAGGAAGAGGGCCGCTTCTTGATAAGCAGCCAGACGGAGGCGGAGGAGAAACACGTGTCCATTTTGAGGAAATTTGGACGGTATCCTCATCGCAATGGACCGCTTGGTAGAGAGATGAGGCCTGAGGAGCAGAAGTACCTGGATGAGGGTGGTGATACTTTCGCGCCCCCCAAATCGGACGAGGAGAGAGCGAAATGGGAGGCTGAGAGGGAAGCGGAGAGGAGACGCACTGCCGCACAGCAATGATGAATTGCGCCAGGGGTTATCCGTATCATTAGATCTATGTCAATGCTACATGAGCACTTTTGCAAATGCATCGCCGACTCCTCGATCCACAAGCCACTGCTCAATAACTTTCATGTCCCCGCGATTCCCCCTCTGTCCCCTCCTCTCCCCAACCATATCCGTAATCTCCTGCATATCCTTGAAGACTCTCGTCGTGATACTCGGTTCCCTGTACCGCTCGCTGACTTTCTTGTGATGAGCGGGGATATCGCCCCAGCTCTCCGTCTTAATGAACCTCATATACTCGTCAATCCGTTCTGAGTCTCCCTCAAGACATAGAAGACCTGGTTTTCCTGCGCAGAGGAAACCCGTGATTTTGTAGTATGGCGCATTGATGATGAAATCGTCGCGTTTGGCGCGTGTGGATATTGAGGGGAAGTAGAACCACACCCGGACAAGTGATTTGTCACTGTCATCGTCTTCGTTACCATTTGGTGCGTCTGGAGCTTTTGACTCTTGCAAAACCTGGATTGCGCTGTCTTGTATTGATTGAAGAGTGCTGAAGAGGTCGTCGGTCCCGCCAGAAACCTCTGTGTTCAGGTGTGTGGTAGCAGCCTTGCTTAGCCACGTAGGCTGTTGGATTCTAATATGAATTTTCGGCAGCTCATCCGTATCTTCGTCTTCTTTTCCAGTAAAGAATGGCACTCGTAATTCGAGTTTCAGGGTCTTTGGCTGGTCGGTCTCATCTTCCACTGGCAGTGAGAGGTGCATGTAGATCTGAGGAGCGACATCCAAGATTGGTAGACTTTGGTCTTCCAGACCGCTCTTCAGGGTCTCAAGTGTATCTCTTGAGTTTCCATCGATCTCAATATCGTCATCTCCAGGGTACATAGCCGTCAGGAGATCGACTTGCCCGATCTGATGCTCCAACTTGTCGAACAGCAACAACTGCCATGATTTGGTGGCCATGTTTGTTGCAGGGCGTGCCCAGTGTTCACCCAATCAGCAAGTCAAAGCCTGGAGAGCCCATCATAATCCGAGACCGTATGCCATCACAATCATTCCCCGAGGCGGAGGCCCGAAATTGTGTCGATACGCGGATGAGAAGCGAGAGAAAAGCCGCGATGGATCAGCCACATATCCGCAGCCACACGCCGAATACGTCGCTCCTGCTGCACAGCCACATAACTAACCCCCAGCGAGCCTTTGGAGGAATTGGCTCCCCCGAAATGTCACATTGAGCCGGCCGAGTTGCGAAATGAGGAGCGCTAACGAAATACATGGATACGATCATGAGACCTATTTCCGCGTATACCATGATCCTACTCCGTAACTCGAATACGATTCGGGGGCCCCGTCTATGGCTAAGCTGCCGCATGTTACGCCACGCTTCAGGTCATTGGTAATGGCAGTCATGCAACACTGTTCCAGGACTTCAGCATCAACAGCCTCCTGATTTCCTTTCCGCAGTTAGCTTGCTCAATCCGATTAATCTCCTGACCCCTATCGGATGTGTGCCGTTCCGTGTGTCATGCCATGAAAACGCGACGACATCTACTCCGAAGTGTAGACCCTTTCCCTCTTCAACCCTTCCCCCACTCCAGCTTTTCTCCCCGCATTGTTTTGTTTCATACCGAGAATCTTCCTACGGCTTCCTTGATTCCCATCTTCAGCATCCTCCACCATACTGCGAATTTCTCAGGGTTCTTGATTCATCATGGTGACCACTCGCTCCTCGACCACCACTGATGGGGTCTCTCCCGTCTCCCCACGCGCTCTCACAAACGGCTCCTCGCACTCTTCGTCAACCTCCTCGTCGCGTCGCTGGAAACATGCGCCAACGAATTGGACTCTTCTTTGGCTTGCGGTCTCACTCCCTCTTGTCGTCTGGGACTTCATCTATTGCCTCTTTCGTCCATGGACCATGCCTGGAGGCGCATGGCACTGGCCCATTTGGTCTCCTGTGAGTTGAATCTAATGTTCCAACATTCTCATTTGCAGGACATTAGCTCACACAGGGCAACAGTACGAGCTCTACGGCAGAGTGGATTACATCTACGGCTGGCCAGCTTTCAACGAGGTTAACGGCTTCACCAGCGCGCAAGCCTTACTCAATGTTGTTGAGACAGCCATGTACGCTTACTACGCCTTCGTTTACTTCGTAGATGGCAAGCCTGCCAAAGGCGCGTCCGCGTCATCCTGGACTGGGAAGAGCATTGAAGGCTCTGCGGCTGGGAGGGCTGCACTCGTCGGCTTCTCTGGCGCGGTGATGACGCTGTCCAAATCTGTGCTTTACTGTGAGTCTCCATGGGCGCAATACTCATCAGTAGCTTTGCCTGCGATTCAATAGATCGCAAAACTGACTCAACTGATGCATGCAGGGCTCAATGAGTACTTCAGCAACTATCGCAACATCGGCCACAACAGCCTCTCAGACCTCATTATTCTCTGGATCATCCCGAAGTCAGTACCCCTAAGCGCATCATACCCGCGATCTCAAAATCCCAAACTCCCAAACATTTCTATGCCCAGTATTATGGACAGGAAGAAGCATTTTATACTATCGCACTTAGTTACACACCTCGCAATCGAGCCACATACTGACAAAGAGTTTAGTGGTGCCTGGCTAGTCGGCTCCGGCTACATGACCATCTCCATCAGCAACGACATTCTAAATGCCCTGTCCCTCGCTGCCGGTCATTCCAAGAGGGAATAATTCACCCAAGCGACTCTTGAACGTCCATATATACTTTTTGAAAAGAAGTTCTGCCTGTTTCGTCAGTTTGATGCGGTGTGAGCGGCTCCGATTGGGCCAGGCTGCATGGCGTCGGTCAGCGTCAGCACTAAGATAGTATTTCGTTAGTTGTACCATCACGATCATTGATTTGATGTTGATGCATTATGGAGGCGATCGTCCTGTCGAATGGGGAGTTCATAGTCAGAATGAAGATAAATCATCTTTCGCGAATCGCAGCTGATGTAGTAGCACGATGCACAGCGCGAATGTATTTTACCGGATATGCATGGTGTGTACAGGAACAACTTCCAAGACAATAATGACATCCGCTACAACGGCTCCGGATCTGTTTCGTCATGACACGGGTGCATCTTCTTATGGGCATTTCTCATTGTTTTGTAATTTGACATATGCTGGTATGCTGCGCTTGAAGCAGCGAACTTCCTCTAAGGGGGATGGGTGAGCGAAGGCTTTTCAGAACGAGATCACCAAGCTCTTCGCGTCTCGTGTGCAACTGGTCAACCGCGTTCATCTCCTACCTACTCCATCCATACTTTTGACCAATGCATATGCTTGCCTATCGAGAAGAAAGCGGCATAAATAACAAGAAAAAAAATGCAATGTGTGCTTGCAAACCAATTGCAGGGTATCACGCCAAGGAAATAGAGGCAGGCCTTCCAAAAAGCCATCCAAAAACTGAACAAGGAAATGGGAACGAGCGTGTGTGCACGTCAGCGCTGTCATCTCACAATGCTTCATCCTCCTCCGTGAGAATCCTCGGCTCTCACTTGGTCTCCGTCAAGCCACCAAGCTCGGCATACTGCCCCCAGGAGTCGCCCTTTCCATTCCTCCCAGAAACCTCAAGTCTGTCACGGTCTCCATCAAGCCATGACTGCATTGAAGCCCACTCAGCCTTCTCGTCTGTGACGAACGTCATTACATTCTCGCTGCTTTCTGATATACGTCTCGAAGTAGTTGTGGGGACGAAACTGCGTCGTCGGAGCTCTGACAGACGCTTCGTGGCTTTTCTCTGCAGGAAGCTGCTACTTCGTGACAAGCTTGGGGAAGTTAGATCCACAGCACTGGAATCAGTCGCTACCTCGTCTTCGAAGGGAGAACCAACGTCCATCGCCACGCTTAGCGGACGCGGGATAGAGCCTCTTCGCGCTGGAATGGACGGGATGATCATAGATACCACGTCCCGCCGCTTCGTAGGCACGTTCAACGGTGCAGGCATCGCTTCCCAATCGTGCTCCATGTCGCCAAAAGTCACGTCTGGGCTTGACGACTTCACCGAAGATGTCGGGGTATCGGAGCCAGATTCGTCACCATCTGTTCCATCTGTCTTATCGAACACAGAGGCCACTGCTGACGTGGTGTTTGAAGCTGTTGAGTCGCTTCTGCTTGTCCATGAAGCGCTCGGGATGGGCTCCTGCTCACTGAGTTGGACCTCGTTGGTCCCATTGCCGTACCCAGGTACCACAATCTCGTGGTGCACGGTGCGGAGCGAGGGGTGGCTGGGTATTGGCGGTGCTGCAGCTGATTTGAAGAACATTATTGAGCGACGCTTGGTCAGACTCAAGGCTCTTGACAGAGAATTCGACCGCGCTACGGGTGCGGTAACGGCCACCAGGCCCGAGCTCTCTTTGGTCGAACCGGTGTCTTCTTTATGTGTTAAAGCGAAGTAGTCGATGTCAGGCTTGATCTCGATCTTATGCTCGAGTAATTGTGGTCGTGTGTCAGGTGTGCCCACAAGTGATGAGGCTCTGACCATGTCTGTTTGGCTTCGGACTAGGAAGCCGATTTCGTGTTGTTGATCCCATGTCGGTAAGAGGTCAGTCGAGATCGATAGATGGTACGCCGCTTCGAGGTCATCTTGAACTTCGAGAGGTTCCTCGGTGACCTTCCGCAGGACTTGGTACACAGCATAGACCAGTAACCATCGTACTTTGCGAGCGTCGATCAAGGAGACCTTCTCGTGCTTATCGGCTTTATTCGGAGCGAGGATGGTGTCCTCCTCGAACCGTCGGTAGGCGCAGACAAGCTCGTTGCTGAAGAATTCCCGCTTCCAGTTCGTCGCCTTGATCAACGCGGTATGTTCCAACAGTCGTTGGTCGGGCTTCGTGCGCCCACCACGAGGTAGCCATGATATCCGCCTTGACGACTGTGAATCAGGGACATAAGGTAGTAGAGGCAAAGGATGCTCGAGCGAGACATGCTTGTGTGCCTCGTCGAAGTCCTGTACGAGCTGTAACGTGCAGATGCCACCAACAGCAATCGTCGGCATGGTCTCGGATGTATCGTAACCGTTGTCAACCAGGAGCTCGTAAAGCGCCTCGAAATCCTCACGCATCATTCGGAACAAGTTTGAATCGAAGAGCCGTGGGGGGTAGTAGCCAAGTTGCGTAGTGTAAAATCCCATGAGGAAACTGCGGAAGCGCTCAAGATGCGCACGAGGGCCAGCTGGGAGACCAATATACGTATCTGAGAGCTCATCGTCGAGGAAATTCCGGAGGATATCCGAGGCCCGAAAAAGCCTGTCGTCCATGTCCTTTCGCAATGTCCGCAAGAGCTTTTTCATGCCAGGATCGATGTGCTACATCATGTTAGCCTTTGACTGGACTGGTGATCATCATCCTTGACTTACCAGATACTCGGAGCTGGAGTGTAGGCGTTCATTCATACCCACGCAATGCGACATAGCTCGCACATAAAGCTCTCGCATCTGAAAATGGTCGGCAAAGTAAGCCATTGCCAGAGCATGATCAGGGCTCCCCGTCAAGTTCAAATAGCCAGCTTGGTCGAGATACTCCATAAGATCCGAAACATTGTCGCCTAGGCCAGATCGGAACTCATGCATGCTGTTCAAAAGACCGATTACAGCTTGGCCAAGATGTAAACCCACAAGCGGCTGTCCAAAGACCCACGCAAACAAGTTCCGAGTAGCAAGGTGGTACTGCAACGTTTGCTCCTTATTCGCCAAAGCTCCGGGGGCTATGTATAGCTCGATGGTTTTCGACGGTTCGGTCCGCTCCAGTCGTCTCATCTCGCGGGGTGTTCGAGGTCGAGATCCGTCGGTGGATAGAAAGCGTGCAATCAAGGGAAAGCACTGGGCATCAACCAAAGCTGAGAAGGGAACCTTGAACGATGGTCCCCTCTTCGAATGCCCTTTGCCATAGAGGTGAACAAGGCAGTTGCCATCGCGGAACCATAACTCTGGGTCCTGTAGATGCTCAGTCAGCTGAAAGCTTCCCAGGCTCATTTGGGACAATACATACTCTGCGCAGGCAATCCCATTCCCCGCAACTTCTAGAAACTCCATCCCATCGCTTGACCTTGACGGCACCAATCGCACGTCGATCCAGGAATGCACCCAGTTGGCGGCCTTGAGGGGCCATGTATGCAGTCGCCATGCTATCTCAACCGATACAAAGGATTGGAAATCCTTTCAGCCTGCTGGATACAAAGGCAAAGGTAATGACAAGATCCGATGATGTTGCCAGATGCCAGTTCCTCCTCGGAACACCAATTGCAGGGCGCCTGTGAGGCACAATCCCCGGTGATGCCGTGACAGCGTGCTGGCTAAAGCAGTTTCACAGCCTGGGTTGGGATTCAGCGGCAGCGCGTCAAGCACTCCTCTGATTACCGCCTTAAAGAGCAAATGCTCACCATGATGACCGCGAAGCACTACCCACCAGGCAGATGTGCAGGAAGGATGAGGAAGAAATCAACTCCTTTGTGAGAGCTGCGTCAACGATCGGAAGATCCCACGCGGCCTAAGATGAGCTGACGGTTGGTGCTTAGGAAAGCCAGGCTCAAGAAATGCCCAGTCGAGCTCCGGTGCTTAGCTAGTTTAGAGGGCGGAAGGTTGTCTGAGAGCTGGCCATGCACGTCTAGAAGAGGCGTAAGCCATGTCTCACTATTGGGCCAGTGAAGTCAGAGCCAACGGCGGTAGTGCGACGTCGAAGCCAGACGAGCACGGATCACCGTGTCGGCACCCATCAACGGGCGGTCAGAGCTTCGAACAGCCTGGATCAGCGACGAAATGCATTGTGAGCTGGCCCTGGACAACGACCATGTCGTGATAACATGGCACTGCTGAAAGGTGCATGGGGCTACCGACCACACCATCGCTATCTGGTGAGATGAGCATCGCCAACGAACAGGGGTCCTGGCCCACCAAGCCACACTCTGGACAGATTGGGGTCCAGGCTCAAGCTATTGACGTTCTGGGGGGGTCAGCTCTTCTCTTTGGTCTTTACTGGCACCTGTTGAGCGCTTCTGGAGCGGTCGAGGACCGTATCGCCACCGTTTGGTCGGTAAACGCGATGCATGGGCTGCTTCTAGAGCTGAGACCATTGATTCAGACTTTCTCGAGGATCAACTCGGCCGAAGGCAAGAAGATTAGGGACAATTCCTTGCAGCGACCGGCCCTGTCCTTGACGCCATCGGGTGATCTCCTTTGTGATCGGGGTCTGGCATTGGGGTGTGCCCGAGTAAGGCTAGACCTGTCGCTGTCCTTAATGCCATTGAGATCACGTGATGCCTTCTGGCAGAATTATGCAGCGTTATGCAATCATTTGGCTCTACCGCTTGCTCCAGCGTTCTTTGCGGTGCCCAGTGGCTGCTCAAGCAACTCCACTTGACACGAAATTCGCCATCTTGTTTGTATGTGTTGTTGGATTTGATCCTCTAGCGATTTGGGCGGTCTGGTTTGCAGATGCTGAGGTGAGACTAAAGCCGGGAACATTGGAACTTGAAGGTGAAGCAGGAATGGTGTTCAAGGGCCTTACGAGGGCATCTTGACGCACCGTTTAGATACCCTTCTTCCAATGTCTCATGTCGTAGAACGTCAGACATTATCGAGCGACACTGTCAGGACCTAAACGGCATCCATGCAAAAGTATCTTCACTCGCGCCTGGGTGCGTTCAATTGCCGGTGCAGATGAGCCAGTGCTCACATTGTGGCTTCATCTTACAGTCAAATTCCCCTTATCAATCTATACTAGCCTGAACTCGCCGTCCTTTCACTTGCATAGGCGTCATACGTTCCACAAGTCTGTCACTCCGCTAAAGAAGCTTGGTCCTCGTCGACAGTGACTTTCTCAGGCGGGCTCAAATATAACTTTTGGGCAGCGAAGCTCCACGAACTATACTTCGATATCGATGCGGACTTTGAAGCATCCGCGATTCTGTCAGCAAACATCGATCAGGCCTTCGAGACAGACTTTTTGTACCAACTGGGTGAGCTGTCTTTCTCCCTTATCGATGTTCCTTAGATCATTGCTTTGAGACCGGGCGTTGCATTTGGTCTGTCTGCTGGGATGGAGTCCTTGAAGGCCACGGATTTACGAGCCGGTGTTAATGTGTCCCTCCATCGCGGAGCATTGTGTACCTGTATGACCTTCACCTGTAAATTTTACAGCTTTTATTTCAACTTTTTTATTTTAATAAGTAGCATTGCGCCTTGCTGCTCTCAACCTTGTCGCATGACTGTAAAAACAATCGAGAATGGTGCATCTCTCAAGACTGTTTGTCGACATAGGAAGAGGAATTATGCATAACCGGACAATTTGGATACCTTAAAGCGGCAATACTTTTGGCGAGGATGGACATCCTTTCCAGGCGCACGGTGGCCCATCAAAGCTGCGGTGGTGTCAGGCCTGGTGGAGCTACTTCACGGCTGGCCCACGAGCCGTCTCCATGCCCCGTTCATGATTTTCCTAGGTCCCTGGGCTGATCTCCCTGTGCGTCAATGATGCCCCGTTGGCGTCATTTGACGGTCTGTGTCCGCTTCAACAGACGCTCTGAGCAATTGGCGAGATCACCGGGTTGGGCTGCAATGTTCTGCAAAATAGCAGAGCCTGCAGCCACATCAATGCAGATCTGAAGCTGAAGGCCTCTTCAGTACGTGGCTGAAGATAGCACTGGCACCACGTCACGAAGGAGGGTCGGGGAAAGGGCAAGAGGGCTGCGGCGCTCCGGCAGCCGGGTTGCAACGAATTGGCGATCGTGGCAATGAGGGAGGTCTTGCTCCCTGCCGTGGATTGCGGATCGCGGAATCCTGCGTCAGTGTCTTTCGGGACATTTGCTGGAACAGGGCAGGCTGGAATTGCCGTGGGCAGTACTACAGCTTGTGCCTACCCAAGGAATTCCGCCAATACCTCACAGACTCCGGTGAGATTGGATGTTGCACGAAGTTCGAGCCTCGTATTAGGCCATCGGATTCGGAACCAGTGCAGATAGTGGGCTGCGCGTGGCATGAACGCAAGTCAGCTGTATGCATAATGTCCGCCACTGGTGGCTTCGAGAGTTGATTCGAGAGTGGTCTAGTGGTCAGCCATCGATCGTCAGCCCACTGCACCTGGACAATATGGAGAAACCGCTGTGCTGCTTTGCAGTAGACCCCATGCCAATTACAAAGGATTCATGGAGCAGGACACGCGAGACGTGCTAAGCTTTGTCCGATCCGGAACATCATGAAGCTGTTCGGGTCTTCGTGTACCATCGGTGAGGAAGAACTGAAAGTTGATCACGTGATCGCTCACCGACTAAGCTCCACTTAAGCTCCTCACCGAGCCTCACCGAGCCAGGGAGGTTTTGGAGCTCCAATCCCAGACCGCGTCTCTGCACCTTATTCCTGTGCAGTTGATGGAAATGTAGCTCTTACAATGGCTCTCCCACTCCCCTTCTCTTACATACAGTGTCCTTGTTCCGACCAAGCAGAATTTGGCCACGATGACGACACTCAAGAGGAAGACGTCGCCGAAGATGACGAGCGAACATTCGACCCCCGAGCCCCGCGCTCCAACTACAGTCTCTTTCCGCTCGAGCATCTTATGTACTGCGAGGACTGCCAGCAAATAAGATGCCCGCGATGCGTTAGTGAGGAGATCGTGACTTTCTACTGTCCTGCCTGCCTTATGGAGGTACCTAGCAGCACCCAGCGCAGCGAAGGCAACAGGTAGGCGCCCAAGTTCTGGCATCGGCATTCCAGTCGCTTACCCCGCGACTCTTCCAGATGCACGAGGAGCTGTTATCAATGTCCGAATTGTATAGCACCATTGCAAGTCAGCGCCCTTCAAACGAATCCCGAAGCCGCTTTACTCGGCGCAGAGAGCAACCCGGCAGCATCACAAGGTCCATACGCTTTGATATGTACATATTGCAACTGGACCTCAACCGAGGTCGGAATCGAGTTCGACCGACCAAGTGGTATACACTCTCAACTGGCAAAGCTGCAAAACGGAGGGCAGCCGAGATTGACGGCTAAGGATGTCAAGGATCGGCGCAACAAGAACCCAGACGAGCCAATACTGCCAGACGAACAGGTCGATGCTGAGATGCAATTCGCGAACTTGAGGGACTTCTATCAGAACCAGCTGGGCGACCCGAAGTCTCCTATGGGGGGGATGTCTTTGGGTGATAATATGGGGTTCTCCTCGCCGGCTGCATTGTCGCGGATAATGTCCCTCTACACAGGGCGCGGGCAGCAGGGTGACCGTGCACAGCATGGTCCGCCCGACTCCATGCGCGAATCTCGAAATACAGAAGAGGGCTTGAAGCTAGCTCAGCTCGATGAGTCAAGCTCCATCAAGAAGCTCCTGAGCGCGGACTGGGACACCACCCTGAACAAGGAGCAACGATCCTTGCAGCTCGAGCAAACACGGTTCCAGGAGGACATGCGGCCGATCCCGTGTTTATTACGTACCAAGCGCTCGAAAAGATGTCCGATCTGCCGTCACATCATAACGAAACCCGAAAACAAGGTGACTTCCACGCGATTTAAGATCCGTTTGGTTGCCAAGTCATACATTCCTACCATTAGTATCCGCCCATTGCATCCGACGGCAGCGCCGGTGCCTGTGACATCAAGACCCATGGCACCGGAGGAAGAACTCTTGAAACCACTGAAGACATATCAATATGTGGTAACATTCAAAAATCCACTCTTCGACAACGTCAAAGTCACGCTGGCGGCCCCGAACAAGACGCCTGGGCGATTTTCAAGCACGGTCACTGTGCTGTGTCCGCAATTTGAAATTGATGCGAACATCGACATGTGGGACGACGCTCTGCGAGACGATTCAGCAGACAACAAAAGGAAAGGCGACGAGAGCAACGGCCAGGCTGCAGCGGGCAAGGTTTGGGAACGAGGCCGCAACTGGGTCAGCATTATTGTAGAGGTGGTCCCTCCATCGCTTCGGACAGAACACCTGGACTTGACAATGGCAAAGGATGCTGTTGTTGACAAGAGCCCGCTGAAGGATGGTGAAGACATAGTTGAGATACCCATGTTTGTGCGGTTGGAATGGGAGGCAGATGCGCAACATGAAGTGGGCAGTGCACCTGGGAAGGATAAGGACGCAAGAGAAAAGAGAGAGCTGGCATATTGGTGTGTGCTCGGCGTAGGGCGAGTTAGTCGTGAATAGTTACACATGCAGATACCCCCTTCAGCGAAACATTCACATTATGGCACAGTGGACAGTAATGATTGGATCTGGAATATGACTTTTGATCATGCCAACAGCTTCATTTCCATTGAAAGCTATTTCTCAAAGACGCCAAGCCCTATTTTTAAAAACCCATAATGCATCTTCAACACATACCCCAAAGACCTTCACATGTCATGACACGTTTAGAACTCAGAGGCGCTGCTCTGGGGGAACTCGAAGTTGACGTTGCGGCCTGTGAGGCGGCGGTAGACCTCGGAGTAGGTGTCGAGCCTGTAGTCAACACCACCACGCTCCTTCTCGTCAAGGATGACCTTGAGGAGCTTGCTGCCGTCCTCCTTGGTGCGGATGCGCTTGCCAACGATCTCGACGGGGTAGGTGAGGTCGGCAAGGATGGCGTCGTGGACAGCGGTGAGTGTGCGGGAACGGGGACGCTTCTGTTTCTGGGTGTTGCGAGAGCGGGCAGAGCGCTTGGGGCGGGGGAGGATACGGCGCGAGGCGAGGATCAGGACATGGCGGTCAGAGAACTTCTTCTCGAGCTCACGGGTGAGGCTGAGATTTCTGTCAGTATAGTTCGGGTATCTATGATCCAATTCGTAAAACTTACCGCTGCTGGACGCGGTGGAAGCCGGTCAGGGAAGGGACGGGGACAAAGATGACAATAGCCTTCTTGCCGTGGCCAACTTCGATCTATTCAAGACCCAAAGTCAGCATGCGAGCTCCAGGACAAAACCTTGGACCGCTTCCCGTCCTGTTCCACAGAAGTCAATTATACTCCGGTCGATTCGCGAGCCACTTATCCCCATGCTTAGAGCGTTCGGTCTGCGTCAAGGCGCACCGATATTCTCAGAAACCACTTGACGAATTTCTCCAACGTGGGTATTGGTCGTTCGCATGGGGACTTCGAAGCCGACACGTCGTCGCCATCGTTCTTGTCTTATGGTGGGAACAGGAACTCGAAAGGTCCTCCAAGTATGTATGTGATGTTTCTTCCTCCATCCAAACATCATTCAAGGGCATCTCACCTCACGAGCGGAGACGATCTGCAGAGGGCGCAGAGCGACCTTGAGGTCGGCGGTGTTGGTCTCGAGGTCGTAGAGAGCCTGAGCAATGTTCTGCTCAAGCTCGGAGGGGTTCTGCCTCGAGGGGCTGTTGGGGGCGATCTTGTTCAGGGCCTGGGCGCTCATCTTGACTGCTTTGACGTGGATGATGTCGAAGGTATCGGGATGGGGGTCGAGAGTCGGACTTTGGTCTTGATGCGACTTTGACAATTTTTTGGTTAATGGGGGGTTTCCGTACCCTAGTGGGTCAAATCACGTGGGTGGGGGGCTTGAGCTCACCTGGGTTGCTCGAGGGCCCATGTCAGCAACCTGGCCACCCTAAACCTCATGCGACGGCCTTCCTCGACGATTTCGGTGATCCCATTTTGCCTTGCAAACGGGAAATAAGTCATTAATAGCAGGATGAGAAGATCGTGGCTTTATTTGTTGTGAATAGTCTCACGCTCCTTATGCCTGGTTCTTCTGAGCTGGGTGCGGTACTCTGTCATAGCGATGATGTTCGCTGCTCCGGCCAAACTGTCACAGCCATAGGAGTAAGTGTCGCCCGCTTTTGACAGAACCGTATGGTGTAGTGATCGTATTGATATATCGGACTTGTCTACCTCAAGTATGACCTAAATGTGGCCATTATGCTCGTCAACAACCCATTCTTCTTCTTGAGGGGAAGCCAGGCAACTACAAAGGTCTGATGGGTGAACTAGCACCGTCTGAAACTGGTAATGTCAAATTGAGTGTGGCAGTACTTCACCTTAGGTACCTCGATCTGGGACTGAGATCATAGAATCTTTCACGCTGATGGAAGATGGCTAAGGTACCTTGCCTGACGGCTGTCGACCAGTGGCCGAGATGCCGAACAGAAAAGAGCTCCTCAACCGGTGATGAGCGCAGGGAAGGAAGGAGCGCCTGTTCTTCACCACGTACCTGCCACAGGTAGCTCCTTCCTCGTGGTGCCCTGCTCTGAAGACCATGGAACTCCTCTTTTGTTCTCGACGTCTCTCTGGTCTGCTCATCTCCCTGGATCTGTCCTCTACAAGGTTTGCCTGGTCTTTGGAGCTTCATTCTCAACTGTCCGTTTGGAAGATCTCGCGACTCAAGATTTTGGCAACGAACACATTCCATCAACTCGTAGCCATCCATTACTGTTGCCTGCTTATCACCAGATCTATCATCAACGGTCCTCCAGCATGAAGAAAACAATTCCCCTTACTTTGCCAGCCTTTGCAGGCCTCGTTCATGCATCGTCGGACTGTAAACAAGGGTTCACCTATCATGGCTGCGCAGTAATCGACCTCAACTCACTTGGCAACCCCCTAGTCTTCTCTGACACCATCCTGTCGCCCGAAGCATGCCAGAAAGCATGCCAAGGCCACCAATTGGCGGCTTTGTTCCCAGAGTATGTGATCTACACCTGTCTGGACGATGACGACTGACCATATAGCTGCTGTCGTTGCGGAGATCACTTAGAGGCTGTAAAGCCGGTCAACGATGCAGTATGCGACTTCGCTTGCATGCATGACCCAAGCGTTGGCATGTGTGGCAGTTCATGTGAGCCGAACGTATCGACCGTTTACACAAGAACGCCACCAGGAGTGGAAGCACCCCCTATATCTGCAAACTCGGGTGTCCCCGAGCTACCAAAGGACCCTGACACTGGAGATCAACACCAAGATCTTCCACCTGGTCCCGAGCAGCCCTCGAGCCCCGGGTCTACTTGGAATCCAGGTGGTCAGTCGACGCCTGGGAACCCCCCTGGCCGTGGAATTCCTCCAAATCCCAAGTCTGTGAACCCCGACCCAGGCTCAGCTGTTCCTGGCGATCCAGAACAGTCGCCTCCAGAACCCGAAGCTGATTTACCGAGTCAAAGCAATCCACCACAGAATGCGCCACCCAATAACCAACCACCCTTGGGGTTTCCAGACGTACCAGACTCAGGAAACCCACCTCAAGGCAATCCATCAGAACCTGCGACTCCTAGTCTTCCGCAGCCATCGATCCAACCCGAGCCAACACCCCCCGATGATGAAATGCCGTCTTCCGGAGAGCCACCCCCAGGAGAGGCTCCTGAGCCGCTCAGCTCTTACCCTCCCGAGACTGATGGTCCCGAGACCACCCCAGCCGGATCACCACCTCGGCCCAATGCAGGGCCAGGCACCGTGAACGTCCCCGAGCCTGAACAGGCGGATGGTACACCTGTGCCAAACCAAGGAAATATGACAGATGGTCGTCCTCCTCCTGATACGCAGCCCTGGCCAAATCCTTCCGGTGGTCTAATAACGGAGGGAGACCCTCCTGGCCCTTCACTGGTCACCGGGGCCGACGCCGCCGGGCTTGCCATGCCTGTAGGCCTCATATGGCGCATCCTGATTGCGATGGCCTTCTTCTATGCTTGAGCCGAAAGCATCAGATGTAGTGTGGAATGAGAGATGAAGCGATAATTGCTTCCATACTGTATGCTACTACAACATTTTGGGCCCCGTGAGTGGCATAATAGGGACCGGAGAACTGTCTTGAGTCATAGACAACATGTACGAGAGTCCTCAATGAAGCAGGTCAGAAAGAGAAGACCAAATAGATACAACACTACTATTGAAAGCAGGGCGTGTGGTTGATGAATGGGAGCTCGTGGCGTAGGCGAGTATGTGCCTGATGGTATGGGTAGCCTGGTGCCTGGCATTTCCCTTTGAGGAAATGAGAAAACTCCACCAGAACTCCGATGGTCATGCATCTCGGGAGTCGAATCGCATTTTAACACGTCCTGAACCTCATGATGGGTGTGCCTTGAAGTTGGCAATGGCCTGACAAGGATGAGATGGAAGGCGGATGTTGTTACCTAGTGGACGGAGTTCCGCCAGCTACGGAATCGTGGCGGGGTAGTGCAGTACGCATCGTTGTCTGGCGCTCCGGCCCTTGTTGACCAATTCACATCCCTCTTAAATCCCAGCCTCATCCTCTTGCATCGCATTCCTGTTTTCAAGTTCGCACTGCAAGCTTGCAAAGATGCAGTCCGGTATCTCAGGTACGTTTAAGCACAGTTGCACGAAGCATTGGCCAGGGAACTGACAAGACTACAGCATCCGAGGAGCTCCAAGCTCAATTCAACTCCCTCCTCTCGAGCCCCGACACCTTCGGCCTTCTGATCACGATCGAGAAAGAAGCTCTTGTTCCCGTCTCGACCATTCCCTCTACATCCTCCTCCTTCAGCGAGAACCTCAAAGCCCTCCAAGAGCACCTCAAGCCTGATGTTGCGCTCTATATCCTTCTTCGGCGGTACGAGGACTCCCCGCGCCTCCTCGCGCTGACATACGTTCCCGATGCGGCACATGTGCGGCAGAAGATGCTCTTCGCGTCAACACGACTCACGCTGGTACGAGAGCTGGGATCAGAGCATTTCCGGGAGACCATCTTCGCTACTACAGCTGAGGAGCTGAGCGAGGCCGGCTTCAAGAAGCACGATGCGCACACGAAGCTGGACGCACCGCTGACAGAGGAGGAACGCACCCTGGGAGAGGTGAAGAGGGCAGAACAGGAGACTGGCACTGGAACGGGAACAAGGGAGATCCACCTTAGCAAGAGTCTGAAGATGCCAGTGGGAGAGGATGCCATTGCCGCGATGACGGCAGTTGGGCAGGATGGTGGCAGGACAGTGACGATGCTGGTAAGTCGCGCCCATTCGACCCATTTCAGCCAGTCAAGTACTGAATCACATCAGAAAATCAACCCCGCGACCGAGAGTGTCGAGCTGGTGCCCGAGTCACCCTCCCCCAGCTCGATCGCTGAGCTCACCCAAGCCATTTCCGCTACCGAACCACGCTTCACTTTCTTCCGCTACACCCACACCCACAACGGCACCGAGTCGAGCCCTGTCCTCTTCTTCTACACTTGCCCCGCTAATGCGGGCACCAAGTCTATCAAGAACCGCATGATGTACCCGCTGATGAAGCGCGCGGTGCTCACTGTTGCGGAGTCAAACGCAGGTCTGAAGGTGGAGAAGAAATTCGAGGTAGAGGAGCCTTCTGAGATCACAGAGCAAAGCGTCTTGGAAGATCTGCATCCGAAGGTGACGGCGCGGCAAGGATTCAGTAGACCGAAACGGCCTGGACGGTGATCCTCTTCACGTCCAATCATCCAAAGAGAAGAGGGGCTCTTAGCAAGCGAACAGGGACGATTAGAGATTTAAATGAGAAATTTGATTTGACTTTTCCTCAGATATATACAAAAGATGATGCTGATGACCCAAAAAGATGCAAATGCAAATGCAACAGAAGTCCACCCACTCACGGAACATATAAGAAATCCAACGTCCCCTGTTCTCATCTCACCCTCCGCCCGCCTTGACCCGCAGTGGTATATCCGACATGCCTCGTCCGATGCAAACCTCGCAATGAAGCCCAACATCTTCCATCTCCTTTATTTCTATTTTCGCCCTTGGCCCACAAACAAAAGAGTTTTCGATACCTCGATCAGAGAGATGATTCCACCTGCTTCTTTACCGCGACTAGATACCCCGGAAACCATGGTCAGATCACAACAGTCCCAGAAGAACAGGAAAGCAAGTAGGCAGGCCAACGCATGAACGACAAAGACAGAAAAGCAGGACGCGAATCAAAGCAACACAACGAGTGGAAGGAAGCGACAATGGTCACTTCTCCCACGACCTCCTTCTTCTCCCGGCGTTCTCAGTATCCGAAGTCCGCTCGCTCATCGAAGTTCTTTCATCGGTCTCGAATAACATCGTCGAAAGGCTCGATATCGACGCCGTCCAGGATTCTGTTTCATGCGCAGAATTCGACCAAATCTCATGTGGGGTCCCCTTCAAATCACTCTTCGTACTTGCCTCCAGTGAATGCGAGGTTGCTGCGTTCTAACTTGTCCTTGAGGTATTCGTAGACGGTGAAGGTGACGGCCTGGCCGGGGGCGACGCGCATAATGCGGGGGGTAATGCCCTTGTAGAAGGCGTGGAAACCTTCTTGCCTGTTGGGAAGTTCATGGTTAGTTGAGGTGTGTGATTGAGTTGCTCGTGCCTGGACTTACTTGAACATATCGCTAGCAATGACTTGTATCCGTTGGAAGGCAGAAACACCGGGCATAGCGGGGGCCTTTTGCAGTCTTGTCTTGATGGTGTCGATGGGGGCGTTGCTCAGAGGACCCATGGCACCGCTGACGAGTCCAATGAAGGTCGTCTGGTAGCTGGGGAGGTTGGTACCCTCGTACTGAGGCTGCCAGACCTTCAGCCACTCCTTGAAGTACGAATACGCCGTGAAGTTCACAGCCTGGTTGGAGCCCTGTCTCAACGCCGTGAGGGACACGCCACGGTACAGCGCACCGAATCCCTCCTCCCTGACAACCGTATACAAAGCATGTGCCGCGTTTCTGTACTTCGGCACATCCAAAGGATCAGCCATAGAGTGATGCTGCGCCTGCAGCCGAATCTTAATAACCTCCATAGGCGTCACAACCGCCACCGCCTCAGTCACACCAGCCGCCAGGCCAGCCATGAAGGTAGCGCGGCCAGAGACGACGCCAGTGTTGGGATCGGCCAAGAACTGCTTGTAGGCTTCGAAGGAAGTGAAGCGGATGGCCATCTTGGGGACAATACCGGTGAGGACGGCGCCGAGACCCTTGTAGAGGCCGAGAGGAGTCTCTTTCTTGACGATTTCGACACCGGTGCGGATGAAGCCGCGTTTGGGGGCGCCGGGTTGGCGAGCGCGACGGGAGAGTTGCATGCGGACTTTGATTGTGTCTTGGGAGGCATTGTGTTAGTTCCTGTAGTGTGTGTTGCTGTTGTGGAGGAAGAGGCGTGAGAGAAGAGCTTACCGAGAGGGTGGCAGGCGAGAGCCTCCATCATACCAGCGCCACCACCAGCTGCAACAGATTCAGAGTCAGTAACATGAAGCCATTTCACGAATGTGTCTTGGAGAAAAGGGTCATACCCATTAGGTTGACCGCCACAGTGGGCGGCTGCTTGTTTCCGTCACTCACGCGAGGCATCTTGAAGGACCTCTTGAGTGTCTTTTTGGTGGACGTTTCCGTAGAAGTAGATTGAGAAAGTGAATGCGATCCAGCTTATTGCCTTTTCGTCAAACCAATTGCGCTTCGCAAGGTGGTTGTTGTAGTTGCGACTTGCACCACTGGTTGTTCGGGACCTCGGTATACTTCGGCCCCTTGTAGCGGATGATGTCAAGCTCCCGCAGCTGTGTCTCCGAGGAGCGGAAGGAACAACAGCGTGATTTGAAGCTTGTAATAAACAATGAAAAGTAGAATAATTGAACAAGCAGACAATAAACAAGATCAGATAACTTTGTTTAGAAGAAAGAAAGAGGAAAGGGAGTCACAAAGTATGACTCTGGATCACAAGGAAAAAAAGACACAGCACACGCCGATGATCGGTGGGCTTTCGCTGGTCTAGAAAGGGAACAAGAGGGCAGATGAACTCAGCTGGATAACCGAATGAGAGACAGCAGATCGAGTCACACGTCAGTCGCTTGACATCTGAATGCCAATCAAGTCCCCAATAAGCTCTGGTCGTTTTGCACACACCCCGCGTGGCGTTTTCGGTCAATGGGCACACGAGGGAACTTCAGAGGTACATGCAAGGTGCAGCGTGCGCCGAGGTCAAACAAGAGGGTGGTTTTGTCGAAAAGGTTAAGAGATACTCGGACAGGTGGAGGAAAAGAAGGACGACCCTGTTTTTTTTTTCTTTATTGGTTAAATCAGACTCCCTGACAAGTTTTATCCTGCTGGGTCTCTTTCTCCCCCCGTCTCCCCCGGTATAGCTAGTAGGATGGATTCGATCGGAGCTGGGTTGCGTGCTTGGGTCGTTCCCGGCGGGAGCAGCGAAGAGGAGCTCGGAGAACCGAGCTGGAGCTGGACTTGTACTGCCGTGGCTGTTCCCCGCCATCGCATCGTGGGATGGATGTGGGCACACAGGTTCCGGGAGTACTTTGCAGGCTTGTTGTGTTTGAGAGGAGGGTACGCACCCGCGGCTGAGGAAGGGAGATATATGTCCAGCTTGGCTCACCATAACTACGATCTGATGTTGTAATTTGATGTCTATACCCTATTGTTCTGGAAGAGAGGTGACTCTGTCGTCGGCTGGGAATTCAACAGTGAAGGTATCACCCAGGTACCCTTTGATCCACCATTCCGGGCGGATGGAGCTCCACGACTCGGTGGCCCGGGTGTGAGTGTGCGTGTGTGGGAGTATTGTCACAGAGATCGACGAGGCTGCAGCAATTACAACTGGCCAGGAAACAACAGAGTATTATTCCTCGGAAGATCGGCTCTTGAGAATGAGAAGCACATCCTCTGGTCATCAATTGACACACTCTAACGTGGTTACAGTGGCATGCTGCCAGCTGAGGCACCTCCTTGTCCATGGCCTATGTCATCCGTGGGTGCCCTTTACCGACCACCAGCCGAGCTTGTGATTTTGCGGGGTGCAGCCTCTCTCAGCCCTCTAGACTCGACCTGCACCTCCTCCCACCACTGGCGCCTACGAGACAGTGATTAACACGTGCAAGGCTGTTGCATCTCCGTAGCTAAACGTGCCTTATGCACACGGCACTCATTGTAAGTTCAGCGCATCTCAGAGTCGTGCATCCCTAGTCACTACCCTCGCCGTCAGGTGCATCATCCGACTCTCTCGGCTCGGCCACATCCCCGGACCCTCACCTCATCTCTCTGCCCTCTCCCTTCGGGCGCATTCGGAACCGACCTGGTTGACCAGCCCAACCCCCAAACCAAATCATCGTGACCCCCATTCTCTCCTTTGCCGACAAGGTCCTCAAACGCTATGACCTTCTAACACTCATTGATTCTACCTCTTCAACAGCGGCAAAGCTGTCCTCTCACATCCGTCTGCTGTCCTTTGCCGAGGTTACCCGTCCAACCCCCACAAACACTCTCGTCTCCGGATCGGATAAGGATTGGTCGATTGACTTCCCTCTCAAACGTCAACCTACCTTACCTCTGTCGGAATGGTGTTCCGTCGAGACGGAAACGGCTGCTTGTAGGTCCCTAGATATGACTCGAGAGCCTCACTCTTAGATGTGGTATGCCCATGCACGTGAGACCTTCATCACATGCTTTCTTCCTCAGCAAGCCACCCTTCAACACTTGTCCTCGATATGGTTACCGTCAGACTACGAGCGTACTTGTTACGGCTCAAACGCCTTGGAGACGTTGCAAGCTTGTTCACGGCGCGGAGCCTAATTGTCCCTTCGTTGTAACTAAATGAGGCCTCACACCCACCTGGTGGATTTGTCCCTACCCTATGTCATGCCCATGTCATGTCAAGTCAAGGGTGTCACCATTCCGTGACGAATTAGAGCAAACGCATTAAAATGTAGGACAACCGTCCTTTTGTTCATTTTGTTCCACACGTCCTATGTCCCGTGTCCATTCCTTAACCAAATCCCGAACAACAAAATGCAGCTTTTGGCGCCAAAGATCATATCAACCAAACATAAAGAGAATGAATACAACCCGGCCAATGAATACACGGTGCACCGACCGCTGGCCATCTCATCAGAGAAACATGGCTTGCCGATGATGGTATCTCAAACAAACCCTTCCGAAAAAGAAAAACGCCCAAAATAAAACCCCATGTCCCGCTGATGCATGTCATCACGATGGTGTTCCCCTCTCCTCCATCCGCTCACCCTCAAAGCTATACAGCCTCACCTCTCCATCCTCACTACCGCTCGCCATACGACTATCGCTGAGGCCAACGCACGTCACCGGACCAGTGTGTCCAGTGAAGCTCCTCTCGCATTTTCCCGTACGAGGTTCCCAGATCTTCGTCATCGAGTCGTTTGCGCCCGAGACCACCCGAAGTGTGTCACCAGCAAGGCCCCAGACGCCCTCGACGTGTCCGAACATACTGCGCACGCATCGGCCTGTCGCTGTATCCCACAGCCGGATGGTGTTGTCAAGGCCACCCGTGAGCATGTAGCGTGGAGGAAGAGGACGACTGTCATCAGACCCGAAGCCCGGGCCGTATGCTGCGCGATCATGAACGGGGGGTTCAATGGCGGCGGGACTGACACTGCGGCCGCTGTGGACTGATGCTGTGTCTGCGTTATCCCCGCTAGGAACCTCCTCTGGCTCGAAGTCTTCAGGCATCAGAAGAACCTGCTGGACTTGACCGACATGACCTTCGAAGGTCTTAATGCATTGCTTCGAGTCGAGATCCCAGAGCTTGACAGCGAGATCGTCTGAAGCTGAGAAGATGGTTCGGGAAGGAGAGTCGATTCGTACGTGGTTCACCCAGTCGCTGTGGCCACGCAGAGTAAATGTTTGCTTCGTGTCGAAGCTGAAGATCTTGACGTGGTTGTCGACAGACCCTGAAGCGAGCGTGCAACCGTCAAAGTGGACGGACAGTACGCCATCCGTGTGGCATTGCAGTGTGCTCAAGCACTCTCCAGTATGCCAATTCCAGATCTTGATGGTCTTGTCGAAGCTGCCGCTAATGAGCTTTGACTCATCAAATTGCAGTGTTCGCACAGCGCCAGTATGACCTCGTAGTGTACGAAGGCATTCGCCAGTCTCGATATCCCAGATCTTGACCGTCGTATCGTACGAACCAGTAGCCATAATGTTGTGGTCGAATTGTAGGCAAGTGACGCCATTCTCGTGACCCTTGAAGGTTTTGATGGAGCACCGACCGGTCTTCCAATTGAAGCCAACCTTGAATCGATCACGGTAGACAGCCTTCCATGGACGGAACTTGCGCTCCCCCTCGAGCTGAGAGCAGGATTGCTTCGACGGATGTAGCTTCGGTCGTTTCGCTGGTCCTTCGTCACTGGCAACCATTTGTCGCTTGTTAGAGTCGGTGTTAGGTGACGATGCTGGTTCTTCTGTGACGTCGGTCACTCTATCGTGCGCGTGGTTCGAATGCGCAACGCGCTGGTGTCGACTCCACGCTGCCAGCTTCTTTCTTTCGAGAAGCGGCAGGCCCCATCCACAAGTGGTGCACTTTCGGTCGATGTGCTGCTCGCACATTCGGTGCCAAACCACATCGTCATCGGCGAGATCACGCCATCTACGACTGACCTGAGCGGCTTTGCAGAGGGAGAAAGTATCGAGGTATGTGAGGATCTTGTAGGATAGTTCGGTCGGAAGGGTGCCGAGAAAATCGATCTTGAGTTGTTCTTGGACTTCGCGAGCGACAGTCGAGAGTTGTGGGAAGCAACATTGCGTGATGATGCCCTGGAGCATCAGGTCGCGGTGTTTCGAGGGCGCGGCCGAGAAGACAGACCAGACGTGAGTGATGGCCTGCTGGTCGGCGGCGGTAAGGCTGTTGAGTTCCTGATACAAGGTTAGTCATGTCCGCAGTGACTATGCTTGCGCCCGCATGTTCAAAGAACTTACCGATTGGATGTATGCCATCTTGGTCTCATCAGCAGCACGCCTGCACTTCGAGTCGGGACGGTGACGATAACAGAACTTGCTGTTAGGGTCTGGCTTCCGAGGAACAGGAGTAGTCACGGCCATTCGATGGGAAGACTGGTCCTGCTTTTCTTTTCCGATGGGTGCGTAGATGCTGGGAATGTGTTCCTTCAAGAAAGGACTGACGGCCATGCCGACGAGCTCAGAGGACGGCATCTTGAGAACTCGAGACTCGTCGCCAGTACCGTCTTGTGTCCTCCTCCTGTCACAGCTGTCCTTTGTTGGTTGCTGCGGTTGATGATGATGGTTATGATTGTGATGGATGTGATTTGATGAAGTAGTCGTCGTGATGCTAGGCTGAGGTGTCAGAGGCGGCGAGATAGAAACAATATTGCCAGTAGGTATCGAGGTGTCGTCTAGAGTCTCGGCAGGCCGGTAGCCGTCTGTGCGAGCAAGGCCGTTCATTGCGCCTTTGTGCCCAGTCGTGTGGGGGGGGGGGGGGGGGTTTCCAAGATCAACGAAAGGGAAGGACGGTCAGCGCCCAAGCAGGGGGTGAGATGAGATAGTGTAAGAAAGGATGACAAGGTTTATGGAAGGCCGGGACGTCCTCGAGAAACCATCTGGGCAGGAGTCAGAGAGGTGAGAATTTGGTGTCACAAGAAGCAAAGGTGCCGATTCGCGGGACGATTGCGTGCTTGGTGCGTTCCAAAGATGTGCGAATGGAAGGGATGAGGTGTCGAGACTGAGCGAATCTGGAAAGAAGGTGTGCTCGACGTGCAAGGGTATGACGGGGATGCGGTGAGGACGTAGAACTGATAGCAGAGTCCGGGGTTCAAAGAGAGTCGCTTCGCTGCCAGAGGAGAGAAGGCCGTAGTGAGACCCAGGCGGTTGGCGGAAAAGGTGACGGCGGCGACGGCTGTCGGCGGGGGCGGAGGGGCAGCGGAGTGTGGCGGTATCGTGGGGAAAGTTGAAGTTGGTGAAAGGCTTGGAAAATGCGAGAAACGAAGATATCTGCGGGTTTTCTGTGGCCGGGGGTAATCCTTGGGCGATGGAGAGCCTTCACCGAGTGCTCACTGTAACCGGTGATTTAATATCAGGTTCTTGGTCGCATGGAGGTGGTATCAAGCGAAGTCTAAAGTGGCATCAGAGGGAGTGGGCACCAGGCGCTTCAGGTACCTCAGCGCGGGGCAGACGCAGATGCAGGTACATCAGCCCTGCGCCACAGGGAGCCAGAAGCGGTATGAGGCCAAAAGAGCACGCAAGATGGCATCCTGATGCCGTTTATGGCGTCTTGAGTCACGTCTGAGTCTAGATCCGCGTCTTGATAATCAGCAGCCACGACCAATATGTGATCCTTAATAACTGGGCACGCCATGCAAACAGACAGGGAGACACTTCTTAGAAATTGAAGTCGTGCTTTGCCTCCTGGATGGCGTGCAAGGGCCCACCTTTACGCCACACCTGGTCAGGACCCACCCCGACGACCCGACGCTCCCAGTGGTCATCCAGCGCTCAACAGCCTCCTACAGCGCTGCCCGTTTGGCTGGGCACCGGCCTTCGGTCCCCGGCAGCCGGCCATCGCACGCCAGCCAGGTACGAGCATCCCCCTTGGACATAGCAAACTCAGTCACGCAGTCTGGATTTTTGCAATGGTGATTCTGCAAGTTTATCACTCATCTAGGGAAATCGAGACTCCTCGGAACCTTTCAACTTTTGTTCTGCAGCTGGGGTGAACCAACCATCAGGGTCGCCATTCCTTACGAGTGGCCCCGTATCTAATGTCATCACTGTACCCCATTGTGATGTCCAGCTAGTGATGCATCCCTAGCCTCGGATCCATAACATGTCACGATCGAGCTCCTTTTTTGCGGGGCACAACCTTGAGATGCCACAGATTCAGCCAGGTCGATGTAATTTGCCATTCTGTATCGGTGCTGACTATGCTAATGGACTCAACAAAGTGAGATTCTAGGACCGGGCATTTCCTCGACATGCTGAGGTAGGCTACTAAAAATTGAGTGCGAAGATAACAGGCCTCTAACAAGCCACACTTCCTGACGCCACAACGAGATGTGGCTGACTGCTCAACGAGATGCCTTCCTCAAGCTTCACATATGACCTCGTCTGATCTCCTTCAAAACTCCATTTCTACTTTTTGGGATATGCACAATACTCGCGTATCTCGAGACACTTGGCTGCATTTGAATAATCCGGGGGCAATCCCTGACGCCTCCCCGAGCGGAACCATCACAGCGGAGCCACCTAAGGAGCACATTGACCCTCTTCTTGCATCACTCGCCGATGACCCGAGAGGCTGATGCTCAGCTTGCCCAAGCCACAGCAGGCACGGGTTGAGAGGGCCATGTTTCGAATCTGTGGCTGCTGTTGCGGACATTCCAGCTTCCGTATACAGCTGGCGTGCCGTATCAATGGCGTGCGAGCTGCAACCTTTCGCGCAATGTCCATACCGCCTGTTCAGTCCCCTGCGACCCCCTTTAATATGGTATGATCATCCTGCCATGATGGCGACTGAAATCACCAACATGGCGCAAAGATTTGGTGACGCAGGGAGTCCGATGCTTCCGTGATTAGGAATGTCAAAACAGGCGCGGCGCAGATAGGACATCAAACATGGCATCTGCTCTAGGTCGCCTAGGCAAGGAGGTGAAGATTAACGTTCACCGCCATTATCCCACAGAACCCGGACCATGAATCAGTTACGCATGTCAGAGTCTAGCCCTCTGCTGGTCTCTTCGCTGGTCCAGGGTGACTCAGACGCGCATGTCGACCAGCATACCGAGCCGTTTCGGCAAGCCACACACGACGAGAGATTCGACTCTTTCCCCGACCCTCGACCATCAAGAGCAGTAGAAGATGATGTTCTTCCAGAAACCTCGGCCCTCGGTCGAACCCTGACCTGGCGAAGCTGTTTCATCCTTGTCATATCCCGTGTCATTGGAAGTGGTATCTTCGCTACACCTGGGACCATCATCAGAGAGGTCGGAAGTCCTGGGCTATCCCTCCTCTTGTGGCTCGTCGGTGGTGTCGTTGCGGCATGTAGTCTTGCAGTCTCCCTCGAGTATGGCTCCATGCTGCCACGCTCAGGTGGTGAGAAGGTGTACCTTGAGTTCACCTACCGCCGACCACGTTTCCTTGCATCAATTGTTATTGCTGTGCATGCCTTGCTACTCGGATTGACAGCCAGTAATTGTATTATTTTTAGCCAGTACGTGCTATTTGCCCTGGACAGAGAAGATGCGTCGAGTTTCGAGCGGAAAGGACTTGCTGCAGGGCTTCTGCTGGCGGTGACGTTCATTCACGTTGTATTCCCACAGTTCGGCGTGCGAACCCAAAACTTCTTTGGGTGGCTCAAGATGGCCATGACGGCCTTTATGGTTTTTTGTGGACTGTATGTCGTTGCTCTTCGCCGGGAATCTGGCGACGTATACGCTGCGGGGAGACGATACTGGACCTGGGACAGTGCTTGGGAGGACAGCGTTTGGAGCTGGAGCGCGATAACAACCGCTCTATTCAAAGTCTTCTACTCATATGCCGGCTTGGACAACATGGTTAACGTCATGAACGAGGTCAAGAACCCTGTCCGAACCCTCAAGACGGTCGGCATTACGGCTCTGACGACTTCATGCGCAATGTATCTCCTGATCAACCTTGCATATCTCTCAGTAGTACCACTCGATGAGATCAAAAGCAGTGGGGAGCTCATTGCTGCCCTTTTCTTCGAGAAGGTGTTTGGACCTCGGCTGGGAAGGACGATCCTGCCGTTAGCTGTCGCATTGTCTGCTGCTGGCAATGTCATGGTCGTGTCGTTTGCATTGGTGCGTCGGCTTCGTATACTGATCCCTCCGGAATAGTATGATTGACAGTATTACAGGCTCGATTGAAACAAGAGATTGCACGTCAGGGCATTATTCCGTTTGGCAGCTTTCTCTCATCGACCAGGCCGTTCGGTTCGCCGTTGGGAGGATTCCTTCTACATGTCGTCCCGAGTTTCCTTGTCATCACGCTGCCTCCGAGTAAGAGAGTGTACTCCTTCATCTTGGAGCTGGAGCAGTATCCGGCGCAGATACTCAGCCTCCTCTTAGCTGTCGGCTTAGTTCTGCTACGCTACAGGCGTCCGGACCTGAAGCGCCCTTTCAAAGCATGGCCTCCTGCGGTGGCCGTCAAAATTGCGATGTGTCTGACTCTCCTCGCATCGGCCCTCGTACCTCCTGAAGACTTGTTCGCCGGTGGTTTATTCTACGCAACATATGCCATTGCTGGCACGTCTGTGTAAGTCCTTGGATCCCAGATTCATCTGTTCAAACTACAGCTGACGCATCTAGACTACTCCTGGGAGTGCTCTATTGGTGGATATGGACTGTCTTGCTTCCACGGTGGAGAGGATACCAGTTGGAGGAAGAGGTCGAATACTTGCCGGACGGTACTTCGATTACCAGAATGGTCCACGTACCACGGGCCTGAGTTATCCTGCGGTGACTCGCGTTTGTGGTTGAACAGCTTCATTAATCGGCTTGTGTTCAGCAGGGCACAGCTTCATAGAGCTGAAGTGTGAACGGATGAGCATTTGCCATAGCTAGTGCAGATCTATTTCTGGAACAACGACTCCAAGCTGTTCAGGTATCCGATCTGCTCAGCCCTCCAAGAATCCATCTCAGCATGGCTCGTAACATTCGCGTCAAACACAAAGACACGCGCGTCATCATTATCCGTATACTTGGGCCAATCGAGGCCTGCAGAGTTGCCGACCGTGGCTGGGTCTTGGTAGCTGACGAAAGATATCCACATGCCGGCAATCGTGTAGGCCAAGTCCGTGTATTCTGGGCCTTTGTTGCGAAAAGGATAACCCCCATGGTTCTCGTATCCCAAGCCTTCCAGGTTGATGAAGACAAATGGTATCTCCTCAAAATGCGTGACGCCTGCGTTCCAACTTGTAGCGGAGTTATCCGCATTGAAGCGGTAGCAGAAAGAGGTCAAGCCGCTAGAAGCCCAGCGCTGGCACATTCGCCTTCTGGCTGCGATGAAGTTCAAATCCCCAGTGAATGTCGCAACACTTGCCCAAACCTCGCCGTTGTTACTGTCAGGATCGGGGCCGGGCTCCAGGGTCTTATTGTTGGCCGTAGAGTATAGTTCGACAATGTTGTCTGCGATGAGGTGTGGCACCTCAAAGACGAACGAACCGTCTTGACAACCGAAATCAGCGTATTCCCTTTGAAACGAGAGATGCACTTACTCATCAGGTAATCTTTAAATACTGTATCATTCCGGACGGGGTGTGGTGCGAAGCCAGTGCCTTCGTCCGTGTTGGCGCCAATCAGGATCGGCACAGGGACGAATTCTTCACGATCCAAGTGTATCGATCCTCGGTTTCGTAGAATATCTCCGTCGGGTGTCGGGAAAAAGCCGTACCCCGAACCATTGACAGCCTTATGAAGCTGTTCAAGCGGCACCTCACGAAGGCAAGCCAAGTGTGAAGGGCTCTCCTTACAGCCTACTTGATCGACGATCTCGTCATACTGACCTTGACTGTGGCGAGGATCCATGTAGGTCCGTAATGGGCTGCCTGATTGCATGATGGCACCTCTGAAGAGCCCATCGTCCCTCCCCCCATAAGATACGAGGTGCAGTCCCACAGACGTTGCCCCGGCAGACTCTCCCCATATAGTAACTTTTGTTGGATCTCCACCAAAGGCTTCAATATTTTCTTGGATCCATCTCAAAGCGAGACGCTGATCGCGAAGACCTAGATTTGTGTTGCCGGTGCCGATCATGTCATCTCCATGGAGAAACCCAAACACGTTCAGCCGGTAGTTGATGCTAACCCCGATCATGGGAGAGCCTGGTGAGTCAGTGAGTCATTCTCGTCACTTTTTTGGGCTCTGGATGGATGCTGCGTACCAATGGAGTGGGAATGCTTGATGATTGCTGAGAGGTTATATCGCTGATCGCGGGAGCTACCATCACCAAACCCACCCCCATGAATCCACACGGCGACAGGAAGCTTTGATCCCTGCCGTGCGCCAGATCCTCGAACGACATTCAGAGTGAGACAGTCCTCACTCATTGGGAAATCCTTGTTATCTCCCTGCGTTCATTCATCAGTTAAGTTCAAGCCCACTCGGTTACAGGCGGCCACTTACGCCATAACTTATACATGTAGGCCCGTAATCTTTCAAGGCCAGAGAGCCTTGCCATGTTTCGTTCAAGGACTCGGCAACTGCGAACCGCAATTCTCCCACAGGGGGTTGCGCGTAGGGTATCCCAAGAAAATAATCTTGGGACCAGATTGCGTCGTGTGAGCCCCAAAGAGATCCATTGGCGACACGAACAATAGGGTCGCAAGACTTTTGCGGTACGAATGCTCCAACGAGGAGGGGCAGTGCGAGGCTAAGTCGAATAGATTTGAGCAGCGACATCTCTATCGTCACCTACAAACATAGGCTTGAGGTCTTACTATCAATAGACGTTGACAGGTGACGGACAAAGGGCTTCTTATAACTTCATCGATATCTCAGTTCTGCAAGTTCATGTAACCCTCTAATAGGAGTAACCAGTTTGACGCCGCGCGTAGTGTTAATGTTTCTCTTGCTGTCCGTCTCTAGCTGGGACTAGTTTCACGACACATCCGGCCCTGGTGAGATCATCATTGAGGAGTCCGATTTGCAGCGATGTATTACGCTTGTTTGCTCGGCTCAATGTGGCGTTGCATTGATATGCCTCTTGAACATGCCCAACCGACAATGATGCTCTTCGGGCTGTAAGAGCAGTACAATTCGACGGGACCTGCTGGAGAGAATGTCTTCGACATTTTAATCGTGGCCGTAGAAATGTAAAATACGTCATGGCCCAGTTGCAGGTCATCTTGGTCTTTGAACACATGGATTTGAAGGAGATTCTCGACGCTTGGACTCTCACGCCCACACATCTCACGGCGAAGGTGGAATGATCATTCTAGCTTATTTGGGTC
Organism: Sarocladium kiliense; assembly: GCA_030734395.1. Taxonomy (NCBI): domain Eukaryota; kingdom Fungi; phylum Ascomycota; class Sordariomycetes; order Hypocreales; family Sarocladiaceae; genus Sarocladium; species Sarocladium kiliense. The sequence goes on from JAUZTG010000023.1 coordinate 619,269, forward strand.
CGGGGAAACAGGCGAAGCGCGTATACTTGTTAGCCAGCACGAGGAATATTTTGAGACTTGGTGTTAAGCAGTTGTCCCTCGGTCAAACGGTGTCAACGCTTGGACGGAAACTTCTTCTCCGTGCTAGCTCGTCCACATGAGGGCCCCCGGACCTCACTTCACCCCGTTATTGTCCCTCCTGATTTTCCGTCAAGGTGCGGAACCCAAGAATTGTCCTGAAGAAAAGCTTCTGGATTATTTCCCAGCGGCGGCAGCCTGCGATTAGAGATCGCTACCACCCTTACGATTGGCAAGCGCTCACCACTGCCTAGTATGGATGGGATTCACAAAGTCCGTCTTAGTGCACCCTTGCTGTCGGCTCGTGTCGCATCCTAGCCTTGCAACGTGCCTAACGGCTCAGGATCGGACGATGAAGACTGTAGCCTGCTTCTGATCCCGTGTCGTTTTCGGATAGCTGCCATGTGAGCTCAGATCGACTCCCCGGACGCCAAAAGTGTTCCCCGCAAATCCCCAGAGTCTGGACTCTTCGGGGCCGGCCATCTGGCTGAGGCTGAGGCGCCTTCTCCAGTCCCAAGATTCTGTGCATATATATGTATATGCATCTTCGGAGTCACTGCTCACCACATCTACAACCGGTGCCGAAGAAGAACTTAGGTCCTCGGAATCCTTACGGAGTGAAATTCAGCATTATATAACATCATCATCGTCATGGGTGCAAGGACGAAGTGTCGATCAACGACAGAACTATGACCCATAAAGAAGATGTCGGTGAGCCGCAGGCTATTGCGGCCACATTGAACGATCCGAGTCAACGTCCTAATCCATGGGGCCCTGGTCATCGAAAGCTCTACTTCTTCTGTTTGATCATCTATCTGTGCTCGACGATGAATGGTACGAGAAAGAAAGCAAACCCCTTTCATCAACGTATGCTAATGCACCTGACATAGGCTATGACGGCTCTCTCATGGGATCTATCAACGTTCTCCCGGAGTATCAAGAATACTACAACATCAGTGCTAACGAAGGAGCCACCACCGGTCTGGTCTTCTCCATATTCCAGATTGGTCAGATGGTCGGCGCTCTATTCTCCTGGGTTTGCGACTGGCAGGGACGCAAATGGGCTCTCGTCATCAGTGCGGCTATGATCGTTGCCTCTGCCGTTTTCACTAGTTTTGCGCCGACCCTGCCTTCGTTCATCGCCGCGCGTTTCCTCCTCTCTTTCTTCTCGACGATTTGCACTGTCGCTGCTCCTATGCTGCTCGTGGAGATTGCCCCTCCATTCTATCGTGCCACCGTGGCTGGGACATATAATACGCTCTACTACATGGGGAGCATTATTGCCACTTTCAGTACGTTGTTCACTCATATGTAAATCTTCGACTCATGTCGAGGAATGCACAACAGGGTTGCCAATGGAGGAGAAGCTAACTACTTTCAAAGCTATTTACGGGTCAAACCTCCACCTCACCGGCAACATCAAATGGAGGCTCCCTTTGATCCTCCAGGTTCTTTGCCCCGGTCTTGTTGTACTCGGTGGCTGGTGGCTCCCAGAGAGCCCGCGCTGGCAGGTTGCTCACGGTCAGGATGAGAAAGCACGCGCCTTCATTATTGAGCACCACGCAAACGGAGATGCTTCTCACCCTCTGGTAGAGATTGAGATGCAAGAAATCATTTCATCTCTCGAGTCGACCAGGCAACGCTCAGCATGGGCATGTTTCGACATCTCGAGCCTCTTTAAGAGCCACTCTCGGCTTTACCGACTGATGCTCGCTGTAACTATGGCATGGTTCGGTCAGTTCTCCGGCAACAACGTCTCGAGCTACTATTTGCCCATCATGGTCGAGAATGTCGGCATCACCTCAACCAGTCTGGTGCTTCTTCTGAATGCGATTTACGCCATCACTGGCTGGGTAGCTGCTACTATTGGAGGTTAGTTTCATCCATGAACACTTCTTCATTGCTTGTCATTGCTTGGATGCCCAGGAACGAGTGCTGACACATTTCCAGCCCGACTTCACGACATCGTTGGCCGACGGAAGATGCTGATGGGCTCTTGCATTGGCATGTCCATTGCTCTAGCCGTGGTGGCCGCGACTGCAGCTCAGTATGAGAAGACAGGAAGCGTGCCCAGCAGTTCTGCCAGCATTGCGTTCATCTTCATATTCGGAGTTATTTTTGCCGTCGCCTTTACGCCGATGCAGCCAATCTATCCTGCGGAGGTTCTTGCCAGTATGTCTGAAAGCACCTTCACACTCTTACTAAGGTTCAGAAACTCAACCTGTGTACAGATGATATGCGCGCGAATGGAATGATGTTTTTCCAGATCACTGCTGGATGCGCCGGCTTTGTTAACACGTTTGCTGCACCGACTGCGATGAAGAACATCAAGTACTGGTTGTAAGTCATGCCCGCCACTCGCAAATACGGCCAGGCCACATGCTGACACCCTCCAAAGCTACGTCTTCTTTGTGTTCTGGGACCTGTTCGAGTGTGCCTTCATCTACCTTTTCTTCGTTGAGACCAAGGGTCGCACGCTAGAGGAACTAGATGCTGTGTTCGAGTCCAAGAACCCGCGGAAGGCAAGCACTCGTCGGGTGATTCTTACTCATGACTGAGCGACACTGTTGCTGGTGGCGAATTATACACCGGATTTGAGAACAGGCCTACCAAGAGACCCGGCTATGTGGGCTGAGGAGCAATGATTCCCAGAGACTACGTTCTTCAACTGTACCTCTTCATCGACTTGGCTTCAACCTTTAAACTGTAGAGGATGAGGTAAACCTTCAGAAAGGATACAGACCCTGATTACGCTTCGATCTTTAGAAAGATATGTTGGGGTAGATAGCAAGAGTCTAGAGAATTGATCAAGAGTCATGAATGGCATTTAAAGGATGGGAGCCTCGATGAGACTGTAACCGAGAGGTCGCTCACACCACGCATCAATAGTATCTCTGACACCCGGTAGAAAAGGCAAGATTGCATCTTCCTTTATGAAATCATAGCAGGTGATTGTGCCCTTATTATTCGCTAGACTATAGGCTGAGCTTCATGACACAGACAAGCTGGGGCCTTGCAGCCTTGGTATATACGACGGCACAGATATCGTGCTCTTTGTATCATTCGACAGCAACGAACTAAGTTTTATTTGTTATTACTTTTCTTTTTCTTTTTTTTAATATTCGTGCATACTGATACATTTGACCTACAACATCAGGACCTCACGTCCAAGTCCCGTCCTCTACCATCCCACTAAAGCCTAAAAGAGTCATCAGTTCATCATCAGACAGCGACCAATTTGTTTCCCACGTATGTTGATCTCCCGTCCGAGCAGAGAAGATGAACATTATCAGATCTTGCGTCTGTGCCGCTGAGCCGCGCCACGGTCGCATCTCCGTTAGAATGTTTAATGCCCGCTTCACCGCATCTCCAAAAGCTTCAGCCTCGTGAGGGGAGATGGATGACGATAAGAGCCACAGCAGTAACACCAAGCATGCTTGGAAGAGGAACCATGAAGCGTTCCATGCCAGCATTTGGTTCGGGTACCAGTTTCTAATGATGACCTCTATCGTCTCCTGGGCAAGTGAGCAGCAGGTATTGGATAGAGAGATTATATCGTCTTTCTCGGATGAAACAACAGCTGTGCCGGCCTTGATAGACCTCACCAGCAAGTAAGGACGATATAGGAGCATGCGAAGGTTCAGGTACCGGAACTGGAGCACAAGGGAAGCAAGACGAATAGGTTCCGGGCCGTGCCGTCCACTGCGAAAGATAGGGTGCAACCTTTCGTGCCAGGCAAGAAGTTCGCGGTCTAGACTGTTCAGCTCGGCAGGTGGGATCAGGGATGTCTGTGCCATCCGATCTTGTATTCTCGCAGCGATGATGGAGTATGACACGCTCGTGCTCAATGCTATTTTGTCATAGTCCTGGAGAGTTATTAGGTCAGTGCTAAGTGTGAGATTTAAGTGGTGGAGAATCGTACAAGCTCTCCTACGGCCAGTGTAGAAGGTATCGCAAGGTTGGCTGGTCCTCCAGCTCCAGAAAGCGGACGCCCGAGTGTAGTTCCGGCCCAAGTATCAAGGCAAAACAAACACCACCAGGTACGAGTCCGTGTTTCTGCCATGCGCCGCGCTCCGGCCGAGGCATTTTGACTTGTTGTAGTAGAATGATGGAGGCCCATAGCCAACGCCATCCGATGGGCAGCTCCCATGACTGCGCTGGCCATGTTGGGCTTGTTGAGAAAGTGAAGATAGTAACCTCCGAATATTATCAAAGCTTGAAGGGTGTAAATATGACCAGTAGCAAAGCAGGACATGTTTAAATGCTCAGATGCCCGGTCAGCAAAATAAGCATGCCCAGCTTGGCCGTCGTTGTGTAGTGCGATGTAGCCGAGCGTGAGAACCATGTTGAGCAGTGCAAGCCACGGACCATTGGCTTTGCCTGTAGCTCCGCCCTGCGCGAAACATTGCCGGAATGTGATCTCGTCTATCATGGGTACTGCCACGTGAACGATTCGGAAATAAGCGTCGATGAGGCTGGACTCGTCCATAATGGGGTGACCAGCCATTGGGTCTATGTCCACAGATCCCGGAAGGAAGAGGGATGACGTTGCATGTCGTTTCCTCTCCTCTACTGCCTGTCGAAGTTGAGGAGAGGTGTGAGCCATGACATGCAAGATCGTAGGGACAGAGGAAATGCCGAGATACGAACGCCCACTTTCCGTATCAAAGAGTGCCGTCATGCCGTTCACATCGTCTTCCCAAGGGAGTTGATGATCCGTACCGTCGACTGTCTCATCCCAAACGAACTCCTGAATTCGGGAGGGTTCAAACCCCAACATGGAAGCGGTTGGTGAGTCGCATGCTGTTGGCGCCTGTGCCGCCGGAGTCAGTAGGCCCCCAGGTTCCGTAGAAGGTGTTGTCTTTGATGCCTCAACCGAGGCTATGCTGAGAAGTTCATCGCGGGAGAGGGTCTGTAAGTGGTCAACGCTTTGACCAGGGAAGATGCGGTGGAGGACGCCGCGAGTTGTGTCATGTGCATGGGACAAGTCTTCAAAGGCTCTGCTCATAGAAGTATCAGGATTTGTAAGTCAGCCCTCTCCGGACGGCAAAGCAGAAAGGTATAAGACGAACTTGGTAGTCGGAGCGCGCCGACTCCGTCTTTGTGGATAGAAACAACGGTCGACGACTTGGTAGTAGACACATTGGCTACACGGCACGGTGAAACCGTCACACCGGATTCTCCGACGCCGACATTCGGCGCATGACCGTGTTTTGCGTTCCGGAATTCCGCCTGGTGTTTTGTCACCCCCGACGTCTACGGATGAGCCTGCGGCGGACATGATCGGGCGTCGCGTTTCCGTGTTTGCGGCCCTGCGTCTTAAGACAACAAGCGGACGGGGAAGCTTCACGAGTACCGGCAGAAGTAGACTAGAAACCCGAAGATCGCCCCAGTATGTGCGAATCCGGTTCCCGCGCGTGTCTAACAGGGAACCGTTGAAGCCGGAGCCGCAAGTGACGTACAGTAGAGGCGGCGACACGGACGGACTTTGGAATGCGCGTCTTAGCCTCGCCGGGTTTGGCGCATCGGCCTACGCCGCGCCCTGGTCTTCCAGCGTTTCCTAGGACCTTGGGGTGGGTATACCATGAGATCAGCATGGACCCTGAAAAGGACTGTTGACAATGCATTCTCCCAGATTTCAATCGAGGCTTGTAGTACCATTGGGTATGAGCCGATTACACGCACAAAAGTCGCAGCAGAGGCTACGCAAAATGTTCAGCGCCTACAGCATCATCGCTTCATCGTCATCTGGGTAGGAAACAACGAGGATTATCAAGTTCGCGAGTAAGCAAAACTGGATTACGACTTCGACTGTAAGGACCCAGAGAATAGGCTAACAACCAGCTTCTCCCTTCTTACTATTACGAACACGCGTTAATGAACATTGTCGCCAAGGAGTCCCCTAACGCGCCTACCGGCCTGGCTCGCCATTCTCCAAGACAAAGCTTTCTTCTAAACTCACGGATGGGGAAGTGCATTAATTGAACGGTACATGCATGCCAATTTCTATTGAAGAAAGGCCTTGATCTAACGGTGCTCCCTTTCAGTGTGGCATGGATCACAGGAGAAGTACCAGCGCTACGAGCAGATCGGCGGACGGTTTAGCAGTGAGTTTGGACTCGCCACGTACCCTCAAATGAGAACGATTAAGAGTTTCACGCATGATGAGTCCGAATTATCCCTTGAAACTCGGATACTGGACTTCCACAATAAAGAGGACGGCCATGAGCGTGCGGAATGCCACCTACATAGGAGAGAACTTTTGCTCACCTGCAAGCTCGAGGTAAGACAACTTGAGCTGTAGATATGAGATATTCTATCCATAATTCTTTCAGGAGTTCCTGCTCTAACAGCAAGAGTAGAACCACATCTACCTGAAACGGTTCTCACAAAGCGAAACAATGGCATACGCCTACCGAGGTACCGAGGGCTTAGAAGACAACGGGGTGAGCAGAGACCAATTGAACGATTGCGGGCCGGGTACATCCTGGTCTATCGCGGAATACTGTCTTTGGAAGAAAGCTACTTTCTATGCCATTGCCCGGGCTCTGCTGCCTGTAGTCGTTGGTGTTCAACGAGAGCACCATTACTGAAGCGTCTGCCACGCCCGGCCTGTTGTGAAATACCTGACAAGACAGCATGTACTAGCCAGCGCCTCTCAGCCTCTGCATCTTAGGTCAGCATATTTAGACATATAATTTCACCAAATCCTATTGCGAAGCAAGGAAACTAGTGATTGAAGGCAATTGGAACCTTAGGACTCTCAGACCTGCTAGCATCGGCATCTCTGATCAAAAGTATTCCCGTCACCGGGCCCAAACAGATTCCTACACCAATCCCCACGAACATCCGAACCATATTCGGCTCGGAGCTGTCAGGTGAGCCAAACCTCTCGTCATGTTTGCCTGTTTGCTCGGCATGTAGGATTCGGTCTAAGCTAATAATGGAAGTTAAGCAGCGGAATTTGGAAGTACCGGCTTAGTCTGACACTGCGGGGTGCAGAATACGGGGTACAGCAGACGGGCCGCATAGGATATGCGGACATGTAAGTGTAGATCACCCAGTCTCGGAAAAGATGTTTTGTTTAGCAAGTGGCGATGCAACGATTCGGTCGTGATGCTCGGTGCCTAGATCTTCTCCCGATGTAACATGGGGTAGTTATCTTGTGAATAGGCTCGCCTCCACTCCGAACCTCGTTAGGCTCATCTCCGTGTTAGGATGTGGGACAATGTTTCAACTACATGCGTCTCAACTCTACACAGACGAGGTGTGATGTCGCCTATATAAAGAAAGGGAAACGATACTATCTTCCATGTCCTGAGACAGACACGCACCTGTAACAGTTTCTAGGAATTGTCCTGAACTGGCTCCAACTTCTGATACGCAACCTCACCTCATGATGAAGGGACTCGTAGGAGTTGTGTGCTTCGCACTCGCTGCAATTTCGCAGCATGCCTCAGCTTTTGCCATCGAACCGCGCCAGAACTCGCCGTCGTGGTCCGGAACGAACCTCTACTACCTCCAGGGGCTTTCGGATGCAGACCAGGACGCCTACATTCAGAACCTTGCCAACTACAACACAAAGGTTGTTAGACTGTGGGTCAACCAGCAGGGCAAGGGCTGTCAGAAAGGCAGTAACATTGTGAAAGACATTCCTGCTTTGGAAACCACAATTGGTCAGTATAACAAGGCCACCTTGGATGAGCTTGACAGGGTCTTGGTCAAGTTGGTGGCGAAGAATATTAAAGCTGTCATCTCGCCGCATGACTCAAACTCACTGATTGGCGACTACCGCAAGTAAGTCAAGACCGTTTCTCAAGGAAGATGATCCTTGCCTTGGCCGCGATGGATTAACATGATAAGGGACGTTTACTACGATCGATGGGGCGCCGGCTACTTCTATGAACAATCGGATGCTTTTGCTGCCTATGACAATCGCCTATCGTACATCTTAAACTACCAGGGCGCTTACTCTGGCAAGGTGTGGAAGAATTGGCCAGAAGCCATTGTCAGCTTCAATCTGCAGGTATGCTCAAAGCCAAGTCCAACTCTCACATCTCCACATTCTGCTCTCGAGAGGCAAATGAACCGTTTCTAACTTACTACTTTCAGAATGAGCCGATGACCCCTTCTGCTAGCAACTGCGGTAACGGAGATCCCCACGGCTGGGCCTGCGGTCGCGCCACTCACATGCGTAACGTCCTAGGAGCCAACAACCGCATCCTCATCTCAACAGGTGGCCTCGGAGGAGACATCTCTCACGGCTGCACGTTCCTCTCTGCCGTCACACAGTGCAGTGCCGTCGACGTCATCTCTGTCCATCGTTACGCCAGCGTGCCGGGCAACTGGGCTGGAGCATTCAGCAGCTGGCGCCAGCAGAGCAACGGCAAGAAGGTGTTCCTTGAGGAGTGGGGGATTGACGCCTCCAGATATGATCAGAAATCTGCGTATGCTTCTGAGATGCGCGATATGAACTCGGCTGGGTTGCCGAGCTTGTACTGGCAGATCTTGCCGCCTGCTGTGAGCTCATGCCCGTACAATCCTAGTCAGGATTCGGGTGATAAGTTCGGCATCTTCACCAACTCGGGTGTAGACTTGCGTGGGGGTATCAATGGTGCCACGGGAGTTGCGGCCGCACAGAGTTGGTCTGGTAGTGTTTACTGAGCTCTTTGAGTACATGGATGTCGAGGTGGATGACTTTTTCAAGAGTGGCTTGGTATAACAGCATGGTTTCTCAACGCTGGGAGAGTTATCAGGCATAGTGCTCAGGTGACCGAACCTAACAAGTATACTTCCCAGGTACATGGCCAGCATCATATTCCGAGTTATTGCGTCATACAGCCAGACCTTTGCCAATTTCCATTTGGTGGTGAGCCGGTGTAGCCTTCGGATGTGGCTTGACTAGACGCTCTGCGCAAGGCTGGGGTTGTGCTTAATCATAGAGCTCAGGCTCCCAAAATCCTTGACTATCGCTGAATTATGCGAGGGAGAGCGATAGATACTTTGCCTAGACAGTCCATGATCACTCCAACTTATAGTGGCCCAGAGAAACCGGACGTCTACCTCCGGTGAGGTAGGGTACCATGAACGGGCCGCCTGTCTGATCACCCGCGACTTCACGATGGGCACTAGCCAAAACTCAATGGATCGAGGGGGAGATCCGATCGGATCTGCAAGCGGTGCACCGGGGTCTTTTTGATGTCAGAGGTCAATTGATGCAATTGGGGCTGATAAGAGATGATTCATGATCTTCGATGAAATGAATGGCGTCATGGAAGTAGAAGCAACGCTAGGGAGGATGCCGCGCAAATGGAGTGATGACGAGATGTAAAAAAGGAGAGACAATGATGCCAATTGAACTGACTATAGAATTGATAACTATAAAGGTTGGCCAATTCCTCGAGCGTTGGAGAAGAAACAAGTGAACAGCAGCCGCATCATCTTCCACTTTGAGCCCCGATACCACTATTCTAGACTCAACCCAATCAACACCAACCATCACCATGTCTTCCGCCGATCTCCAGGACGCCCCTGCTGGCGACTTCCGCGACGACTCTTACGTGTCTCGTCAGGGTAACAAGAATGAGCCTCTGCCCGTGCAGTCAGATGGTGACCGTATTGAGGACCCCATCGATGAGAACGTTGCCGACACCGATGAACAGCTAGGTCAGTACCGCCTGATTGCACCGTGACGTTGATACATATTACTGATTCGTTTGTTCAGAGCGCGATGATGCCGATGCCATTGACAAGAGCAACATCCTTGACGAGCGTACTCGTCATGCGAAGCCCGTGGAGTCTTACCGCGAGCCCGGCGACGATGAGGGTCTGCCCTCTCAGGACGGCACTAGCTCTACCTGATTGGTAGCATGAAGCAAGGAGTTTCGGGAACTGGATTAGAATATGTACTATTATAATCTATTATATTCACAAGATTGGTTGCGCTCTGTGATTCCTTGCACAGCACAAGCAAGTGGTGAAATCGTTCTGCCACGCATGTCATGAGACACCCTCAGAGTCAAGTGATCCAGGCCTACCTTATCGCATAAGTAGCTAGAACGGCCTGAATCACTGAATTGCTCGATTCTCACCAGTCAAGGATTCCTCCAGAATTTCTAAGATGTCCTGTGGCTCAGACTTACTATAGCTCAAGTCTGCGTGCGCGCTGAAAGAGCGGCGATACTGCTTCCCGCGTAGGTAGACAATACTTCGCAAACTCATGCAGCATCCTATCCGTTCAACTCTGAGCATTGATCGCGTAATTGATGCTTCATCACCCCAAAGCCTGGGGTGGTTCGCAATGCGATTCGCCGACATGTCTCACTCTTGGTATGTTAGCCATCACCTGCCGGCATTGACGCATGCCATCGTGAGGCAAAGCTCGTGAGACACTCTGCTCTCCCTTCAGATCACCCAGACTTAGAACCATGTCATCTGTCGAAACTTTCCGGTGATGGAATATTACGTCTGCAAGATTATCGCGGCCAGCCAGAAACCCATCGCCATGACCTGGGTTGAACAGCTTCGCAACGATGGACAGCCAAGCACCACCGCTACATTACCCAAACGCTCACGACTCTACAGTTGAAGTCTATCGAACACGTCAAGATGAGCTTTACAGCCCCACGCTGGTCAATGGCGGCTATCCTCTGCCGGCATATGGAGAAGAGCAACAGCCGCCAGAGTACCAGGACACACCAGAGGACATAGAGAAGGCGAAGAAGCGAATACGTAACATCCTGATTGTTCGGGTAATGACTTCAGTGTTCATCGCGCTTATCGTCTCCCTCATTGTTGCTGGAGCGGTGACAAAGATACAGCAGGGGAAGGCCAAGGACAGGAGTGAGGAGACGTCCGTGACCGACCTAGGCACAGAGGGCTCGAGCTGACAATCATCTAGGGACGACAAAATAACGATCACTACAGAGGAGCAAACGGCGACAGCAGATATGGATACAATCGACTTGATAACACATGTTACGGCAACATCGCAAACCGTCGATGCATCCACCACAGCGGATTTTCCACCTTTCGACTGTCAGTGCTGGGATGAAGTCGGTGGAATACCATCCTCAACGTCTGAGGCTTCGTCATGCGACACACATGAGTCCGAAAATGATCAGCAAGATGAGGAATTCTTTCTCATGGGAGTCTCGAGATACTCATCGCCGGACTGTCGACTGGCCAGGGCTTCCTTCAAGGCCACAGGTGACGGGGTGCGGTATCGATGCACGTTATCCTGTCGAGACCCCGACCTTAGAGAACAACAGATCGATGAGCTCATGGCAGGATCTTGGAAGCCAGACTTGGATCAGTAGATTTGCAGACATGATAAATATGAGCCATGATTTGTAAACTTCGAGTAGTTTATACAGGCTCTGGAAAGATGAAGCCGCCGTATCGTTAACTCTCCCCATTTTTGCTGCCCCACCACGTCGAGCTGCCGGCGCTCCACCTGTTCCGCCAGCGCCACAGAAAACTTCAAGCTGGAGACTTTGCGACCCTCGAATTTGGCGACCCTTGTCGCAATTCCCCATCACATCAACACCTACGCTCTGTGTGAACAACCACAGACCTCAGAGTGATGGCAAGCGGCGATGAGAAACCTTCTGCGGCTCCTGCGCCCGCTGGTGCCGGCAACGGTGACTCCAAGGGCTCTGGTCGTCCCCAGAAGAAGAATGGCTTCGCTGGCCGACAGCGCGCCAATGGCAAAGTCGACCAAGGCAGGGCAGCGTGGAAGTATGTATTCACACACCTTTGAACTTCTTGTTTTCTGTGCATCATATCGATGAGTCTGACCAGATTATAGTCGCGACGGAGGCCAGAAGCGCCACCGAGACGATCCTTGGCGCAACCGCAAGCGCGCGAAGATAAACGAGGAGGGCGAATGCGTCTCGACAGAGAAGGCGAATCCTTTCTCCAAGGAGGAGATCGAGGCTGAGCAGAGAAGACCGAAGCGGAAGGTCGCCGTGTTGATTGGATACTCTGGTACGGGATACAAGGGCATGCAAGTCAACGGCGACGAACCCACGATCGAGCGAGACCTGTTCCGCGCGTTCGTCGCTGCTGGTGCCATCTCGAAGGCCAATGCGGATGACCCGAAGAAGTCGACACTCGTGCGGTGCGCGAGGACAGATAAGGGTGTGCACGCTGCCGGCAACGTTATCAGCCTCAAGCTCATCATCGAGGACGAGGATGTTGTCGAGAAGATCAACAACGCCTTGCCCGAGCAGATTCGGATATGGGGCATCCAGCGGACGATGAACAGCTTCAGCTGCTACCAGATGTGCGACTCAAGATGGTATGAGTACCTCATGCCTGCGTACTCCCTCCTGCCACCTCATCCGGATACCTACCTCGGCAAGAAAATCGCAGAGCTTGCCAAGGAGTACAATGGTGAGGAGGAGCTCGCGCAGCGCATGGAGGATGTCAAGGATTTCTGGTCAGATGTTGAGGAGAAGGAGGTGAAGCCTATTTTGGACAAGCTCGAGCCGCAAGTCAGGGCTGAGGTGCTTGAGCGGCTGCATGTAGGCGAGGACATCAAGGAGAATGAGGTTGAAAAGCCCGTGAAGGATGACCAGAAGACTGCAATTGCTGAAACCAGCGAAGACGCTAAGGAGACGACGGAGGAGGCTGCTGCTGACTCGAAGCCGAAGACGAAGAAGCGTCAGCCCACAGCCGTCGACTTCGCCCTCCGCGACATCAAGGCCGCCTATGTCGCTGCCAAACGCCGCTACCGCGTCAGCGAGTATCGCCTCAAGCGACTCCAAGAAGCGCTGAGCTTATACGAAGGCTCCCACATCTTCCACAACTACACCGTCCAGAAATCCCCCACTGATCCCTCCGCACGCCGTCACATCAAATCCTTCGTTGTCAACCCTGAACCAATCGTCATTAACAACACGCAATGGCTTTCCTTGAAAGTCCACGGCCAGAGCTTCATGATGCACCAGATTCGCAAGATGGTTGGCTTGGCGGCGTTGTTGGTAAGGTGTGGTAGCTCGCTTGATCGGATTCCGCAGAGCTATACCAAGATCAAGATGGCTATTCCCAAGGCACCTGGTTTGGGTCTGTTGCTCGAACGGCCGGTGTTTGAGATGTATAACCGGAAGGCCGATGGACATGGCAAGTCACCGATTGACTTTGCGGAACATGAGGAGAAGATGCAGGCGTTCAAGGATAAGCACATTTACCAGCGCATCTTTGAGGTCGAGGAGGAGGAGAACTTGTAAGTTGACTGGTCCCTTGCATAATCGACGGTTGGCCGAATATGTATATGCTAACGCCCCTCTGCAGCTTCTACAGCTTCTTCAACCAGATTGATCAATTCAAGATGAACCACTTCTTGTGGGTTACAGCTGGCGGGATGGAGGTTGCCCAGCTGACGCAAGGTGATGCTGCTGCTGCGGAGAAGGTGGACAAGGAGCTGGGTGACGAGGATGAGGACCCTGAGGGTGGTGATGGCTAGACAATTTAGACAGAGTTGCTGTCATATCGGCGATCCTAATGCCCATGCTTTTCGTGTTGATCTTGCAATCTTGAAACCTACCAACTCCCAATGCGTAATGTACTTTTCCCTAACTCCAAACTCCTGTCCCAAACCCCAGTCTCAAACTCCATTGCCGTTCATAGCACCATTGGCACCTCCACCTGTCGTAGTCGCCTCCTCGCCATTCCCAGCCTCCCACGTCCCTCCGTACTTCCCCGCCAGGCTCTCCAAATTCCCCTTCTCAACCTGACAAAGCAACTCATAAGCTCTTCTCACATCCCCATCAAGCTGCTCCTCCTTGGCGCGCTGGTCCGGATCTTCCCTCCCCAGTGGCCCAAATGCCCAGAGCTCTTTCATACGCCGCGAGAGGGAGAGAAGCTCTTTCATGGAAGAGTACTATGTTGCGGGTTTAGTTTGGGGCTGTAGGGTGGGGGAAAGAGATGCGCGTAGGGACGTACGAGGCTGTCAAATTCTTGCTGCATTGATATGCGTGCTACAGCAATGGCCTCGGGCGTTGAACTAGCGTAGTCATCACCTGAGGCTTGAATTGTGGCGAGCTTCATCAGCGCTCGGTAGCGGGTGAGGATGTCGGCGATACATCGCTCATGTGTGTCTGTTTTGTGGTCAGCGAGGCTGCACCTTCGTCATGTACGTCTGTCGGGATGGGAGAGAGACCTACCCATGAGATTGGACTGATTTTGTTGTCGATCCATGGTGGTGAAGCCGGTGAAACTCGATGCTGTGAGATGATGGATGGAAGTGACAGAAGGCTGAGTGCTTGGAATTGACGATGGTTGACTCGAGGTGGGGCATCGGTGCAGCCTCGTCAACATGTCGCACTATCACACCCGCGGCCTTTACAAGCTGGGCAAGCCAGAAAGATGACTTCGGTTCAAGTTTCTATTTCGATAACCCGAGAATCCCAAAAGTGGTCGAGTGTAACAAGATGGAACGAATTTCTGTTCGTACAGTCAGGAGCAGTATCCAGGACTATGCCATGCCAGTCTATATATCCAAATCGCTAACAGATCCCAACTTTCCCATATCCAAAAACGCCATGGATGCTATTTGCCGCACTTTCCTTGCGGTGGTGCAATTATGAAGCGAGGTCCTTTTCTAGGCTTCCCTCGGGCTGAGGGACTAGTAATCCTCATTATGGTTGGCCTTCCCAGTGCCTCTCCTCCTTTTGCCAGCCGACCTTCGGCCACCCCTTAGGCAGCGTCGCGAACGGCGGCAAGATGTATTGGCCATCGCACTTATCTTCGGTGCACTGCAGATCGCAGAGACCGTAGAGCTTGCAGTAGCAGTCTGATGCGCTCGGGCAGTGAACAGACTTCTTCCCAAAAATCACTAGTAAGGAAGCAAACGTTAGCTCCAAGAACCTATCATGCTGTTTGGAAAGTTACGGAGAACAGCTTGCGCAAACTTACTGTGCCATGAGTATTCGAGAACCCGCCCGCTGAGCTGATCTTCGAGAGGAGAGTTGAGCAACCAGTCTCGGTACCGCACATAGTCTGACTTGGGACGCTGCCAGATTGTCTCCCTGCGCAAGGCAAATTGCGAGCAGCATGTCACACCGATCTCGTCGGGGACTGCAAGCTCAGGGAACAGCTGCTCGAACGCAGCTCTGTAGATATGCTTCGCGTGGACTGGTGCGCCTTCCTTCGGCGGGGCCTCGTCACGGACGGGACGGATCTCGACCGGACAGCCTAGGATCCAGACACACCGAAGGTTCACGTAGCCTTCATTTCGGAGATGATCGAAGTTGAAGCGTTGGAGGAGGGGAAGGGCGTCGTAGTCGGGGTTGTCATTGTGCCATTGGAAGCGCTCGGCGTGGTGGAAGATGATGTTGCCGGGAAGCTCGTCGTAGTGGTCGATGATGTAGGTGAGGAAGACATTAGCCTCGCGGCCTTTGTTCACAGCGACAGTGAGGGGATTCAAAGGATCGTCGACGACGTAGATGCTCTTGTGCCAGTTGGGCAGGTAGTCATTGAGCCAGGTGACATTATCTTTCCGCTGGCTCGCAACGACAAGCTCGATATCCTCGTCGCCGGTCGGGCCGCCCGGTGGTTTCGAGTTCGCATTGGAGGCTGCTGAGGTATATTCTTGTAATTGCGTGGTCGACACGCGATTGCGGTAAATGCTGAGGAGGAGGAGGGCGCAGAAGAAGGCGAGAGCGACGTTGACGACCTGGCGACGTTGGCGCGAGGCCATGGTGGCGGTCGTTAAGGAGGGCGCTTGGCCCTGAAATCGAGAGAAGGAAAGCGGACTTGAGGGAATAATTGATGCGACCAAAAGAAAGAGATTGAAAGTCGATGCGTGAGGGCCTAGGCAGAAAAACGCCCTGTATGAATGAACGAAAGAGAGAAGAATGAGGGTTGGAGTCTGTCTCCTTTTCGAATCTCGAGATTCTGACCGACAGCTAGCTAGCCATACTAGACGACCGGACCCCCTGCAACGGCATGTGCCTGCCGCTAATTGGGGGCCTGATAAGGGATAAGCAAGGCTTAGCGGGGCGCCACAGAGAGCGAGGGACCAGTGGAGAGGCTATGACGCGCGGCGGGTGGCCGGCGCTAAGGGTCTTCCCCTTATTACAGTACATCTCCTGGGGTTATTGAAGAAGTGCTACTACCCCTGCTGCATCTACAACATGTCGAGAATGGGGAGAATATGGTATGAGGAACGAATGGCACATCAATGCCTGGTTTTGTCATTGATGGGTTCTCATGTGGTAATCAATGGATGAACCTTGATGAACTAAGGTAGAGGCCACATACAGTCGCCAAGGCGTGTGGCCCTCATCGTCGATATCGGGTGGGCTTCACCACGTCGCAAACTTCAGCTCCTCGAAATCAGCAGGAGAAAAGACTGAGATCCGAGTGCTTCGAATATCCTCCCTGTCCAAAATCTGCGAGTACACCTTGCTGAACTCCGACGAGCTCGTGACCTTGTGCGCAGCCGCATCATCATCGGCCTCGACACGCATGCAGAGGTACACTTCATTGAACCGGACGTTGGTCTCAAGGCACTCTTTGCAGGCAACCTTTGACATTGCAACAATCGGGCCTTGTCCCATGGACAGCATGGGGATGGTGCCAAGGTCGACTTGGCCGCCTGTACAGATGGTCCATGTGCTTGCTGGATTGTTCTGCTCCCAGAGGTACTTGATCGTGGCCGAATAGGCATCTGAGACTGGTCAGGATGACATTTAAGAGCCCATAATGTTTGAAGATGCTGCTTACAGAACCCAGAGCTGCCCGCTGCTCTCATGTTGTAGTCGTAAACCTCAGGGGTCAACTCGGACAGCTTGGTCGTGACGAAGTCGCCGCCAACTACATCTATTGTCAGCCAACACACGCCAAGAGCGTCTCAAGTCAAGCATTGAAGTCGAAGCCTACCACTGGACCAAACATGCTGGAAAGCTGGCAGTTCACCAGTTCGCACACGATCAACGACGCTCTTGACACCAGTAGGCGACGTCACGTCTGCTTCGACAACTGTCACCGGCTCAGACGAGTCGATGTACTTCTTCAGCTTCTCAGCCGACTTCTGGTTCCGGACAATGGCGAGAACATTGCGACCGGCGTTGAGAGCTCCTCTGACGGCTGAGACGCCAATGTTGCCAGTTGAGCCAATGACAAGAACGGTTTCTGTCATGATTGTAGTTGTTGGGGTTTATTCTTAAAGAGAAACTGAAGATGCTATCAGATCAAGTTCAATTGATGTTCGTTTTGAGTCGATCTATGTTTACTAGACCTGATTTCCTTCTCAACTCCTTGGGTCTATTTATCCTCGTGTTGATCACGGTGGACTTGCGGACATCACGACTCCCGACACCGAGATGCTGACTTGGTGTCTTCGACCTCGAGCTACACCAGGGTGAACTGCTGCTCTTCCAACTGCAGGTAACTTTCACGGCTGCAGGATAACACGCGTATCCTATGTTGCTGACCGGGACCTGTTGGCTGACTACGAAAGGCCGGTTCACCTCAAAGGACGCAGCTGGATGAACCCGTGGTAGGAATATCCGGACGTAAGCCAGAAGGCCTAGCCTCAATAGGATACTGAATATTCTACGACTGGCTGTCTGCTTTTGTGCCGTCCCGTATAGTTCAGCCACGGAATGCGACGGTGGGAAGATTTTGGTCGGTGCTCGGAGTTCGCAGGAAGTGCGAGGTGCGAGGATCTTGTAAGTACAGCATAGCTGTCACAGCATGGGTAAAACACCGCATACTTCTCTATTGGAGGACAAATCAGATCAACGTCATGTGTTTATTATTACAAACCCGTGCGCGCGGTTGCTCACTCTATCGTCGAATAGCCGCGCGCTCGGAGACAACCGCTGATACCGTCCGCGAAATCTTGAGGATGCGATTCACTCTACTACCTCTGTCGCACTTCGCTTCTGCCTGTATCCGAGTCTTATTCATTCGAAACCTGCTGTTGGCCCTCAAGAACTTGCAGGTCAGACGGCGAGTCGACGCGGATTGACGCTTCCGCGGGGAAATAACTCAGCCAAGATAGACTCAGCCTTGCACATTGGCGGCTTTTGAGCATCGCGCTCGAGTATAGAGGCCGCCGGAGCCCATCAGTGCGATCTGCTACAATCACATGGGTAAACTCGCCGTATGGGCCCAAGGCTGACACAAGGCTGTCCTACTGTATCGGCACCGGACACCTCCCACTTACTATTTATCGTTGTCTACTATTGGCATGACGTAGAGTTGGCACACAAGCTGGCAAAGAGGCATCCTATTCTGCGCATAGACGAATCTCCTCATGGAGGAAACGTCGTCTTGGCCATCGTACGCGCGCTCCACAAAGAGCAGCCTGAGCAACATTTCCGGCCGACTTGGCAGCGCCATTGCGCATCACTGGAAGGGCCGCCCAGACAGCTTGGATCTTTCAGCTGTTCTCTCTTTCAGCCTCTCCGCGATGAGCCATGTGGGCATCGTGTCCAAAGAGCCTCTTGGCCTTGGGGATCTGGAATGTGGCGCTTGGATACTTAAACCCAAGTATGTCACTGGCTGAGAAATGACCTGCAAGGACAGCACATCAATATACATCGCACTACAATCACCAATAATATGTTGTTTCGCGGTCTTGCCATCCTAGCCTCTGTCGCTGCGGCGGCTTCTGGTATCCAACGGAGACAAAGCGACGACGACTACAACTGGAGCCGGAATGACGTCCTTGGCTTGCCCGACAAGGTCCAAGCGGGCGAGGAGACCATCTTCCGCTTCAACTTCAGTAGAGCTACGCGCCGAAGCATCTTTAACGAGGATGGATATCGCAAAGCCCAGGTGCTGCTATCACGCTATATTGACGAGGACCGTGGTCTGGCCCAGGTCTGGTGTACGTTACGTGCCAATCGACATGTTGCTACAGAAATCAAGCTGACAGGGCTCAATAGGTGTGCTTGAGCCATGTGTCCTACCTAATGTTACAAGCATCAGGACCACAATTCCTAGAGAAGCTTTCCCGGATGACGCCGACATGATTCTCAAGACTCGGGCTTTTGACACGCCCAGCCAGGACGACCCGAAGGAGTTCAATTATACCGCTTTCATCTCTGACCACCTCGACTTCGAGCTTGAGGGTGGTGAAGCCGAGCTCTCAGACTGGGAAAAGGAACATGGCTGGGAGATTGTTGCACAGGGCTTTCAAGTGCCCTGCAGCAAGGTTCCATGTGTGAGGTCTTGCGTCGAGGAACATCTGGATGTTGATCAGGGAAATTCGGAGTACAGACAGTCCAACATGGATAAGTTTGAGGAATGTGCCACCGAGTGTGGTGTCAAGGAGAGAACGGACCCCGAGAGCTTCGTTGGAGAATGCATTTCGGAGAACGGCGAAAGGTCTACGTCTGAGAGTGACAGCTCGGGTGGGAACTCATCTGGAAATTCGGGATCGAACTCTGACAATGACGCGGACGAGGAAGACGGTGATGGCAGTGATGAGGACAACAGCGGTAGCAGCAACGACGATGGCGATGACGACAATGAGGAAGACGGTGCGGCGAGGCTTGGAGGATTAAGCACCATGTCACTTCTTGGAGGGCTGGTCATATATGCAGTTTTGGCAGCGTAAGACCAGTGCCGGGATCCTGTCATTGTATCAATGCGAGTATGAGTCTTCGTATTTTATCTCATCTGTTTGACCTGGAGGGATCAGACGGTGCTCACTCCTCCTGCTCCTTGTACTCAATGTAGAATGGAACCAACTCGACTAAATCCCAATCCTCATCTTTGCCGGAATCGCCCAGAATCTTCAGCGCACCAACGACGAAGTGATAGTAGCCCTCAGGAACAACTGTCAGATCATCAAGCAGACCGAAGAATGTAGATCGAAGCGACCCGCGGGGTTGAAGCTGAACATCAGAACCGAAGATAGGACCCAGGCTATCGTACCCGAGCCACTTCTGCGTCGGCAGGTCCGCAGCCGTTCCGTTCAGAGGAATCAGATCGATCCTGGCCCAAGGAGTAGCAAGGTTAGTGGCTGCACGTGCGACGGGCCAAGGCTCGTTCCCAAGATTGTCAAGATCTGTGACGTTTTTGAGTTTGGTGAAAGTAAAGACCGTGTCGGCTGGGATTGGAATCGCCGGGCGGTCTCCATTACGTGCGAGAGATGTGCCCAAAGGATTGTCGACGTTGATGGTTTCAGTATCCTTGACCATGGATGCGGCGACGCCTTGGTACGGCAACACAAGGTTGTCGCCGTTGGTGCCGTTGAGAGTGATGTAGCCGCTGTAGACTGGTAAAAGTTCCGATTCGACGTTGACAGGCGGCTTGCAGTGCACCTTGATGATGACTGAATCGCCAGCAGGAACAAGAACAGAAGTTTCTTCGAACTCAAATGCTGCTACGGCATCATCAGCGATGGCATTCGGGAAGCGCCCGATCGCCTTGGATCCTTCGTTGAAAGCGTAAACAGTCAAAGCAGGACTGTGGCCGATCTCATAAGTCGCGTCAGTCTTGCCCGTGTTCTTGAGAGTAAAGGAGGCTTCAGGAAGGTGGTTGTCACTGTCGTTGAACGAGATGCCTCTAACGCTCAGAACGCCCTTGGCCTGGAAGGCGTCCCAAGCTTGAAGCAGTCCTGAGCCCACCTGCGGCACAGGGGCTAAGCGTCCCTGGGCATCGACAGTCTCATTATCGAACCACGGAAGCTGCTGGGCAGTGGTGGTAAGAATACACGTTAGAGTATGAGGGTTCAAGGTGCCTTTGGCCTGAGCAAGGAGGGCTACAGTGGCTGCAGCAAATGGACAAGCCATAGAGGTACCCTCTTGGACGGCATAGCTTCCCAGGGCAACGGGATAGGTGGAAAGAATCTGGCTTCCAGGAGCACCAAAGGATGGATTGATGCTGAGATCCCAGTTGGGCCCCCAAGATGTCCAGAAAGAGACCATGCCGCCTCCGACAAGATTCTGGGTAGTCTCCAGATACGGAGGGGAGACTTCAGGAGAAGTAAAGTTGACCGTGATATTCTTCTCGTCCTGGATTTGTTCGATGAAGAATTTGCCCTGATCACGAGTGATGAGACCAGACCCGACGACATCAGGAGGAAGGTATCCGAGGAACTCCGGCCTATGAACTGTTACTAAAGTCACGTAGATGAGTCTTTATGGTAGAGAATCGTTGACTTACTGGTTATCCGAGTGGTAGAACAGAAGCTTGTCACCACCTTTCTCAAGCAGGTTCAAGGCTTGCGTATACGCCTCGCATCCGTCTCCTCCGTTGGAAACGAGTACGACAAACTCAGACAAATCCGGGACAGTGTCAGGAAGTGCAGAGCAAGCGTCGATTGTGGTGTTTCCTTCAGAGTCCTGGCCGATCCAATAGATGGGATTTGAGATATTGCCTAACGCAGGAGAGCCAGCAATCCAGCCAAACTCAGTCTGAGCACTATCAACCTCGTAAGAAGCAGTAACCATTAGGAGAGGAGTCTCATGAGTGTTGATCGACGCGATGGAGCCGGCACCCTTGGCGGAGGCAGGGTTGCTGGGCGTAAAGATGCCTGCCTCACCACTGTTGCCAGCAGCGATGATAACGGGGACACCTGCGTCGACGATGCGCTGAATAGCGATGGACCAAGGGTCGCTAGGCCAACCACCATCAAGACCAATGGAGGCTGTGATGATATCACTACCATCTTCATAGGCCCTGTTGAAAGCAGCAATCATGACATCGTTGGAGCTGCCTCCCAGGCAGTCCATAGCACGGTAGGCACCAAGCTCAACGTCAGGAGCAACACCAGAGAAGCCCAGGTCATTCGGCTGCGCTGCAATGATGCCGGCGACATGGGTACCGTGGCCGAAACAGGTGTCGATGGGGTCTTCGTCCGGCTGGTAATCTATACCAACGTTGATGCCGATCAAGTCGTAGCCGTATGAGACTAGACAACCTGGCCCAAAGCAGCCCCCTAGATCCGGATGCGTGTAGTCGACGCCGCTGTCGATGATGCCGATACGGAGCCCTTTGCCTGTATAGCCAGCCTCGTGGAGCTTGTCGATCTGTGCCATAACGTGAGGTTCGTAGGTCGAGTTGCTCTCAGTCTCCCGAGTCCTGAGAGTTGGTTTCTTGTCGATGTTGTTGATGTTACTGTGTCCAACCGAGACGACGCGGTCGTCGGGAATTCGAATTGGTCGCACTGGCCAGACATTCTTGACTCGACGGTTGTTTGCGATCTTGGCCGTAATCACTGAATCGTCGTCCTCCTCCTCGGTGTTGGTGACAGTAAACGATGCACCCTGGAACAGGTTAAAGGACAGCTCCATGCGTCGCTCGGCATGGATGTCGACATCGCGAAGGTCACTCAACAAGTCCGTGGAGGATTGAGAGCCCTCGAACTCAACGATGTAAGATCCCCGCACAATGGTGTCAAGATCCCGTGCAGCGTCCTCGGTCGCGACATCGGTGGCAGCCGCAGCGGCTCCAAGGAAGGCCGGCACGATATGCCCGAACCTCATCGTGTCTTCGATTTGGGTGCTCCAAAGACGATGACAGCGAGTGACTGATGGTGATGGATCCCAATGAACGCCACTGTTGGCTCAGGAAGCAGGTGATACGATTATATGCTCATTGCCGCTCAGTATCCCTGTCAACAGTTGAAGCAGGAATATCCCATATTGGTCCTCCATCGACCTATGCGCCCAAACCACATGCCTCTTTGGGCCTGGGAACTATATCAGTCGGTACTTGTTTCTAAGCTTCAAATTAACTCAGCGGGGTCGAGAAAGCCGTACAAGAACGCCAAGCTGCACTCTATTATCGTTTACGGCTGCCCCAAGCGGAGAATGACCATGTTTGGCAAAGTAACATTGTCAGATGGCTTCGAATTCGCAATCCAGACCCGAGGGAAGGTCTAAGCTAGGTTCAACAGGGACCAGGGCCCTTGTCTTCCAAGTCGCGTGCAAACGTCAACACGAGAAATAGTGGAATCACCTCATTCCCTGGATCGGCAGCTCTTCCCCAACACTATGCCCTCAGGCCATCTGCCATCTTGAACGGATCGCAAGATCTTAGATCGAGTCCTCGAGAGCAACAGTAAACGCGACTGACTGGTGGCTTAGTCCACATGTATCGCGGCGACTAGATAATGCCGCTTTCGTGGCTTCGAAGATGCTCGTTTTTACGACGATAGATGTAAAGATTTGTTGTTTTCTCGGATTACTTTGATGATTGATGATGGTACTCTGGTCATTGTTTTCGCGCTTAATAATGCAGACCCTCAATGGGGCGGCCAATACATGGGCGCCCGGCCGCCCATTTAATATCGCGCGCCGGGCGCCTTTTTCTGACTAAGCACACTCCGAACGCTGGACACCAACTCGGCTTGGAGGAACATGACACACACCTTTGT